>CM065817.1:129467730-130667730 GCA_033398695.1 Orobanche coerulescens
ATATCACGAAATCAAAATCCATAAGAGGATTCCGTCAATTAACTCATAATCATACCTGTAACTCGCATCAGACGAGGCAAAAACACAAGAAAGGGAGACTTACATCCACAGGTCGCACGAAGATAATGATCGCCCCACGATACTAATCACGACCAACGAACTCAGACAACGCGTCGCGACACGACTCAGTCAGACAAAATCCGACGAGACAAAACTCAACAGACATAACTTGACCCGACAGCCTAGGTTTCCACAACCTAAGATCCGATACCATAAATGTAACACCCCGAAAACCATATGGGAATATTACATGCCGTAGACCCCTTTCCACGAGGATCTACCAGGCTATACCTTACAAAACGACCAAATGCTTGCCCGGCCAGGATCAAACAATAAAATAATACAGACCGTTAAGGTCACTTACACACGAACACACAGACCGATGAGGTCACACAACTCAATCAACAAAATTGACTTATACAACATTACCCACACAGGGGTCGAAACACAATACAGTGGAAGACTGAAATCAACTCGGACAACACAATGAAAATCCAAAAAACTCTCAACTCTTGATTAGTATCGCAGCTCGTCATCCTCTTGTGCCAATCTGTGTTGCTCCCCGAATGCTGCATGTACGGATGCAAGCAGGACATCCACCCCTCGATTACTCGGGGGTTAGTAAAACTCCACTGTTTTACTAGTGCAAGTATCAAATCATACGAAATGTAACAAGCAAATAATAATCGAGAATCAAACACAAAATTCAAGTATCAATTTATTCCTGAGGGTTTTAATAAGGGTAAATAAGCTATGAAGCATTTCGAAAATAAGTTCATCACCTCGGGAATTTTAGAATTTCAAAACCTTTAAAACTTTGAGTCCTGGTTCACCAAACCTTTCTTTTAAGAAGGGTTGAGGGATTTAACCCAAATCTTGTTTCATAAATCAACAGTTCACAATACGGAAAACATTTACTCAAGCTTAGGACTCGGTCCAGCATTCATTTTCATAAAACTTTTCCTTTCAAAACTTTGATTTGAAAATAAATATGTTCATGACACCGTGATCCACTGTCACGTGTCTCCGTAGGTTCAACAACCCGAACGGACTACACCATGCACAATTAAACAAACATAATCAATTCCGACACCGTGATCCACTATCACGTATGTCTGTAGGTTCAATTGTCACGGGATGGGAGTTCCGAAGCCCGTGCGGCGTCCCAGGGGCCCTCACACCCCGGGACCAGCCTATCCCACATAGCATGCCAACTGGTTTCGCCCTGCCATGGGCTCATCAGGGAGACGGCAGTAGCCCCCGACCAGTTGTGCCATACCCACAACGATCCCCTTCATTGTCAAGTCCTCGACCAGTGACAAGTTCTCCGGACTAAACCTGGTCGGCATGCCTAACTCGGCCAGACTGATGCATCCGGGCAAAAAACGCCTTAACGCTAATGTCGCCCCCTTTTACCCCTCTTGTGGCAAGCTAACCAGAAGGCACGCCTCATTTGGACGGTCAACACAGACACGACATATCGGGTCGTGACAGGCTGTCGGGTTTAGTGATGACTGACAACATCACTCCATGATCATCAAAGCTCCAGCCGCGGAAGAGGATGAAACGAGTGAGAAAATGGCTGAAGCAAACGTCTGCTGGCCTTAAATAGGCTGACTGCCGGCCACATAACGTACGTAATCGGCCATGGCTTACGGCCGTAACCAGCCATGGCCGAACCACTGCCCCAAATCTGCCGGCCCGTTACGTACGTTACCGGCCAGGGCCTTACGTACGTAACCGGACTTACGTACGTAACTGCTGAGCACTACCGGCCGTAACTAGGCCAATGTCGGCCTGGGCCCAGACTGCCCGGCCATGATTCGGCTGGGGCCAACTCCGACGGCCCGAACGACCCCGAAACCTGAACCTGAATACGAATCGAAGATACGGTTATGAAGTACTCGCAAATACGAATTCGAGCACTAAGACAACACACGATTCCGACCACCCGGAGGCTCGAAATTCGACAACGGAAAGTAATTACCCCAAACTTTGGGAAATTACGAAAATGGCCCAAAACGTCTGAAATACAGGATACACGATCGAAACACCAAGCCAAAGCTTGCAACATGAATCATAACATTAAATGAACTTACGAGAAACTCGAAACAACAGTTTCGGACGAGATTCACAAGAATCGAACTCAAGTACGGAAAAGCCGCTTAAGAACACAGAACTCAACAAAACGATACCCAAACGAACTCGGATGACAAAAAGTGCAGAATTAAATATTCTCGGAATGACGAAACGGTCATGAGCGAGTCACCAAAACGGAGTTCCGCCGAAAAAAAGAAAATTACCAAAATCCAAAATTGCGGGTATTGCACTAGTAGTCAAAACATGTTTGGCTGCCTGTTCCATCACTTCGTGGAGAGTGGATTCGGGCTCCACTGATCATGTTTGTTATGACTCGCAGGGGTTCCAAGTAACCAAGGTACTTAGCGCGGATGAGATTACAATAAGCTGGGACGACTATTCCAAGCTGAAGGCTGTTGCAGTGGGAATCATGCAGCTAAAGTTGATGATAAGATTTTAGTTCTTAATAATGTATTATTAGTACCCGATTTTAGAATGAATTTGATTTCAGTTTCTAAATTGCGTCGTGATGGATATTCAGTTTCTTTTGAAGATAATGCAATTATTAAAAGAAATGGTGAATATATTTGCGGGAGTACTTATAATGAAGAACTTTATATCATCAATGCTGCACACAACAACGCAATACATGCCGACATGGCTAAATAACGAACCATTAGACCGATTTGGTCTTTTACCACAACATACACATCAACCATACATTACTCTTTCTCGCAACTCATACCCACGCAGGGGCTAACATAAATCAACATTCCCGTAAAACGGGAATAATAGACACAGTGGAAGGACAAAACAACAAGTCATCGCCAAAAGACTCAACACCGGTCTTCATGTGATTAGTATCGCCGTCTTCCATCATCCTTCGTAACGATCCTGTGAATTGCTCCCCAGCAACCTGTAAGTACCTGGATGCAAAACAGACATCCACCCTCGAATACTCGGGGGTTATCAAAACTCCACTATTTTGCTAGTGCAAGTATAAATACAAGGACAAGCCATACATATCATATTCCAAGAACATAGAAATCGTGAATATACTTCCCGAGAAAATTCACTTGATCAAAACAGTTTGAATTATGAAAGATAGGAATAGAATCATTTACATCTAACAAAACATTTTACGATCTCGGGAGTTTTGAAAGCATTTGGGGTTTAAGAATTTTCAAGCCTTTTGAAACACTTAGGGACACCGCCCAAAAATCATTTATTTCAAAATACGATTTCGATAACAAAATACGGGGTCCAAAACCCAATCATAATATTCCAACCACAAGCACGGGGGTCCGTGAATCAACTTATTCACATCACATACTCACAAGAATAACCCGACATAAACTACACCGTGTCAAACATTACCATAACAACGGTCTCACAGAATGACAACCTAGAGCACAACTTTGCAACTTGACCGTACGGTCGAACTCAACACACCACAGGGCTACAATTCACAGAGCAACCACAGGACTCAAGTACCCTTACCAAATTATCACAGTCAAGGGACAAATCACACACAACACATTTACTGGTGCCATTCCAGCTAAGTACGATACCATTTGGACTGCCATTCTAATCAGACGAAATATGCGCCAAAAATCACAGTTCTCCAACACAACATTTCAAAGTTAACCGTTGGTACGAGACTCACGGTCGTCGTACCCCGCAGAGCCCCGTCGGACATCCCTGGGTGGTTAACCACAGTTCGTGATACGCACACTCACGGCAATATGTATCCCTAGAGGTCCCGTCAGACCGTCCCTAGGTGAACATACACATATCATCCACAACTCCATGGGAAGCCATAATTCGAATACTAGAATATGCATACAAATGCTATGTATTTCGCTAGAATGGCCACTTTAGTCGACGTACACTCACAACTAATGTCACACAACCACAAACAAATACCAATACCAAACAACACCAAGCGTCACAACCTCCTCACGAAGGAATAACAACTAATATCACACAACGTCACATATTCACCGAACAATTACACATATCAATACACAATCCTCGGCAAATAATTACGGTCTACTAAATTCACTAAATATGTTTAACATTTTCCAACATATGAAACTAACGCACATATTCCGAAAGCACATTAATCCCCGAGGCATACGAGTTATCTTTTGAAAGGCAACAATTATCGAGAACATACCGATCTTTTTAAAAATTCATTAAAACATTCGGATTGCACATAAAATCATTTATCAATGATTCCGTCTACGAAACATGAAAAGTATGGGCAGGATACTTGCCTCGATACCACGAGCAAGTACTCCGACGAACACGGCTCGACTGGGACACTCCGAAAAAATACAACTTCCGGAAGACACAATGAAAACACTATCACAAAGAGAACCAAGACCAAGAACAACAAAAAACCCATCAATCTATTGAAGAAAAACTCAATGGGACATTTAATCGAACATTAAATGTTCAATAATTCCCAAGAACACTCGAATCGTCAATCGAGTTAAACAAACTCGATATATGGATATACAATCCATGAAACACAGTTAATAACATCATACTACACCAACCGATGCATCAAAATCGGACTAGAATCGAAATCAAGAACAAATTTCCAAGAAAGTCAACTCGAAGAAAAATCAAGAATTACCTCAATCCAACGAAGAACAAGGGATTAAATGATGTTACAATCACCTAGAGATCTCCAAAACACATTGGAATTGAGTAGAACGGACCAAGAACTCAAACCCTAGCCTCACCCGTCCGACAGCCGCGAAGAGAAGAGAAAAAGGGGATGAAATGGGGTGAGAAACCCATCTGTCCCCCTTATATACACCAGCGACGCACGACCATAACGCACGACCAAGTGATCGTGTGTTTGGTCGTGCGCTAGGCCACTCTCCAGCCACTAACACCACGCACGAGCACCGCGCACGAGCAGTTGCTCGTGTGTCCCTGGAGCTTATTGCCGAGCGCTGGATTGCGCACGAGCTCCACGCATGACCACGTGCTCGTGTGGCCTGCTCGTGTGTTACAATAGGAGGCCAATATCGAGCCCGACACGACCCCGAAACCCGAACTTGAATATGAATCGAAGATACGGTTACGAAGTACTCGCAAAGACGAAACCGAGTGCTAAGAGAACACACGATTCCGACCACCGAAGGCTCGAAATTCGACAATGGAAAGTAATTACCCCAAACTTTGGGAAATTATGAAAACGGCCCAAAACGTCTGAAATACATGATACACGATCGAAACACCAAACCAAAGCTCGCAACATGAATAATAAAATTAAATGAACTTACGAGAAACTCGAAACAACAGTTTCGGACGAGATTCGCAAGAATCGAACTCAAGTGCGTAAAAACCGTTTAAGAACACGGAACTCAACGAAACGATACTGAAACAAACTCGGATGACAAAAAGTGCAGAATTAATCATTCTCGAAATGACAAAACTGTCATGAGCGAGCCATCAAAACGGACTTTCGCCGAAAAAAAAAAGAAATTACCGGAAATCGAAATTACGGGTATTACACACTACCCTCCTTAAAAGAAGTTTCGTCCCGAAACTTAAAACAAGTAGGGAGAAGCAATATCCCGCCAGGAAAACTCAACGAGGTACACAAGAAACGCATAACTTGTAACACCCCCAATCCACTCAGGGATATTACACGCCGTAAACCCTCTCCTCGAGGATCTACCAGGCTGATAAATAAAATCAAACATCTAAACATAGCCTTTAAGGCTAAAATGACTCAGTAGACCGATTTGGTCTTTCAATAATAACATACAACTCAAACACAATACATGCCCACGCAGGGGTCGAATACAACACACTCCCGTACAACGGGAAAGAATACCACAGCGGAAAATAAACTATAACTAAACCAATGACATCGAACGGGTCCTCGTGTGATTAGTATCGTTCATCTTTCATCATCCTTCGTGCCGACCCTGTGTTATGCTCTCAAACCTGAATGCAAAACAGACATCCACCCCCCGAATACTCGGGGGTTAGCAAAACTCCACTGTTTTGCTAGTGCAAGAACAAAGTGCAAATACGAGCTATACAATTCACATTCCACGAATAACGATAACCAGGAATCCTCAAAAATCCAAACGTGACGAAAAGTACTTCCCGAGGCAAGAGTTTGGTAAAACATTCTAAAACCGAAAGGTCACAAATCAAGGGAAAACAATTTATAAAATCGTTTAAAATGCCATCGAGAGTTTTGATAGAAAACAACTTAGGATTATCAAATCCTTCTCTTTCCAAAAATCAACAGGGTCACAGCCCAAAGGTTTTGTTTTCGCAGATAGAAAACCGACAACAATTCACAGGGTTAAAACCCACGTCACGCGTCCTCAACGGACATAAAATACACACGCACCCGTGAAGTTTCACTCGTGAATCCAGGTCGAAGCCATTGGAATTGCAACACCCCCAAGTTATTCAGAGTATATTACAGCGCCGTGAGCCCCGCCGTGGGACCCACAAGGCTAAACATACGCGGAACTATGAAACTTGACCGAGAAGGTCTACATACAATGGAATGAAGGACAATACAAATGGTATTAAAAACCATAACCAATGAAACCATATACATCACCACACAAATCAATACCTCGGCAACACAGTAGGAACATCAAGAAGCGAAAATACAATACTCGAGTATTTCACCTCCCTTCCAGTACAAGAACACTGTATGGAGGAATCCAAAAAGATAACCGGAGACAAGACACAGTATCACACTTGCCCATCATCTTCATGCCAACCCGATACCTGCCTGTCCGATCTCCTGGAACCTGAAATACATAAAAAGTATTTCCCCCATAAAGGGGTTAGCTGTCGAATAGCTAGTGCAAGTATATCAAGTATGAAACACAATACTCCTCGACAATAAAGTAAATGTAACCGTCAATTCATCAATTCAAGACTAGTATTTCGAAATGACTAAATCTCATAGCATCACATCAAGACGTATATGAATGCCATGGAAACGGTTCGTTCATATCATCCGTCAATACATATATGAATGCCGTGGAAACGGTTCGTTCATATCATGCCATCAATACATATATGAATGCCGTGGAAACGGTTCGTTCATATCATTCCAACAATACATATATGAATGCCGTGGAAAAGGTTCGTTCATATCATGCCATCAATATAACTTACTCTCAAAGTCGAGAACGTACAATCATAAATATATACTTGCCTTTGAGACATCGAGAAATCGAACGGAAAAAGGGTATGTGTTCGGTAGGTCCAAGAACGCGCTTCCGGCACCTAAACGATTCGCAAGGAAATGATAATCAATTATCCATACTCAAACTACACGAAGAAATTCCCGAAACCCGT
This sequence comes from Orobanche coerulescens, assembly GCA_033398695.1. Classification (NCBI taxonomy): domain Eukaryota; kingdom Viridiplantae; phylum Streptophyta; class Magnoliopsida; order Lamiales; family Orobanchaceae; genus Orobanche; species Orobanche coerulescens. Next base: position 129,475,231 of record CM065817.1, read on the forward strand.
CTACGATTCATGAAAACACACGGATAAACAACTAGAGGTTGGAAAATCGCCCAAACTCTCACAAGTCCGAAAACGGCACAATCATATCAGTAAAATTGTAGGAAACGCATGCATACGGTATAGATACATCCTAATCTCAAGGTTCTCAACCTTCAAATCGGATAAATCGGACGAATTTACGTAAAACCCCAAAATCCAACACAATATTCAAAGTGTTCTTGAATAATCCTTCAATAATCCAATGAATAATAAAACATGCCCATAATCATGCGTATATCACTTCATACAACATGATTTTAACACCCAAAACATCATTACCCAACACAAAATCAAAATCCAAGATGTTGAAGAAATTACCTCTTGAAGATCCAAGCACTATAATCCGAAGAATACGCGATAGATCGATGATCCGAGCTTCACAACCGAATGAAAATGATGAAAATCCAACACTCAAGTGATAGATGATGAAACCTCTCTCTCAAGCCTTCTCTATCGTGTAGGTTGAAGAAAAGGGAAGAAATGGGTTGATCTCGTCCAAAAACCGCAGATATAGGGCTGACTGTCAAGTGTGCCGCGGCCTAGGCCGAGTGTGCCGCGGCACAGGCCCAAAAATGGCTCCCAGTGGTCGACAGTGTGCCGCGGCCCGGCCAAGTGTGCCGCGGCAGTGACTTGGAAGTGTGCCGCGGCCCTGCCGGCATGTGCTGCGGCACAAGGTACAGACGGGTCGGCCAACAATTGAACACGAGTGTGCCGCGGCCCGGACGGGTCTGCCGCGGCAGTGACTCGGCATTGTGCCTGCTCGGCGATGCGACATCGCTCGGCGTAACCGAAATCCGTCCGGCCGATCCCACAATCGTCCGACCCGTCCGCAACCGTCCGGCGGTGCGACCACCAGGGCTCGACGACTCGATTTCCGAAAAATGTACGGAACGAACACGACGAAAAGTTCGCGAACAACATCAACGACCCGAAATGAAAGGGCAATGCAATAATTAATCATACGCGACCGAGAAAAGGGTCGAGACAACAAATACAGATACGGATACCCATAACTTTGGGTAAATTACAAAATGGCCCAAAACGCCCGAAAATCACGATACGTGATCGAATAACCAAACCGAAGTTCACAAAACATCTAACAAAGTTAAACGGACTTACGGGAAACTCGAAACAAGAGTTTATAACGAGATTTGCAATAATCGAACTCAAGTGCGGAAAAGTCGCTAAAAAGCACGGAACTCAACAAAACGACACCGAAACGAACTCGGATGTCGAAAAGTGTAGAATTAATCATTCTCAGGATGACGAAACGGTCCCAAGCGAGTCGTCAAAACGGACTTCCGCCAAAAAAAGAAAATTACAGGAAATCAAATTTGCGGATATTACATTCTACCCTCCTTAAAAGAAGTTTCGTCCCGAAACTTAAAACAAGTAGGGAAAAAAATATCCCGCTAGGAAAAACTCAACGAGATACACAAGAACCGAAAACTTACGCCCAAACGGCGAATCATCAAGATAGAACACTACAATACGTTACCCGAAGGTAAACCAAACCAATGCCGAAATAGATACGAATCACAATGCCCGAAGGCTCCAACGGAAAATACCGATACATCACAATGGCCTGAAAGCCGAACAGCCCGAAGTTGTAAATCAGCACAATACAGATCTCAAAGAAACAATCCTGACTGTCGGACATACCCCCCGGCGTATGAACAACCAGACGCAAATCGTTGGACATATCCAATACAACATGGACTACGAACGACCAAACGATAAGTCTCAAGAGGGACATCACAGTACGCCCGATCTGGAAATGTGTCCGTGCACATGTCCAGCCCGTATACGGAATCCAGAATATACGTGTGATAATGTACCTAATTAGCCTCACAAACTACGTCTCGTGTGCACAGTCCAATGCGGAAACATCCACGCATGACCATCGTGTGCCTGGCTAAAAATCCTACACATAACCAATCGGCACGCAGATATGATTCCAGATATGCCACGATACGACGTGACAACGAAACTCAAAGGATAATATATCCTATACGGATCATACGACTCACCAAGTAAATGACGACACACGAATAATGAAAGATCGACCCGACCAACAATATTCAAAACAACCATCCGGGAAATCCTCAACCTTCGACGATCACAAAATTACCGAGTTCACAAGAATAATAGTGTGCTGCCTTGAGTTGGCCAACACGACAATAATAACTCACGGGTGGGCACTATCCTCGGCGATCCCAATTCAATACTTCAATTACCTTAGAACGGAAATTCGATAACAACGATACAACGGATGTCTCGGCACATTTAATCGGTTACCGATAACGAAGATGATAATCGAATACATCAATGCCTTCAATCGGTTAATATAATATTAATAGAAAAAACACCAATATCAATGACGACGATCACCATAATATCTCAATGGGACATCCATCACAATCACAATCGATACGTCGATACCGCGAACCGGCTATCGACAGCAACTTTACCAACAAGTATCGCAATGCCTTGAACCGGCCATTTACAAACAACAGTAACATTTGGCATAATTTGCCGACGGGTGTCGAACCAAACAATTCCCGAACATCAATAAATCACGAAGAGGCTAAGTCTCGAAATGATACATTACATTCATACATCTATATGATAACATTAATCTCATTGACACGTACAAGTATAAAACTTGTCTCGATATCAATGCCACGAACTGTTACCAATTCAGTTGCTTTCGTCTACGAGTTCCTCAGTTCCGACCAAGCTGATTACGAACTCTTCAACCTCAACCGCAACACAACAGTCATAATCCATGATCAAACATCATATCTTATTGTAAAACGAAGGATTAATAAACAACAGGTTCGATGACGATTAATATCAATACAACAAGGCCCCAACTCACCGGTTCCACAATATCTCGATTAAACACAGTCTGAATTATCCAACTCAGACCCTCACGAATCCATGTCCACAAGACGAGCCGAAATCCGATGATCATATCAGCAACCAATTCGGACCAATAATAAGGGTCTAAATGTTATCGATTCCAAACTCAATTCTTAAATACGAATTGACAAGGTTCCCTTCTCGTAAATCCATCGTTAAAATTTCCCTATGACTATTATTAATTCGAACCATCCGACTGGTTCAAAACAATAGATAATCATATTAGAAAGGTTATCAAACAATCCAATCATTCGACTTGAATATTTGCTCCAGACGTATGGGCTTCTAAATTCAGAGATGAATAATAGTCTCATCAAACTCATAATCACATTCGTATTCCTATACGAATATTATTTCAAACACATAGTTTAGCTCTAGATATGAATATTCCATATTCATTTTCAAAACATCAACACTTCTTAAAAATTTTCATCACCTCGTATAATTCAAGAATTCTTCAAGAACATGAAATATCCGAAATCACGTTCAGAACAACATATCCGAGGTATATATCTCCATGTTACCATTTTCTTCATCATGCCATTCATACAACCTCAAGAATTGCAACAAAACCATTATCATCATATGAATAAGATCTCAATAATCATATCAACATCTGAATTCTCTTATTACAATTCCAATAAATCTCGTATAACATTATCACATGATACCATAATTGTAACACCCCAGATCCTCCTGGGAATATTACACGCCGTAAACCCTTCTCACAAGGATTTACCAGGCTAAGCACCATTTTCCATATCATTTCAAAAATGCCAAAAAGACCGATGATGGTAATATTTTTCAAATACAAAAAAAAATCGATTTCCAAATACCGTCAAAACGATCAAGGCCAAAATGCCAAAAACTCAGTTTAGGGAATCGGTTTTACAAAATAAAATTTCAGTTGGCAAAATACCAAAAGCCATTTCAAAATACTCACGCAGCGGATAAAAGTACAGTCCAATTTATGCATTTACATTGAAATAAGACGAACATCAAAATACACGATTCCCAACATACTCCCTCCCAAGTAGTAATCCTTACAAAAAAAACGAACCACTATGAAAGGGATACGAGGATTACCTTGTATGGACGAACCACGAAGTAGAATAATCGAACTCCATTCCAAGAATCATCAAAACTTCAAGAACAATACTTAAATCTGAGCTCTCCATCTTAATCTTGCTTAAGAGAATTATCTCTCAATGTTCAGGAACTTCAAGTACTTCCTAAGGCTCTCTCTATTGACTGAAGGAAGGAGATTGGACAAAATGCCTCTCAGCACTCGTCTATCCTCTTTATAAAACACATCACTAGCGCACGCTAGACCTTATATTTAGCGTGCGCTACAGATCTAGCGTACGCTATCCTTCCTTGATAGTGTGCGCTATCGGGCAGTCCAGAAGTTACTGTATTGTTTCGAAATTCATCTAACGTACGTAATGTCCATGCATTAGCGTACGCAAACAGGCGTTGACTTGCTACAGTGAAATGCTCAGTAGCGTGCGCTATTCCTCGACCAACATATCGACATACCAAACGATCATACGGCACAATGAATACATATACGCATTCAACAACATTGTCATACGTTCACATCATCCTCAAGCACAATTATCCATCAATGACATCCAACATATAAACGAAAAAAATATATCCGAAAAATCGGGGTATTACACTCTACCCCCCCTTAAAAATAAGTTTCGTCCTCGAAACTTGCAATCACTCGCACAAACAACATTTCAACGGGAATTCAAATTCACCAAGAATTATTGAATAATCCGAACAACATACTTACAAGTGTGTGAAGTCGAAGATCTCCCGTGATACTAGCATGTGACTCCTAAACAAAGTCTCAACATAATACCGATACACACCAATATCGCAATTAGCAATTTAACAAAATCTCAAGGAAGAGTTCACGTCCGTGACCACGGACACGATTCTTCCTACTTTCAGCCAACATTCTGAAGGGCACACACGTGTGTAAGTATAATCCAAATCGCACATTCTCGAAGTGACCAATTCCCAAGAATACCAAGCTATAAACGAACCGATTAAGAAAAATACAAGAAGAGTGAGAGGACTTACAAGTACCGGTCGCACTGTGATGATGGCAGAGTAGTGATACTGTGGGCAAATGACGACTCAATCGACCCAAAAGACCGACAGCCTAGGTATCCATAAACCTAAGCTCTGATACCATATTCTGTAACACCCCCAAGTTATTCAGGGTATATTACAGCGCCGTGAGCCCCGCCGTGGGACCCTCAAGGCTAAACATACGCGGAACTATGAAACTTGACCGAGAAGGTCTACATATAATGGAATGAAGGACAATACAAATGGTATTAAAAACCATAACCAATGAAACCATATACATCACCACACAAATCAATACCTCGGCAACACAGTCCGGAACATCAAGGAAACTGAAAATACAATACTCGAGTATTTAAAATCCATTCCAGTACAACAATACTGAATGGAGGAATCCAAAAAGATAACCGGAGACAAGACACAGTATCACACTTGCCCATAATCTTCATGCCGACCCGATGCCTGCCTGTCCGATCTCCTGGAACCTAAAATACATAAAAAGTAATTCCCCCATAAAGGGGTTAGCCGTCGAATAGCTAGTACAAGTATATCAAGTATGAAACACAATACTCCTCGACAATAAAGTAAATTTAACCGTCAATTCATCAATTCAAGACTAGTATTTCGGAATGACTAAATCTCATAGCATCACATCAAGACGTATATGAATGCCGTGGAAACGGTTCGTTCATATCATCCGTCAATACATATATGAATGCCGTGGAAACGGTTCGTTCATATCATGCCATCAATACATATATGAATGTCGTGGAAACGGTTCGTTCATATCATGCCAACAATACATATATGAATGCCATGGAAACGGTTCGTTCATATCATGCCATCAATATAACTTACTCTCAAAGTCGAGAACGTACAATCATAACAATATACTTGCCTTTGAGACATCGAGAAATCGAATGGAAAAAGGGTATGAGTTCGATAGGTCCAAGAACGCGCTTCCGGCACCTAAACGATTCGCAAGGAAATGATAATCAATTATCCATACTCAAACTACACGAAGAAATTCTCGAAACCCGTCTACGATTCATGAAAACACACGGATAAACAACTAGAGGTTGGAAAATCGCCCAAACTCTCACAAGTCCGAAAACGGCACAATCAAATCCATAAAATCGTAGGAAACACCTGCATACGGTATAGATACATCCTAATCTCAAGGTTCTCAAGCTTCAAATCGGATAAATCGGACGAATTTATAAAAAACCCCCAAATCCAACACAATATTCAAAGTGTTCTTGAATAATCCTTCAATAATCCGATAAATAATCAAACATGCCCATAATCATGCGTATATCACTTCATACAACATGATTTTAACACCCAAAACATCATTACCCAACACAAAATCAAAATCCAAGATGTTGAAGAAATTACCTCTTGAAGATCCAAGCACTATAATCCGAAGAATACGCGATAGATCGATGATCCGAGCTTCACAACCGAATGAAAATGATGAAAATCCAACACTCAAGTGATAGATGATGAAACCTCTCTCTCTCAAGCCTTCTCTATCGTGTAGGTTGAAGAAAAGGGAAGAAATGGGTTGATCTCGTCCAAAAACCGCAGATATAGGGCTGACTGTCAAGTGTGCCGCGGCCTAGGCCGAGTGTGCCGCGGCACAGGCCCAAAAATGGCTCCCAGTGGTCGACAGTGTGCCGCGGCCCGGCCAAGTGTGCCGCGGCAGTGAATTGGAAGTGTGCGCGGCCTGCCGGCATGTCTTTGCGGCACAAGGTGCGAGCAGGTCGGCCAACAATTGAACACGAGTGTCTGCGGCCGGACGGGTGCCGCATGGCGATGACTTCGGCATTGTGCTGCTCGGCGATGCAGACATTGTTGGCGAGAACGAAATCCGTCGGCGATCCCGCAATCCTCGGCCCGATCATCTGGCTATCCGGCCGACCACGAGGGCTCGGCGACTCGATTCCAGCGTCACGGAACGAACACGGCGAAAAGTTCGCGGACAGCATCAACGACCCGAAATGAAAGGGTAATGCAATAATTAATCATACGCGACCGAGAAAAGGGTCGAGACAACAAATACAGATACGGATACCCATAACTTTGGGTAAATTACAAAATAGCCCAAAACGCCCAAAAATCACGATACGTGATCGAATACCCAAACCGAAGTTCACAACACGTCTAACAAAGTTAAACGGACTTACAGGAAACTCGAAAAAAAAGTTTAGAACGAGATTCGCAAGAATCAAACTCAAGTGCGGAAAAGTCGCTAAAAAGCACGGAACTCAACAAAACGACACCAAAACGAACTCGGATGTCGAAAAGTGTAGAATTAATCATTCTCAGGATGACGAAACGGTCCCAAGCGAGTCGTCAAAACGGACTTCCGCCAAAAAAAAAGAAAATTACCGGAAATCGAATTTGAGGATATTACAGGAATTCCCTCCGTGGTCCCGTCGAACCCTCCCGAGGTGAGCAAACACATTCACAAAACATAAGCAACTGCACTCGTGAATCCAGGGCTATACCATTAGACTCCCTCCGTGATCCCATCGGACCCTCCCGAGGTGAGCGAAAAACAATCACAAAATATACACACGTAGCGGTGAAGTTTCACTCGTGAACCCAGGTCGAAGCCATTGGAATTCCCTCCGTTGTCCCGTCGAACCCTCCCGAGGTGAGCAAACACATTCACAAAACACGTACTCGCATCGCCTAGGACCGGGACGAAGCCACAAATCCCACTCAAGGCCCCGTCGGATCCTCCCGAGCTGGCTAGCGAAATACTCAAGCACCACACGTCACCTAGGACCGGGACGAAACCACGAATCCCACTCGAGGCCCCATTGGACCCTCCCGAGCTGGCCGCGAAATAATCAAGCACAAGTAACATATCACACCAAGGATATCCAAACAACTCAACAAGAGGCATCAAACACTTAGCAAAACAACACGTCAAACCACAATGCACCGAAATGAAACAATATACGTCCACACGCAAATACCAAGTACATCATCAACACCAAACATATCCATAAGATTCACATACTCGTTCACGAATCACACCAATCACAAAACACACACGGTTTTGAAAGAGGGCCTTTAACAAGGCTAACCAAATCTTTTGAAAACTCATTTCAAACAAACAAACAAACACACCAAGACGATCACCAATCATCATATCCACAAAACAAAAATAGTATGGACAAAGTACTTGCCTCGAATAAGAACAACGCGGAGAATCGACCGAAATAGGTTGACACGAACCGACTACGAACCCGTCGACTCCACCGATCGCCAACTCGCGGTCATAAACTACGAAGGACAATAACAACAATGCAATGAATTCCATAACACGACTCAAAGCCGTTGAATTCAAAGAACGAATGACGAAAGTTCAAGTGTTTTCCCCAAAACGGCCAAGAACACGATTTGTCCCGACAAAACACGAAAATGGAATTCCAAGTCGAAATATGGATATACAATCCATAGAATATGTTTAACAACATCATTTAACCACAATCTATCCAACAAAAATGGATGGAAAACGAGATCGAGAACAAATCCCCCAAAAAGTCGATTTGAAGGAAATCAAGAATTATACTTCGATTCGACGAAGAACAATGGATTAAATGATGTTAAACATAAGAATACTACCAATATTAATCATACCCAACATGAATTAATCAACAACATGGAACGAATCGGACAAAAATGCAAAAACCCCAAAATTCAAGAAATTAGGGTTCTAGGAAATCTCACCTTGATTCGCTGGATCGAAGGATGATATAGGATGATTGATCAATGATATAACCTCAAGAACTTCATGGATTTGTTGTTAAACAATATGGCTTCGCCACCTCCGAATCGCCAGCCGCGGACAGAAAAGGAAGGAAGTGAAAAATGAATGAAAATACGACTGCTCTGTCACATTTATACTGGGTCGGAACTAGCGTGCGCTAGCCTTCCCGGACTAGCGTGCGCTATCGGCCAGTATCGGCCCAGTACCCTCGGCCAGGGCCCGCATGACCCGGCACCACCGACCAATCCTGCTGACCGTGACCTGTCCGCCCGACCCCCGCTAGCATGCGCTACGGCCGGAAGCCTGCGCGTGCTACCCGACCTGTCCAGTAACCTCTGGACTAAACAGCTCGCCCAGGTAACGTACGCTAGTCGGCCGACAGCGTGCCCCTGCCGGTTAGCATGCGCCACGACCGACAGTAGCGTGCGCTACCTGCCGATCCTCCCCGAGTCCATAACCTCAGAACCTCTCTGCCCTGACCCGATAGCGTGGGTCGGCCGGCCGCATAACGTGCGCTACTCCTGCCGGTTAGCGCACGCAGCCTTCAGGTAGTAGCGCGTGCTACGCTGGTTCCTGCCGCATCAGCCCGGCCAGTGCCCGCAACCGTACGGCTAGGAACCGCCACCGTCCGGCCAGCTGCTCAGCCGTCATGATCCGACGAATCGATTTCCGAAAACGTACGGAACGAACACGACGAAAATCTCGCGGACAGCATCAACGACCCGAAATGAAAACATAATGAAATAAGTAATCATACGCGAGCAAGAAAAGGGTCGAGACAACAAATACAGATACGGATACCCACAACTTTGGGTAAATTACAAAATGGCCCAAAACGCCCGAAAATCACGATACGTGATCGAATAACCAAACCGAAGTTCACAACACGTATAACAAAGTTAAACGAACTTATGGGAAACTCGAAACAGCAGTTTCGACCGAGATTTCGCAAGAATCGAAATCAAGTGCGGAAAAGTCGCTAAAAAGCACGGAACTCAATAAAACAACACCGAAACGAACTCGGATGTCAAAAAGTGTAGAATTAATCATTCTCAAAATGACGAAATGGTCATGAGCGAGTCATCAAAATGGACTTCCGCCAAAAAAAAAGAAATTACCAGAAATCGAAATTACGGGTATTACATTCTACCCTCCTTAAAATAAGTTTCGTCCCGAAACTTAAAATAAGTAGGGAGAAGCAATATCCCCTGCCAGGAAAACTCGACGAGATACATAAAAACCGAAAACTCGCGCCCGACGGCGAAACGCTGCAAGAAACGCAAAGAGACATACGGCGTGAAAATATGCTCTGCAGCGACTAACACAACGCCACCGATAGAGACATAATAAAATCAACAAGTGACAAGCGTCATCAAACAGACAATACAATCGAGTCGATAGAATTGAGAAAGAGAAAATGCAAAAGCCAAAAATAATACGGGTATTATATTCGACCTCTTCTAAAATAAGTGTCGTCCCCAAAACTCACAACAACGAAATCAAGGAGAAGACACAACAAGCAACCGACAGAAACATCCATCGAAGGCCTCTCAAAGCCGATTCTGATAACTGTGCTGAAGCGCGAACTCCGAAAGTCTCGGTAGCCCATTCGAAAAACTGAATTCGGTGTCCCTCGAGTCCACACTTGAAATGTGTTGCCGACGAGAACCACAATTTACACGTGCATGCCCCGGCACATCACGGTTGAAACGTCTCGGCTCGGCATACCGAAAATACAAATTCTAGATACAATGGGGCATAATGTCGTAAAACAACATAGCGGAGATGCCAACTCAGCACAAAAAAGAATCATAACACATATCATATACAACGATTACCATCGTAAAGTAATACACACACAAACAATACAGCAACGAAGGTATCGTTCGGCGACCTTAACGGCCCGAACAATAACCAGCACATAATTACAAACATCATGAAACAACCACACATGTACACAAACGTACAAACTCAAGCTTTAACAGCTCACACCGGTGCGATAACACGCAAGCCACCACGAAGTGACAACATTAAAGATCGTCATCACACCTCCCACAAAGCGCTAACAAAACATATGCATGGTGAACGACTCAACGTTCACACCACCAATTCAATCACAATTCGGAGGGCTAACACCCTAACAACAATACCAACATCATACACATCTTCTCCGACCACAAGCAGGAAATGATGGGTTTTAAAAATGAAAACCACCTTTTGAAAACAGTTTGGAAACACCAGTTGATCTTGAGTATCATTTTACAAAAAGTTGAACAAACATCATTGTCAAGACTTTGAAAATCATCTTGCATTTTAACGAAAATGAGGACACTTTTATTTTAGTGGAAAACTTTCAAAAATATTTGACCCTCAGGTCTAAGCAAAGCATTTCCAAAATTATTGGACAGAGAGAAAAAAAAAATATTTTGGTCCTCAAGGTAGAAGAATTTTGAAACAGATAGTGGCGCTAGTAGGCGCCTTGAAAATACAATCCATTTAAAAGTACGTCTCGAATTTTATTTTCTAAGATACTCAAGGTTTTCGAAAATTTATTAGGCTAGAATGCCTAAAAACTCACATGTAACAATATTCACTTACATACAATCATAATACACGCATCAAATCGCTCAAAATCAAGACAACACCTGTCTTTTACCGGAAACAACAGTCGAATATCACAGTCAAAAGGACGTAAATAATGACAACACTCCTCAAATAAATGAAACATGAGTCACAACGCATCACGAAACCGAGAATCTACATAAAGATTCCATCACTTAATACAAAATCAAACAAATAGCTCATGTCACTCGAGGCACAATACAAAGAAGGGAGACTTACATCCACAGGTCGCACGAAGATGATGATCGCCCCACGATACTAATCACGACCAACAACCTCAGACGACGCGTCGCGACACGACTCAGTCAGACAAAATCTGACGAAACAAGACTCAAACAACACGACTTGACCCGACAACCTAGGTTTCCACAACCTAATCTCCGATATCATTTATGTAACACCCCCAATCCACTCAGGGATATTACACGCTGTAAACCCTCTCCTCGAGGATCTACCAGGCTGATAACTAAAATCAAACATCTAAACATCGCCTTTAAGGCTAAAAGGACTCAGTAGACCGATTTGGTCTTTCAATAATAACATACAACTCAAACACAATACATGCCCACGCAGGGGTCGAATACAACACACTCCCATACAACGGGAAAGAATACTGCAACGGAAAATAAACTATACCTAAACCAATGACATCGAACGGGTCCTCGTGTGATTAGTATCGTTCATCTTTCATCATCCTTCGTGCCGACCCTGTGTTATGCTCCCAAACCTGAATGCAAAAACAGACATCCACCCCCCGAATACTCGGGGGTTAGCAAAACTCCACTGTTTTGCTAGTGCAAGAACAAAGTGCAAATACGAGCCATACAATTCACATTCCACGAATAACAATAAATATGAATCCTCAAAAATCCAAACGTGACGAAAAGTACTTCCCGAGGCAAGAGTTTGGTAAAACATTCTAAAACCGAAAGGTCACAAATCAAGGGAAAACAATTTATAAAACTGTTTAAAATGCCATTGAGAGTTTTGATAGAAAACAACTTAGGATTATCAAATCCTTCTCTTTCCAAAAATCAATGGTCATGACCAAAGGTTTTGTTTTCGCAGATAGAAAACCGACAACAATTCACAGGGTTAAAACCCACGTCACGCGTCCTCAATGGACATAAAATACACACGCACCCGTGAAGTTTCACTCGTGAATCCAGGTCGAAGCCATTGGAATTCCCTCCATGGTCCCGTCGAACCCTCCCGAGGTGAGCAAACACATTCACAAAATATAAGCAACCACACTCGTGAATCCAGGGCTATACCATTGGACTCCCTCCGTGATCCCATCGGACCCTCCCGAGGTGAGCGAAAAACAATCACAAAATATACACACGTAGCGGTGAAGTTTCACTCGTGAACCCATGTCGAAGCCATTGGAATTCCCTCCGTGGTCCCGTCGAACCCTCCCGAGGTGAGCAAACACATTCACAAAACATGTACTCGCATCGCCTAGGACCAGGACGAAGCCACAAATCCCACTCGAGGCCCTGTCGGACCCTCCCGAGCTGGCTAGCAAAATACTCAAGCACCACACGTCACCTAGGACCGGGACGAAGCCACGAATCCCACTCGAAGCCCCGTCGGACCCTCCCGAGCTGGCCATGAAATAATCAAGCACAAGTAACATATCACACCAAGGATATCCAAACAACTCAACAAGAGGCCTCAAACACTTAGCAAAACAACACGCCAAACCACAATGCACCGAAATGAAACAATATATGTCCACACGCAAATACCAAGTGCATCATCAACAGCAAACATATCCATAAGATTCACATACTCGTTCACGAATCACACCAATCACAAAACACACACGGTTTTGAAAGAGGGCCTTTAACAAGGCTAACCAAATCTTTTGAAAACTCATTTCAAACAAACAAACAAACACACCAAGACGATCACCAATCATCATATCCACAAAACAAGAATAGTATGGACAAGGTACTTGCATCGAATAAGAACAACGCGGAGAATCGACCGAAGTAGGTTGACACGAACCGACTACGAAGCCGCCGACTCCACCGATCGCCAACTCGCGGTCATAAACTACGAAGGACAATAACAACAATGAAATGAATTCCATAACACGACTCAAAGCCCTTGAATTCAAAGAACGAATGACGAAAGTTCAAGTGTTTTCCCCAAAACGGCCAAGAACACGATTCGTCCCGACAAAACACGAAAACGGAATTCCAAGTCGAAATATGGATATACAATCCATAGAATATGTTTAACAACATAATTTAACCACAATCTATCCAACAAAAACGGATGGAAAATGAGATCGAGATCAAATCCCCCAAAAAGTCGATTCGAAGGAAATCAAGAATTATACTTCGATTCGACGAAGAACAATAGATTAAATGATGTTAAACACAAGAATACTACCAATATTAATCATAACCAACATGAATTAATCAACAATACGGAACGAATCAGACAAAAATGCAAAAACCCCAAAATTCAAGAAATTAGGGTTCTAGGAAATCTCACCTTGATTCGCTGGATCGAAGGATGATATAGGATGATTGATCAATGATATAACCTTAAGAACTTCATGGATTTTTTGTTAAACAACATGGCTTCGCCACCTCCGAATCGCCAGCCGCGGACAGAAAAGGAAGGAAGTGAAAAATGAATGAAAATGCGACTGCTCTGTCACATTTATACTGGGCCGGAACTAGCGTGCGCTAGCCTTCCCGGACTAGCGTGCGCTATCGGCCAGTATCGGCCCAGTACCCTCGGCCAGGGCCCGCACGACCCGGCACCACCGACCAATCCTGCCGACCGTGACCTGTCCGCCCGACCCCCGCTAGCGTGCGCTACGGCCGGAAGCCTGCGCGCGCTAGCCGACCTGTCCAGTAACCTCTGGACTAAACAGCTCGCCCAGGTAACGTACGCTAGTCGGACGACAGCGTGCGCTACCCCTGCCGGTTAGCATGCGCCACGACCGACAGTAGCGTGCGCTACCTGCCGATCCTCCCCGAGCCCAGAACCTCAGAACCTCTCTGCCCTGACCCGATAGCGTGCGTCGGCCGGCCACGTAACGTGCGCTACTCCTGCCGGTTAGCGCACGCAGCCTTCCGGCAGTAGCGCGCGCTATGCCGGTTCCTGCCACGTCATCCGGGCCAGTGCCCGCAACCGTCCGGCCAGGACCCGCCACCGTCCGGCCAGCTGCTCAGCCGTCATGATCCGACGACTCAATTTCTGAAAACGTACGGAACGAACACGACGAAAATCTCGCGGACAACATCAACGACCAGAAATGAAAACATAATCCAATAAGTAATCATACGCGACCAAGAAAAGGGTCGAGACAACAAATACAGATACGGATACCCACAACTTTGGGTAAATTACAAAATGGCCCAAAACGCCCGAAAATCACGATACGTGATCGAATAACCAAACCGAAGTTCACAACACGTATAACAAAGTTAAACGAACTTATGGGAAACTCGAAACAGTAGTTTCGACCGAGATTTCGCAAGAATCGAAATCAAGTGCGGAAAAGTCGCTAAAAAGCACGGAACTCAATAAAACAACACCGAAACGAACTCGGATGTCAAAAAGTGTAGAATTAATTATTCTCAGAATGACGAAATGGTCATGAGCGAGTCATCAAAACGGACTTCCGCCAAAAAAAAGAAATTACCAGAAATCGAAATTACGGGTATTACATTCTACCCTCCTTAAAATAAGTTTCGTCCCGAAACTTAAAATAAGTAGGGAGAAGCAATATCCCCTGCCAGGAAAACTCGACGAGATACATAAAAACCGAAAACTCGCGTCCGACGGCGAAACGCTGCAAGAAACGCAAAGAGACATACGGCGTGAAAATATGCTCCGCAGCGACTAACACAACGCCACCGATAGAGACATAATAAAATCAACAAGTGACAAGCGTCATCAAACAGACAATACAATCGAGTCGATAGAATTGAGAAAGAGAAAATGCAAAAGCCAAAAATAATACGGGTATTATATTCGACCTCTTCTAAAAGAAGTGTCATCCCCAAAACTCACAACAACGAAATCAAGGAGAAGACATAACAAGCAACCGACAGAAACATCCATCGAAGGCCTCTCAAAGCCGATTCTGATAACTGTGCTGAAGCGCGAACTCCGAAAGTCTCGGTAGCCAATTCGCAAAACTGAATTCGGTGTCCCTCGAGTCCACACTTGAAATGTGTTGCCGACGAGAAGCACAATTTACACGTGCATGCCCCGGCACATCACGGTTGAAACGTCTCGGCTCGGCATACCGAAAATACAAATTCTAGATACAATGGGGCATAATTCGCAAAACAACATAGCGGAGATGCCAACTCAGCACAAAAAAGAATCATAACACATATCATATACAACGATTACCATCGTAAAGTAATACACACACAAACAATACAACAACGAAGGTATCGTTCGGCGACCTTAACGGCCCGAACAATAACCAGCACATAATTACAAACATCATGAAACAACCACACATGTACACAAATGTATAAACTCAAGCTTTAACAGCTCACACCGGTGCGATAACACGCAAGCCACCACGAAGTGACAACATTAAAGATCGTCATCACACCTCCCACAATGCGCTAACAAAAAATATGCATGGTGAAAGACTCAACGTTCACACCACCAATTCAATCACAATTCGGAGGGCTAACACCCTAACAACAATACCAACATCATACACACCTTCTCCGACCACAAGCAGGAAATGATGGGTTTTAAAAATGAAAACCACCTTTTGAAAACAGTTTGGAAACACCAGTTGATCTTGAGTATCATTTTACAAAAAGTTGAACAAACATCATTGTCGAGACTTTGAAAATCATCTTGCATTTTAACGAAAATGAGGACACTTTTATTTTAGTGGAAAACTTTCAAAAATATTCGACCCTCAGGTCTAAGCAAAGCATTTCCAAAATTATTGGACAGAGAGAAAAAAAAATATTTTGGTCCTCAAGGTAGAAGAATTTTGAAACAGATAGTGGCGCTAGTAGGCGCCTTGAAAATACAATCCATTTAAAAGTACGTCTCGAATTTTATTTTCTAAGATACTCAAGGTTTTCGAAAATTTATTAGGCTAGAATGCCTAAAAACTCACATGTAACAATATTCACTTACATACAATCATAATACACGCATCAAATCGCTCAAAATCAAGACAACACCTGTCTTTTACCGGAAACAACAGTCGAATATCACAGTCAAAAGGACGTAAATAATGACAACACTCCTCAAATAAATGAAACATGAGTCAAAACGCATCACGAAACCGAGAATCTACATAAAGATTCCATCACTTAATACAAAATCAAACAAATAGCTCATGTCACTCGAGGCACAATACAAAGAAGGGAGACTTACATCCACAGGTCGCACGAAGATGATGATCGCCCCACGATACTAATCACGACCAACAACCTCAGACGACGCGTCGCGACACGACTCAGTCAGACAAAGTCCGACGAAACAAGACTCAAACAACACGACTTGACCCGACAACCTAGGTTTCCACAACCTAATCTCCGATATCATTTATGTAACACCCCCAATCCACTCAGGGATATTACACGCTGTAAACCCTCTCCTCGAGGATCTACCAGGCTGATAACTAAAATCAAACATCTAAACATCGCCTTTAAGGCTAAAATGACTCAGTAGACCGATTTGGTCTTTCAATAATAACATACAACTCAAACATAATACATGCCCACGCAGGGGTCGAATACAACACACTCCCGTACAACGGGAAAGAATACTGCAATGGAAAATAAACTATACCTAAACCAATGACATCGAACGGGTCCTCGTGTGATTAGTATCGTTCATCTTTCATCATCCTTCGTGCCGACCCTGTGTTATGCTCCCAAACCTGAATACAAAAACAGACATCCACCCCCCGAATACTCGGGGGTTAGCAAAACTCCACTGTTTTGCTAGTGCAAGAACAAAGTGCAAATACGAGCCATACAATTCACATTCCACGAATAACAATAAATATGAATCCTCAAAAATCCAAACGTGACGAAAAGTACTTCCCGAGGCAAGAGTTTGGTAAAACATTTTAAAACCGAAAGGTCACAAATCAAGGGAAAACAATTTATAAAACTGTTTAAAATGCCATTGAGAGTTTTGATAGAAAACAACTTAGGATTATCAAATCCTTCTCTTTCCAAAAATCAACAGGGTCACAGCCCAAAGGTTTTGTTTTCGCAGATAGAAAACCGAAAACAATTCACAGGGTTAAAACCCACGTCACGCGTCCTCAATGGACATAAAATACACACGCACCCGTGAAGTTTCACTCGTGAATCCAGGTCGAAGCCATTGGAATTCCCTCCGTGGTCCCGTCGAACCCTCCCGAGGTGAGCAAACACATTCACAAAATATAAGCAACCACACTCGTGAATCCAGGGCTATACCATTGGACTCCCTCCGTGATCCCATCGGACCCTCCCGAGGTGAGCGAAAAACAATCACAAAATATACACACGTAGCGGTGAAGTTTCACTCGTGAACCCATGTCGAAGCCATTGGAATTCCCTCCGTGGTCCCGTCGAACCCTCCCGAGGTGAGCAAACACATTCACAAAAGATGTACTCGCATCGCCTAGGACCAGGACGAAGCCACAAATCCCACTCGAGGCCCCGTCGGACCCTCCCGAGCTGCCTAGCAAAATACTCAAGCACCACACGTCACCTAGGACCGGGACGAAGCCACGAATCCCACTCGAGGCCCCGTCGGACCCTCCCGAGCTGGCCATGAAATAATCAAGCACAAGTAACATATCACACCAAGGATATCCAAACAACTCAACAAGAGGCATCAAACACTTAGCAAAACAACACGTCAAACCACAATGCACCGAAATGAAACAATATATGTCCACACGCAAATACCAAGTGCATCATCAACAGCAAACATATCCATAAGATTCACATACTCGTTCACGAATCACACCAATCACAAAACACACACGGTTTTGAAAGAGGGCCTTTAACAAGGCTAACCAAATCTTTTGAAAACTCATTTCAAACAAACAAACAAACACACCAAGACGATCACCAATCATCATATCCACAAAACAAGAATAGTATGGACAAGGTACTTGCATCGAATTAGAACAACGCGGAGAATCGACCGAAGTAGGTTGACACGAACCGACTACGAAGCCGCCGACTCCACCGATCGCCAACTCGCGGTCATAAACTACGAAGGACAATAACAACAATGAAATGAATTCCATAACACGACTCAAAGCCCTTGAATTCAAAGAACGAATGACGAAAGTTCAAGTGTTTTTCCCAAAACGGCCAAGAACACGATTCGTCCCGACAAAACACGAAAACAAAATTCCAAGTCGAAATATGGATATACAATCCATAGAATATGTTTAACAACATAATTTAACCACAATCTATCCAACAAAAACGGATGGAAAATGAGATCGAGATCAAATCCCCCAAAAAGTCGATTCGAAGGAAATCAAGAATTATACTTCGATTCGACGAAGAACAATGGATTAAATGATGTTAAACACAAGAATACTACCAATATTAAACATAACCAACATGAATTAATCAACAACACGGAACGAATCAGACAAAAATGCAAAAACCACAAAATTCAAGAAATTAGGGTTCTAGGAAATCTCACCTTGATTCGCTGGATCGAAGGATGATATAGGATGATTGATCAATGATATAACCTTAAGAACTTCATGGATTTTTTGTTAAACAACATAGCTTCGCCACCTCCGAATCGCCAGCCGCGGACAGAAAAGGAAGGAAGTGAAATGAATGAAAATGCGACTGCTCTGTCACATTTATACTGGGCCGGAACTAGCGTGCGCTAGCCTTCCCGGACTAGCGTGCGCTATCGGCCAGTATGGGCCCAGTACCCTCGGCCAGGGCCCGCACGACCCTGAACCACCGACCAATCCTGCCGACCGTGACCTGTCCGCCCGACCCCCGCTAGCATGCGCTACGGCCGAAAGCCTACGCGCGCTAGCCGACCTATCCAGTAACCTCTTGACTAAACAGCTCGCCCAGGTAACGTACGCTAGTCGGACGACAGCGTGCGCTACCCCTGCCGGTTAGCGTGCGCCACGACCGACAGTAGCGTGCGCTACCTGCCGATCCTCCCCGAGCCCAGAACCTCAGAACCTCTCTGCCCTGACCCGATAGCGTGCGTCGGCCGGCCACGTAACGTGCGCTACTCCTGCCGGTTAGCGCACGCAGCCTTCCGGCAGTAGCGCGCGCTATGCCGGTTCCTGCCACGTCATCCGGGCCAGTGCCCGCAACCGTCCGGCCAGGACCCGCCACCGTCCGGCCAGCTGCTCTGCCGTCATGATCCGACGACTCGATTTCTGAAAACGTACGGAACGAACACGACGAAAATCTCGCGGACAACATCAACGACCATAAATGAAAACATAATCCAATAAGTAATCATACGCGACCAAGAAAAGGGTCGAGACAACAAATACAGATACGGATACCCACAATTTTGGGTAAATTACAAAATGGCCCAAAACGCCCGAAAATCACGATACGTGATCGAATAACCAAACCGAAGTTCACAACACGTATAACAAAGTTAAACGAACTTACGAGAAACTCGAAACAGCAGTTTCGACCGAGATTCGCAAGAATCGAACTCAAGTGCGGAAAAGTCGCTAAAAAGCACGAAACTCAACAAAACAACACCGAAACGAACTCGGATGTCAAAAAGTGTAGAATTAATCATTCTCAGAATGACGAAACGGTCATGAGAGAGTCATCAAAACGGACTTCCGCCGAAAAAAAGAAATTACTGGAAATCGAAATTACGGGTATTACATAACTTACGCCCATCGGCGAGACGTTACAAGCAACGCAAAAGAATATACGGCGTGAAAACACACTCCACGACGACTAACACAACGCCACCGGTAGAGACATAATAAAATCAACAAGTGACAAGCGTCATCAAACAGACAATACAATCGAGTCGATTATTCGAACAATCACAAAACACAACGAACGAAGATCAATATGATTGACCAACCCAACGGTACATCAATCAAAATGCGAGCCAATCGCTGAACAAATATGGAATTCCACCGCCCAAGGGTTGGAAGATCGAAAACAATACTAATTTCCCGAACTTAAGTGAATTACGAAGGAGTCTGAACATTCAACAATCACGAGACGAGATCAACAAAAACCGAACAATCAAACGATCGAGACAACAAAAATCGAACTATCATGTCCGAATCACGAAGAACGATAAAATTCAAACAACAACTCCCAGGTTCACGTCTCGGCCGAACAATGAAACCGAAATACAGAACAAGTTCAGAAAGTATCAACGAACATGAGCGAGTCGATAGACTTGAGAAAGAGGAAATGCAGAAGTCCAAAACCAATACGGGTATTACATTCGGCCTCTTATAAAAGAAATGTCATCCCCGCAATTCACAACAACGGAAACAAGGTAACAACATAAAAAGCAACCGACAGAAAAATCTCACATGGGCCTCTAAGAGCCGATTCTGGTATCTGTGCTGAAGCGCGAACTCCGGAAGTCTCGGTAACCAATTCTCAAAACTGGATTCGGTGTCCCTCGAGTCCACACTTAAGACGCATTACCGACGAGAAGGTAATTAGTATGTGTATGCCCCCGGCACACCGCGGTTGGAAATGCCTCGGCTCGGCATACCAAAAATACAAATGCTAGATACAATGGGGCATAACGTCGCAAAACAACATAGCGGAGATGCCAACTCCGCACAACAAATAATCATAACACATATCATATACAACGATTACCATCGTAAAGTAATACACACGCAAACACTACAGCAACGACGGTATCGTTCGGCGACCTCAACGGCCCGAACAATAACCAGCACATAATTACAAAAATCATAAAACAATCACTCATGTACACAAACGTACAAACCCAAGCTTTAACAGCTCACACAGGTGCGATAACATGCAAGTCGCCACGAAATGACAACATTAAAGATCGTCATCGCACCTCCCACAAAGGGCTAACAAAACATATACGTGGCGAACGACTCAACGTTCACACCACCAATTCAATCACAATTCGGAGGTCTAACACCCTAACAACAATACTAACATCATACACACCTTCTCCGACCACAAGCAGGAAATGATGGGTTTTAAAAACGAAAACCACCTTTTGAAAACAGTTTGGAAACACCAGTTGATCTTTGAGTATCATTTTACAAAAAGTTGAATAAACATCATTGTCGAGACTTTGAAAATCATCTTGCGTTTGAACAAAAATGAGGACACTTTTCTTTCAGTGAAAAACTTTCGGAATGTTCGACCCTCAGGTCTAAGTAAAAGTGTTTCTAAATAATTGAAAATATCTCAAAGTATTTTTGGTCCTCAATTGGAAATTTTTTGAAATATATTGCGGCACTAGAAAGCACCTTGAAAACACTACAAGAAAATAATTCGTTTTAAAAGTACGTCTCGAAATTTAATTTTCTAAGATACTCAAGGTTTTCAAAAATCCAATAGGTCAGAATGCCCAAAACTCACGCATACCGACGTACACTAAAACAACTCCTAGTACACGCATCAAAACGTTTAAAGTCAAGACAATACATGTCTTTTAACGGAAATAAATGTTAAAATACCACAGTCGAAGACCGCCTAGGATTCAGAACAAAACCACTGACCCCATTCAAGGCCTCTAAGGACCCTCCCGCACTGGCTAGTGAACAAGTCGAACGCGTATAAGCACAAAGCTTCCACAAGAGAACTTGTAAAACGAGCAAATCGATTCGAAAATCATAAGCAATGGACAAAAACAACAGTAACAAGACATTAGCAGCGACGACACTCCTCGTATAAACCACATACGAGAGTCAACTAAATACATATCGTGAAATCAAAATCCACAGAAGGATTCCATCACTTAACAAATAATCATAAAAATAGCTCGTGTCACACGAGGCACAATACAAAGAAGGGAGACTTACATCCATAGGTCGCACGAAGATGATGATCGCCCCACGATACTAATCACGACCAACAAACTCAGATGACGCGTCGCGACACGACTCAGTCAGACAAAATCTGACAAGACAAGACAAGAAAAGACCCGACAACACAAAACTCGACCCGACAGCCTAGGTTTCCGCAACCTAAGCTCTGATACCATATTCTGTAACACCCCCAAATCGTTCGGGAATATTACAGCGCCGCAGACCCTCTCCGTGAGGATCTACCAGGCTAAATACAGAAAACACAACAACGCAATACATGGCGACATGGCTAAATAATGAACCATTAGACCGATTTGGTCTTTTACCACAACATACACATCAACCATACATTACTCTTTCTCGCAACTCATACCCACGCAGGGGCTAACATAAATCAACATTCCCGTAAAACGGGAATAATAGACACAACGGAAGGACAAAAACAACAAGTCATTGCCAAAAGACTCAACACCGGTCTTCATGTGATTAGTATCGCCGTCTTCCATCATCCTTCGTAACGATCCTGTGAATTGCTCCCCAGCAACCTATAAGTACCTGGATAGAAAATAGACATCCACCCCCGAATACTCGGGAGTTAGCAAAAATCCACTGTTTTGCTAGTGCAAGTATAAATACAAGGACAAGCCATACATATCATATTCCAAGAACATCGAAATCGTGAATATACTTCCCTAGAAAATTCACTTGATCAAAACAGTTTGAATTATGAAAGATAGGAATAGAATTATTTACATCCTACAAAACATTTTACGATCTTGGGAGTTTTGAAAGCATTTGGGGTTTAAGAATTTTCAAGCCTTTCGAAACACTTAGGGACACCACCCAAAAATCATTTATTTCAAAATACGATTTCGATAACAAAATACGGGGTCCACGACCCAATCATAACATTCCAACCACAAGCACGGGGGTCCGTGAATCAACTTATTTACATCACATACTCACAAGAATAACCCGACATAAACTACACCGTGTCAAACATTACCATGACAACGGTCTCACAGAACGACAACCGAGAGCACAACTTTGCAACTTGACTGTACGGTCGAACTCAACACACCACAAAACTACAATTCACAGAGAAACCACAGGACTCAAGTACCCTTACCAAATTATCACAGTCAAGGGACAAATCACACACAACACATTTATTGGTGCCATTCCAGCTAAGTACGATACCATTTGGACTGCCATTGTAATCAGACGAAATATGCGCCAAAAATCACAGTTCTCCAACACAACATTTCAAAGTTAACCATTGGTACGAGACTCACGGCCGTCGCACCCCGCAGAGCCCCGTCGGACATCCCTGGGTGGTTAACCACAGTTCGTGATATGCACACTCACGGCAATACGTATCCCTAGAGATCCCGTCAGACCGTCCTTAGGTGAACATACACATATCATCCACAACACCACGGGAAGCCATAATTCGAATACTAGAATATGCATACAAATGCTATGTACTTCGCTAGAATGGCCACTTTAGTCGACGTACACTCACAACTAATGTCACACAACCACAAGCAAATACCAATACCAAACAACACCAAGCGTCACAACCTCCTCACTGTAATACCCGGTTGTAATTCAGTCATTTTTATTCAGTAATTATCAGTCAGTATTTGTCACTCAGTAATTTTCACTCATTAATGATCAATTGTCACTCATATTCAATCATTGTATTCAGCGTTCAGAGTAATTGTATCGTGTATCAGTCGTTATTCATCATCAATCTAGTTGGAGAAACGTGTTGTGTTTATCATCGTTGTCATATTCATAGTGTGCTGTGTGTGAGGAGTAGCGCACGCTACGTACTCTCTTTAGCGTGCGCTAATTGAGTACGGGTAGTGCACGCCACCTCTCAACACTAGCGCACGCTAGTATTTTTTCAAGCAGGCAGTCCAGAAGGCACTGGACTGCAGTTGGGTTGTAAGTAGCGCACGCTACGAATGGTAAGTAGCGCGTGCTAGTAAGTCGGAGTAGCGCACGCTATGCAACCCGTGTAGCGCGCGCTAAGGACGGATCAGGCAGAGTCCAGTGGCTACTGGACTGCATTAGATGAATGCCTAGCGCACGCTACGAGTAGACTAGCGTACGCTAACCGGTGTTAGTGGCGCACGCTGAAGCTTATGTGTAGTGCACACTACCGTGATCAGATCAGAGAACAGGAGGTTCTGGACTCCAGTACTGGGCATCAGATAATTCGTTAGCATACGCTAACCATTGGTGTTAACGCATGCTAATTATTCGGTTGTAGCGCACGCTACAAAAGGTACGTAGCGCACGCTACCGTTGCGGGCAGAGGGTACTGGACTACCCAGTACACCCGTTAGCGCACGCTATGCACAGGAGCTAGCGCACGCTAACTCGTGCTGCTATAAATAGGAAAGTTCAGTCCTTTCTTCATCATTTTTCATTCCCTTTCATTTCTTCATTGGTTTTGGGCGATTTGGAGCTTCTTGAGGAGTGTTCTTCGAGGTGGAATCAACTATCAACATTTCCAAGCATATAATTTGGAATAATCATCATTTCATCATCTTCAAACATCATAATCAAGGTAATCACCTTTTGAATCTAGAAATTCGAGGTTCAAGTGTTTTATTTCCGATCTTTTCATGTGGGCTCGATATTATGTTGGAATGCCTTAGATATGGTTTACCTACCTTGTATACACGTATTCCTACGGATTATTCGGTGTATATCTCGGATTTAATGGCTATATGGGGAATTATTTCAAGAACCCTTGGGGTTGACTTGGGTTAATTTGGGGATTTTCCGATTGATGTTGTTGTAATCTTGAATTGTGGATTCCTATTGGATTATTGATGCCATTGATATTGTTTTGTTGGTTTGAATCAATCTTTTGGAAGTTGGTTTCGATAATTTGGGTTTGGTTGTAACCAACGGGAAGGATTTTTACTACGTATTCGTTAGAGTGCATCTTTGAGTTTGGATATTGTTGTATCGACGTTTGAGTTGGTTATAATCGTGTTTGATACGTTTATTGAGCATTTGTTGGTAATTGTCATTCAAGGTTGTTCGAGCGACC
Organism: Orobanche coerulescens; assembly: GCA_033398695.1. Lineage (NCBI taxonomy): Eukaryota > Viridiplantae > Streptophyta > Magnoliopsida > Lamiales > Orobanchaceae > Orobanche > Orobanche coerulescens. Next base: position 129,500,815 of record CM065817.1, read on the forward strand.
GACATTTCATTTAGGACGTTGTTCGTGGAAGGACATTGTTCACCGGTGTTGTGTAAGTTAATTCTTACTCGGTTAAAAGGATATTCATTCCTTTCATTGTTGTTCATTCATAATTATAGTTCATTCATAATGTATTAACCGTATTGAGACTTGTAATCGTCAATTAATCACTTCAGTCACGAGGAACGATGGTTCCAATCATTTCATTGAGCTATCATTCATTTCACTATCATTTCATCTCGGTGAGTCATCATTGATTTCGATGTCACTTTGTTATCTCGTGGCATTCCGGGTCATACTGGCGTGCCGGTTGGTATGTGTAGGATTTTCATGTCGGGCACATTTAAGTCGTGTGTTGGTTGTTGGCCTCACATTGGATTTTGCACACGAGTCGATTGCTTCGTGAGACTGATTAGGTACAAGACCACACGTGTATTCGATCGATACTCATTGGTGGCTTGTGCACGGACACATATCCATCCCGGGCGTAGTGTGGCGCCACCCTTTGAGCCGTACCGTTAGTTGATTCATACAGCATGTTTGATTGCGTATGTTCTCAACAGGATTGGGGTATAATCTGACCGATTTACTTTTGATCGCATGTGTTCGACGGTTTGAGATTTTGATTGAACTTGTGGTTTATACAGTATATATGATTGTGTTTATTCAACTCTTGAGGATTGTTGTTCTGTGTAACTGACCCCGTTGGGGGATTTTGTTTTCAGGTCATGGCAAGGCAAAAGCATGGGAATAAAACATTGACGGCAAGGAGTCCCAGTGATACTAGTAGAGGGCCCTAGTCTCTTCAGTCATTCTTGTTTTCCTTCAATTGTATTTCTGCTGCAGAATTCCGTTTGGGATGTTCATTTATTCAGGGTGGTGTATTTTACCTTCATATAAAATATACTAGTATTCGGTATCGTCCTGGTGTATTGTACTTAGACTCCTCATCAGAGTACTTGGTAATATGATGTGGTTCGGTACTACATTTACGTTGTTAATTCATTAATTTTCATTTGTCTGGTGGGTCCCAGTCGGGGGACTACAGCACTGTAATATACGCCTAGTTTGGGGTGTTACACTCATGAAGGAATAACAACTAATATCACACAACGTCACATATTCACCGAACAATTACACATATCAATACACAATCCTCGGCATATAATTACGGTCTACTAAATTCACTAAATATGTTTAACATCTTCCAACATACGAAACTAACGCACATATTCCGAAAGCACATTAATCCCCGAGGCATATGAGTTATCTTTTGAAAGACAATAATTATCGAGAACATACCAATCTTTTTAAAAATTCATTAAAACATTCGGATTGCACATATCAATGATTCCGTCTACGAAAAATGAAAAGTGTGGGCAGGTTACTTGCCTCGATACCACGAGCAAGTACTCCGACGAACACGGATTGACCGGTACACCCTGAAAACCTACAACTTCCGGAAGATACAATGAAAACACTATTACAACGAGAACCAAGACCAAGAACAACGAAAAACCCATCAATCTATTGAAGGGAAACTCAATGGGACATTTAATCGAACATTAAATGTTCAATAATTCCCAAGAACACTCGAATCGTCAATCGAGTTAAACAAACTCGATATATGGATATACAATCCATGATACACAGTTAATAACATCATACTACACCAACCGATGCATCAAAATCGGACTAGAATCGAAATCAAGAACAAATTTCCAAGAAAGTCAACTCAAAGAAAAATCAAGAATTACCTCAATCCAACGAAGAACAAGGGATTAGATGATGTTACAATCACCTAGAGATCTCCAAAACACCTTGGAATTGAGTAGAACCGACCAAGAACTCGAACCCTAGCCTCACCCGTCCGACAGCCGCGAAGAGAAGAGAAGAAGGGGAGGAAATGGGGTGAGAAACCCGTTTGTCCCCTTATATACACCAGCGACGCACGACCATAACGCACGACCAAGTGCTCGTGTGTTTGGTCGTGCGCTAGGCCACTGTCCAGCCACTGACACACCACGCACGAGCACCGCGCACAATCAGTTGCTCGTGTGTCCTGCTCGTGCGTCCCTGGAGCTTACTGCCGAGCGTTGGATTGCGCACGAGCTCCACGCTCGACCACGTGCTTGTGTGGCCTGCTCGTGTGTTACAATAGGAGGCCAATATCGAGCCCGACACGGCCCCGAAACCCGAACTTGAATATAAATCAAAGATACGGTTACGAAGTACTCGCAAAGACGAAACCGAGCGCTAAGAGAACACATGATTCCGACCACCCGAAGGCTCGAAATTCGACAACGGAAAGTAATTACCCCAAACTTTGGGAAATTACGAAAATGGCCCAAAACGTCCGAAATACGCGATACACGATCGAAACACCAAACCAAAGCTCGAAACATGAATAATAATATTAAATGAACTTACGAGAAACTCGAAACAACAGTTTCGGACGAGATTCGCAAGAATCTAACTCAAGTGCGGAAAAACCGTTTAAGAACACGGAACTCAACAAAACGATACTGAAACGAACTCGGATGACCAAAAGTGCAGAATTAGTCATTCTCGAAATGATGAAACGGTCATGAGAGAGCTGTCAAAATGGACTTTTGCTGAAAAAAAAGAAATTATCGGAAATCGAAATTACGGGTATTACATATCCAACCTGCGAATCCTGTTTAGAAGGTAAAGTGACTAAAAGGGCTTTTCAAAGTAAAGGAAATCGTGCACAAAATGTGTTGGAATTAGTTCATACCGATGTATATGGTCCAATAAACATCCAGGCTAACGGTGATTTCGAATACTTCATCATGTTTATAGATGATTATTCGAGATATGGATACATCTATTTGATGCGACGTAAGTATGAAGCTTTTGATAAGTTCAAAGAATTCAAGGCTGAAACGGAGAAGCATCATGGGCAGAGTATCAAGTCACTACGATCTGATCGTGGTGGATAATACCTTAGTGGAGAGGTTTTGGATTTCTTAGCACATGAGGGGATTACTTACCAGCTCACAGTGCCTGGTACACCACAACAAAATGGTGTTGCTGAACGAAGGAATCATACTTTATTAGAGATGGTTAGGTCAATGATAAGTTATTATGATTTGCCTATTTCATTATGGGGATACGCCTTGGAAACAGCGGCGTATATTCTAAACTTTGTGCCTTTGAAATCAGTTCCAAAAACACCCACAGAACTGTGGAATGAGCGCAAGCCCAGTCTAGGACATGTTCGGATTTGGGGTTCACCAGCACACGTGCTGAATAAGGAAGCTGATAAGTTGGCATCTCGTACAGAAGTACGAGTGTTTGTAGGGTATCCCAAAGGAACGAAAGGTGGCTTATTCTACTGTCCTAAAGACCAGAAGGTCATTGTTAGCACCAATGCCCAGTTCTTAGAGGAGGACTATGTGATAAGCTACAAGCCTAGGAGTGAGGTCATTCTAGAAGAACTTAGGGGCGAGATTTCGACAATACCAATTGTGCAAACACCTAGTGTATCACGTATCAACACTATTGTGGATACGCAAACCAAGGACACGCCTCGTCGTAGTAGGAGGGTTGTTCGTCAACCTGAATGTTTCATCGGCGTGGAATCATCTTCGGACCACTCCCCGGACCAGGATGAAACGGATCTATGTACGTACAAACAGGCACTTCAAGACAAGGATGCTGAATCCTGGAAAACAGCAATGGAATCCGAAATAGGATCTATGGATTCTAATCAAGTGTGGGAGCTATTAGAGCTACCCAATAGGGTAAAACCCATTAGAAGTAAGTGGGTCTACAATCGTAAGAGAGGATCAAAAGGGAAGGTTGAAACCTTCAAAGCAAGGCTTGTTGCGTAAGGTTACACTCAGAAGGAGGGCATCAACTACGATGATACATTTTCACCAATAGCCATGCTTAAATCGATCCGGATTCTTTTAGCTATAGCTGCGCATTTGGATATGGAGATTCAGCAGATGGATGTCAAGACTGCGTTCTTGAATGGGAGTCTTGATAAGGAAATCTACATGCGCCAACCTGAAGGATTCATTACTGAAGGAGAGGAGCACTTCGTGTGCAAACTTAAGAGAGCCATTTATGGTATCAAGCAAGCATCAAGGTCTTGGAACATGCGATTTAATGAAGTCATTCAATCGTGTGAACAGTGTCCTAGTGAGGTTTGTGTATACAAAAAGTGCAATGGAAACGTGCTGGTGCTTCTTGTACTGTACGTAGATGATATACTCCTAATTGGAAACAATGTGAAGGTATTATCAAATGTAAGGGTATGGCTGTCTGAGCAGTTCGATATGAAGGATTTGGGAGAAACTGGGCACATCCTTGGTATTAAGATCTTTCGAGATCTCAAGAAAATGATGTTGTGGTTATCTCAGGCATCCTATATCGGTACGGTGCTAAAGCGGTTCATCATGGAGAATTCCAAGAAAGGTTTCTTACCTTACAGACATGGAATTCAGCTATCTAAGGCTATGTGTCCTAAGACACAGAAGGAGATATATGACATGAAGCTGGTCCCTTCTGCTTCGGCAGTGGGAAGCCTCATGTATGATATGCTTTACGTTAGGCCTGATATCTGTCATGCTGTAGGCATGGTGGTGAGATATCAGTGAAACCCAGGACCGGGACATTGGATTGTTGTCAAGCATATACTCAAGTACCTGAGAAGGACAAGGGAGCATATGCTTGTATATCAATCAGATACACTTTGTCCTTTGGGTTACACTGACTCATATTTCAGTGCGGACAAAGAAAAGTCTAAATTAACTTCCGGATATGTTTTCACTTTGGGATGTGGAGCCATCAGTTGGAGGAGTGTGAAGCAGAAATGCATAGCAGACTCTACCATGGAAGCTGAGTATGTAGCAGCCTCAGAGGCAGCTAAAGAGGCGGTATGGCTCAAGTACTTCCTAAAGGATTTGGGTGTGATTCCTGATTTGCCTAGGAGTATTACACTTTATTGTGATAATACCAGTGCTGTTGCAAATTCGAAGGAACCACGGGCCCACAAAGAAAGAAAACATATCAAGCGCAAATATCATATCATTCGAGATTTTGTGAAGAGGGGGAAGATTATTGTCTCCAAGATAGCATCTGAAGACAACCTAGCTGATCCTTTCACGAAAGGGTTGCCCTCAAAGTCATTTGAAGGGCATGTGGAAGGAATGGGGTTGAGATGTATGGCAGCATTGCTTTGAGTATAAGTGAGAGATAGATAGACATAGTCTCGATAGTATACTTCAAAAGCATGTTTTGAGTATAAGTGGGAGATTGTTAGGGTTGTATACGTCAAAGCATACTTTATGCTTGTATTACCTAATTTCCCGGTCCTTATCTATGAGAATATTTAATTCATTTATCACATGTTTTGCATATTTATTCATGCTATGGTTATGCAAATGTAGTCTAAATTACTTTATATTGCAGATAATGTGGTGTGTCGTGTCACACAGAAGATCACATTATTGGTTCCTTATATAGTAATATTTAGTTCACAACCTATATAACATTAGACCGTTATGTGAGAGGTTGTAGTATATGCTTGAGATTGGTTGGTCTTGACCATTATCATATATTAGCGTATTCGGTATATGTTGAACATGATCGAGGTGAGATAGATTCTTCTGTACTGACCATAAGAAGAACGTACACCTCGGACAAATATTATTTCATAATTCTAGTGATTAATATTTAATTATATATATTTAATATTTACTGCTTTGATTTATCATGGGTGAGAGCCACAATGATTGACTCAATATACTCGATATTTTGGGAAATATTATTGTTTATATGATAATTAATATTATAGCTAGAAATCATGTCCCGACTAGTTGGGTTGATCATGTCCCTTGAGGCACTAGAAATGATTATTATATTAAACCCTGCAGGTGGAATTAATTTTCCGATATAATAATAAAGGTCGAGTGGTATACTTATGTATAACACATTAATTAATTAAAAACTGTCAGTAGCTTAAATTAATTAATGGACATGGAATATCTTAAACACAGGAAATAATTAATTCAAAAAGGAGCCCAATTTCGTAATTTGGGATTTTGGTAGGAAGTGCAATATTAACTTATTAGTGGACTAAGTTGATATTTAATAGAGTCATTATATTAGGAAGAGTTCTAATATAGGAAGATGACATCTATTAAGAGTCCTTACCATATCCTCCTTAAGGTCCCTAGAGTAGCCCAAAATACCTATAAATAGGACTACAAGGGAGGCCGATTTTCATACTTCTTCTTGCTCAAAATTTTTTATTTTTGTGTGTGTTTAATTGTGGATCTTGACTTATGTCTTGGATTCCATAATTTAGTTAACACAATATTTTTCTAAAATACCACAAATATTCAAGAAAAATAGAGAGAAAATCGAAAGGAATTTTGGAGGAAAAATTTCGGCCATTTTCCCTTGGTGTCCAAGATCAGTCCGGTAGATTTTTGCCCACACGACATCCGGACGTAGGCGGGATATACTCTAGAAGATCTTGAGGTAGAAATACAAGAAGATCGGAGAGGAACACAAAGAGGAGACAAATCGAGCAAAAGGGAACTTCTACCACTTCGCGTCAAAGGTATAAATTACCGACTCTCATGCGTAAATATGTTTATTTAATTGTTTATTAATCTGTTTAATTAATTCATTGACAAGCCTAAATAGATCCGATTTTTCTGTTGGTTAGTTTATAAAACCTTTCATTAAATAATTTCCACCAACTTGCTTCCGCTGCATTTTATATTCCAACACTTACTCCCAATTGCTTGTACCCCACCAGGTAGTTCTACTAGCTCCCACACTTTATTGGAATCCATAGATCCCATTGCTGATTCCATTGCTACTTGCCAGGAGTCAGCATTATCTTGGATTGCCTCTTTATAAGTTCGGGGATCTGATTCATCTTTGCCTGGGATTGAGTCCGAAGACTGTCCCACGCTTATGAATTATTTCGCTTGATGAACAACCCTCCCACTACGACGAGACAAATCCTGAGTTGTTGTAAAAGTCTCAAAATCGATACGTGGTGTAGTGTTAGTTGGCGCTAGTATGATTGGTATAGACGGAGTCTCGCACCTCAACTCTTTCATAATTATTTCACTCATGGGATTGTAACTAATCATATAATCCTCTTCTAAGAATCGGGAACTGGTGCTAACAATGGCCTTCTGATCATGGAGACTATAGAACAAGCCACCCTTCGTTCCCTTAGGATATCCTACAAACACTCAACTTCTGTATGAGATGCCAACTTATCATCTTTCTTATTCAGAACGTGTGCTGGAGTACCCCAAATCCGAATGTGTCCAAGACTGGGCTTTCACCCACTCCACAGTTTTATGGGTGTTTTTGGAACTGATTTCGAAGGCACCAGGTTTAGAATGTATACTGCTGTTTCCAAGGTGTATCCCCAAAACGAAATAGGTAAATCTGCATAACTCATCATTGACCTAACCATTTCTAAAAGAGTTATTTTCCTTCTTTCAGCAATACCATTTTGTTGTGGAGTTCCTGGCGCAGTGAGCCGGGACGAAATCCCCTCATTTGCCGAGAAATCCAAAAACTCTCCACTAAGGTATTCGTCACCACGATCAGATCGTAGTGACTTGATACTCTTTTCAAGATGCTTCTCCATTTATGCCTTGAAGTCTTTGAACTTGTCAAAGGCTTCAGACTTACGCTGCATCAAATATATGCATCCATATCTCGAATAATCATCTATGAACGTGATGAAATATTTGAAACCACCCCTAGCTTGGACGTTCATTGGACCACATACATATGTATGAACCAATTCTAACACATTCTGAGCACGGTTTTCCTTGATCTTAAAGACCCTCTTGGTCATTTTACCTTCTAGACAGGATTCACAAATTGGAAATGACTCAACTTAGAGGTTATCCAATGAGCCATCATCTACCAATCTTTGAATCCTTCTAAGGTTTACATGATCTAACCGTAAATACCACAGATATGTTTGGTTTATGCTCGAAACTTCTTTTCTATTTTTAGGTTCAGACAAAGAGTTGAACGATTTATGTTTATAGATGAGAGTTTGTGCAGTATTAATGACATATAGTCTATCACTATAAACACCGTTGCAAATATATTCACCGTTCTTCTAATTATAGCACCACCATCAAAATAAAATGAATAACCATCACAACTTAATTTAGAAACCGAAATCAAATTCATTCTAAAATCTGGTACTAATAATACATTATTTAGGACTAAAATTTTATCATTAATCTTCAACTGCACGACTCCCAGTGCAACAGCCATAAGTCTGGAATAATCGCCCCAGTTGATGGTTATCTCGCCCACACTAAGGTGCTTGGTTACTTGAAAACCATGCTAGTCAAATCAAACATGATTAGTGGAGCCTGAACCAACTATCCACGAAGTGGAAGAACAAGCTGCCAAACATATTTCGACTACTAGTGCATGAGACATATCTTTCTTAAGAGCAGGTCATTCTGCTTTAAAATGTCATTTATGACGCACTTACAATACTTTTCCTTTGGCTTTTTATTCGCCTCAAGATGAGGAGCCTTGCTCTTTACCTTGAGAGTTGCCACTTGCTTCTGGCCCACTTGTTTCTTCTTCATCCCCCACTTGGGTTTAGAAGTCGAAATACCAGTAGCTGCAAGAACTTTATACCCTTGCCTAAAGAGACCTTCTGCAGCTTGGAGCTCTGTCAGCAATTCCGCCAAGGTATACTCCATACGATTCATATTATACTTCAGGCGGAACTGCTCAAACCTCCTAGGTAAGCTGCCTAGGATGATATCGACCTACATTTCCGCATCGATAGTAGCCCCTAAGATATCAAGTTCATTTAGATGAGAAATCATCTTTAGGACATGATCCCTTACCGGGTTCCTTCAGGCATTTGTCGTCATCAAGACCCTCATAGAATTTTGCCCAGCATCCCGGTTCTGATGACCAAACATCTCACCGAGATTTTTCATCATTTCCGCGGACATGCCCATACTCTGATGCTGATGTTGCAATACATTTGTTAAAGAAGACAAGATGTAACAGCGAGCCATCTCATCAGATTTCTTCCATTTGCGGTATTCTTTCACCTCGTCAGGTGTCGAATCTGTATCTGGTTCCAATGGGCATTCCCCAGTTAGAACAAACTTGTGTTCCTCAGCAGTCACGACAATATTAAGATTACATTTCCAATCAGCAAAGCTAGTTCCATCTAGTTTGTTTTCTTGAGAGTTACAGCAAGTGGATTGAAAGACATCTGAGATAAAATTAAAAACATTCATCACATAATGCATAGCAAAATATATTGAAAAACCTCAAAACACAATATATATATATATATATATATATGCTAGTAACCAACACCTCGAAAAATCCACATATGCAAGCCACGATCGTGTGGAGGTTTAAACACATTTTTCAAGTAGAGTTTTAGGTCTTTAATTTTACTATCTAGTCAATTTATGCTATGATAAAGTAAAATTAATAGCTGGTTCATCTTGGCCATGTATTAATTAACATAGATTCTGTTGGGGAGCTTATTAATATACACACCTAAGTAAACACCATAATTTAACAAACTTAAAATATTATCTTTTAAATAATAGTCCTACATATGGAGAGGTCATATCATAAAAATAATATTTACCTTTTGTTATCATTTGTAATTTAAAACTTGTGAACCTATAATTAGCACATCCGATATGGAGAAAGACCCTAATGTCAACGTGCATGCTAATTACTTCACAATTTAAATTAATTATGGAGGCCAATTTGATTTTATTTTAAAAAAATCAATTTAATCACTTAGTTATTTTAGCCTTAAAGTTTTTAATTTTCTAACATGCAAGAAACATATCACACATACATTCACACATGCCATACATCCAAAACAGTAAAAGCCAAAATAAGAACATGGATAATTAAATTATCCAATTATCATGGTCTTCTTCCTTGAATTGAATTCGAGAAAATTTTCGACTCGATTTCTCCCACTTGATCAAGCATCTCGTCACTCCTCCCTGACTGGGCCGTGGATTTACAAAATTAAAGTTTCACTTTTATGCAAAATTAATTACATAAAAAATTTAATTTTAAATCTCGGCTCTCCAGCAGACGCAACGAACGACAATGAAATGGACCAGACCAAAATCTGGACGACCCGACCCGAACCGGCGAACCAACCCGAAACAGGATACCCGCGGCCCTCGGCATCGAGCCCGTGCCGCTGCAGAGCACTCAGGCCGCTTTCAGCGCTCGCAGCGTCATTGCTCGGCCGCATTGCCCAAAGATCCGTGTCCTGCTCGCCCTACTTCTTCGTGTTTTTGTCTTCTCAGAATTCAATTATAATTTTACACAAAATAAAATACATCGAATTTACAACAGGTCACACAAAAAATAAGATCCTAGATATCCACTAATACAACTCAATCCACTAAAGAATTGATATTGCACTTCCAACCCAAATCCCAATTTAAGAAATCGGGCTCCTTATTTATATATGTTATTTTCCATGTTTAAGATATCGAATGTCCATTAATTAATTTTAAGCTACTAACAACTTTAATTAATTAATATCTTATCCAAGAGTAGTACCACTACCTTATTATTATATCGGAATTAAATCCACCTACAGGGTTTAATACAATAATCATTATCGAGCTCCTCAAGGGGACATCATCAATACACACGAGTCAGAACACGATAATAATTGTCATATAAATAATATTATTGCTCAAGATACGAAGCTTATTGAGTCAATCATTTTGACTCTTACCCATGGTAAATCAAAGCAATAAATATTATAAATACACAGTTAAATATTATATACTAGAATTAAGAAATAATAATTATCCGAGATTTACGTTCTTCTTACAGTCAGTACAGAAGACACTATCTCACTTCGATCCAGTTCAACATATGCAAATACACTAATGCATGCTAATAGTCAAGACCAACTAATCTCAAGCGTACTACAATCTTTCATATAATTTGTCTAAATTATATAGGTTGTGAACTATTATATTATTTTATAAGACACCGATAATGCGATCTTCCGTGTGACACCAACACACCACATTATCTACAATATAAAATAATTAGACATTTCATTTGCATAACCATAACGTGAATAAATATGAAAAACATGTGATTATGTGTAATTAATATTCTCAAAGGTAGTTACAGGGAAATAGATAATACAAGCATAAAGTATGCTTTGCAGTATAAAACCCTAACACTTCTATATGGCGGTTGAGAACTTAAAATGATGGGTTATACGAACTCAGATTTTTTGGGAGACATAGATGTGAAGATGTCCACTTCAGGGCATATCTTTACTCTGAATGGTGGAGCACTATTTTGGAGAAGTGTAAAGTAAAGTGCGACTGCAATTTCCACATCTCAAGTTGAATATCAGGTAGCCATGGAGGCTGCTAAAGAGGCATTTTGGATTAAGAAGTTCACTAAGGAACTTCAAGTGTTTCCTGACTCATATCGGCCCATGATGTTGTTTTGTTACAACCACAGAGCTATTGCCAGGCTAGAGAAAGTATCATTTTGTTAGAGAAATAGTTCAGAAAGGGAACATTACATTCCAGAGAATAAACAAAGCAAATAACGTTGCTGATCCGCTTACCTTGCCACTATCTAAGAAGATCTTAGAGAGACATCTAGAGAATCTGGGTATTAGATACCATAGTTTGTGGCATTGAGTGCAAGTGGGAGATATAGGAATACGCCCTCAAATGCCACACAGAGGATGAGAGAGTGAGAGCATTGTATTGTAACTATAAATATTAAATTAAATAAGGCATTTATTGTTTATATATTATTGTATATGACTTGTATTGTGACTTCATATATAGAATAATAGTCCATGAATTTGAAAGAAAACATTCCACTCCTTATGAAGATAAGGAGATAGGAACTGGAAGTATTTAGGGCTCGAATGCTTAACTTATTCGCATGTCAATAAAACTTAACTGGACAATAAGTTTAGACAATACTTGAATATGACAGTGGGTAGCCTCATGTACGTTATGATTTGCACCAGACCGGACGTTACCTATTCTGTGTGTAATACCCGGTTGTAAATTCATTTATTATCATTCAGTAATTGTCACTCAGTAATTTTCACTCATTAATAATCATTCATCATTCACATTCATCCATTTATGTTCACCGTTCGGCGTAATTTTAAATCTTGGATCAGTTATCATTCGTCTTTCAACCCTGTTTGAGAATTAAAATGAGAATATTATCATTATCATCATTTTGGTAGCCTGTGTGTGAGGTGTAGCGCATGCTACGTACTCTTTATAGCGCACACTATTTGAGTACTGGTAGCGCACGCTATCGTTTAGCATTAGCGCACGCTAGTGCAATTGAGGCAGACAGTCCAGAAGGCACTGGACTGAATCGGAGTATTTGTAACGCATGCTATGAGTGGAAAATAGCGCATGCTAGTTGTATCAGCAGTGCACGCTATCGGCCTTCATTAGCGCATGCTACTCGTGTAATTGTGGCAGGCAGTCCAGAAGGCACTGGACTGACTTGGAAATTCATATCGCACGCTATGTGTGAGGGTAGCACACGCTAACTGTTTTAGTAACGCACGCTAAGTTATCAGTGTAACACACGCTAAGGCGAGCAGGGCAGAGGATACTAGGTTCTGGACTCCAGTTACTGGGCACCAACTATCAGGTAGCGCACGCTAACATTCGGTTAACGTATGCTAAGCGAAAGACATTAGCGCACGCTACCAAGTACATAGCGCATGCTAACGAGGCAGGCCGAGTTCACTGAACTACCCGGTACACCCGCTAGCGCACGCTAACATCAGGAGCTAGCGCACGCTAAGCTTGGTTTGGTATAAATAGGACAGTTCAACCCCATTTCGTCATTTTCTTCATTCCTCCTCCTCATCCGGGTGATTTGGACGATTTTGGGTGTTTTGAGAATATTTCTTCGAGCTGCAATCATCTAGCAACACCTCTAATCTCCTAGTTCAGATTAATCAACATTTAATCCTCTCCACCACACCAAATCAAGGTAAACTTTTCTTGAATCTAGAATTTCAGGATTTGAGTGTTTTCCTTCTGATCTCTTAAAGTTAGCTATTATGTTGGAATATGCTGAATATGGATTATCTACCTTGGATACATGTGTTCCTGTGGATTTATTGGTGTATTTTTTTGGATTTGTTGAGTATTTGGGGAATTGTTCAAGAACACCTTGAGTGTTGACTTTGGAATTTCGGGGTTTCGATTAGATGTTGTTGTAATCTCGAATGGAGTATTCCTATTAGATTATTGATTGTATTGATGATGTTTTGTTGGATTGAATCACTCATTTGGTTTAGATATAATTGGGGTTGGTTGTAAACAATGGAAGAATGTTTGCAACATGTTTGTCTAAATGCCCCAATGAGTTTGGATTTGTTGTATCGAGTTCTTGAATTGGTTATGATCGTAATTGATATGCATATTAAGCGAATTGTTGGTACTTGTGTCATTCATGGTTGTTCGAGTGACCCATAACTCCATTGAGGACGTTTGTTCGAGGAAGGACATTTCATCACCGGTATTGGGGCAAGTTAATTCTTGCTCGGTTAAAAGGATAATCATTCATTTCGTTGTTGTTCATTTATATATATAATTTATTCATCATATATCAATCATGTTGAGACTTGTAATTATCAAACTAATCATTTAATTCACGAGGAACATTTGGTTCCAATAATTTCATTTGAAGCTATCACTCATTGTGTCATTATTTCACCTCGGTGAGTCATTATTTACCCTTGTCGGCTTTCTATTCATTGTTCTTCATCATGGTCGCTTTTGTTCTTGTGACATTCCGGGATTGTATTGCGTTTCGGGTGGTATATGTGTGGAATTTTTAGTCGGGCACATTAATGTCATTGTGTTTATTTGGGGATCTGGACACATTGGACTGTGCACACGGTAACGTGCCTCCATGAGACTAAATAGGCCAAGTTTTGTAGGTGTTTATGCGGGACGCTAGGCACTCGGCAGGCTTGTACACTTGCACATCCCATTCGTGGCGTACTATGATGCCCATCGTTCAACTTGATTCAATAACTAATTCATGTGATTATTGTATTTGTTTAACTCTTGAGGATTGTTGTTCTGTGTAACTGACCCCGTTGGCGATGTTTTTTTTAGGTCATGGCAAGGCATAGGCACGGGAAGAGAACATTGACGGCGATGAGTCCCAGTGATACTAGTAGGGGCCCCAGTCTGTCCACTTATCCATATTCCTTTGATGTGTATTTTCCGCTGCAGTCCCGTTTGGATTTTCATTTTATTCAGTGTTGTATATTTTATCTTCATATGAAATATACATGTATCCTATATTACTGGGTGTGTTGTACTTGAAACTCCTCATCGGATTAATTGGTAATATAATGTGGTTTGGTACTACAGTTATATTATTTAATTTATTAATTTTCATTTGCCTGGTGGGTCCCAGTTGGGGGTCCACGACACTGTAATAGCCGCCTAGTTTGGGGTGTTACAGAGTTGGTATCGGAGCGTGGTTTTGAATACTACTATCCGAGTCATGTCTCATTGAAATCATCGTTCATCAGACTAGTATCATTGGACTTTCGCTTCACGTGTGACCTATGCAAGCACCAAGCCCTTCAGACCGAAAGAACAATAAGATTTCTGACGCTATGGTATAATTTCTGGCAATAAGAATCACTCATTCATCATTCATCAGTCAACAATACTCAATCATCATTCATCATTCATTAGTCAACAATCCTCAATCATCACTATCATTTTTGATCATGTCGATCATGTTAACTCATTAATCACTCAGTCAACTTCATTGCTCAGTTGTTGATCTTGTGGATCATATCATCAATCTTGTTAACTTGTTCAAGATGATCATTTCAATAATTTCATCAGATAATCATGTCACCTCAGTTGATCTTTCATGCGAAATCTATAATTATCATGTGTTTCCCTACTTCAGTATGGATAGAGCTATCAGAGGACGCAAGGGAAGAGGCCGCGGTGCCGGCCGAAATCCGAGAGCTCGTGTGAATATCCGTCGCGAATGCGAGGAATAAGATCACTTCAACAAGTCTACCACTCATTCACCGGGAGATAATCATTCACTGTCAGAAAGTCATACTCGAGATACAGCTCAATCGTAAGGTGTTCGGGTCGATCCACTCACCTTTATGCAGGGCATGATGGCCCAGATGACTCAGATGGCACGTCTGATGGAGACGATGCAGAACTCAGCCACTCAGGCTCAACGAGCTCCTCCGCCGCCACCTCAGAGGCAAGAGAGGAGTGTGAGCAGTATTATCGGCGACATCTCTCGCCAGTGGCCACCTACTTTTGAGGGCTCATCTGAGCCGGCAGATATTATTCACTAGCTTGAACATTTTGAGAAGCTATATGCTATGGTAGAGTGTCCCGAAGGGCACAAAGTTTCAGTTGCGGCTTACTATCTGGGTAATAGCGCTCACTCTTGGTGGCTATCTTTGAAGCCCACGGACGGATCTTGTACTTGGGACCAGTTCAAGACCCTCATGATGGAAAGGTATTATCCGGACCCACTCAGGGAGGCCAAGTTATCAGAGTTACTCAGTCCCAACCCCTCAGCGGAAGAATATGTTCTCACCATTGCCGAGAAGTTTCAGGAGCTACTCCCATTCGCCTCATCCATTATCCACTACGAGGCGGATAAGATCAAGTATTTTAGTAAGAGGTTGAAACTTCGTATGAGGTTGCAATTGCTTAATCATCATTGCACCACCCTGGCCGAATTCATTGAGAAAGCTCTTACTTATGAGCTTACTGTGAAGAAAATTGCTAAGCATTAAACTTCATCTTCTGGCAAGAAAATGAAGAATCGTAATCAGTCCGAAGGCAGTTAGGCAACCTTCAAGAATCCTCGTGCGGGCCCTACTTTTTTTGAGCGACCTTCTATGGCGCATAAACCAATGGAATCTCAGTCCCGAGTGGCCAGTTCGGCCATCACCTGTTTAAATTGTGGAGAGTAGGGTCATTTCATCACTAAGTGTCCGAAGCGGACTATCACGTGTAATAACTATGGGATTGCCGGGCATAAGGCCCGTTTCTGCCGAAGAGACCCCAAACCTACTCCGACGGTATCTCAGACCCCGAAGCAGTCGGCTGCTCAGAATCATGCCACTCCGTCCACGCCGTTTAAGACGACGGGGGCATCTAAAGGCGGAGCCCACAGTTATCAGATAGGAGCATCCGGTTCTGGGGCTGGCAAGCCCTGAATTTATGAGATGAAGAGGATAGATGATCCAGAGGCCCGAATGATCTCAGGTACACTCAAAATTTTATCTCAACCTGTGTGTACCCTTTTTTATACTGGTGCATCTCATTCATTCATTTCTGAGTCGTGTTTGAGTAGACTACACCTGGGTAGTGCTACTAGTTGCGAACCTTATATCATCGGCCTACCAGACGGTAGAAGAATTATCGGGAATCGTGAAGTTAAGAATTGTCCGATTCAGCTTGAGGGTCGTGAATGGCTGGCAGATCTAATCGTGGTGGATTTACCTAAGGACGATGTAATTTTGGGTATTGATTGGATGGAACGTCATGATGCCATACTTAGTGTCTGTAAGCATATGGTCACTATCATTTCAGACCATGGAGTTGAGTGTGTATTTGAGGGGGGTAACCCCAGCCGTTCCGTAAGAGTCATTAATATGATGAAAGCAGTGAAATTACTCAATCAGGGGTGTGTTGGTTATTGGTGCTATATGACCAAGACCGAGAAACCATCAGTAACGTTGGCAGATATCTCGGTAGTGAGAGAATACGTCGATGTATTCCCAGACGAGTTACCTGGTTTGCCTCCACAGAGAGATATGGAATTCACGATAGAGTTAGAGCCTGGTACATCCCCAATATCGAAAGCATTGTATCGTATGGCCCCGACCGAAATATAGGAACTGAAGAATCAACTAGAGGAATTGACCGAGAAAGGTTATATCCGACCGAGTGCATCCCCGTGGGGAGCACCAGTGTTATGTGTCAAGAAGAAGGATGGTTCATTTTTCCTATACATTGGTTATCGAGAGCTAAATAGAGTGACGATCAAGAATAAATATCCCATATCCCGTATTGATGATCTCTTAGATCAACTTCATGGAGCTTCAGTATTTTCCAAGATCGATTTAAGATCTGGGTATCATCAGTTGCGAATTCGAGAGTCGGATATCGCAAGGACGGTGTTTCAAACACACTTTGGGCACTACGAGTTTGTAGTGATGCCGTTTGGGTTAACTAATGCACCTGCGGTATTCATGGAGTTAATGAACCGAGTTTTCATCAACTTTTTGGATCAGTTCGTGGTTGTTTTCATAGATGACATTTTAATTTATTCCCATAACCGAGAGGAGAACGAACTTCACCTTTATCAGGTCCTCGACGTGTTGAGACGGGAGCAACTCTATGGAAAATTTTCCAAATGTGAGTTCTGGATGTCCGAGGTGACATTTCTCGGACATGTGATTTCATCAGACGGAGTATGTGTCGACCCTCAGAAGTCGGAGGCTATCCGAGATTGGCAACCTCTGAAGAATGTTTAGGAAATCCGAAGCTTCCTCGGATTAGCAGGCTATTACCGCAGATTTGTGGAAGGATTTTCTAAAATTGCTCAACCCATGACTAACCTTTTGAAGAAGGATAAGAAATATACGTGGTCTGACGCATGTCAGCAGAGTTTTGAGGAGCTCAAGAGTCGTTTAATTTCCGCACCTGTCCTTTCTTTACCACAAGGGACGGAAGGATTCGTGGTTTATAGTGACGCGTCCGGACAAGATCTCGGATGAGTATTAATGCAGAACGGGAATGTGATTGCCTATGCTTCGCGGCAACTGAGGCCTTAAGAGGTCAATTATCCAACCCACGACCTAGAGATAGCGGCCGTGGTATTCGCGTTGAAGATTTGGCGTCATTATCTCTATGGCGTCACCTATTAGATTTTCACCGATCATAAGAGTTTGAAGTATATATTTACACAGAAGGAGTTAAACATGCGACAGAGACGGTGGTTAGAACTGATTAAAGATTATGATATTGAGATACAATACCACCCGGGTAAGGCGAACGTCGTCGCTGATGCCTTGAGTCGTAAGTCCGTTCAGGAGCAAATGCTTGCTCGTTTGACTGCTCAAAAGGAACTTCAACAGGAATTCCTAAGATGTGCACACGAGACGTAGTTCGTGAGGCTAATTAGGTACATTGTCACACGTATATTCTGGATTCCGTATACGGGGTGGACATGTATACGGACACATTTCCGGATCGGGCGTACTGTGATGTCCATCTTGAGCCATATTGTTTGATCGTTCATAGTCCATCTATGACTGGATATGTTCGACGGTTTGTGACTGATTGTTCATACGCCCGAGGGGTATGTTCAATACACGAATCGCGCAACTAACATGACCAACACCACTTCACAAGGTTAAACAAGTAAGAATATAATTAATACCAACGAATATTCGAATAATCAAACCGCACGAATCATATCCACGAAGATAAACCAAATCATCATAAATACAATATATATATATATATATTCATTCACAAGACACAAATTGTATAAACAGAATACTTGCCTCCATAACCGATACCGAACACTCTGAAGAACACGGTTCAGCCGTAAAACCTCGGACCCCGAAGAAGACAACGAACGGAAGGGTTCCGACTCGAGTTCTTCACAATAATTTCGTTCCTAAGACATATCATCAATCAATCAACGACCGAACGAGGGGTAATAATCGTATAACGCCTGAATCCTCCTTTAAGACCTTTTACCGGACACCTTCAAGGCGTCGATTAGGAACTCGATAAAACGACGAATCCTCAGTAATCAAACCATGGAACAACTATTAAATTGGTACAATACCACTTAATAATTAATAGTACATCAATAATCTAAGTTATTACGGATCAAATGGACGAAATCCAACAAAAACCCCAATTTCCCCAAAACTAGATTTTTAAGAAATCTAACATTGATTCGGTCGATCGGAGGAGGTTATAGGATGATTAATCGACGTTAGAAAATCAAGAACTTCATGGATTGATAGTTGAAAAACACAGCTTCGTGTTCTCCAAGCCCCAGCTGTGGAAAGGAAAGGAGAGAAATGAGAAAATGAGTGTAAACTCGTCTGCTCGATCATATTTATACTGCCCAGTGTGTGCCGATCACTTACGGCCGTAACCGGCATCCTTATGGCCATAACCGGCCTTCATGAAAGTTCTGCCCAGCACCTTGCCGACCACGTATGGCCGTAGCCGATCACACCATAGGGCCATAACCGGCCTTCGTCCTAGTGCTGCCCAGCGCCCTTACGGCCGTACCCAATCACACCTTACGGCCGTAACCGGTCTTTGTCCGGATGCTGCCCAGCGCCCTTACGGCCGTATCCGATCACACCTTACGGACGTAACCAGCCTTTATCCAGATGCTGCGCATCCCCTGCCGAGCACTTACGGCCGTATCCGACACATTATGGTCGTAACTCGGCCAAGCGGGTCTCTGGCCTAAAATGTGCGGCCGTGAATCGGCTGTGGTCAATTCTGACAGCCCGGTTAGGCGTTCGACAATGTTTCGGTCACACTAACGAATCCGTTATGATTCAAAACAATAACGAGCAAATTACAAAACACAACATACCAACAGAAAAACAAATCCCACATAATTATAACGACACGAAATCACCGACACCAACCGACAAATAGTTGAAGGCAACCGGAATTAAAGTCGGGTATTACAATAAACACAAAAATCAATCATCGAGAAAAATAATATTGATGCTCGGCAACTGAGCGGAAAAAATGAAATTAACTAGAACGAAAATCCCGGGTATTACATTCTCCCCCACTAAAAATAAGTTTCGTCCCGAAACTTAAAACAAAGACATCACAGTTCTTGCAAAGAGCCATGCTCAAACATACAAATATCAACTCATGACCCCGTGAGCTCCTGTCACATGTCTCCGTAGGTCCAACAACCCACACGGATTGAGCTAAAACAACAATCACAATAAACATGCTCGTGACCCCGTGATCTCCTGTCACGTGTCTCCGTAGGTTCAACAACCCATACGGATTGAGCTAAAACAACCATCACAACAATCCACACGGAAATATTCAAACCAAAATATCATATATCAAGTACCATACATCAAACATCACATATCAAGTCTACACACAGAATAAAATCCACAAGACCAACATAAAAATGTTATCACTGGGCACCGCTGGGCCCTCCAAGAGTAGGAACGGAATTCCGGTTCCCTATAATCTTAGCAACGGTCTCGCAGTACTAGTCTCAATGCCCTTCGCGTCCACAACTATAACAAGTTACTGGCGATTTCTTACAACTCGTACGCTCATGGCCCAGTACATTACAGTTGAAACATCTTGGGGTACTGCCTGAAATCAAAGACGCCAACCTGGGTCTTTTAGATTCTCTAGCTGACCGAGAAGGTCCCATACTCATCTGATATGAGGCTTGAGATTTTAAAATCCCAATTTCCTTACTTCCCGAGGCATCCTCAGAAATCCTCCGTTTCTTCGCTACAGATACCGACTCGGTAGACAATACAGCCATTTCAAATGCTAAAGCTCGGTCTTGATAATCCTTCAACGTGGTACACATAAAAGGAGCCATACACTGCCGAACATGAGGTTTCATACGCATATCGAAATAATGAACCTTATCTGCCTCACTTCTCACTTGATCTCGAACATAACATAACTGCCGATTATAATCAACTATTGCCTAAGATATCGACACATCTTGGGGCGTCGTCGAGAAAAACTCGACAATCCTACGCTCTTTAATAGGCGGCGGACAATACTCGGCCTCCATGGCAGTCTTGAATTCAGCCCAAGTAGTTGTCCGATCACTAGGCGCTACGGCCTCCCACCAGTCTGCAGCTTCCTTATCGAGCAGGTATTGAGCAATAGGTACTCTCCTTTCATCCAGACAAGCTACAACATCAAATGTTCTGTCCAACTGGAAGAGCCAGTTCTCCCAACCCAACAAGTCCGAAGATTCTACAAAATGGGGCGGGTGCATTCTCATCACATCCCGTAACCATTTACTAGCTCCATTATCCTCTTCTAGGTTCTCATCCCGGCGTACGATCTGATTCATCTGCGCCAAGTGATCAACAACCTGACGAAGGAGGGTGGTGGCACCAACATCCACATTACCTCTTGTCGATTGCCCCTGATCACCTGACTGGTCATCCCGACCATCTTTACTAAGCTGATTGGAACTCTAAGACGAGCGAGTCGCCCTCTCATGCTCCCGATTACGACCACTACAACGACTACGTCCTCGGCCTCGGCCCCTCGGCATACTGAATGGACAACCATTCAGAATATCACAACAAAACAAACATCATAGAATCAACATAGGACAACAACAGCCCAATAAATTATTCACTCCGAGTCATTACACTAATATACGAACCAACACTGCAACAATGCCTATAAATAATCCACGTGGCCACATAAACATAAATGTGTGACCTTCATAAAAACAAACAATTTCAAAACCATATATATATATATATATATCATTGGAGTCAAACATTTGTAGCATTCTTTAAAAAATAAAATTTTCTGAGGTATTCGTTCGAATGATAATATTTTTTAACTCTTGAGTTTGAAAGATTTTGCTTAAATGAATTTAAAAAATAAATTAATACCTCGGCCGTTTAATTAAAACCATGATTCCATCATCATAATTTTTTCGTTTTGAAATCACTCGCAAAACAACGTTTCGAAATATCATATTTATTCGATAACTGATATCGTCAAAATGACTTACAGGGTAACCACATGTTTCCATGCCATAACGTCACGAATAACAACACACAGGACAATCCGCGGCCATGCCCCTTAGCATCGACCCCCAGAGGTTTCCCCAAACTATCCCCGGGTGGAGAACCACTTGTACCAGCACTAATCATTACCACAAATCAACTATCCCATCAGGATAACATCACAGAATAATTCAATTAAAACAGACCTAGCAGTCACAACACCTTAGTGTACACCCAAAATTCGCTAACAAGAAAGGTAGCAACACGTCAAGAATATCCATGGAATCAAACGATCGACAAAGAGCATAGATATCACCATAATAACCAAATTACTGTCGTGACCGTCACAAGCTTACGGCCGTAGTAACATGCAGTTTACGGCCATAACAACTAGGAGCTTATGGCCGTAACACCTAAGAGCCTACGGTCGTAATGGTAAACATCTTACGGCCACAATCACTAGTTGCAGGACAACAGAATTGTCCCAGCAGCCCCGAAACAACTCCGAAGGTTAAGGTTCGACTCCTAATAATATATCCCGGCATTTAGAAACACTATAAAATTTCCCGACGAGCATACCAACATAGCAAACTTGTCGTAATGACTTAGCCCCAACACGAACACATAACGTTTTAAATTCCGAAAATCAAAGCCGTTTGCAAGAAAAATTTTCCAAAATCCTTTCGATCATATCCAAAAATGACGGTAACGGTTTGCAATGTCCTAAGTATTTTAAAACACGTTTTTCAGATGCCGTCTGAAGGTGTCATTTGAAAATACATGACTTATTCGTCAAGGTTCAACCGATTTCAAAATTCATACAACGTCGATGTTTAACCACACCATCAAAATGTTTTCAAAAAATATCGATTCTTTTACAAACATACTCGAGCTCATAAAATCCTTTCGAAAGTCATTTTAAACCTTCACGCAGCGGACGTAATTAAAATAATCAAACTTGAAACCACGTGCCAAATCGGCAAACGAGATTACAATTTTAATCAAATACGATTCGTGACCACCAAATTCAAATATACGAACCATCCATATGAGTTCCTCACGAACTCTGCCGTCGATACAACCTCGGGATCACACTAAAGTTCACAGTTTTTTTTTACACCGCAGTGCACCGCTCGGTGTCCAACCATCAATACATCCAACTAAACACACAAATGGCGTATCACGAATATCAAACATGGATTCTATTTCACAACATCATGCAAATAAAATTATGCACAACAATTATCGCACATAAATGAAATCACGAAACATCGATACCTTGCATAAAAGAGAAGACTTACGTCCACAAGCTGCACAGAGGTGACGGTCGCCCATGATACTAATCTCGCTTGACAATAATACGACACGTTGTGACCACGCACAACTCAACTTATCACCCAACAACTCGAATGACATGACATCATAATACTCAACAAACCACGACTCGATTTTACCCGACATCCTAGGTTTCCGCAACCTATGCTCCGATACCATAACTGTAACACCCCCACACCATATGGGAATATTGCATGCCGTAGACCCTCTCCACGAGGACCTACCAGGCTAAACAACACAAAAACACCATGACTTGACCGACCGAAGACAATTACTACAATGATACAGATCATTAAGGTCAATTACATTACAACCACACAGACCAATGAGGTCATACGACCAATGCAAACGAGACAAAATACAACCCTTTACAATATATATACCCACGCAGGGGTAAGTATACACAACAGCGGAAGTCTGACTATAACTTGGTCGACACCACATAACCCGACCAAACTCTCAACTCTTGATTAGTATCGTAGCTCATCAATTCCTGCGCCAATCCTGTGACTGCTCCCTCGAACCAGCAAATACCTGGACGCAAAACAGTAACCCACCCCCCGATTACTCGGGGATTAGTAAAACTCCATTGTTTTACTAGTGCAAGTATAATTGTATACGAAATGTGTAACATCCCAATTCACAAATGGGACATTACACGCCGTAGAACCCCCGTGAGGTCTACCAGGCTAACTCATGACACGTAAACCACAATGATAACCCAAAAGATGCACCCAAAAAGTAAATAAGTCCGTGGCCTCGGCCAAAATATTTTAACGGAGTACATGAGTCATAAGTCAAATACCAATCTATTGCCCACGCAGGGGACTTAAACCATGTTTAAAAATAAACAGTCTAACTCCAGTAATCAACAGATGCAGTGACAAAACAGAAACATAAAGACTCGAGCCACATCATCATGCCAACCCATCCTTTGCATGCGCATCCCGTGCGCCTCCTCACTGACTCAAGACTGAAATGCATAAGACGCATTTCCCCCATTTAAGGGGTTAGCATTCGAATAGCTAGTGCAAGTACACAATTACACAACATTATATACAAAATACGGTTTTTAGCACCATCATCTCAATCAGAAATCATTTGCCATAAATATTCCGGAATACTACATTGGCAATCAAATCAGTTCCAATCATCACGATATCACAAAATCACAATTGGTATCCCGTGGTCGTACCCCTTAGTATCGACCCCCAGACATCCCGTCGAACACTCCGGGTGGGATACCACTTCCGCGGCCGTACCCCTTAGTATCGACCCCAGACATCCCGTCGGACACTCTTGGTGGAAGTTCAATCACACACGCACACAAGTTCCCTTCCGCGGCCGTACCCCTTAGTATCGACTTCCAGACATCCCGTTGGACACTCCGGGTGGAAGGAACACAACTCACGCACCCAAAAATCACAATTCATCATTCATTTCGAAAATCACAACATACATAACGAAATGTAATACATGTACTTGCCTTGAATGAAACGAAACGAAGGAAACGATGAAGGAATAGGTTTCGGTCCGAACAATCCTCCCAAATCCGTTCCTAACACAATAACGGTATACACAAGTCTCAATAATGCGAAAAGGTAAGAATTAATCCTAATTCTACCCCTTGGAACGATTTGTCGGAAAATACGAAGTCCAAGATGGCTATAATCTAACAATGGAGAAATGACTAGGTTAAATCTGTTAAACTATACTAGAAACAAGGGATTTACGACTACACAATCATAATCTAACAAGTCGTCGAAGCTAAATTGGATTAAGAGGAAGAATTTTGCCAAAATCCCGAAATCCCCAAAAACTAGGGTTCTAAAGAAATATACCTCGATTCGGACGGAGAATGATGATGATTAACCTTCCTTGGGACGCAAAAATCGATCTTTAGAAGGTTCCTACGGATTGCACCGGATGAATCGCTCAAAATCGCTCAAAGGAAGCTCACGTCGCGAGAAAGAAAGAAAAGGAGTGAAATAAGTCGACTGGAAATAAGTCAGGAATTAAAAGACCTGACAGCGCGTTACGTACGTTAACGCCTATTGTTAACGTACGTTATGAAGGTTACGTACGTAACCTCTCTCAGGTTAACGTACGTAACGAACAATCTGGACACTATTTGCGAAACCATAATGTACGTTACCAATAGGGTATAACGTACGTTATGATGCCTATATAACGTACGTAAAGGAGCATGCATAACGTACGTTATGCATGCAGCAGTTCAGCACTGCTAAACACTTAGCTCAGCACAGTCGATACAACGACGAAACGCAACGCAAGGATAGAATCAAAAGTATAAACATGGGGTATCCATAACAACGAAGCTGAGTTTTGAAAGAAAATACACTACTAATATCCGGGGAATCCAAAATATGACAAAGAGGATGAAAGCACCCTAAACTTCTAAGAAATTACAAAACGACCCAAACGTCCGAAAATCGCGATACAACGTCGGATTAACAAATCCGAAAGTTTCAACACGACCAACTCAACCATACAAACTTATACAAATCAAGAAACAACGGAAACGAACAAGTTTTACGAGAATCGAACGTACATACGGCAAGATATAAATTAAGATGAAATTATGCTAAAACATCCTCGAAACTCATCCAGACGGAAAAACTCCAAGAACAAAATAGATTCAGAATTCCAAAACAGTGCTAAGCGAGTTGTCCGAAACGAACATACACCAAAAATAAAAATTACCGAAAATAGAAAACACGGATATTACATTATCTCCCCCTAAAAATAAGTTTCGTCCCGAAACTTACAACGCGAACAACTCGGGGTATCTCGACCGCATACTCTCTTCCGTCTCCCATGTGGCTTCCTCGGATCCATGTCTCGACCATTGAACTTTAACCAGAGGAATGGTTTTATGACGAAGTTGCTTCACCCGACGCTCTAAGATCTGAATCGGCCTCTCCTCGATGGTAATGTCGGGTCCCAATTCGATCTCTCTAAAAATCAATAATATGGCTAGGGTCCGATACATACTTCCTAAGCTGGGAGACATGAAATACGTTATGCACGTGGCTCAAGGACGGCGGCAAACCTAACCGATTTGCAAGCTCTCCAACTCTCTCTAGAATCTCGAACGGTCCAATAAATCTCGGACTGAGTTTACCCTTCCGACCGAAGCGGTAAACTCCCCGTGTCGGCGACACCTTAAGCAACACATGGTCTCCTACCTCAAACTCCAACGGTCGGCGACGCGTGTCGGCATAAGACTTCTGTCGACTCTGGGCCGTCAACAATCTATCACGAATCAGAGTAATCTTCTCTCTCGTCTCAATTACCATATCGGGCTCGGTACCAATCAGCTCGGACGCATCGTCCCAACACAACGGCGATCTTCACCTCCTCCCATACAATGCCTCAAATGGTGCCATTTTGATCGAGGCGTGCCAACTATTGTTGTACGTGAACTCGATCAACGGTAAGTGCAACTCCCAATCCTCCTTCCAATCTAAGGCGCAGGCTCTCAACATATCCTCCAACGTCTGGATCGTCCGCTCTGACTGCCCGTCTGTCTGAGGGTGGTAGGATGTACTAAGTCTCAATTCGGTTCCCAAAGCTCTAACGGCCTGCCAAAAATGTGATATGAACCGGCCATCACGATCCGAAACAATACTCTTAGGGGTCCCATGTAACCTCACGATCTCCGCAATAAACACTCGTGCAAGTCTCTCTGGCCCCCAAGTGTCCTTAATACTCAGAAAATGAGCTGATTTGGTTAGTCGATCGACAATGACCCAAATCATGTTCATTCCAGTCCGAGTCTTAGGCATACCGGTAATGAAATCCATAGAAATATCCTCCCATTTCCACTCCGGGATAGGAAGTGGTCGTAAAATCCCCGTGGGTCGCTGATGCTCGACTTTAACTCACCGACAGTCAAACACCTCGACACAAACTCGCTAATGTCTCGTCTTCAAATTACTCCACAGTAGTTGCTCCTCACATCCTTGTACATTTTATTCGTACAGGATGTATGGAGTAAGGTGTGGTATGAGCTTCGCTCAAGATCTTCCGTCTCACTCAATATCATTCAAGACACATAGTCCGCGCGAAATCTCGTAACACCATCATCCCGAACCACAAACCTGTGGGCTTTCCCCTTCCTCACATCCTCCCTCAACTGGACCAAACACGGATCATCATACTGTTTCGCCTTGATATCATCAGTCAAGGACGAAGTGATCTCTAACGCACATAACTGGCCTTGAACTCTCTGAACCCAAACCTCAATATTCTGACAGATGAAATCTCGCTGGATCCTACTCTGCGGTGTAAGTACCTCTAACATCCGTAAAGCCATCGGCTTTCGGCTCAACGCATCAGCCACTACGTTGGCCTTACCCAGATGGTAAAGAATCTCGAGGTCGTAATCTTTAATTAGCTCTAACCACCTACGCTGCCTCATATTCAACTCCTTCTGGCTAAAGATGTACTTCAGACTCTTGTGGTCCGTAAAAATCTTACACGACGACCCATAGAGATAATGCCTCCATATCTTTAAGGCGAAAACGACCGCAGCTAACTCCAAATCATGCGTGGGATAATTTACCTCATAAGGTTTCAATTGGCGGGACGCATAAGCAATCACTCTGTCTCTCTGCATCAAAACACATCCAAGCCCAAGGCCCGAAGCATCACTATACACTACGAAATCCTCATTCCCCTGAGGCAATGCTAAAACGGGTGCGGTAGTCAAATGTCTCTTTAACTCGTCAAAACTGTCCTGTCTGTATGCAGTCCACTCGAATTTCTGAGTTTTATGGAGCAACTGAGTGAGTGGTCTAGCGATCTTAGAAAATCCCTCAACGAATCTACGGTAATAGCCGGCAAGACCCAGAAAACTCCTCACGTCCTTCACATTCTTAGGCGGCTCCCAAGCCATCACCGCCTCTATCTTCTGCGGATCTACCCGAACTCCCTCTGCTGAAATCACATGCCCGAGGAACATCACTTCCTCGAGCCAAAACTCACACTTAGAGAACTTCGCGTACAACTGCTCAGCCCTCAAAGTGTCTAATACAATCTGGAGATGTAAGGCGTGCTCCTCCCGACTCCGTGAATAGATAAGAATGTCATCGATAAAGACGACTACGAATTTGTCCAGATACTCAATAAAAACTTTGTTCATCAATTGCATGAACACTGCTGGGGCATTGGTTAGCCCGAAAGGCATAACCACAAACTCGTAATGGCCATATCTCATCCGAAAGGCAGCTTTCGGTATATCGTTGTCCCGAATCCTCAACTGGTAGTAGCCCGATCGCAAGTCAATCTTCGAAAAGACTGTCGCCCCCTGAAGCTGATCAAACAAGTCGTCAATCCGGGGCAAAGGGTATTTATTTTTGATAGTTAGCTTGTTTAATTCTCGATAGTCAATGCATAAACGAAGCGATCCATCCTTCTTTTTAACAAAAAGTACAGGCGCACCCCAAGGCGATGCGCTCGGTCGAATGTACCCTTTATCTAACAACTCTCCCAACTGATTCTTCAATTCTAACATCTCTGATGGTGCCATACGGTACGGCGCTCGAGAAATAGGGGCCGCATTCGGCTCTAGATCAATAGGAAACTCCACCTCTCGCTGTGGTGGTAATCCCGGCAAGTCGTCTGGAAATACATCGGAATACTCGCTAACAACTGGAATCGACGATATGTCAACCCCACCATCTTCCGCCTGCAGAGCGAAACACCAGTAGCCGACACAACCTTGGTTCAGAAGTTTCATCGCCTTCAAGGCGCTAATCACACTCCCCGATCTACCCGGCTTACAGCCGACGAGAGTATGCTCGGTGCCGTCCTCGGCCACTATCGAGATGGTACGAGTCCAATAGTTCATGATAGCACCGTGACGATCCAACCAATCATCTCCGAGGATCAAATCCTCACCTTTAAGGTCTATAACAATGAGATTCGAGGGCCAATCTCGGCTCCCGATCCTCACTGGCCAATCCCTAACTTCCCGGTCCCCAACCATACGATCCCCGCTGGGCGTACTCACTACAAATGGCTCACACTCAAATAAGCAGTCAAAACCAATACGACTCACACAATCCGATGCAATAAAGGAATGGGTAGCACCCGAATCAAAAAGCACTGAAACTGGATGAGTAAGGATTTGAGTGGTACCTGACGCCACCAGAATGTCTGCCTCCTCTGTGCGCCTCATCTGATACAATCGTGGGTGAACTGAACCCGAACTCGAGGCTGCATGGCGATCCGGCTGACCTCGTCCCCTACCACGACTCGAACTCTGCGGAATATGAGTAACTGGAGTGCTGTGATCCCTCTAATCGGTAGTGGTAGCCGGAACTCTAACAGCCCTGGTGGCCCTCTCACAATGAGCCGCCCGATGCCCGGTTTGCCCGCAAGTGAAGCAAGTAACTGGAGGAAAAGGGCAATCCTTCATCAAATGCTCATATTGGTTGCCGTTAAAAAAACCCTGCCACCAGAAACGACGGACTGAACTGAACGGTTACCCTGAGATCCCCCAGCCTGGTGAAACGGTCTCTTCCCAGGTGTAGGGGAAGACTGTGCTCTCGAAAATCGGCCACTCTTGCCGGCTGAGAAGCGCTAATCAAGCTTCTGTTTCTTGGCCTCAGCACCCAACTCTGATTCTGGTGCGGCCATCTCGATCGCTAGAGCGCGATCCTGATACTCCTTCAAAGTGGCACACATAAGCGGTGCCATACTCTACCTGATATGCGGTTTCATACGCATATTAAAGTAACGGATTTTATCAGCCTCCGTTCTCACTTGATCTCTCACGAAACCCAACTGCTGATTGTAAGTAATGATGGCCTGAGAAATAGGCACATCCTGAGGTGTAGCGGTGAAGAACTCCACAATTCTGCGCTCCTTAACTGGCGGTGGACAATATTCTGCTTCCATAGCAGCCTTGAATTCCTCCCAGGTATCTCGACGGTCTCTGGGCGCAACGGCCTCCCACCATTCCGCAGCTTCCTTATCCAGGAGGTACTGGGCAATATGTACCCTCCTGTCCTCGGGACAAGCTACGGCATCGAAGGTCCTGGACAACTGAAAGAGCCAATTCTCCCAACCGAGGGAGTCAGAAGATCCGGAGAAATGAGGTGGATGCATCTTACTCACCGTCTGAAGCCACTTACTAGCTTCCTCTTCAGGTGTCGGGGGCGGATTCTGGCGTCCACCCTGAGCTATCTGAGCAAGCTGGGCTACTAACTGCTGGAGTACGGCAGTAGCCCCGGCGTCGGCATTATTACTCGATGGCACTAAGTGAGAGTCTGAGTCCGCAGAGGACTGGGAAAGTGAGCCCTCCTCATTATCAGCACCCCGACCACGGCCTTGGCCGCGTCCCCTAGCTGGTCTACCACGACCTCTCAACATACTGAAGGAAAATAAGAAAAGAACTAGATCAGAAAGATTCACAATTCACGAAGTTGGTAACACAAGTCACAATTCCGAACAACGCAAGAAAACAAATTACAGAAATGTAAGAGTTCGAGGAGACTTACAGCCACGGGTTGCACGAAAAGACGGCAGCGTGATGATATTAGGATCAACGACTGACTCTAACGACGTAACTGACAGACCCAAAATTCACCGACAGCCTAGGTATTCAAAACCTAGGCTCTGATACCATAATTGTAACATCCCAATTCACAAATGGGATATTACACGCCGTAGAACCCCCGTGAGGTCTACCAGGCTAACTCATGACACGTAAACCACAATGATAACCCAAAAGATGCACCCAAAAAATAAATAAGGCCGTGGCCTCGGCCAAAACATTTTAACGGAGTACATGAGTCATAAGTCAAATACCAATCTATTGCCCACGCAGGGGACTTAAACCATGTTTAAAAATAAACAGTCTAACTCCAGTAATCAACAGATGCAGTGACAAAACAGAAAAATAAAGACTCGAGCCACATCATCATGCCAACCCATCCTTTGCATGCACATCCCGTGCCAGCTCCTCAGCTCGACCAGTATCTGAAATGCATAAGACGCATTTCCCCCATTTAAGGGGTTAGCATTCGAATAGCTAGTGCAAGTACACAATTACACAACATTATATACAAAATACGGTTTTTAGCACCATCATCTCAATCAGAAATCATTTGCCATAAATATTCCGGAATACTACATTGGCAATCAAATCAGTTCCAATCATCACGATATCACAAAATCACAACTGGTATCCCGTGGTCGTACCCCTTAGTATCGACCCCCAGACATCCCGTCGAACACTCCGGGTGGGATACCACTTCCGCGGCCGTACCCCTTAGTATCGACCCCCAGACATCCCGTCGGACACTCCGGGTGGAAGTTCAATCACACACGCACACAAGTTCCCTTCCGCGGCCGTACCCCTTAGTATCGACCCCCAGACATCCCGTCGGACACTCCGGGTGGAAGGAACACAACTCACGCACCCAAAAATCACAATTCATCATTCATTTCGAAAATCACAACATGCATAACGAAATGTAATACATATACTTGCCTTGAATGAAACGAAACGAAGGAAACGACGAAGGAATAGGTTTCGGTCCGAACAATCCTCCCAAATCTGTTCCTAACACAATAACGGTATACACAAGTCTCAATAATGCGGAAAGGTAAGAATTAATCCTAATTCTACCCCTTGGAACGATTTGTCGGAAAATACGAAGTCCAAGATGGCTATAATCTAACAATGGAGAAATTACTAGGTTAAATCCGTTAAACTATACTGGAAACAAGGGATTTACGACTACACAATCGTAATCTAACAAGTCGCCGAAGCTAAATCGGATTAAGAGGAAGAATTTTGCCAAAATCCCGAAATCCCCAAAAACTAGGGTTCTAAAGAAATATACCTCGATTCGGACGGAGAATGATGATGATTAACCTTCCTTGGGATGCAAAAATCGATCTTTAGAAGCTTCCTACGAATTGCACCGGATGAATCGCTCGAAATTGCTCAAAGGAAGCTCACGTCGCGAGAAAGAAAGAAAAGGAGTGAAATAAGTCGACTGGAAATAAGTCAGGAATTAAAACACCTGACAGCGCGTTACGTACGTTAACGCCTATTGGTAACCTCTCTCAGGTTAACGTACGTAACGAACAATCTGGACACTATTTGCGAAACCATAACGTACGTTACCAA
Source organism: Orobanche coerulescens (assembly GCA_033398695.1). Classification (NCBI taxonomy): domain Eukaryota; kingdom Viridiplantae; phylum Streptophyta; class Magnoliopsida; order Lamiales; family Orobanchaceae; genus Orobanche; species Orobanche coerulescens. The sequence goes on from CM065817.1 coordinate 129,533,214, forward strand.
TGGGGTATAACGTACGTTATGATGCCTATATAACGTACGTAAAGAAGCATGCATAACGTACGTTATGCATGCAGCAGTTCAGCACTGCTAAACACTTAGCTCAGTACAGTCGATAGAACGACGAAACGCAACGCAAGGATAGAATCAAAAGTATAAACATGGGGTATCCATAACAACGAAGCTGAGTTTTGAAAGAAAATACACTACTAATATCCGGGGAATCCAAAATATGACAAAGAGGATGAAAGCACCCTAAACTTCTAAGAAATTACAAAACGACCCAAACGTCCGAAAATCACGATACAACGTCGGATTAACAAATCCGAAAGTTTCAACACGACCAACTCAACCATACAAACTTATACAAATCAAGAAACAACGGAAACGAACAAGTTTTACGAGAATCGAACGTACATACGGCAAGATATAAATTAAGATGAAATTATGCGAAAACATCCTCGAAACTCATCCAGACGGAAAAACTCCAAGAACAAAATAGATTCAGAATTCCAAAACAGTGCTAAGCGAGTTGTCCGAAACGAACATACACCAAAAATAGAAATTACCGAAAATAGAAAACACGGATATTACAAAATGTATCAATCAGAAGAAAATCACGAATCAGATAACACAATCAGTTGTCGAACTATTCCCGAGAGGTTTTATTAATCAGAAAATAAGTAATGAAGTTTTAAGAATTAAAACTCGGCATCTCAAGATTTTTTAGAACATAATTTCTTTTGGACCTCGAGTTCCAATTTACAAAACCATTTTCGAAAATCATCAAGGCCTAAGCCCGGTTCTTATTTCAAAATACATTAGTGAAATATCATCATGTGTCCGGGATTTCAACATCAAAACATTATCCACACAATCACTGTTCATACACATCATGTACCAAACTCCAGAGGTCCCACGGACCGTACCTGAACCACTCACACTGTTCGTACACCTCATGTATCGAACTCCAGAGGTCCCACGAACCGTACCTGGACCACACACACTGTTCGTACACCTCATGTATCGAACTCCAAAGGTCCCAAGGATAAGGATGGCAAAAAAACCCGTGGATCCGGGTACCCGGCGGATTTTACCCGTTCGGGTCCACCCGGTCTTGAATTTCGGCCCGGTCCGGTCCGACCGCAGGCAAAAAAATCGGTTTTCATAGGTCGGGTCCGGGTAGTATATCATCCAGGCCCATAGGACCCGGACCTGCAATATTAATAAAAATAATTATATATATATATATATATATATATATATATATATATTGACTAATATTATTTCATTACATAACATAATATATAATATTATATAATTATATATTATATAATATTATATATTATATAATTATATATAATATATAATTATATCATATAATTATAAACTATATAATTATATATTTCATTACATTACATAATATTATATATATAATAATATACTATATAATATTATATAATATTTTAATAAATAATTATAAATATATATAATTATTTTTTAGTTTTAATATTATTTTTCGGGTACCCGGTGGGTACCCAGACCCGGCCCTGGGCGGGCCTGGATCTACCCGATCTGTAAATATTCGGGTCTGGGTCCGGGTCCGGGTCCAGATACCTATGAATCCGGCCCCACCCCGCCCCGTTGCCATCCCTACCCACGGACCGTACTTGGAACACACACACTATTCGTACACCTCATGTATCGAACTCCAGAGGTCCCACGGACCGTACCTGGAACACACACTGTTCGTACACCTCATGTATCGAACTCCAGAGGTCCCACGGACCGTACCTGGAACACATACACTGTCCGTACACCTCATGTATCGAACTCCAGAGGTCCCACGGACCGTACCTGGGCCGCACATACACATTTCCCAACACATACCAAACAACGCAACACATCATCACGAACAACACACCTTAAAACAAACATGTTCGAACATCCAATCATACACCGAAATTACATGTCCAAACGTGTAGTCAATCCAACACAATAATCATAGTCCTCACTATACCTCAAACCCAAGCAATCAAGCCCAACACGAATCGCGCAACTAACATGACCAACACGACTTCACAAGGTTAAACAAGTAAGAATATCATTAATACCAACAAACATTCAAATAATCGAACCGCACGAATCATATCCATGAAGATAAACCAAATCATCGTAAATACAATATATATATATATATATTAATTCACAAGACACAAATCGTATAAATAGAATACTTGCCTCAATAACCGATACCGAACACTCCGAAGAACACGGTTCAACCGTAAAACCTCGGACCCCGAAGAAGACAATGAACGGAAGGGTTCTGACTCGAGTTCTTCACAAAAATTTTCTTCCTAAGACATATCATCAATAAATCAATGACCGAACAAGGAGTAATAATCATATAATGCCTGAATCCCCCTCTAAGACCTTTTACCGGACACCTTCAAGGCGTCGATTAGGAACTCGATAAAACGACAAAGTCTCAGTAATCAAACCATGGAACAACAAGGAAATTGGTACAATACCACTTAATAATCAATAATCCACCAATAATCTAAGTTATTACGGATCAAACGGACGAAATCCAATAAAAACCCCAATTTCCCCAAAACTAGATTTTTAGGAAATCTAACCTTGATTCGGTCGATCGGAGGAGCTTATAGGATGATTAATCGATATTAGAAACTCAAGAACTTCGTGGATTGATAGTTTAACAACACATCTTCGTGTCCTCCAAGCCCCATCCACGGAAGGAACGGAGAGAAATGAGAAAATGAGTGTAAACTCGTCTGCTCGATCATATTTATACTGCCCAGTGTGTGCCGATCACTTACGGCCGTAACCGGCCTTCGTGAAAGTTCTGCCTAGCACCCTGCCGACCACGTACGGCCGTAGCTGATCATACCATACGGCCATAGCCGGCCTTCATCCGGGTGCTGCCCAACGCCCTTACATCTGTACCCAATCACACCTTACGGCCGTAACCAGCCTTCGTCCGGATGCTGCCCAGCGCCCTTACGGCCGTACCCGATCACACCTTACGGCCATAACCGGCCTTCATCCGCATGCTGTCCATCCCCTGCTGAGAACTTACGGCCGTAGCCGACACCTTACGGCCGTAACTCGGCCAAGCGGGTCTCTAGCCCAAAACGTTCAGCCGTGACTCGACAGTGGTCAATTCCGACAGCCTAGTTAGGCGTTCGACAATGTTTCGGTCACACTAATGCACCAGTTATGATTCAAAACAATAACGAGCAAATTACAAAACACAACATACCGTTCATAATAGAAAAATGAATCCCATATAATTATAACGACGCAAAATCACCGACACCAACCGACAAATAGTTCAAGGCAACCAGAATAAAAGTCTTGGGTATTACAATAAACACAAAAATCAATCATCAAGAAAAATAATACCAACGCTCGGCAACCTATAAATATTCGGAAAAATTCAAATTAACCGGAACGAAAATCCCGGGTATTACACTAGTCGAAAATCAAACTCGCCATCATATTAAGTCACTTCATTCAGACCGAGGAGGCGAATACATGAGTACCGAGTTTGATGAGTTCTTGAAAGAACATGGAATAGTATCACAATTCACACCTCCAGCAACTCCTCAATTAAATGGTGTTTCAGAAAGAAGGAACCGAACCTTGATGGGCATGGTTCGACCCATGCTTAACTATACTGATTTGCCCATTTATCTGTGGGTACATGCACTACTTACTGCCGTGCATATCTTGAACAGATGTCTTTTCAAGTCCGTTCCTACAACACCACATGAGATATGGAGAGGTAGGAAACCAAGTCTTGATCACATTAAGATTTGGGGATGTCCTGCCTATGTCAAGAAAACTAAGGTGGAGAAGTTGGAAGCTAGGTCTGTCAAAAGACACTTTATAGGATACTCATATGAATCAATGGGTTATCTGTTCTACATGGCCGATGATCATAAGATCATCGTTGCTTTACAGGCACACTTCCTGGAGGACGAGTTCATTCAGGAAGGTGGAGCAGGTAGAAATGTCTCGTTCGAAGAACATATTGAAACTCCTGAGGAGACACCTGTAAAAGAAGAAAAAACCAAACATTCTGAAACACAACCACTACCACCATGTAGGTCGAATAGAATATATCAACTACGTGAGAGGTATGTCTACAAGCATCTGGAGGAACTAGGTCTCCACCAAATAGATGGTAGCCAAGAGGATGATCCTATGTTGTACGATCAAGCAATGGTAGATATGGACTCCACGAAGTGGCGAGAGGCCATGGAAGCAGAGATAGACTCGATGCATGCTAATTAGGTCTGGACTTTGGTAGATCGACCAGTGGGCATGGTGCCCATTGGGAATAAATGGATCTTCAAAAGGAAGACTGATGAGGATGGCAACTTTGAAACCTACAAAGCTAGGCTTGTGGCTAAGAATTATACCTAAAGAGAAGGAATAGATTATCAGGAAACCTTCTCACCAGTTGCCATGATCAAGTCTATTCATATGATGCTTGCCATAGCCGCCCACTATAATTATGAGATATGGCAAATGGACGTGAAGATGGCTTTTCTAAATAGATACCTCGAAGAGGAAATATATATGTAACAGCCTATTAGCTTCGTGTCCACTACTGATACTCATAAAGTTTGCAAACTTCAGCGTGCCATTTATGGACTGAAGCAAGCATCGCGAAGTTGGAATCATCGTTTTGACGAAGCAGTGAAAGAGTTTGACTTCGTGCAAAATGAAGAAAAGCCTTGTGTTTACATGAAGGTTAGTGGGAGCAATATCACGTTCTTAGTACTATATGTAGATGAGATTCTACTAATAGGAAACGATGTTGTATTGCTCAGTTCTGTGAAATCTTGGCTTTCAAACACATTCTCCATGAAAGACTTGGGAGAAGCTTCCTATGTTCTGGGTATTCGCATGTATAGAGATAGAGCAAAGAATTTTTTGGACTTTCCAAGCCCTCTATATAGAAAAGATCCTAAAGAGGTTTAGGATGGGAGATTTTAAAAGAGGGTTCTTACCTGTGCGACATGGTTTGAAACTCTCTAAAACTATGTGTCCTCAAAGTGAGGAAGACATAATGGAGATGAGACTGGTACCCTATGCGTCGGCTGTGGGTAGCCTCATGTACGCAATGTTGCGCACGAGACCGAATGTTACATACGCTGTGAGCGTAGTCAGTCGGTTTCAAGCAAACCTGGGTAAAGAATATTGGACAGCCGTAAAGAATGTTCTAAAGTACCATAAACGGAATAAAGAAATGGTTCTTACATACGGTGGCGGAGAATTAAGAGTGGATGGGTTCATGAACTCGGATTCCGGTGGCGATGCGGACAAAGGAAAGTCCACTTCTGTGTATATATTTACTCTGAATGGTGGAGCAATTTCTTGGATGAGTTCCAAGCAAACTGTGGTTGCACATTCCCCCTGCCAGGCCGAGTACCAGGCATCCCCAGAGGCATCAAGGGAAGCATGTTGGATCAAGAAGTATCTTGAAGAACTTCAAGTGGTTCCAAGCGCAAAGCTGCCAGTGCCGTTTTACTGAGACAATGAAGGAGCTATTGCACATGCTAAAGAACCTAGGTCTCATCATAAGACCAAGCATATTCAGAGAATGTATCACATCATCAGAGAGATGGTGAAGAATAGATACATTGAACTGCAGAGGGTAAACTCGGCAAATAACCTTGCTGACCCGCTTACCAAGCCATTATCGCAGATTGTCTTGGAGAGACATCTGGATAACATGGGTATTAGATATCATAATATGTGGCATTAAGTGCAAGTGGGAGATTGTTAGGGTATACTCTCGAATGCCACTTTGAGGAGAAGAGATTTAGGGCATCTATATGTGATTATGCATTCATTAATAAAAGGCAGTGATTATTTCTTTATTTTTTTTATATCATTGGCATTATTGATTTGGTAAATAAATAGAAATGATGTTCGTGCTTTTGAGTAGAAGCATTCCACTCCTTATGAGATAAGGAGTGCTGCACTGAAAGTGTTTAGAACTCAAAAGCTTAACTTATCCGCAAGTCGATAAAACCTAATTGGGCATTAAGTTATTTGATGAAGACTTGTATATCGTATGCTTGTGTTGGAACATTTTGTTCCATACATAAATTAAAAGTGTTTTGATGATTAATGTTGATAAGCAAAACAAAACAACGAAGAGACGAAGCAAGTATCGAAGGAAAACAAAGTGTAAAATAAAGCTAACGTACGTAACAAGGGTATGTTAACGTACGTAATATGGGCAATCTAACGTACGTAATGGAGGTTGTATAACGTACGTAAAGGAGTTCAAACAAGTGAACGTTGGAGGAGTCAAAGTCAGAAAAGCAGCTAATGGATATATGACATCATCAGTGACGTAATGTTAACGTACGTAACGACGTCAATGCTAACGTACGTAACCAAAGAAACGAAACTCACTGGATTGAAGCTGGACTGGGCTAACGTACGTAACCTGGGGAAGTTAACGTACGTAATGAAGCTTACGTACGTAATATGAATGAGATAGCGTACGTAATGCAGTGTGCAGCAGCTAGCGGCTAGTTTGAGGATGAAGCCTATAAATACCATCCCTATGGTATTGTTTGAGTACAACAACCTTGAGCAAATAGTCTATTCTTGTTATATTATTACACACATTCTTGTTGTTGATATTGAGCTTAATTGTAAGTATTTGAGTGAGAATTCACGAAAACATACACGAGTGGTAAAAGAAAAGATACGATTGGATTCGGTGTTATTAGGATCAAGGATCCGGCATTATTAGAATCACAATCGCTATCTAAGTGAGGTTTATCTAGTACCCATAGAAAGCTAGAGCGGTTGATTCCTTGTCCGATAGAAAAGGAAAACGGTTTAACTTGGACCGACGCAAAGACAAGTACGAGTGGTTTATCACGGACCAATAGAAGACGTGATTGTAAACGGTTATACCTCGACCGATAGAAGAGAGGCTTAGAGGTTGCTATATTTAACCTATTGAAAAAGATAAAGAGAGGACATAGGCTTGTTTATAGCCGAACCTCTATATATCCTCGTGTCCTTTATTTTCCGCAATTTTATTTACGCTTACGCAAACGGCGCAAATATCCGATTTGGTGCCCAACAGCTTGGACATGTGCATGTATTCACTTAGGAGTAGTGGGAGCATTCGGTATGGGTATATTAATTAGATTAATATATTCGGATACGACTCACCTCGATTCAGTCACATGGATTTCACTCTAGGATATTTAATGACTGAATCATACGGTTATGATAGGTATGTGTGAACCTTAGACTTGATGGTTCATTAGAAAATGTGTTCATTTCATTAAGTTAGTCATTAGAGTAGTTCGACCCAAACACCTGTCGGTCGGAAGTGCAACTTAATGGGAAAGCGGCAGTCTTCACTGAACACCAAGAAAGGATTCTTTCTTCTGTAAGTGAACAGGATAATATCATATGTTGTTAGTGGCAAATGAGATCAAAAGCCTTTGTCCAAAGCGATTGAACTAGTTGTATTTGATACACGAGAGTTATGTGATCTTGATTTGCACTGACATATGCATATAGTCAAGTATGGACAGAGTTTGACTTAACTGTGACCTTAAAGCTTGATCGGGACATATGATTGAAGGGTTTATACGTATACGATATTCATAACAGGTTTTGGAATAATTCCCATCATTCGTTCTCAGTTGGGTTGCGGTGTGAGCCACGGGCTGGCTAAGTGTTCATCACACTCTTTGGATCCTCCCATTGCTGACTGAGACGAACCTATAGAGTCGTGCATTCAGGATTAATGATGGATTAAATTATGCCTATTCTCTCTTAATAAATATTAGACATTTGATGTCTGATTGAATTTAATTTATTGGATAAATTAAATAATTACTGGGTAATTCTTGGAGAAATTAATTATATTGTATTTGACATAATTAATTAATAAGATTAATTCATTAATACGAATACACTGTGATGTACCAAGGTTATCTATCGGACTAGATATACGGGGTCCAAAAGACGGACTAAATGGTTGGACCATTTACTAGTCCACCTGGCCGTCCAAAACTCTCACCCTCACAAAGTCTCCACCATAATTGGTGGAGGACTAAGACTTTAATAAAGTCTTTCGGTTTTACTACATGTGAGAGGAATTGTTTAAGAGAGAAGACTTTGAATTAAAAGTGGAGAGGGTGTATAATAATTAGACATGGTAAAATAGGCCCATGTCCGCCGGCCGGGTTAGCCCGCCCGTTTTTGGACGGGCATTGGACTTCATATTTTTGGCTAGACCTGGCAAAATAGACCCAGGCCCGCGGTAGGCACCGCCGTTTTGGGCGGGCATTGGGCTTCATATTTTTGGCCCAAAAACCAGGCCTTTTGGCCCGACCTGCATTTAGCCCGCTTGGGTGAGGCCCGGCCCATGGCCCGCCCGACTTGATTTTTTTTTTTTTTTAATATTTATGTTATATGTAATTATAATATTTAAAATTTTTCCTTATTTGTTAGATTAGATTACATCTATATGTTAATTATTGATGTAGTTTTATTTTTATGGGACTTTGTGATTACTTTGTAGTATCTCATATCAATAATAATATTATTTTATGATTTTTATAAGAAAGTAGTAGTGATAAATGAAATGATGATCAAATAAAAATATTTATATATTTGTCTTTTGATTGTGGTAGTGTAGTAAATAATATAATTATCAAATAAAAATAATTCTATATTTATTTAATTGATTGTGATAGTATAGTGAATAATATAATAATTACGGATCGAAAAATATTTCTATAATTATTCAGAAATAATATTTCAAAAAAAAAAAAAAAAGTCGAGGCCCGCGGGCCAGGCCACGGGCCTAATATTTTTGGCCCAAAAAAAACCGGGGCCTTTTTGGCCCAGCCCAGATTTGGCCCGCCCGTTTTTTGCCCGGCCCGTTTGGGCCGAGCCCGCCCGTTTGCCAGGTCTATTTTTGGCCCAAAAAAATCAGGCCTTTTTTGCCTGGCCTAGTTTTTTTTTATATTTATGTTATATGTAATTATAATATTTAAATTTGTTTTCTTATTTGTTAGATTATATTACATCTATATGTTAATTATTGATGTAATTTTATTTTTTTATGGGACTTTGTGATTACTTTGTTGTATCCCATATCAATAATAATATTATTTTGTGATTTTTATAAGAAAGTAGTAGTGATAAATTATATGGTGATCAAATAAAAATATTTGTATATTTGTCTTTTGATTGTGGTAGTATAGTAAATAATCTAATTATTAAATAAAAATAATTGAATATTTATTTATCTGATTGTGATAGTATAGTGAATAATATAATAATTAAGGATCGAAAAATATTTCTATATTTATTCAGAACTAATAATATTTCAAAAAAAAAGTTGAGGCCCGCGGGGCGGGCCACGGGCCTAATAATTTCGGCCCAGAAAAAACGGGCCTTTTTGGCCCGGGCCAAAAAAGGCCCGACCCATTTTTCGCCCGACCCGTTTGGGCCGAGCCCGCCCGTTTGTCAGGTCTAATAATAATAACAACCGCACTTTTGGAGATGAATGGTTCTCACGTGAAGAAACAAGAGAGAAAGAAAAGGGGAGTTTAAAATTTGGTTTTTCTTCTTCTGGGTTTTGAGAGAATTTAAGGCATACTCCATATCTTCTTATAGCCGTGTTCTTGGAGAACGAGAAGAATGAGTTTATTCCAGGCATTTTTCGACGCGTGTTTCATAGAGACGTTCGGCACTTTTAACGTTAAGATTTCCAAAAGCTCCACGGATTGGATTCGTGCTCGTCGTCATCAACATAAAGAAGTCGGTTCTATGACGGTATGATTTCGATTCTTTTATTTATTCATTTATACGATCCTTGATCGATCCTCTTTAGGAGTTCAGATGAGCACGATTTGTGCGATTTTATTTCCGCTGCATATTCGATTTATGGCCCGAATTCCAATAGGTAGAATACTACAAATTATCATGTTTAGACCCATAAATATATATTGTTCGTTTAAATTTCTTATTAATATGTGTAATTAATTATTTGACGAGCCTAAATAGATCCGATTCTTGAGGGCCGATTTTAGTAAATCTAAATCCGCCGCTTCCGCTGCATTTTATTTCCAGCACACTGTACTGTTGGTCGTACTGCAGTGCGTGCCTCTGATACTTAGACACAACCTTATTTCTGGATGACTGTTGGCGCTGTTGGTATGCTCGGGGAGCATACTGTTGATTACGCCTCAAAGGTCTGGGAGGCTGAGGTTTCTGCTATTTATGATAGGAACATGGAGGCGAAATCGCAGCCTTTGCTGTACGAGGAGGGGCAGCTGTAACCTTTGCGGTCTCGGGGCCTCTTCGGGTTCTGGAATGGGTTCTACTCCCTTGACGAATACCGTAATAGATTTTCCCTTATGGGAGAACGAGTCATATCCTAAGCCACGTTTATCGTGGGCATGTTGTCCAATGCTTAGAATTTCTTCCATCCTTCTAAAAGATTTTTCAAATGATTTCAGGATGGTCTCGAGTTCTCCTTCTCGTTTCTTGATAGTTTCTACTTTAGCTTCGAGTAAAGCATAATCATTTTTCTTGCACTCACTATGAGATTGTGCCTCATTTAGAACTTTTGCAAGTTGATGATTGCTTTCCATGAATTTTCATGAGTAACTTTGCTATTTTCGCAATCCAAAGACATATTTTCATAGTTGTGTTTTAGCAAGTCATTTTCGTCTTTCGGCTCAAGGTTTAAAATGGCGAGTTGTATATTTTATTATTTGAGTGTCTCATGGGTTTTTGAATGTTTTTAAATTAATCTCATGTTTTCAAAAGTATGCAATGCATTGATAGGAATAGTTGAGTTTGAGCTTACCTCATCATTGTTGTCATCATCATCCTTTATTTCTTTCGCCATAAAGCACTTATATGCGTTATCCTAAATTTCATTGTCGGGGGAGTCACTATCAATGATCCCCTGTAGGCACTCCTCGGTCTTGTTCGATGCAGGTGAGGCTTCTGATTCAACAATCAGGGGCTTAAGCTTTTTTCTCCAAGCACATCTCTTCTCATCCTTTTCTTGTTACTCAACTTCGGGCAACTTTTGCACTTTTGGATGAGGACACTTATTTGCATAATGTCCTGGTTTTATGCAGTTATAGCATAGGTTAGAATCAGCAGATGAAGGGAATTCAGAGCTTACCCTGTTAAATGGCTTGTGCCTGTATGGGGCCTTTCCAGACTATTTGATGAACTTCTTGAATTTGTGCATGAGCAAGGCTATTTCATTTTTTGAAAGGATGTCATCGTTGCTGTTTGTTACCTTGTGCAATGATTTGGATGTGCTGGGTGTTGAACTATGTCTCTTGTCAGATATAGCAACGAGTGTTGTAGTCTTGGCAGGGACTCTTCATATTTCTCTCTCATGTCTATCATACTCGAGTGCCTTTAGCTCAGAAAAGAGATCAAAAGTGGAACTATCATTTAAGTTATATGACACACGCATAGCTATGGTTTTTATGTCCCCAGGGAGTGATCTAAATATTTTCAAATTTTCTCCTTTTGGGTATACACGTTACCCAATGATTCAAGTTCACTGACAATGCCGGTAAATCTGAGGTCAAGCTCCTCAAGCATTTCTGTAGGTTTCATTATAAAAGACTCAAATTGCTGAGTTAGTTTAGAAATTTTATTTTCTTTTGAGAGCACACCCGCAAATGAGCTTGATTTTTTCCCAGATTTGTTTGGTTGTCTCACAGTTTTTTACATTAGAGAATGTGCCTTTGTCGAGAGTAACAAATAGCACATTCTTGGCGATGTTGTCTAGGTTTGCACGCTTGCGCTCATCGTTCATCCATTGATCGCGCTCCTTTTCGAGCATCTCCGCATAGGGTTGCCCTTCCATTCTTGCGGCTGTATAGACCTTCATAATCTTGATAGGTCCTTCCTGGATGACAAAGATTATCTCTTCGTGCATTGCTGCAATATGGGCTTCCATCCGAATTCTCTAGTTATCAAATTCGTTAATAGAAAACATAGTAAATTTATTTATCATGAAGGTGCCCATTTTAGAAATAAGATAAATGATGAAAATATAGCATTAAATTTTTCAAAATCTAGTGATTTTTGTGGATCTGATTCAGTTAAAAATTGATTGATTCTTTTTAGAATCAACCGCTCTGATACCACTTATTGGCCATAGAGTATACAGTAAATAACTTTGAAAAGGGAGGGATTAATAAGGTGTATCTTTTTCGAAGTTGTTTGTGTAGTGGAAGACTCATATTGAGTTGTTGTAAATACAGCAACTAGGCACTCTACTGTTTGCTTGATACGTACAAAGTTTTCACAATATGTATACTTTAAATCACAGGTTGATATGCAAACAGTGAGGACAGAATGTAAAATACACAAAGATATAAGTGGTTTAAGGTAAACCCCTCTACGTCCATTGGTCCTCCACACAGGAGTAAAATGTTTATTAAAATCACTACGTACACAACTACATGACTTTAACTAAACCTGTCTCTGTATCATTCACACAGATTGATACAGTGACAACATCTTAGGCCGTTCACACAGATTGGCTTTGGCTCTTTCGACTTGCTTCTTCTCACACAGATCGAAGCTTCATCTTCATTGTTATTCTTCCCACATAGGTCGCAACTAGCAAGGACTTAGTCCCCACAAGGTAAGGTTGATCTCAATAGTAAAGATAGGGTAGAACAAGTTCAAGCAACAGTTGTATGCTTTGATGAGCGGTCGCTGTACGCTGTGCTGTTTGGATTGAGGACTCTATATTTCTTCGCTTTCATGATGCTGTATGCTCAAGAAATATACTGCTCTTTCTTATCTTGATATTTTGATTGTCAGATGTATTGCATGAGATAATTACCCGTGTATTATTGTGGTAACTGATGTCCTTTGCTTGGGGCTATTTGTAACCTTGGAAATAGATACGTTATAAATGTAGTCGTTGGCTAGTTGGTAAGATTTAGACAACTCTGATTTGACGACTGCATAATATTTGAATTACAGGCAATTCGTATTTAATGCATCAGACATTCTCTTTGACTTTGCATTAAATGCTCTTCAGCGCGCCCAGACTGTTTTCTCTTTCAGGCGCATTAAATATTGTCCTATCAGCATTAAATGTTGCTTTAACTTTCAATACATTATGAATAAACCAAGTTTATTTCACAACAATTTAAAGCTATTCTTCAGTCATGTTGGATGTCTTCTACTTTTTCTAAGTAAAACTCCTACAACAAGATTGTTGTATCCCACTTTCTTCAACTCTGTTGTATAATAATGCATGCACTATAGGATTCGACTATGCAGGAAGATCTCTTGCTGGATGGATAGGCTGTATGGAGTTTCCTAACAGCTTCCATACTTAGAGCGAAATGCCGACTTTGAAGACTTTATGTTGTGTGGTGGTAATTATCAAAATAGGTTGTATTCCCAACATACACTTACATTAAATGATGTCATTGCATTATATTGTATATTAAATAATGCTATAATTGGAGAATAAGATAAATTAAATACCAAGAAAATAGAAAATGATTTATATTTAATAGAATAAAGTAGGAAATACTGGGGAGATGACTGAGGATGAAACTACATGTGATTTGTTCCCTAAATCTTTGGTCCTTTTAGGCATGGTGGGTTCATACACCATGTCTATTTGGATTCATACACTACCTGCCCCACCACCTGCCCCCTTCTGACACTTCCCCTCCCCCTCCCCCCTTTTTTTTTCCTCCCCTTTCTGACACCCCCACCTTCCCTCTTTCTGACACCAGGCCAAATGTCCAAATGAACCAGGCCATTTGGATGAACCAGGTGGCCATTTTCAAAACAAGGTGTGTCAATGAACCAGGCCAAATGGCAAGAACCATTAATCCAAATAGGCATGGTTTATGAAGCCACCTTGCTTGGTTAAAAAAATAAGGACCACACCAAACGTGTTGGCAATCAGGATACTTGTGTCAGGCATAATCATCCAGTGTTTTGGAGGTGCAGGCGATTGTAAGAACTTCAATGAAGTATGTAGTTCATCGATTCCATCACTGAAAACTCTAGCATAGGTATGGTATGAACTCAGTAACTCTTCTCGCAGTTGACGTCGAACATAGAGCCACTCATCTTCGCCATACCCAAGACAAACAGATATTGTTCGAAATCCACAGTTTCCATCACCTCTGACATCTTGAATATGTGTGATGTAAGGATGAAGCATCAATGGAATTTCAAGTGTGAAAGTGTGGTTACGTATGAACTATGTCTCACCGGCTCTTCATTTAAATCCACAAATGAACTATGTCTCGCGGGCTCTTCATTTAAATCTGGGATCCGATCGCGATCATAATTTGTTTGATAGTTCGTGTAAGAACTATGCCTTGTCGGTTCGACATTCAAATCAATCCCAAAAAACCTCATTGACTGCTTGCATGTTCGCGGATCTTTACTTTTAGGAGGAACATGTTTTTTTTTTGTTGTTTTTCAAACTCGGTCATCCGCAGGTGTTTTTTTAACCGTGGGCGGTTTAATTGTAGTTTTACTTGGATTGAATATGTCAACCAACTTTCTTAAGACACTTGTTTTTCTAGCATCAGACTGTTTGTTGAAGTGTTCTTTAACATGGTTTAATTCAGTATCACAAAATATATCGTCACTTGGCAAAGACACTGCTGGTGAAAGATCTAGCGTTCTCCAAAATATATCTATTGAATTCAAGGGAATACACTCATATGTATATATTTTCTTGTCTCAAATGTTGAAAAATAAAGACTTCAAAATATTAAATCAATCAGGAGTAAGTGTATATATGGACCTGAAGTCATGTACAATGAAAGTCTGCAAGCATACGGTAACCCACAAATGTTATATAGTTGACAACCACAAGTTGAGAAATCTAGTTGAAAACCATTCCACCGATTAATCTCTTTCACCATTAAATCGAGAGCTTCATTTGAGGTGAAATCCCGTAGTAAATTGAAGCATGGTATATTGTGTTTATAATAACGAGAAATTTCACTTTTCCCAAAACTTTCTTTGATTGTCGTGAGTTGTGACTTTGCGATCTTATCAATACAGTGAATAAATTTATCCAAAGTATAATTTCGAGTATACATGTACTTCTTCAACTTGGCATGTTGGCTCTCAACTCTGTTGGATATGCAATTTCCAAAGTTTAAAGACTGGTCAATCGAGGCAGACACAAAATATTTTTTATATTTGTCCAACCAGTTATCATTTACGTATCTTAAAACACCTGAAAGGAAAGAAAAATAAATATTGGATATGAGCTATGAATAAAATTCTCTGTGTAATACCCGATTGTAAATTCATTCATTCTCATTCAGTAAACCGTTCCTCTGTAATTTTTCTCTTATTAATAATCATTCATCATTTACATTCATTCATTTGTGTTCACCGTTCGGAGTAACTTTGAGTCGTGTATCGATATTGATCATTGTTTCAAACTTGCTTGAGAATCGAGATGAGAATATTATCTTGATTGTTGTAATTGCTTCGTTAGTCGATGTTGATATCGTAGTTCATACCATTTCAAAATTTACTCCTTGTTCGAATCGTGCTATTGTTAGGAAAACCCTTGTAATCATTGCTCGGAACCACCGTTTTGGGGTTTCCGCACTTCCATTTCGTGTTATTGTTCCCAAGTATTGAATCCTATTGCTTTTATTCTCTTCCCGGGTCGTTTTTCATCATTTTTGGGCCCAAATAGTATGCGTCGCGACACAAGGGAATTTGCGCCGCGGAACACACCTTGTGCATTTGGGCTACAACCGCCTGTACCGCGGGCCGCGGCACTAAGCCAAAGTGCTGGACAGTTTTTGACCACGGGTCGCGGCACACTCAGTTCGTGCCACGGCACGCGATGCAGAATTGCCTTTTTCAACGGGTTTTGGTGAGGAGAAAGCTCATTTCATCATCTTCCTTCTTCATCTCCTCCTTGGGAGATTTGTGGGCGATATTTTGGGCGATTTAGCATCATAAAACTCAGAGAATTTCATCTTGTTCAAGTTATGTAGATTAACAACATATTTGTGGTTTCTTCATCCTAATTCAAGGTAACTTCTTCAACCCTAGATTCGATTTTGAGTTGGAGCATGATGTTTTGGATGATATAATCATGATTTGTGAAGGATATATGTTTGATTATGAGTTTTATGAGTTATCATCGAATTGTTGGAAGTTTTATTCAAGAACACTTTGAAGGTTGACTTGGAATTGGGATTTTCGATTAAATGTTATCGTGAGCTCAAATTGAGTATTCCTATTGGATTATCGATTGTGTTGATGGTGTTTTATTGGATTGAATCATTCATTAGAGGTTGGTTTTCGATACAATTGGGATTAGTTGTAAATAATGGGAGATTGTTTACAAAGTGTTTGTCGAAAAGCCCCAATGAGTTTGGATTCATTGTATCGACCTCTTGAATTGGTTATGATCGCTATTGATACGTATATTAAGTGAATTTTTGGTAATTGTGTTATTCAAGGTTGTTCGAGCGACCGATATCTCCATTAAGGATGTTTGTTCGTGAGAGGACATTTCATCACCGGTATTGTGTAAGTTAATTCTTACTCGGTTAAAAGGATACTCATTCCTTTCGTTGTTGTTCATTCATATTCATAAATCATTCATGATATATTATTCATGTCGAGACTTGTAATTATCAAACTAATCATTCTATTCATGAGGAACGACGGTTCCAATCATTTCAGTGAGCGGTCATTCATTTCATTATTATTTCATCTCGGTGAGTCATTATTGACCCATGTCGTTTTGTCATTCATTGATATTCATCATGGTCACTTTTGTTCTTGTGACCTTATTAGTTCATATTGTGTGGTCGGGTGGTTATGTGTGGAATTTTTAGTCGGGCACATGATAGTCATGTGAAGGGTTCACCGACACAATGGACTGTGCACACGGTAACGTGCCTCCATGAGACTAATTAGGTACAAGGAATGGGTGTGTCCGGACACTCATCTTGTGCACTTGCACGTCCTATTACGGGCGTACTATGATGGCCCTCTTCAGCTTGATTTCTTGACTTATATATTTAAATGATTGTGCTTGTTCAACTCTTGAGGATTGTTGTTCTGTGTAACTGAACCCGTTGGGGGATATTTGTTTTCAGGTCATGGCAAGGCAAAGGCACGGGAAGAGAACGTTGACGGCGAGGAGTCCCAGTGGTACTAGTAGGGGGCCCAGTCCATCTATTTGTTCATGCTTTCTTGTTATGTATTTTTCCGCTGCACTTCCGTTTGGATTGTAATTTATTCAGTATTGTATATTCTATCTTCACATGAAATATACATATATTCTGTTCTCCTGGGTGTTTTGTACTTGAAACTACTCACCGGAGTAATTGATGATGTAATGTGGTTCGGTACTGCATTAGCACTGTATAATTCATAAATCATCACTCGCCTGGTGGGTCCCAGTCGGGGGTCCACGGCACTGTAATATCCGCCTAGTTTGGGGTGTTACCAAGTTGGTATCGGAGCATGGTTTTGAATACTACCTTCTGATTCATGTCTCATTTGAAATCATCGTTCATCAGACTAGTATTATTGGACTTTCGCGTCACATTTGACCTGTGCAAGCGCCAAGACCCTCAGACCGAAAGAACAGTAAGATTTCTGACGCCATGGTATAATTTCTGGCAATTAGAATCACTCATTCATCATTCATCAGTCAACAATCCTCAATTATCATTATAATTTTTGGTAATGTCGATCATGTTAATTCATTAATCACTCGGTTAATTTCATTGCTCAGTTGTTAATCTTGTGAATCGTATCATCAGTCTTGTTAACTTGTTCAAGATAATCATTTCAATAATTTCATCGGATAATAATGTCACCTCAGTTGATCTTTCATGCGATATTCATGCGAGATCTATAATTATCATGTGTTTCCTACCTTCAGTATGGATCGAGCTGGCAGAGGACACAGGGGAAGAGGTCGCAGTGTGGGCCGAAACCCGAGAGCTCGAGTGAACACCCGTGCGAATGCGAGGAATAATGTTAATTCATCGAGCAGCGATGCTGCCACCCACTCACCTGGGAATAATCATTCCCCGTCCGGAAGCCGTACCCGAGATACAGCTCAATCAGAAGGTGTTCGGGTTGATCCACTCGCTTTTATGCAGGGCATGATGGCCCAAATAACCCAGATGGCACATCTGATGGAGACGATGCAGAACTCAGCCACTCAGGCTCAACAAGCTCCTACGTCAACACCTCACAGGCAAGAGAGAAGTGTGAGAAGTATCATCAATGACATCTCTCGCCAGAGGCCACCTACCTTCGAGGGCTCATCTGAGCCGGCGGACATTATTCACTGGCTGGAGCATTTTGAGAAGTTATTTGCTATGGTGGAGTGTCCCTAATGCAATATCTGGAATTTCTACTACTGTTGTTTAATATTATTTTATCCGAGTTATATTGTACAGCGTGGAATCTGTACAGTATGGATAAAATAAATTAAGGACTGAGATGTCAGTATTGGTATAATTGTCGTATTTGGTCGACAATGGCATTTGAGGATATAATGTGTTGAGTATATGTATTCCGTATGTCGTATGTTCGTATTCCGCATGTCGAGACATTAGACAAGAGTAGCTAAAAATGGCTAAATATAGATGTGTTAGCGCACGCTAGTACTCGTGTATAGCGCACGCTATCATGCAGGTATAGCACACGCTACGGGCATAGGTTAGCGTACGCTAGTGCAGAACAGCTCAGAGGGAATCTACGTGTGGACCCGGCCACTTTCGGCGCATGTGCCGACGAGTCAACGGATGTTGTAATGTAGTACTAACGCACGCTAAAACCTAAGGACTAGCGCATGCTAACTGCAGATCGGACAAAAAAAAGAATCTTATCCTCGTCAGTGCTTTCGGCATGTGGGGACACGGGGGTAGGTGCTGACTGTAGCAAGTCAACTACGATTAGCGCACGCTAAGGTCTAAGAAATTGCGTATGCTAGACAGTGTAATTTACGTACGTTATTGCATGGGCATTACGTACGTAAGCTGATGTGCGAAGCAAACCAGTCTCCTCTGGACCACGATAGCGCATGCTACTAAGGAAAAGTAGCGCACACTAATAACAGTCAATATATATATATGATTGCAGATGTGATTATGTTCATTCGGCCATTCCTTCCTTTATTTCGAGAGAGAGAGTTTTTAGAGAGAAGTTTGAGGTTCCAAACACTGAGAGATGGTGATCTTTAACAAGATTAAGCTGAGAAACATGGATTAAAGTCTTGTTCTTGAAGTTATTGATAATTCTTGGAATGAAGTTGATTGTTCTCCTTCATGGTTCGTCTATACAAGGTAATCACTCTTCACCTTTGGATTTCGTTTTGGAATGAAGATTGATGTTCTTTAGTTAATGATTATCATATAAACAAGTTGACAAGCATGATTATGAGATGGATTACCAGAGTATGATGATATTAATATGATTCGTGTGATTTGAATCGTGTAGTTCATTTTCTTGAGATAAGTTGGTTAATCCTTCTTCTCCTTTGTGGATGTTGATGTCATTGTTGATGATTAACATCTGTAATGATAGATTATGGAAGTGTTGTTAGGTTTTTAATGTTTCATGATGTTGATATTGAGGAAGATGATATATAGATATAGGACTTGGATTATAAGTTGAATGTGTGTTTGTATGTTAAAGGATATCGAATTTCGTTGTTTTGATAGCTTTGAACATGGTTCAGAATCACTTAGTGTTCTTGATAATCGCCATATGTTGATCGGTATCCGAAATACATGCAACTGCATGTTATTAGCGCGCGCTAAGCCTACTGGCTAGCGCACGCTAACGGGAGCAACTTAGCGCACGCTATGTTAAGTAATTAATGTGCGCTAAGTCATCAGGCAGGGTAGTATATTCTGTTTCGGTTATGAATTTTTGATCGTTTTAGTTGGTTTGATCAGACTTGTGGTTAACCGAGATGTTGTTGAGCCGTTGGGTTTGTGAATTGGTTTTATCGATTGTTGATTGTTGTCGAACTTGTTGTTTATCGGTTATTGTAAGAGGTTGAGATTATTGATCCGTGATTAGAACTATGCATTGCGGTCATGTTCGAGAATGTTCATGAATTGCATTGATTGGGGCCGAGGGACTTGTAGATGACGGCAATGGCATTGGTAACGGCTTCATCGGTATCGAGGTAACTTATTACTTGCTCAGTTTATAATATTTAATGAATGGTTTCCGTTTCATTCGTTTATAATTCGTATAACAATGTTTATAATCATAATCACAGGAGATTTGGCATTATAAATCGTATTCGATTTTTGGGAATCTAAATCATAATGTATATGATTTACTTTTGTTATTGGTATAGTTGTATATCGAGGATATATATTCTACTAAAGACGAAGATATAAATTATCTGCAATCTGTGATACTTTGGACCATCGAGTATTGAGGATAATGGTTCGTGATGGTTTAGACATTGAGATCGCTCTCGAAGGACTCGGGGCAAGTACTCTAACCATTTTTATCATTTGTGTCGATCATATCGTGATACATTCGTGTATCGTTGTTGTCATGTATTTGTGCATTGTTGTTGTCGTGTATTGTGTACTGTTGTTTTGTGCAGTTGTGCATTGTTGTCATATGTCCACCTCGTGTTGGTCCGACGGGATCATCGGGGGATCTATGCTAGCATGTGCTGGATCATCGGACGGGTTTCCCACCTCGGGTTCGTCTGACGGGATCATTGGGGGATCTAGGCAGTGAACGCTGGATCATCGGATTGACATGTATTGTTGTTGTGCATATGTATATTATGGGTTTGCCATAAGTATACATTGTCGTTATTGTTGTGATCATATTGACGTTGTTATATGAGTATGCATTTGTAGGTCTTGTGTTAGGACCATATCCGTATGTTGTGTTGATCTGATCTCGAATTAGACTGACGTGATTGTCATGGTATTTTGTATCTTGAGGTATGTTCCGTATTTCCTTGGTACTTGTCTTTGAGGGACAATCGATTATCGTATTGGAATTGTCGACGTTATCCAATGGATTGAATTGGCCAGAGTTGGTATAATTTCCGTATCGCGAGTTATGATAATGTTTTGAGAACCTTGGGTATTGTTGAGATACCGTACAGATATTTCGGTATTATCTTAATGTATTGTTAAGGATACAAATCGTGGATTTTCGTAAAGTTACAATGGTAAGATTACATTGGTCGTATTCTTACTTAGTATTTCCGTTGATACGTAATTATTGACGTGATGTGATGGTTATCATTGTTGGATATTATGGTTGACCCCGTCGTGGGCTTTCTTTTTAGGTTCTTGGATTATCAAGCTTGTAGCGGTCGTGAAGAGATGAGCTTCCCTGAGGATACTGGCTAGGGCATGTATTTGTATATTGAGTTTCTGATCAGTTGTTGTATTCTGCTGTTAGAGTATTTTAATTGTTTGTCTTTATCCGCTGCGTGAGTATTTTTAAATGGCCTTTTGGTATCTGGTAACTTAGGTTACTTTGGCAATCATTCTCTAAATCTATTATGTCGGTACGTGTAAGCGATAGCTTAACGTATATTTTTAAACTATTGAGCTTTGGCATTTCGGGCCTTGTGGATTCAAATGAGATTTTACGATGGTTTGATAAACGGGTTTTATTAAGTCTTCGAATATTTTAAATAGATAATACCGTCGTTAGTCTCTTGGGCGTTTGTAAATGTTTGCGAAAATTTCCTCCAGCCTTGTGGGTTCCATCTCAGGGCCCACGGCGCTGTAATATTCCTGGATGGCTCTGGGGTGTTACAGAATATGGTATCGGAGCTTAGTTTGTGAAAACTTAGGCAGTCGGGTCGAGATTGGGTCGTGCTTTTGTCGTGTCATACGAGTTGTCGGTTGACAAGTGTTTGAGCTCCGAGTTTTGTTGTTCACTCGGGTTTGTGCGTTATGTGATTTACCAGTGTGGTACTGGGATTGTTGTAACTTTTCCAAATGGTATTAACGTGTTTCTTCAGATAGAGTTGTGTTATGTTCTCGAGTTGAACTGGTTTTGCAAAATGTGTGTTTTGTAAATGTTTGTGTCGAGTATTTTCTTGAGTCGAGACATGTGCCAGTATCATGGGGAATCGTCGACTTCACGATCTGTAAGTATTTGGATTTTTGAATTGCATTGAGATTTATTGCCGTTCTAAGTTGATATGCTTTGAGATTCAGCAGAATATTATGCGTTACAGTATAAGGTGACAGAGTTGGGATAGGATTGATGATCTTGAAAAGTTATGATTTTGGAAATCAATATGTCGGTTAAGTATTGGAATGGAGTTGTGTATTTGGGAGAAATGTTGTGGATAGTTGAGAAGAGCATGTAGTCATGTTAGTTCATTTTGAGATATGTGGAACTGTTTTTCATTTGAAAATGATACTTTCCAAAATGAATGTTTCACGAATGTTTTACGGAAAATGATTTTTGGGCCGAGACCCAATCGATTTTGAAATAGTTTTGTAACTCAGGACTTGGGGTCCAAAAGAGTTTTCTACTTTTTAAACTTCTTGTAATGCGGAACGAAATACAGGCTGAGACCCTAATGTTTCAAAACGCTTTTCTGTTTTCTTAAAACTCTCGAGACTTGTAAAACACTTTATCAATCGTTTACCTATTTCGTTTCTGCCTTTCAGAGTTTTGGTTTACTTGTTCAAATGAAACTTCTAGGGAAGTCTTTCACTGTGTTGATTTGTTTCAATGTATTGTCATAGCATAGTTGAGGTGATCCAGAATGGGTTAATGGTTGACGTTGCGAGTCATATGTGGAAAAGGAGTTTTCGTCGGAGTCTATACATTGAGATTTTGGATTCTATCGTGTAGTTTTCCGATGGAATATCAGTGGAATCAGTGACGAGCCGAATTGGTATACAGGAGTATGGATGTGGTCAATCATTTGCATAGTTTTCATTTTAAAACTTCGAAATCATGTGGATTCGAAGGAAACTGTTATCGAATATTTGGCACCAGCGAGCCGATTTAATTTTTTTGAAAATTGATTTTGTGGTCTTACGAAAATTTATGTTTTGAGTTTTGAAATTTTTGAAAGAACTTTCGAAAATTTGTCTTCTTGACAAGACTATATGATTTCGAACTGGTTATGAGAATGTGACTGGTATACATACGCATTTAGTGCATAGTGCATATCATGATGAAGTTATGAGTGTGACTCACAAACTGGATGAGACATCAGTATGGAACGATGAATAAGGATTCGAACTTCAGTATGGTAGTTGGTTATCCAGGGATGATCGGTTGATTGATCGGATAAGAAGAATATGCTGCGTGATGTAGAATTCATGCACAGGATGTAATTTTGGAACTTCAAGTTTTGTGAAACTGAGACGTATGTGCTATGTGATTCCATTGGTATGGTAGTAGCGTGATTTTACCATAATGATTTTTTAATGATTTCTTTGTAAGTATAGATTTGGGGATGGTGACCCCATGTTGGTTGTTTTGGATAGCGAGTGGTTGTTCCCACTTCATGTATGATTGGATATGTTCGTCGGTTTGTGATTGGTTGTTCGTATGCCGAGGGATATGTTCACCAATCGGGTATGTTTATTGAGATCCACTGTATGTGATTGGTGTGTCGTTTTGAGAATGTTATTCTTTTGTATATCTGTTTCTGTGGTTCTGTGTTGACCGTATTGGAGCTTACCGTGTGAAGGTATTCTCGATTATCGCTGATCGTTCGTTGGTAATATTGGAGTTTATCATGATGATGATATTCTCGATTGTGTTGTGACCTCTGGTTGGTCATGTTGGAGTTTATCATGTTGCTGGTATTCTCGGTTTCGTTTTGACCTTTGGATTGGTCGTATTAGAGTTTATCATGTCGATGATATTCTCGGTTAATTTATGGATTGATCATTGCTGGTGATCATCTGAGCGTTCAGATTTTGTGCCGATATTTCGGGATATGTTGCCATTGTGTTGGGCAGTTATTTCACAGATGTATCGTTCACTATTGGTTTTTAGCAGATTGGGACTTGATTGTGTAATCAGACAGATAGGATTTGACATGGATATATTATTTCATCCGACGATGATATATTTGGTTGGGACTCATGGAATTGTTATTGTAAGCGTATTGAGGTTTTACAGTGAAGTCACTTGCTAGTACCTCAGGAGATCGTCGACTTGGCGCATATGTAAGTGTACTATTTTGGTTATTCATTAATGATGATAATTGATCGCTGTTGTGATGGTTTCGGAATATTTTGGTTGAACAGTTTGTTGGTTTTTCTATGACGGATTGCAAGTTTCGAGGACAAAACTTATTTTAAGTGGTGTAGTATGTAATATCCGGAATTTCTACTACTGTTGTTTAATATTATTTTATTTGAGTTATATTGTACAGCGTGGAATCTGTACAGTATGGATAAAATAAATTAAGGACTGAGATGTCAGTATTGGTATAATTGTCGTATTTGGTCGACAATGGCATTTGAGGATATAATGTGTTGAATATATGTATTTCGTATGTCGTATGTTCGTATTCTGCATGTCGAGACATTGGACAAGAGTAGCTGAAAATAGGTAAATATAGCCTTGTTAGCGCATGCTAATACTCATGTATAGCGCACGCTACGGGTATAGGTTAGCGTACGCTAGTGTAGAACAGCTCAGAGGGAATCTACGTGTGGACCCGGCCACTTTCGGCGCATGTGCCTACGAGTCAACGGATGTTGTAATGTATTACTAACGCACACTAAAACCTAAGGACTAGCGCACGCTAACTGCAGATCGGATAAAAAAAGGAATTGTATCCTCGTCAGTGCTTTCGGCATGTGGGGACACGGGGGTAGGTGCTGACTGTAGCAAGTCAACTACGATTAGCGCACGCTAAGGTCTAAGAAATTGCCTGCGCTAGACAGTGTAATTTACGTACGTTATCGCATGGGCATTACATACGTAAGCTGAGGTGTGAATCAAAACAGTCGCCTCTGGACCACGATAGCGCACGCTACTAAGGAAAAGTAGCGCACGCTAATAACAGTCAGTATAATATGATTGTAGATGTGAATTATGTTCATTCGGCCATTCCTTCCTTTATTTCGAGAGAGAGAGTTTTTAGAGAGAAGTTTGAGGTTCCAAACACTGAGAGATGATGATCTTTAACAAGATTAAGCTGAGAAACATAGATTAAAGTCTTGTTCTTGAAGTTATTAATGATTCTTGGAATGAAGTTGATTGTTCTCCTTCATGGTTCGTCTATACAAGGTAATCACTATTCACCTTTGGATTTCGTTTTGGAATGAAGATTGATGTTCTTGAGTTAATGATTATAATATAAACAAGTTGACAAGCATGATTATGAGATGGATTACCGGAGTATGATGATATTAATATGATTCGTGTGATTTGAATCGTGTAGTTCGTTTTCTTGAGATAAGTTGGTTAATCCTTCTTCTCCTTTGCGAATGTTGATGTCATTATTGATGATTAATCTCTGTAATGATAGATTATGGAAGTGTTGTTACGTTCTTAATGTTTCATGATGTTGATATTGAGGAAGATGATATATGGATATAGGACTTGGATTATATGTTGAATGATTGTTTCACTAGTACAAAAATAAGCAAAGAGACCCGTCCAAATAAGCCTAAGAGACCGCCTCTGGACGGGTCTCTATCTCAGCGGTCTCTTTGATAAAGAGACCGCCTCATGGGGGGTCTGTTTTTGAGATATAAGAGACCTGATATCTAAGAAATCAGGTCTGTTATGCAAGTGAGAGGAAACTAATTTAAAAAGGTAAGAGACCTGTTATCTAAGATATGAGGTCTCTTTGATATTTTTAATATTTTTTTTGTCTAGCCTAAGAGAGCTCATTTTACACCTACCAGGTCTCTTTGATTTTTTTAATATTTTTTTGTCTAGCCTAAGAGAGCCCATTTTACACCTAACGGGTCTCTTTGATTTTTTTAATATTTTTTTTTGTCTAACCTAAGAGAGACCATTTTACACCTAACGGGTCTCTTTTATTTTTTTAATATTTTTATTTTAAAACCTGGGAGGCCGGTTTTTATACATAACGGGTCTCTTTGATTATTTAAATATTTTTTTTTGTATAACCTAAGAGACCCGATTTCAAGTTTAACAGGTCTTTTATCATATTTTTTTTTTAAAATAAAAAACATAATAATCCTGCTCGTACCCAAAAATATAAAACACAAAACAACACTCACCATTACATAAAAACATCATAAACCTACTCGTTCCCGAAAACATAAAACAACACAAAACAACACTATAATGATATCTTTACATCTATTGCAATCTCTAGATGCTGAGAAGGTGGATATGCTGGGAAGGTGAATACAATATTAACCCTGAGTCAAGGAAAAGAGATCTGAGCTTGTTGATGTATCAATATTAACCCCAAGATTCTCAATGAGTCTATTTCTTACAAGTACATCATGAGGGAGTTGTAGGCAACCCAAGACTAGCGAGAGTTCATCCATTGTAGGTGACACGCCAGCTACGATTGTTGCCCTGTACACGTCTGCTACTCACAGAAATGAAAATTTTCAGTTAACTCAATAACTGAAACATGGCATTAATAAAAACCTCCGATAATAATTTACAATCAAATACATAACTCACTCAATTCCTTGCTCAATTGTACATATACCTGTCCACAAGTATCACAAACTACAAACCACCTGGAATGAAACATTTACAAGTTGAACCCAAAAGTTCAACAATTTCAACTTGCAATAGAATTCAAAAAATACAGTCTACTTTGCATGCAGTAATGGCAGTTTAAGAGGTGCACTGGAGTTTAAAATATTAAGGGATAAAATAGAAGTTTAATTTGTTAGATGGACATTTTTCACTATTTAGGTCCGATAAGGAGAAACACCAGACGAGCATTAGACTATTCTACTTTCTACATAGTGCAATTTAAGGACTGAGCAAAAGCACAAATACATTTCTCATTTATAAAGAAAAAAATGAGTAAAAAGTCGGGGCCGCCATAAATATTCAAACTTGGATAATGGAGAAGAAAATGACGCAAAACCAAGTTCCCACACAAAATAATAGTCCAGTTTTTAGCCCAAAAAAAATAAAATGACTGGAAGAAGTTAGGAGATTACAATGAAGTAAAGAGTGGAAAAGGCAGCAATAGTCCAATATCTTCCCCAGTAAGCATCTGCTAAGACTGCCCCAATAAGGGGAGTTAGGTAACACGTGCCTTGCCAAGTGGTCACGTTTCTAGCAGCTGGCATGTTCCCTTCATGTAACTTTTTGGTGAGGTAACTTACAAGGTTAGTCGCGATTCCATAGTAAGCCAAACGCTCACAGCATTCAGTCCCTGCCATCAATATTAAAAAAAGAATCAGAAAATTGGGAATATGGGAAAACAAGAGTAAAATTCCATAAACACCCAGAATAAAAGGACATGCTCTCCAGTTCCCGGTGTTGCTCTTCAAAACGGGGTTTCCCTTGGTGTCAGCAGAACCATCACCCGTATATAGCCCATTACTACCATCCTACGAAAAAGAAGTGTAAAATGAATAGCCAAGATAGACAGCGATGACGAGCATCAAACTAAAATACATGAAAAATCAAGGTAAAATCATTGTAAAAGTAGGTATAGTATCGAACAAGATAAAAAAACTTTATTGTTTCCCTTCTATCGCTTTACCTTCTTTCTCTTTTTAATACTATTTATTTTATTTTATCTTTATCTAGTGCACATATCATAAGCGTAAGACCATGCATATTTCTTTGCATTATAAAATCTGGCATATAATTATGTAGATTTGCCCTATCAAAAAAAATGTTTACAAGATCTCACATCGGTCATAACATTGCCGGATGGTTCTGCGAGTCAAGAGACCCTCAACGTTCAAAACAATGAAGATGTCATTATAGCTAAGAATATAAACCAACAAATTCAATGACGACGGTATTCAAAGGAAGGAGAACATAGTAGTCGCCATGCCAACTTTGTTAGGTTACGGAGCTGCGAGAAATAAAGCCATTTCATAAAAGCATATCTTGTTTTTATTCGTTGGTGATAGTATATGATTATTAGGATGATAGTTACATAATCGTTTTTATTAAATCCACCGAAAGATTCTACTCAAGCCTCATTTTAGTTTCAAAAGAAATAAAACATAAAAATGCATGACTGTAAAATGTGATTCTGACATCTCCTCTAGAAGCAATAATTAACAACATGGATAATTACGGAATGGTAAGAATGCAAACCATTTACTATTAATCTGAACTCTCCCAGAGGTGAAAGACAAGGCAGCTCGCCAAATGCACTAGCTGTTTGGAATCTCACAAGCACATAGCTTGAGAAAACAAAAATAATGAGTAACATGATGGAGTCGACACACGATTACGATCCACAAAGAGAAAAAGAGGTATTACCGGTAAAATATGCCGAGTATTAAACCGGAGCAGTTTACTTTTCCTCTCCTAGTATTAGCGTGTCATGCACTTTAAAACAACATGTTTGTTCCATTTTCATCACCTTCTTAAAATCACAACTCCTATACTATTTTATCCACTTTTGACTCGCATATCGGCCGAAGAAGAAGATAAAAAGTTAGACATGGATGTAGAAATATCAAATCACATTCGATTACTTAGTCATTTGCCACTCACGAAATGAAAATTTTCGATTGACTCAATAACTGAAACATGGCATTAATAAAAAGTTCGTGTTCCCACAAAACGCCATAAAAGCAGCTAATCATATGAATCATGTACTACATTGGCATAACCATTTTTCAAAAAATAAAGACCCCCCCACTAATGTCACCTATGAGACATCGGCACATTACAAGGTTGGGAGTTACACCATCCTTTTTTGCTTCAGAAATGAGCATGAAGCCAGCTTCTAGATCATCCTTTCTGGGAAAAGATGAAACAACAGAGTGTGAGTAGCACGCACTTCCAAGTTGAAAAGCAAGGTGAAAAATCATACTAATTCAGTACAATGAGAGGCAATACTTTTCACTAGCCACGGCAAGAATGGAGTAAGTTATGGTATTTGGGCACAAGCCCATGCCTTTCATTTCAAATAAAGTTTTCGTGGCCTTTTGCAGTTGATCCGCATCACCTGCAGGGCAATGAGAATATATAGTTTCTCACACTCCATCATACGGTATCACGTAGATAAGTAAAATAAAATTTTAAATCAGATGCCGACACAATATTAGCTTTTATACTCGGATATTTGTATTATACTTTTGGATCTGAGTCAAACGGTAAAAAAACAAAAGCAAATTTTAGCTTTCATATTTGATACAACCCTCCGTTCCACACAAAGACTCCACTTTGGACAAGGTATAGATTTGTTATTTTAGTCATGTGAGTGAATGTATAAGTCTTTACAAACCATATATTCTTAATTATTTTTTGAATGTTTTTGGTCCAGTGAATTATCATTTTAATGCAAGGAACATATAACATTAACCTGAAGGATATTATCAAAATTCCAATTACATACTAACAATAATAAATTTAAAAACATGACTCTTTATGTGGAACCGAGGGCGTATTCTAACCAAAATTCCATGAAGTTGAGAATCTAAACGAGCAAGGGTGTCTCATGGCAGTCCATGAATTCCGAAAAATAGATGCAAAA
The DNA here is from genome assembly GCA_033398695.1 of Orobanche coerulescens. Lineage (NCBI taxonomy): Eukaryota > Viridiplantae > Streptophyta > Magnoliopsida > Lamiales > Orobanchaceae > Orobanche > Orobanche coerulescens. Next base: position 129,562,942 of record CM065817.1, read on the forward strand.
ACTAAAGTTACGTTTACGATTACGTAAATGTGTTCGTTCTTGGTGCGGGAATTAACTTACACAAAGCAGTTATCAAGGCATTCATCATCGGAATGGTTGGCTTCATATTCAAGTTCTTGATGTCTCCATACAGACCAAGTGCCTTTTTCCAGCGTCCAGCATAAATACATTTAGCAAATAGTTATGATGCCATTCAAGCATTGCCGGTACACAGGTGTGAACTAGTAAAACAATGGCCAAAACAAGGGAAAACAATCATTCTCCTTTGCATGATCTACTATATATGTTATATATATATATATATAATAAAAGACTTCTCTTAGGCCTCATAATAGAAAAGACAAGATGATACCATAAATCAAATTCTTTGTCATCTCAAATTGTTAAAATAGATTGACTTAGCATTGCCTAGACTAGAACAACTTCCATCTGAATGATGTTATGTGAAGGAAAGAATAGGCTAGAAACTAAAGAATAAATGAAAACATAAAACTATATATACCCGGTATAAGGTACATAAAGTATAAGAAAAATATACAAATTACTTGTAAAGTTCCTTGCACACGGGCCGACTTTCGATTTTCACATTCATAAGGTCCAAGAATCGATCATTACCAATCCTATTCGGGTCTTTTTCATTTACACTAGTAGTAAGCATAGATCCAGTTAGTATAGCGAACAAGCAAAACTACCTCTTTCAGGTCTTTTTCATTTTCTCTATAAAGTTCTGGAACTGTTCTCTTGATTTTTGCATGATCTTGAGGATTTGTGTGCATAAATGCCAGATTTTCAAGTTCAGACTGCAACAAGAAAATTCAAAATAAGTAGAAAGTTCCACATATACGAAGATTCGTTTAAATCAACATGGTAAATCAACATATATTAACATTAATATTATTTTATCATGTCAATTTGAAAATATGATGTAAAATACACAAATTTTACTTTAAATGTTGCAATTCGACTGAGACGGAGGGGTAGTAAAGTTAGACTACTTTTCCAACAAAAAAAAACCAACATTATGGACCATATCAAGTAAACTGAAGAAACAAATCAATTAATCAAGTGTCTGATGTATGCTTCCACTTGGGCAGCATCTTACAAGAAACAAGATAGTTGTTCCTTCTTCCTTGAACCTCCTTTGCCATACGAATCATTCCATTGTTTCAACTCTGACGTTGCCGACCTTTAGCTGCGAAGCTAGCAGCAACCTGTGGCATGTGGACAAAGTATCTTTAGACAACGCGTACACGCTTTACCAACTGTAAGACAGTAAAGTGCATGACGGAACATGCTCACATTGCTACAAGATGGTTCATAACTCGACTTACTGAATTTACGAATAAGATTTTAATGTGGTCTTGACAGAGAAGATGTGTATATGGCTGCATAATCAGAAAAATAAAAAAGAACAAGCTTTTTTACCAGATTTTTTGCTTCCTCAAAATATTCCGTATTCAACGGTCCGATAGTGATTACCCTTTCTTTCTTATCTGAATTGTCTCCGACCTCAGTAATATGCTTCTTTTCCTAGTTTAAACAACATGTAAAAGGAACAAGTCAGAATAATATAAACAAATATACGTAAACTAGCTAGTTATTATGAGTATAGTGTTTACTCTATCTTTTAGCCTCTTCTGCTGTATTAACTCGACCTGGCCGATAAGCGTGATTATGTACAAGTTCTACTTGCCGATTTTTTTTGTTAAAAAACAATGTAAAGCAATCAATTCTAATTAAAACCAAAAGCAGTATAAACAAACCTTGAAATCACTTCCACTGTATCCTTTCGTCATTGTCGCAAGCTCCATAAATTTTGATCGTTCATCAACTTTCTCTTTGGGCAACAGCGTCCTTAAGATCTTTTCTGTATATTAATACTAAAATCAACATGGTAAATAATTCTATAGACCTCGGCAACAAAGGTTGAAAATTCGTTTAACCTTTAATGGTAGCTGAACGATTCAAAATGATTTAACTTTTAATGATTCAAAATTCGTTCAATCGGAATGATTCAAGATGAAATTTCAGTTGCTCAAAAATATGAGAACTATAGCCTATGTCACATTCAATCAAAAAATATGAGAACAAATAGGACGAGAATTGTTAACTTGTTAACTCATTTAATCACATAAATTCTTTCAGTCAGATTATAATGAAGAAACTGAAGCAAATATGAAAATAGGGAAACAAAAAAAAAACATACCGGGACGGCGAAGCTCCAAAAGATGGCGGCGGCGAAGCTCCAGAAGATGGCGGTCGCGGCGAAACTCAGGCGAAGATGGAAAAGCCGAAGAAGGGGAGAAAGAAGGTGGGAGATCGGGTAGAAAGAAGGAGCAAGATGGAGATGCCTCGAACGGGTCCTCTTTGTATACGCTTCATCAAATGGGTCGAGAACCCGGCGATATTGTTGTGGAGGCGCTCCGAGGGGATAATAGTGACCTCTTGCAGAAGAAGGGTTTTCTTTCTGCCACTTAAAGGAAGAAGACCGCGGCGATATCGTGTATTTGGCAAGTGTTAGCCCTAATCTGTAGAAGAAAAGAAGAGACCGGTTGGGTTAAACAACAGGTCTCTTAAGTTTTTACACTTTAGAGACCCGTCAACAAAATCAACGGGTCTCTTATTTCTTACACATTAGACCCGTCAATAAAAACAACGGGTCTCTTAAGTCTCTCAAAAAAAATGGCGGGCCCATTTGACATATAAGAGACCTGTTGTTTATAATATCAGGTCTATTATATTAAAGAGACCCGTTATCTTTATCAACGGGTCTTTTAGTCTGGATCTCTTTGCTTGTTTTTGTAGTAGTGTTTGTATGTTAAAGGATATCGGATTTCGTTATTTTGATAGCTTTGAACATGGTTCAGAATCACTTAGTGTTCTTGGTAATCGCCATATGTTGATCGGTATCCGAAATACATGCAACTGCATGTCATTAGCGCACGCTAGGCCTACTGGCTAGCGCACGCTAACGGGAGCAACTTAGCGCATGCTATGTTAAGTAATTAACGTGCGCTAAGTCATCAGGCAGGGTAGTATATTCTGTTTCGGTTATCAATTCGTGATCGTTTAAGTTGGTTTGATCAGACTTGTGTTTAACCGAGATATTGTTGAGCTGTTGGGTTTGTGAATTGGTTTTATCGATTGTTGATTATTGTCGAACTTGTTGTTTATCCATTATTGTAATAGGTTGAGATTATTGATCGGTGATTAGAACTATGCATTGCGGTCATGTTCGTGAATTGCATTGATTGGGGTCGAGGGACTTCTAGATGACGGCAACGGCATTGGTAACGGCTTCATCGGTATCGAGGTAACTTATTACTTGCTCAGTTTATAATATTTAATGAATGGTTTCCATTTCATTCGTTTATAATTCGTATAGCAATGTTTATAATCATAATCACAGGATATTTGGCATTATAAATCGTATTCGAGTTTTGGGAATCTAAATCATAATGTATATGATTTACTTTTGTTATTGGTATACTTGTATATCGAGGATAGAGGATATATATTCTGCTAAAGACAAAGATATGAATTATCTTCAATCCGTGATACTTTGGGCCGTCGAGTATTTAGGATAATGGTTCGTGATGGTTTAGACATTGAGATCGCTCTCGAAAGACTCGGGGCAAGTACTCTAACCATTTTTATCATTTGTGTCGATCATGTCGTGATACATTCGTGTATCGTTGTTGCCATGTATTTGTGCATTGTTGTTGTCGTGTATTGTGTACTGTTCTTTTATGCAGTTGTGCATTGTTGCCATATGTCCACCTCGTGTTGGTCCGACGGGATCATCGGGGGATCTAGGCAGTGAACGCTGGATCATCGGATTGCCATGTATTGTTGTTATGTATATGTGTATTATGGGTTTGCCATAAGTATACATTGTCGTTATTGTTGAGATCATATTGACGTTTTCATATGAGTATGCATTTGTAGGTCTTGTGTTAGGACCATGTCCGTATGTTGTGTTGATCTGATCTCGGATTAGACTGACGTGATTGTCATGGTATTTCGTATCTTGAGGTATGTTCCATATTTCCTTGGTACTTGTCTTTGAGGGACAATCGATTATCGTATTGGAATTGTCGACGTTATCCGATGGATTGAATTGGCCAGAGTTGGTATAATTTCCGTATCGCGAGTTATGATAATGTTTTGAGAACCTTGGGTATTGTTGAGATACCGTACAGATATTTCGATATTATCTTAATGTGTTGTTAAGGATACAAATCGTGGATTTTCGTAAAGTTACGACGGTAAGATTACATTGGTCATATTCTTACTTGGTATTTCCTTTGATATGCAATTATTGACGTGATGTGATGGTTATCATTGTTGGATATTATGGCTGACCCCGTCGTGGGCTTTCTTTTTAGGTTCTTGGATTATCAAGCTTGTAGCGGCCGTGAAGAGATGAGCTTCCTGGAGGATACTGGTTAGGGCATGTATTTGTGTATTGAGTTTCTGATCAGTTGTTGTATTCCGCTGTTAGAGTATTTTAATTGTTTGCCTTTATCCGCTGCGTGAGTATTTATAAATGGCCTTTTGGTATTTGTTAACTTAGGTTACTTTGGCAATCATTCTCTAAATCTATTCTGTCGGTATGTGTAATGTAATACCTCCGGTATTCCATGCTTGATTACTTTGTACTGTGTGAATGTTTGGTAATGTGACGTCATTTATATTTATGTATTCCATTGAGTGCTATATAATTGTACGATGTGAATGAAACGGGGGTGACGCACCTTGATGCCGTGGGACGATCGTCGGTGCGAATATGACGGTGGCCAACGTCTTGTTCCCCGATAATTGTTGACGAGCGGAAGGGATGGTCACCCGAGATGGTTAGAATGTGGTTGAGGCTAAAAATCCTGTCTAACGCGCGCTATAACCCATGCCTAACGTGTAACACCCCCAGGATATCCGAGGCATATTACAGCGCCGTGAATCCCTATATGGGACCCACCAGGCTTGAACAGTATCATACACAACGACTCACAGGAACGATAAAATAACACCACGTCCTAAAGACACAAAACAGAACAATCCACCCGGTTCAACCGGTCAATATAACATCTTCATCCAACACAACATAATAAGCAACAATACAATTCAAACGAACAAGGACCCTTTAAGTACTCGAGTACAACTATTAGTTCAAAACCACAAAAGACAAAAAGGTAAAAGACACTAAAACATCACTCGTGCACCATCATCACGCACGGCCATCATCCGCGTACTGGTCCAGCGCCCGCTCGTCTCGATGAACCTGACCTGAAATTCATAAAACGAATTTCCCCAAAACGGGTCCCCAGAGGGGTTAGCAATTACGCTAGTACAAGTATTCAAGGCAAACCAATCGCTTACACATTTCATAGTACATGCACCAAAAATCATTTCGAAAACCAAAACAAGACATGTCTTTTTCCGGAAAATAAACAGTCAAACAATTAGCCTCGAGAACAGGGCGGCAGCATACATTCTCGCTCGAGGCCTCATAGGGACCCTACCGAGTTGGCTACAATTACAGAAAAACAAAACCATGCACACGCTAAGCCTCGAGAACAGGGCGGCAGCATACATTCTCGCTCGAGGCCTCATAGGGACCCTACCGAGTTGGCTAGCGGTACGAAACTCGTGAAATCCAGGGCGGCAGCATAGATTTCCCTCCTTGACCCCGTCGGGCCAACACAAGGTGAGTTGCAAACAAGTAATATACATCACTATTTCATGTTAAGCTTAAAGGTTTCCAAAAATACTTGCCTCGATTAGTAGACGGTGACGCGAACGGAACGGAAGAATCAAGCACGACCGTGAGGAACCGACGAATGAACCTAACGATTCGAATAACACAATCACAACCAACTCTAGACGATTATGGAAATGGAATACACCCGGAAACCCGCCTACGATTCATGTATATTCGAATAAAATAACGACGAGGGCGGATCACCGCCAAACCCTCTCGATTCCGTAAAAATCCACAAAATATCCATGAATCCGTAGGAAAACTAAGAATACCAACAAGATTAATAATATTCATCATGAATCCATCAACGAAACGGAACGGATCGGAAGAAAATCCCAAAACCCCCAAATTAACCAAAAGTAGGGTTCTAAGAGATTACCTTGGATTTAGGATGAGAAACACAAGTAGATGATGTTAGTCTTACACCAAGAACTCAAGCACAAGGATCTCTGAAGTGATTGGAAGAAGAAAATCGCCTCAAATCGCTCGGGAGTCGCTCGGCCGCGGAAAGGGGAAGAAATGAGATTTTTGTGACTATCTCGGTCAACTCCCTGGTTTATATAACCAGGGAGTGTTAGCGCACGCTAAGACCTCAAGGTTAGCGTGCGCTAACGGGATAGGGTTACAAACCCTCCTGTTAGCGTCCGAGTCCAGAAGCCAGGGTTTTTGCCGTTAGCGTGCGCTACCTATGCATGTGTAGCGTGCGCTAATAACCTATCGGTAGCGCGCGCTATCGACCAATAGCGTGCGCTACCTGAACATCAGCCGAGTCCAGTAGCCAACTGCCCAAACCTCACCTGACCCGTTAGCGTGCGCTACCTATACCAGCGTAGCGTGCGCTAACTAGCATCTGATTGAGTTCAGTAGTAAACTGCCCAGTACTGGACAGTCACACTAGCGCGCGCTACGAATTAAGCGTAGCGTGCGCTACCAATGGATTTCTAGCGTGCGCTACTCAGGAAATTTAGCGTGCGCTAGATACAGGATATAAACGACCCAAAATACCGGAATATGAACGAAACGTCAAACGGAACACCTCAAAACGCATCATAGCATAGAATGGATCCACGGCAACCCCGAAACGGCGGTTCCGCACAACAATTACGAGAATCGGATCAAAAGATAACGGAAAAGTTACACTGAAGGATACACGAGGGTCACTAAAATCGAGAATTACACCGGAAATACAATTACAAGGGAAAGAAAAATGCGGATATTACATTCTACCCCTCTAAAAATAAGTTTCGTCCCGAAACTTAAGAAACAAACAACTCGGGGTACCTAGCACGCATGCTATCCTCGGTTTCCCAAGTCGCCTCCTCGACACCGTGTCTCGACCACTGCACCTTGACCAAAGGTATGGTCTTATGCCTCAATCGTTTCTCACGATGCTCCAAAATCTTCAAAGGGCGCTCTTCGAAAGTAACATCTTCGGCGACATCAATCCCACCATACTCGATGATGTGGCTAGGATCCGGGACATATTTCCTCAACTGGGAAACATGGAAAACACTATGAATATGACTCAAGGCCGGAGGTAACGCCAAACGGTATGCCAGCCCACCTACTCGCTCGAGGATCTCAAAGGGGCCGATAAATCGCGGACTCAACTTCCCTTTCTTCCCGAAACGAAAAACTCCCTTCGTCGGCGACACCTTTAGCAAAACATGGTCTCCCACCTCGAATTCCAAAGGTCGACGACGGACGTCGGCATACGACTTCTGTCGACTCTGGGCAGTCAACATCCGTTCCCGAATTAATTCTATCTTCCGCCTCGTCTCTAAAACGACATCCGGCTCGGTCCCGACCAAATTGGACGCCTCATTCCAACAAATCGGTGATCGACATCGCCGCCCGTAAAGTGCCTCATACGGTGCCATCCGAATCGACGCGTGCCAACTGTTGTTCTACGTGAATTCGATCAGCGGCAAATGTTCCTCCCAGTCATTACTCCAATCGAGAGCACAGGCATGCAACAAGTCCTCGAGCGTCTGGATAGTGCGTTCCGACTGTCCATCCGACTGGGGATGAAAAGAGGTACTCAAATGCAACCGGGTACCCAACGCCTTATGCACCGCCTGCCAGAAGTGCGATACAAAACGGCCGTCACGATCCGAAACAATAGACTTCGGAGTACCGTGAAGTCTCACGATCTGCGCAATAAACACGCGAGCTAACTTCTCCGGGCCCCAAGTGTCCTTGATACCCAGAAAATGTGCCGACTTGGTCAGGCGATCAACAATCACCCAGACCATATTCATGCCCGACCTCGATCTCGGCAAACTCGTAACGAAATCCATCGATATATCTTCCCATTTCCATTAGGAGAAGTGACTGCAATAACTTGACCGGTCTCGATGCTCGATTTTGACCTGCTGACAAGTCAAACATCTCGCTACAAACTGTGCGACCTCATCCTTCATATCATTCCACCAGAAATTTCTTCTCAGGTCCTTGTACATCTTACTCGAACCGGGATGAACGGAATAAGGCGTAGCATGGGCCTCCCGTAAAATACTCTGCCTCAACTCTGAGTCGTTCGGCACACAAAGCCGACTCTGGAATCTCAAAATACCATCCTCGTGAATCACAAACCCAGGAGACTTTCCCTTAAGAACATTCTCTCGGATTTGAGTAATCATCGGATCCTCTGATTGCTTCAGCTTAATTTCGTCGATCAAGGATGACGAAATCTCTAAAGCACAAAGTTGCCCGACAGCTCCCGGCAACGAGACTTCAACATCTAACTCGATCAAGGCCCTCCGAAGCTCAGACTGAGACGTAAGGATCTCAAGCGTTCGCAACGCAACTGGTTTCCGACTCAAGGCGTCGGCCACGACGTTCGCCTTACCCGGATGATAAAGGATTTCGAGGTCATAATCCTTAATCAACTCTAACCACCTCCTCTGCCTCATGTTCAACTCTCGCTGAGTAAATATGTATTTCAGACTTTTATGATCAGTAAAAATCTGACATGTGGAGCCGAAAAGATAGTGACGCCAAATCTTGAGTGCAAAAACGACTGCCGCTAACTCCAAATCATGAGTAGGGTAGTTCAGCTCATACGGCCTCAACTGTCTCGACGCATAGGCAATGGTCTTGCCGTCTTTGCATTAATACACACCCAAGACCACGACCCGAAGCATCGCTATAAACGGCAAAACCCTCGTTGCCACATGGCAACGCCAAAGCTGGGGCTGAAGTCAAACGCTTCTTGATTCCTCAAAACTTGATCGCCTCGTCGTTCCTGACGAACTTCTCGGATTACGGAGCAAGCTGCGTAAGTGGCGAGCTAGTTTCGAGAAACCCTCGGCGAACCTACGATAGTAGCGGCTAAACCCAAGAAACTACGGAGCTCCTTCACATTCTTGGGCGGTGTCCAATCCAATACGGCCTCAATCTTCTGCGGATCCACACGAACCCCCTCGACTGAAATCACGTGACCTAAAAACATCACTTCCTTCAGCCAGAACTCACATTTCGAGAACTTTGCATAGAGTTGCTCGGTCCTTAAAATGTCCAACACTATCCGCAAATGATGGGCATGCTCTTCCTCATTCCTCGAATAAACAAGAATATCGTCAATAAAGACGACGACGCACTTATCCAAATACTCGATAAAAACTTTGTTCATCAATTGCATGAACACCGCCGGCGCATTAGTTAACCCGAAGGGCATAACTACAAACTCATAATGTCCGTATCTCGTCCGAAAAGCTGTCTTCGGCATATCGGACTCTCTCACCCGGAGTTGGTAGTATCCCGATTTCAAATCAATTTTCGAGAATACCGCAGCTCCCTGCAACTGGTCGAACAAGTCGTCAATCCTCGGCAAAGGATACTTGTTCTTGATGGTCACCTTGTTTAGTTCGCGATAGTCGATACACAAACGTAGTGAACCATCCTTCTTCCGCACAAACAGGACCGGTGCGCCCCAAGGCGAGGCGCTCGGTCGAATATACCCCGACTCAAGAAGCTCACTCAACTGCTTCTTCAACTCGGACATCTCTGAAGGTGCCATGCGATAGGGCGCCTTCGAAATAGGAGCCGCACCCGGCTCTAACTCTATAGTGAACTCGATCTCTCGATCCGGTGGCAATCCCGGTAACTCGTCAGGAAAAACATCAGGAAATTCATTAACGATTGGAATCGACGAAAGCTCGACTCCACCACTCTCCGCCTTCAAGACATAGCACCAATAACCCCTACATCCCTTTCGCATGAGACTCATCGCCTTCAAGGCATTAATGACGAATTTATGGTTTCCCCTCTTTCGCCCCGCGAAAGAGTGCTCGGTGCCATCCTCGGCTAACATAGTGATGATTCTCGTGCGGTAGTTCATGATCGCACCATGCCGCTCGAGCTACCATCACCAAGAATCAAATCCTCACCCTCGATACTCACAACAATAAGATTAGAGGGCCAAGTCCTCTCACAAATAAGCACGAGCAGGTCTCGAACCTCCTGATCACCAACGATCCTATCACCGCTATGAAGCTTAACGATGAAGGGCTCACAAGGTGTCAAACGGTCGAGACTCAAACGGCGCACACAATCGAGAGATATGAACGAATGCGTAGCACCGGAATCGAAAAGCACACTGACAGGATGAGAAAGAATATAAACGGTACCTGTCGCCACGGTAGCCGCTGGATCATCGGCTCTCCGCATCTCATAGACACGCGGGTGGGCGGAGCCAACACTGGAAGCTCCCCCTCTTGAGGGCTGACCCCGACCTCTTCCCCGACTAGCACTCGGCGGAGATTGAGGAGCAAACGACCCCTGATTCACACTTGGCTCCAACGGGGCTGGTTGAGAAGGACGGGTGCCGCGAAACTGTTTGATCTGCTCACAAAAAGGGGCCTTGTGGCCTAGCTGTCCACAAGTATGACAGGTAATCTTCGGACGAGAACATTGCCGGCTCTTATGGCCTTGCACACCACAGTTAAAACATGTGGGTTCATGAGCGGAGGTTCCGGCGGCACCCCGAAAGCTCCCAGAGAAACGAGCCGAACCGCCCGTTGAAAAATTTGCAGCTTGAGATTTCTGCTGGCCTCCACTCTTGGGACCAGAAAAATTTCCAACCGACTTCTGCTTCTTACTCTCGCGGGCCGCCTCGCTCGCCGTCACAGACATATCATAAGCAAGGGCCCTACTCTGATAATCCTTCAATGTAGTACATACGAGTCCCGACATATAGTCCCGAATCGGCAACTTCATCCGCCTGGAGAAATGGAAAATCTTGTCACTCTCCTCGACAACTTGGGTCTTCACATAACCCAACTCTTTGTTAAAATCAGCAATAGCTTGAGCTACGGGGATATCCCGTGGTTGAGCATCATAAAAAGCATGTACCCGAGCCTGTCTGACTGGCCACGGGCAATATTCAGTCTCCATCGACTCTTGGAACTCAGCCCACGTAGCAGCATGGTCTTTGGGCCCAACGGCCTCCCACCAGTCCGTAGCGTCCCGGTGAGAAAATATTGAGCAATAGGGACTTTACGGTCCTCGGGACGATTAGTGGCAACGAAGACCTTAGACATCTCCTTGATCCACCCTTCCCGGCCAATCGGGTCCGAAGCTCCCGAACCGAGGAGGATGCATCTTGATAACATCTTGGAGCCAACGATCCGCTCCACCCCGATTAGCGTGGGCACGATCCGGGTTACGAACCGCTGAGCTATCGCCGCCATTTGGTTCACCATTTGTTGCATTACGGCCGCGATACCAAGATCGGCACGCTCACGAGAAGAAGCATGGCTATGACGGTCGCCCGATCGCCGGCTCGAAGGCGTGACGTGGCCGCCCCACCGGCTGCCCCACGTCCCCGGCCGCGTCCACGACCACGACCGCGACCACGACCTCTTCCAGCATCCATACTGGAGTTGAACAAGTAGCAAAAGCCATACGAGGGTAAGTACGAGAGAAGAACAATTACGAGTCGAGAATCAAAGGTACGATACAAGGGAATAATGAACAGAGGAAGGAAAACTTACGGACACTGGTAGTACCGGAATCATGGCAGCGTGACGATGATGTGCAAAACAAAACACCACAAGACCCAATAAACCGACAAGCCTAGGTATCCATAAACCTAGAGCTCTGATACCATTTTCTGTAACACCCCCAGGATATCCGAGGCATATTACAGCGCCGTGAATCCCTATATGGGACCCACCAGGCTTGAACAGTATCATACACAACGACTCACAGGAACGATAAAATAACACCACGTCCTAAAGACACAAAACAGAACAATCCACCCGGTTCAACCGGTCAATATAACATCTTCATCCAACACAACATAATAAGCAACAATACAATTCAAACGAACAAGGACCCTTTAAGTACTCGAGTACAACTATTAGTTCAAAACCACAAAAGACAAAAAGGTAAAAGACACTAAAACATCACTCGTGCACCATCATCACGCACGGCCATCATCCGCGTACTGGTCCAGCCATTGCGTCTCGATGAACGACTGAAATTCATAAAACGAATTTCCCCAAAACGGGTCCCCAGAGGGGTTAGCAATTACGCTAGTACAAGTATTCAAGGCAAACCAATCGCTTACACATTTCATAGTACATGCACCAAAAATCATTTCGAAAACCAAAACAAGACATGTCTTTTTCCGGAAAATAAACAGTCAAACAATTAGCCTCGAGAACAGGGCGGCAGCATACATTCTCGCTCGAGGCCTCATAGGGACCCTACCGAGTTGGCTACAATTACAGAAAAACAAAACCATGCACACGCTAAGCCTCGAGAACAGGGCGGCAGCATACATTCTCGCTCGAGGCCTCATAGGGACCCTACCGAGTTGGCTAGCGGTACGAAACTCGTGAAATCCAGGGCGGCAGCATAGATTTCCCTCCTTGACCCCGTCGGGCCAACACAAGGTGAGTTGCAAACAAGTAATATACATCACTATTTCATGTTAAGCTTAAAGGTTTCCAAAAATACTTGCCTCGATTAGTAGACGGTGGCCTTGAGCGGAGCGGAAGAATCAAGCACGGCCGTGAGGAACCGAATGAACCTAACGATTCGAATAACACAATCACAACCAACTCTAGACGATTATGGAAATGGAATACACCGGAAACCCGCCTACGATTCATGTATATTCGAATAAAATAACGACGAGGGCGGATCACGCCAAACCCTCTCGATTCCGTAAAAATCCACAAAATATCCATGAATCCGTAGGAAAACTAAGAATACCAACAAGATTAATAATATTCATCATGAATCCATCAACGAAACGGAGCGGATCGGAAGAAAATCCCAAAACCCCAAATTAACCAAAAGTAGGGTTCTAAGAGATTACCTTGGATTTAGGATGAGAAACACAAGTAGATGATGTTAGTCTTACACCAAGAACTCAAGCACAAGGATCTCTGAAGTGATTGGAAGAAGAAAATCGCCTCAAATCGCTCGGGAGTCGCTCGGCCGCGGAAAGGGGAAGAAATGAGATTTTTGTGACTATCTCGGTCAACTTCCTGGTTTATATAACCAGGGAGTGTTAGCGCACGCTAAGACCTCAAGGTTAGCGTGCGCTAACGGGATAGGGTTACAAACCCTCCTGTTAGCGTCCGAGTCCAGAAGCCAGGGTTTTTGCCGTTAGCGTGCGCTACCTATGCATGTGTAGCGTGCGCTAACAACCTATCGGTAGCGCGCGCTATCGACCAATAGCGTGCGCTACCTGAACATCGGCCGAGTCCAGTAGCCAACTGCCCAAACCTCGCCTGACCCGTTAGCGTGCGCTACCTATACCAGCGTAGCGTGCGCTAACTAGCATCTGATTGAGTTCAGTAGTAAACTGCCCAGTACTGGACAGTCACACTAGCGCGCGCTACGAATTAAGCGTAGCGTGCGCTACCAATGGATTTCTAGCGTGCGCTACTCAGGAAATTTAGCGTGCGCTAGATACAGGATATAAACGACCCAAAATACCGGAATATGAACGAAACGTCAAACGGAACACCTCAAAACGCATCATAGCATAGAATGGATCCACGGCAACCCCGAAACGGCGGTTCCGCACAACAATTACGAGAATCGGATCAAAAGATAACGGAAAAGTTACACTGAAGGATACACGAGGGTCACTAAAATCGAGAATTACACCGGAAATACAATTACAAGGGAAAGAAAAATGCGGATATTACATAACGTACGCTAAATTTCAATGGTTACGTACGTTAAGGCAGCCATATTACGTACGTAACGGGTGGGTCGGTCTCCCGACCAGAATCTTTCTTTTGACACGGACAGGGCTACTTTCGGCGGGCTAGATGACAAACGAGTCAACTGTTTGTTACGTACGTAATGTCCCAAAATTAACGTACGTAACACTTGGGCACATTTCGGACAGTTAGTTCTTTAAATGCGTTGTCATCGCCTTTATTACGTCGTAATACACCTTACGTACGTAACACTCTTATCGTTAACGTACGTTATCAAAATCCAGTTTTATAAAATGATAACTCCCTTCTTCATTTGCACGACCCAAAACCACAAAACTACCACCCTTGGAGAAATTCCTAGCCCTATACCCGGTTCTTAAGCCTTAAACACTTGAATTAACATTAAGGAGGTGGATTCTTGAGCTCCGGCGAAGATTATCCAAGTCATTCGAGTCACTTCTCGTTCTCCTCGTAGTTCTTGTGAATCCGTCAACTATCTTCACTATTTTCTTCCAAAAAGGTAAGCCACCAATCCCTGGAGTTATATCTTCGATGTTTTCTTAGTTAATACTTGTTATATTGCGGGTATGGGTTAGATTTTGCTAAACTTTGTAGACGATCTTGTCGGATGAATTGTAGAAACGAGAAATTCCGTTTCTTATATGTTTCGTTTCATGCAAACGAAATTTCACTTCAAATCATCACTAGGAATGTAAAATTTGTGAATCAATTGTGGGGAAATTCGTAGTAATCCGTCACCGTATGTTCCATTGTTCGTAGTCACCCTCACCTTGTGATTTTGACACTTAGCAAACTAGGAAGTAATTCGATAGTATAATTAATATTGGTTGTTAAACCACTTTGGAGTTATTGTGATAAAATTCGTCGATTGTAGTATTCGAATATAGAATTGTATTAGAAAGCATAAGATTCGATTTCGCCATAATAATTTGTTGACAACCGAAGAATGGTAGGATTATCTTCTTGAGTAAATCGATATACCTAATGTTAACTATAAGATTGAGCGAGATAAACGACACTTGAAAACTTGGAAGCGATACTCATACCGACAATTAAAACTACACTAGGAATCCGGTTAGGAAAGGGAGACTAGTTTTATTCATAATGATCCGTACGAAGTGTTAATCGGATGTCTCGTGGCTAGGTTAAGCTCGGCGGGCATGGGGACTTCGTTATCATAAAGCACCTACTATCGGATCACGAGCAAGTGAAATCTTGCTCGTGAATTTCTAATATCAATGTTATACCGTATGTGTGTACGTGCCATTTTGATAAAAGCGACGTTGTCTTTCTCTAAAGATGTTATAAATGGGCGATGTGTTGGGGATAAAACATGTATGGTACCCGTGTGGAAATGTGTTAGGGGTAAGACCCGAATTGGGCACCTATGTTCGGGTATTCCGTGTGGATACTTAGTGACCCTTGGTTGCGACCTTGGGGGTTTATGTGATAAATATGTAGACACTTCGGTTGAATGATTAAATATTCCTTGTGATGGCTAGATACGGTGATTGTAAAAATGTCACATATTTTTGTTAGTAGTTGTTATTTGATATGCATTCTCGACCACAGCAACTGGTATGACTCGTCATACCGAGGTAAAATTGTTCATCATGTGCGGGACATTCCCAGAAGTCGGTCGGACTTGAGCGGTGTTGGAATTATCTCTAGCCGTTGCTTAAATTGAAATAAATTATTTTCTTTGGAAAATCATGTGTTGTGTAATAATTCTCGAATTACATTTTTCCTTAAATCTTTCGTTTCTTGTCATGTAACCCTTGAATTTAAGGTTTTATCACGATTTTCTTAAAATGTCTATTTTCTAACTAGCCTTGTGGGTCCCACGTGGGATTCACGGCCTTTGTAATACCTCGGGATATTTTGGGGTGTTACGAGAAAATGGTATCGAGAAACTCTGGTTTGAATAAACTTTGTCCTAATTCTTTTTCAAAGTCCAACACCCCAAGCGATCGAAGCTCCTCATGGGAATGCAGTAAGTGATATGTGTGTGTTTTTATTTTGTGCAACATTTAATTATAAACCATGCGTGGGCGGCTTTAGATTAATACCGTTAGTGATGGCACGCCGAGGAGCTAGAAGGGTGGTGAATGACGCTCGGGGTTCGCCGCGAACCACAATGAGGACGGGAACAACTGCGAGACCCATCTGCTGAGGGCGGCCGCCACGATTAATCAAAATGATCGGGAGGCGGAACGCCGAGAACAACAACCCGGGAGGCATGGATCCACTTTTGTTCGAGTCCTTGCTCAGGCTATCGCCATGGGAATTGCTCGGGTCAATCGGGCGGAACGGATACCGGTCATCAATGTGGAAGAAAACGCAGGAAGGGATCGATGGTTGGGAGAGATCTTTGAAGGCTAGGCCTCCATTATTTGTGGGACGGAGAGAAACACGTGGGCGGCTGGATTTACGAAATGGAGAGCGCCTTGAAGTGATCGGATGCCCGAGAAAACGAAAGGTGCCGCTCGGAATTAATCAACTTCGTGACAACTGCGCACGATGGTGGAGGACTTACGAGGCGAGAGGCCGAGTGGTCGGGTGGACCGAATTTGCCCGACTACTACTACGGGCAATCTTGTCCCGAATCAGCCCGAACCGCTCGCGCACGAGACTTTTGATCTTGGCCCACTGAGAACATGCAGTACGAGAGATCATCCGGCCTACCGAACCGAGCTAAGTTACATCTCCCGAGATGGTTCCATCGGAAGATCAACGAATATGCCATCTTGCACGAGAGGTTACGGAGGATGTACAACGCTATGCCGCGGATTTCTTTGCACTACCACGAGCATACGAGGGCGTAGTCACGGCATATGCCGTCTGATTGTTAACACCGACATCGGGCATAACTCGAAGAAGCGAGAAGACATCGATTCAGCACAGGAGCAACAACAAAGCGAATTCGGGGCCCGCATCTTCTTTTAAGTCGGCGGTTTCGTACCAACGAAGGGTGTATCGATCGGCCTTACCGTAGGGCCATTTCAATTGTGACATGGCCGGGCATACTAAGGATCGGTGTCGAGAAGACGGCTACCAAATGTTTCACTTGCGGAAAGAGTGGACACATGTCTCGTTATTCTTTGGCG
Organism: Orobanche coerulescens; assembly: GCA_033398695.1. Classification (NCBI taxonomy): domain Eukaryota; kingdom Viridiplantae; phylum Streptophyta; class Magnoliopsida; order Lamiales; family Orobanchaceae; genus Orobanche; species Orobanche coerulescens. Next base: position 129,580,020 of record CM065817.1, read on the forward strand.
GGCCAATTCCACTCGAGCTCGGCTTCGCAACCAAGTCAACAAGGCTCTGCAATCCCCTAGGGCGCTGCTTTGTTTCCGGCCTACCGAGCTCCATTCCACGAGAACCAACCACCACCGCACGGTTCGGACGAGGCCGTGGGCGCGGCGGAGGTACCTCGTCCTTCTCGAGTCGGTGCCATCTCGTGTATTTGGTGAGGGCTACGGATGGTCAGCTGCGCCCGGCTATTTGAGTACTCTTCTTGTTAACTCTCGGCCCGGTGCATGTACTATTTGATCTGGAGCCACCCATTCGTTTATATCATGGAATGTGTTGAACGCTTAAAACTTGTTTGTGTACCTTGTGAACCCTTTCTTGTAAAACTACCCGAGGGTAGTAGATTAGCGGCGATCAAAGGTTCGAGAGGCGTCGGATCTGCATCAACGATCACATTTGGACCGCTAATCTTATGGTCTTCCGCTCGAATGAAGATATCATATTAGGTATGGGTGGATGCCATTGCGAAACGATCTTGGATACCTACCACTGACTATCTCCATTTCGGCTCATGATGGTACCACACATGTCATCGGCGGACGTGAACATTTTAGTACAAAGGTTCTCTCGGCATTATCGCATCGAATCCTCCTGCGGCTCTCGAAATGAATACTACCGGTGTTATGTTCTTCGAGAGGACACTTCACAACTTGCAATCACAAACATTCCGGTGGTGAATGAGTTTCAGACGTTTTCTGATGAACTACGGGCTGCCACCGCACCGAGAAGTTGACCTTGCCATTGAACTCGAACAGAGCGAGACCTATTTCCAAAGCTCCTTACGAGAATGGCACCGGCCGAGATGAAGGAATTAAAGATCTGACTCGAAAATCTGTTGGAGAAAGGGCTGATCCGCCCAAGCACCTCGCCGTGGGGCGCGCCGACACTTTTCGTTAAGAAGAAAGATAACTCTCTACGCTTGTGCATCGACTACGGGGAGCTGAATAAGGTTACTATCAAGAATCGTTATCCGCTACCAAGGATTGACGACCTCTTGGATCGATTACAAGGCGATCGTGTTTTCAAAGATCGATTTACGGTCGGATATCACCAATTGAGAATTCGGGAGGAAGATATACCCAAGGCGCATTTCGGTCGAGGTATGGGCATTACGAATACATCGTGGTATCATTCGGGTTGACTAATGCCCCGTTTTCATGGGCGATGAATAGAGTTTTGATTGATTTCCTCGATAAATGCGTGGTGGTTTTTATCGACGACATCTGATATATTCTCAAAGCCGACGGGAACACGAGGAACATTTGAGGCAAGTCTTTGGGCGTGTTAAGACAACACCAACTTTATGCGAAGCGTCCAAGTGCGGGTGCGGATCTGGGAGGTAAATTTTCTCGGACATGTTGTTTCAAAGAAGGTGTCAAGGTCGATCCACAAAGATCGAGACAATAACGAGTTGGGAACCACCGAAGAATGTCAAGGAGGTTAGGAGCTTCCTAGGATTGGCGGGATACTATCGAAGATTCGTCGAGGCTTTTCTGTATCGCCCGACCGTTAACAAACCCTCGAGAAAGAGCACCAAATTCGTATGGGTGCGGAGGCGCGGAAGAGCTTCGACGAGCTCAAGAGTAGGTTAACTCGCCCGGTACTAGTGTTACCACAAGGTACGAAGGATTCATTATATACGGATGCATCCAAGCATGGACTAGGATGTGTCTTCATGCGAGAATGGCGAGTCGTTGCGTACGCATCCCGACAAGCGAAGCCGTGCGAAGTAAATTACCCGACACATGACTTGGAGCTAGCCGCGGTGGTGCATGCCCTCAAGATTTGGAGGCACTATCTTTACGGAGTTACTTGCAAGGTTTTCACGGATCATAAAAGTTTGAAATATATCTTCACGCAAAGAGAACTAAACATGAGACGAGGCGTTGGTTGGAGCTAATCAAGGACTACGATGTGGAAATTTCCTATCATCCGGAAAAGCCAACGTGGTAGCTGATGCTCTTAGTCGGAAAACTACACAAGAGGTGATGGTATCGGCATAGCAGTTCAGCCCGAACTACGGCAAGAGATCGGAGAAGCAACACCGAAGTATGGGTACAACGTAGGCAAGGGCGATTATGCTCAATCAATATACTTTCGTCCTTACTAGGCGAGATACGCCTAGCACGGATGGAAGATCTGAATTACGTGCGATTGGTGAAAGAATCGAGAAAGGGGATGTTTCCGACTATAAGATTCGGGGGTGATCTGGTGAGGTTCAAGAACAGGATATGTATTCCACCGAATGACGGATGAAGCAAACTATATTGAAGGAGCGCACTCCACCCCTTATTCTATTCACCGGAGCAAGCAAGATGTACAAGGATCTAAGACGAGTTTTGGTGGAAGAACATGAAGTGGGAGGTTGCTAGGTTCGTCGCCCGATGTATGACATGCCAACAAGTGAAGATCGAACACCGAGACCAGTGGAATTATGCAACCCCTACCCATCCGGAGTGGAAATGGGAAAGCATATCAATGGACTTTGTCACTAAGCTACCTACGGCGGTGGGAGGAAAGGATACGATTTGGGTCATTGTTGATCGATTGACAAAGTCAGCACATTTCATTCCTATTCAAGAGACAACCGGAATGAAGCGGTGTTTGTCATTTTCATCGAGAGAAATCGTAAGGCTACATGGTGTTCCCTCGTCCATCATTTCGGATAGGGACACCCGATATATATCTCGTTTTGGAAAGTCATCCCATAAAGCTATGGGGACACGAGATACACTTTAGCACGGCTTATCATCCTCGAGACAGATGGACAGAGGCCGGCGGACGATTCAAACCTTGGAAGATATGTTGAGGGCATGCGTTCTCGATTGCGGGAAGGATTGGGCTACACACTTGGCGTTACTGGAGTTCTCGAACAACAACGGTGGCATGCAAGCATAGGCATGGCACCATTTGAGGCCTGTATGGGTGAAGATGCAAGTCACCGTTATCTTTGGGATGATGCCTCCGACACCGTGATTCCGAGTTGGATCTTATCCAGAGTCCATTAAGAAGATTTACGTAGTTCGGAAACACATCTTTGGCGCCTGAGCGAGAAATCTTATGCCGAAGCGGCTGACCGTTAGAATTTACGGTCGGGGATCATGTTTGGGTCAAAGTATCACCTATGCGAGGTATTCGGCGTTTCGGCCAGAAGGGCAAGTTAAGCCCGAGATTTATAGGTCCGTTTGAGATATTGGACCGGGTAGGGAAACTCGCGTATCGATTAGCTCTACCGCCGCATCTAGATGGAGTGCATAATGTTTTTCACGTCTCCCAGTTAAGGAAGTATGTCTATGACCCGAGCCACACGCTCAATTTCGAAGAAGTGGAAATTTCCGATGACGCTACCTTTAGGGAGATACCGATCGCCATTCTGGATCGGCGTGTGAAGATGTTAAGAAATAAAGCCATACCCCTCGTGAAGATTCAGTGGTCGTACCACGGCACAGAAGAGGCGACTTGGGAAACCGAGTCGAGCATGAAGGAGAGTCATCCCGAGTTATTTTCTTATGTTTCGTGACGAAACTATTTTAAGAGGGGTGATATGTAATACCTCCGGTATTCCATGCTTGATTACTTTGTACTGTGTGAATGTTTGGTAATGTGACGTCATTTCTATTTATGTATTCCATTGAGTGCTATATAATTGTACGATGTGAATGAAAGCAGGGGTGACGCACCTTGATGCCGTGGGACGATCGTCGGTGCGAATATGTCGGTGTCATACGTCTTGTTCCCGATAATTGTTGTGGCGGAAGGGATGGTCACCCGAGATGGTTAGAATGTGGTTGAGGCTAAAAATCTGTCTAACGCGCTATAACCCATGCCTAACATACGCTAAATTTCAATGGTTACGTACGTTAAGGCGGCCATATTACGTGCGTAGCGGGTGGAGTCGGTCTCCCAGGCGAGAATCTTTCTTTGACACGGACGGGGCTACTTTCGGCGGGCTAGATGACAAGCGAGTCAATTTTGTTACGCACGTAATGTCCCAAAATTAACGTACGTAACACTTGGGCACATTTCGGACGATTAGTTCTTTACGTGCGTTGTCATCGCCTATTACGTCGTAATACACCTTACGTACATAACACTCTTATCGTTAACGTCGTTATCAAAATCGATTTTATAAAATGATAACTCCCTTCTTCATTTGCACGACCCAACACCACAAAACTACCACCCTTGGAGAAATTCCTAGCCCTATACCCGGTTCTTAAGCCTTAAACACTTGAATTAACATTAAGGAGGTGGATTCTTGAGCTCCGGCGAAGATTATCCAAGTCATTCGAGTCACTTCTCGTTCTCCTCGTAGTTCTTGTGAATCCATCAACTATCTTCACTATTTTCTTCCAAAAAGGTAAGCCACCAATCCCTGGAGTTATATCTTCGATGTTTTCTTAGTTAATACTTGTTATATTGCGGGTATGGGTTAGATTTTGCTAAACTTTGTAGACGATCTTGTCGGATGAATTGTAGAAACGAGAAATTCCGTTTCTTATATGTTTCGTTTCATGCAAACGAAATTTCACTTCAAATCATCACTAGGAATGTAAAATTTGACGAATCAATTGTGGGGAAATTCGTAGTAATCCGTCACCGTATGTTCCATTGTTCGTAGTCACCCTCACCTTGTGATTTTTGACACTTAGCAAACTAGGAAGTAATTCGATAGTATAATTAATATTGGTTGTTAAACCACTGGAGTTATTGTGCAATAAAAACCGTCGATTGTAGTATTCGGAATATAGAATTGTATTAGAAAGCATAAGATTCGATTTCGCCATAATAATTTGTTGACAACCGAAGAATGGTAGGATTATCTTCTTGAGTAAATCGATATACCTAATGTTAACTATAAGATTGAACGAGATAAACGACACTTGAAAACTTGGAAACGATACTCATACCGACAATTAAAACTACACTAGGAATCCGGTTAGGAAAGGGAGACTAGTTTTATTCATAATGATCCGTACGAAGTGTTAATCGGATGTCTCGTGGCTAGGTTAAGCTCGAGCGGGCGTGGGGACTTCGTTATCATAAAGCACCTACTATCGGATCACAGGCAAGTGAAATCTTGCTCGTGAATTTCTAATATCAATGTTATACCGTATGTGTGTACGTGCCATTTTGATAAAAGCCGACGTTGTCTTTCTCTAAAGATGTTATAAATGGGCGATGTGTTGGGGATAAAACACGTATGGTACCCGTGTGGAAATGTGTTAGGGGTAAGACCGAATTGGGCACCTATGTTCGGGGTATTCCCGTGTGGATACTTCCGTGACCCTTGGTTGCGACCTTGGGGGTTTATGTGATAAAGAGGAAGACACGTCGGTTGAATGATGAAATATTCCTTGTGATTGCTAGATACGGTGATTGTAAAAATGTCACATATTGTTGTTAGTAGTTGTTATTTGATATGCATTCTCGACCACAGCAACCTGGTATGACTCGTCATACCAGGTAAAATTGTTCATCATGTGCAGGACATTCCCGAGGGGTCCGGTCAGACTTGAGCGGTGTTGGAATTATCTCTAGCCGTTGCTTAAATTGGAATAAATTATTTTCTTTGGAAAATCATGTGTTGTGTAATAATTCTCCGAATTACATTTTTCCTTAAATCTTTCGTTTCTTGTCATGTAACCCTTGAATTTAAGGTTTTATCACGATTTTCTTAAAATGTCTATTTTCTAACTAGCCTTGTGGGTCCCACGTGGGATTCACGGCACTGTAATACCTCGGGATATTTTGGGGGTGTTACATGTAAGAGATAGCTTAACGTATGTTTTTAAACTATTGAGCTTTGGCATTTCGGGCCTTGTGGTTTCAAATGAGATTTTACGACGGTTTGATAAACGGGTTTTATTAAGTCTTTCGAATATTTTAAATAGATAATACCGTCGTTAGCCTCTTGGGCGTTTGTAAATGTTTGCGAAAATTTCCTCCAGCCTTGTGGGTTCCATCTCGGGGCCCACGGCGCTGTAATATTCCTGGATGGCTCTGGGGGTGTTACACCTAAGGGCACAAAGTTTCAGTTGCGGCTTACTATCTGGGTAAAAGCGCTCACTCTTGGTGGCTATCTTTGAAGCCCACTGATGGATCCTGTACTTGGGACCAGTTCAAGACCCTCATGATGGAAAGTTATTATCCGGCCCCACTCAGAGAGGCTAAGTTGTCGGAGTTACTCAGTCCCGACCCCTCAACAGAAAATGATGTTCTCGCCATTACCGAGAAGTTTTAGGAGCTACTTCCATTCGCCTCATCTATTATCCAATCCGAGGTGGATAAGATCAAGTACTTCAGCAATAGGTTGAAACCTCGTATGCGGCTACAATTTCTTAATCATCACTGTACCACTCTGGCCGAATTCATCGAGAAAGTTATTGCTTATGAGCTTACTGCTAAGAAAATTTCTAAGAATCAAACTTCATCTTCTGGCAAGAAATCGAAGAATCGTAATCAGTCTGAGGGCAGTCATGCAACCTTCAAGAAGCCTCGTGCGGGCTCTACTTTTTCTGAGCGACCTCCTATGGAGCCGAAACCTGAGGAGTCTCAGTCCCGAGTGGCCATTCGGCCATCACCTATTTCAACTATGGAGAACAGGGCCATTTCAGCACTAAGTGTCTGAAGCCGACCCTCACGTGTAATAACTGTGGGATTGATGGGCATAAGACCCGTTTCTGCCGAAGAGACTCCAAACCTACTCCAGCGACATCTCAGGCCCCGAAGCAGTCAGCGGTTCAGAATCAGGCCACTCAGTCCGCGTCGTTTAAGACGATGGGAGCAAACAAATACGGAGCTCATAACTATCAGACGGGAGCATCCGGTTCCGGGGTTGGCAAGCCCCGAATTTATGAGATGAAGAGGACCGACAATCCGAAGGCGCGAATGATCTCAGGTACACTCGAAATTCTATCTCAACCTATGTGTACCCTTTTTGATACTGGTGCATCGCATTCATTCATTTCCGAGTCTTGCTTGAGTAGACTTCATATGGATAGTGCTACTAGTTGTGAACCTTATATCATCGGACTACCTGATGGTAGAAGAATTATCAGATATCGTGAGATTAAGAATTATCCGATTCAGCTTCATGGCCGTGTTTGGTTGGCAGACCTGATCGTGGTAGATTTACCTAGAGATGATGTCATTTTGGGTATTGATTGGATGGATCGTCATGATGCCATCCTTAGTGTTCGTAAGCATATGGTCACTATCATTTCAGACGATGGAGTCGAGTGTGTATTTCAGGGGAGTAATCCCAGCTGTTCCGGAAGAGTTGTCAATATGATGAAAGCAGTGAAATTACTCAATCAGGGGTGTGTTGGTTATTGGTGCTATATGACCAAGACCGAGAAATCATCAGTGTCACTGGTAGATATCCCAGTAGTGATTGAATACGTGATGTATTTCCAAACGAGTTACCTGATTTGCCTCCATAGATAGATGTGGAATTCACGATTGAATTGGATCCCGGTACATCTCCAATATCGAAAGCACCCTATCGTATGACCCCGACCGAAATGCAGGAATTGAAGAATCAACTGGAGGAATTGACCGAGAAGGGTTATATCAGACCGACTGCGTCTCCGTGGGGAGCACCAGTATTATTTGTCAAGAAGAAGGATGGTTCGTTTCGCTTGTGCATTGATTATCGAGAATTGAACAGGGTGACGATCAAGAATAAATATCCCCTTCCCCGCATCGATGATCTCTTGGATCAACTTCAGGGAGCTTCAGTATTTTTCAAGATCGATTTGAGATCTGGGTATCATCAGTTACGAATTCGAGAGTCAGACATTGCTAGAACGGCGTTTCGAACACGCTATGGGCATTACGAGTTTGTGGTGATGCCGTTTGGGTTAACTAATGCACCTGCTGTATTCATGGAGTTGATGAACCGAGTTTTCATCGACTATTTAGAACGGTTCGTGGTTGTTTTCATAGATGATATTTTGATTTATTCTCGTGATCGAGAAGAGCACGAATTTCACCTTCATCGGGTTCTCGACGTGTTGAGATGAGAGCAGCTTTATAGGAAATTTTCCAAACGTGGGTTTTGGATGTCCGAGGTGACGTTTCTCGGGCACGTGATTTCATCAGACGGAGTACGTGTCGGCCCTCAGAAGATGGAGGCTATACGAGATTGGCAACCTCCGAAGAATGTTAAGGAAATACGAAGTTTTCTCGAATTAGCTGGCTATTATCGGCGATTTGTGGAAGGATTTTCTAAAATCGCTCAACCGATGACGAACCTTTTGCGAAAGGATAAGAAATTCACGTGGTCTAACGTGTGTCAGCGGAGTTTTGAGGAACACAAGAGTCATTTAATTTCAGCGCCTATCCTTTCTTTACCACAAGGGACAGAGGGATTCGTGGTTTATAGTGACGCGTCCGGACAAGGTCTCGGATGTGTATTAATGTAGAATGGGAAAGTGATTGCCTATGCTTCACGGCATCTGAGACCTTATGAGGTCAACTATCCGACCCATGACCTGGAGCTAGCGGTCGTGGTTTTCCCGTTGAAGATTTAGCGTCATTATCTTTATGGCGTCACCTGTCAGATTTTCACTGATCATAAGAGTTTGAAGTATATATTTACTCAGAAGGAGTTAAATATGCGTCAGAGACGGTGGTTGGAACTAATTAAAGATTATGATATCGAGATTCAATATCACCTGGGTAAGGCAAATGTTGTCGCCGATGCCTTGAGTCATAAGTCTGTGCAGGAGCAAATGCTTGATTGTTAACCATTCAGAAAGAGCTTCAACAGGAAATCCTAAAACCCGAGACCGAGGTCTGGTTACAGCGAGTATAAGGGAAACTTTGTATGTTAGAGATTGCATCGCCACTTGAGGAGGCGATCAGAGTGAATCAGGGTTCAGACCCATTTTTGTTGCGCATTCGAGATTATGTGGCTTAGGGGAAAGCCCCTGGATTTGTGGTCCACGAGGATGGACTTTTGCGATTTAAGAACCGGTTATGTGTTCCGGCGGATGACGAGTTGAAAAACTCGATTTTGAGAGAGGCCCATGCTATCCCTTATCTTATTCATCTGGGGTCTAGCAAGATGTACAAGGACTTGAAACAAAATTATTGGTGGGGTAATATGAAGCGAGAAGTCGCAGAATTTGTTTCGAGATGTCTGACCTGTCAGCAAGTCAAGATAGAACATCAGCGACTGGCGGGTATGCTGAAACCGCTTCCTATCCCAGAATAGAAGTGGGAGGATATTTCGATGGACTTCATTACGAGCTTGCCAGCGAGTCATTGCGGCATGAATGTGGACCGTTTAACTAAGTCAGCTCATTTCCTCGAGATTAAGGATATGTGGGGTCCTGAGAGACTTGCCCAGTTATTCATTAAAGAGATCGTGAGATTGCACGGCACCCCTAAGAGTATCGTTTCGGATCGTGATGTGCGATTTGTGTCACATTTTTTGAAATCTGTTCATCGTGCCATGGGAACTCAGTTCAATTTCAGCACGGCTTTTCACCCTCAGTCCGATGGACAATCAGAGAGAACTATTCAAATGTTGGAGGACATGTTGAGGGCATACGTCCTCGATTAGAAAGATGATTGGGAAGCCCAACTACCTTTGATCGAGTTCACGTACAATAATAGTTGGCATGCTTCAATTCAGATGGCACCTTACGAGGCCTTATACGGTCGTCGTTGTCGATCTCCCCTATGCTGGGATGACTTATCAGAATCGATCGGCACTGAACTCGATATGCTTTTAGCTGCCCGTGAGAAGGTGGCATTGATCTGGAGTCATTTGTTGACAGCTCAGAGTCGACAGAAATCATATGCAGATAATCGTCGTCGACCATTAGAGCTCGAGGCAGGTGACCACGTCTTGATAAAGGTATCCTCGAGTCTAGGTGTCTTCCGTTTCGGAAAGCGAGGAAAGTTGAGTCCATGATTCATTGGACCATTTGAGATTTTGGATCGAGTAGGCGATCTGGCTTATAGATTGGCTTTACCTCCAGCCCTGAGCCAAATTCATTACGTGTTTCATGTCTCTCAGTTGCGGAAGTATATTGCCGACCCTAGCCACATGCTTTAGTTTGATGAAATCGAGATATCGGATGATCATATGTATGAGGAGCGTCCCGTACGAATCTTAGAGTGGCGAATCAAATAGTTGAGGAACAAGTCGATTCCTTTGGTAAAAATTCAGTGGTCGAGACACGGAGTCAAAGAGGCTACTTGGGAAACCGGGGATAGTTTGCGGGAGAGTTATCCCAAATTGTTTCACTCTTAGTTTCGAGGACGAAACTAGTTTTAAGGGGGGGAGTATGTAATACCCGATTGTAAATTCATTCATTCTCATTCAGTAAACCGTTCCTATGTAATTTTTTACTTATTAATAATCATTCATCATTCACATTCATTCATTCGTGTTCACCGTTCGGATTAACTTTGAGACGTGTATCGATATTGTTCATTGTTTCAAACTTGCTTGAGAATCGAGATGAGAATATTATCTTGATTGTTGTAATTGCTTCGTTAGTCGATATTGATATCGGAGTTCATACCATTTCAAAATTTACTCCTTGTTCGAATCGTGCTATTGTTGGGAAAACTCTTGTAATCATTGCTCGGAACCACCGTTTTGGGGTTTCCGCACTTCCATTTCGTGTTATTGTTCCCAAGTATTGAATCCTATTGCTTTTATTCTCTTCCCGGGTCATTTTTCATCATTTTTTGGGCCCGAATAGTGTGCGCCGCGGCACAAGGGAGTGTGCGCCGCGGCACAAACCTTGTGCATTTTGGGCTAGAACCGCCTGTACCGCGGGCCGCAGCACACTCAGTCCGTGCCGCGGCACACGATGCAGAATTGCCTTTTTCAGCGGGTTTTGGTGAGGAGAAAGCTCATTTCATCATCTTCCTTCTTTCTCTCCTCCTTGGACGATTTGTGGGCGATATTTTGGGCGATTTAGCATCATCAAACTCAGAGAATCATCTTCTTAAAGTTGTGGTGTGGATTCACAACATATTTGTGGTTTCTTCATCCTAATTCAAGGTAACTTCTTCAACCCTAGATTTGATTTTGAGTTGGAGCATGATGTTTTGGATGATATAATCATGATTTGTGAAGGATATACGTTCGATTATAAGATTTTATGAGTTACCATCGAATTGTTGGAAGTTTTATTCAAGAACACTTTGAAGGTTGACTTGGAATTGGGATTTTTGATTAAATGTTATCGTAAGCTCGAATTGAGTATTCCTATTGGATTATCAATTGTGTTGATGGCGTTTTGTTGGATTGAATCATTGATTAGAGGTCGGTTGTGTTGTGTCGAGAATTATACGTCTCGACAGGCGATCACACCAGAGACCAGGCGACCTAGCCTTAGCCCGGCAGCCAAGGCAGAACTGCCGACGAGAGACCAGGCGACCTAGCCGTAACCGAGCAGCCAAGACAGATCGGCCGGCCGAAGGTCCCAGGACAAGTCCCGGTGCCGAGCGATCGACATCTAAGACGATCGTCTCTCGGTACTTGGCGATCGACTCCTGGTGGCCGACTAGCAGACGATCATCTCTCGGCACTTGCCGATGCCGACCTCTGGTGACCGACCAATGACGACCGCCTCATGCCGCTCGAAGCCGATGATCATCCAGTCGGCAAAGGCCGAAGCCCAGGACAGAGCCCACGTGCAGTACCGAGACAAGATCCGCATTTCACGGATCATTGACGCGGCTTGTCGGCATCTTTCCACGGTAAGCGAGGCCGCGAAAGGTGTCGATAGGACCACCGTGGCGGCAACTCGGGACGCGTCTTTGGCTCCTCATTGGACCACACGGTGAGCTGCCCGGCGACCTTGGACTTTAGGCAAACAGCCCATGTGACTTAAAGACGATCGCCCTATTATTATATTGGACGAAAGGCGATCGCCTGCCAGAAAACAAGGCATCTCAGCCCCTATAAATAGAAGGCTCCCTGCACTCGGCCATGTCTCGGGTTCTTGACGATTTCAGCACACAACTTGGCTTTCCTACTCTTGGCAACAGCTATCTCTCGGTTCCTTCTTCTCTCTCAGCATCTCCTACACGGAAGACGATCGGCAGAGAGCAAGAACACCAAAGCTTCGCTCAAGAGCTAGATAGATAGGATCTTTTACACTCATTGTATTTAGATTCTTACATTAATACTTGTATCCACGAATACTTATTAATAACATCTCGCGAGAGCATTCAAGCCCGGGCCTAACAAACCCGGCAAATCTAGTGTTATTCACACCCCCTCGGAAGTGCTCCCGCAACCTTGTTTGTTGTCCATCCATTCCAGCAGTATTTCATCTTCGGATAAATATTTCGGGCAACAACAATTGGCGCTAGAAGAAGGGGTTGAACCTTCGATTTTATTCCTACCGTCTCGAAGGACACTCACTGTTCTCCGGGGCATATACCTGAAAAAACACTCACTGTTCTTCAGAGAAAGCTTTCAGAATCATGTCTTCCGCCTCCGCGTCGAAGAAAGCCGCTGGTCGATCCGCCAGACGCCTCGTTCCGTCACAGTCCGAGCCACAGCCGATGGCGTAGGGTAGCCGCCGCGGTCCGAGACACTCGATCCCGCCCCTGGGGGACGACCCAAGTCTCTCGCTCGATCAGTTACAAACCGCGGAATAGATCGAGGAGGCCATGGCCATCCTACAAAAGCGACGGAGTGTTCTCGACGCGCCTACCGCTATCACCCCCTCGGCCATCCGCCGGATGACCAAACGGAAGTTCAAGGCGTTGCTGACCGAGCGATCTCCAGGAGGCTCCCATTCGAAAGAAGAGGCGCTCGCTAGCCGGGGCACCTCCATTTTCGATCGCCTAGGCAGCGACCCATCTTGGCGACTGGGGCAGTCCGGCCCCATCCACGAGACGACGGAACTCGAGTCTGTCATTAGGAGTTCGGCGTATCCGACTCCCAGAAGGCCGACCAGCCATCTGGCTCCCCCTCGCCAAATAGCCGAGGTCGGCAGCAGCGGAGTCAGGAGATCGGTACACGATCGCCTCGGCTCCCGCTCCAAAAGCCGATGCACGAGCGACCATGCTACAGCGATGGCCGCGATGCAACGCCAGCTCGACGACATGAAGGTGCTCCTGGAATCTGGGGCAGGTGCCAAGAGCAAGATCGCCGGGCCGAGCGAGCCGCTCGCGGTCCACATCGAGCTCGCCCCCATGCAGCATAAGATCACTCCTCCGCAAACACCTTTGTATGAGGGGAGATCAGACCCCGAAACACACCTAAGCAAGTTCAACATCTACATGACCGGGTGTGGGGCATCTGACGCGACCAGGTGTCGAATGTTCCCTCTGACGCTGGACGACCTTGCCCACAGGTGGTACGCCTCATTGCCGCCTCGGTCCATCGGCTCCTTTAATCAACTGGCGAGCGACTTCACAACGCATTTCGTCACCAGGGTCTCTCGGCCAGAAGGTCCCCATCGCATGATGCAAATCAGGCAAGGGGAAGAAGAATCCGACTCGGACTACATCGACCGGGTAGACGAGATCATCCTCAACGGCGAGCCCGTAAGCGATGAGATCGCCCTATACGCGGTCCTAGGGGGGTTCCATGGTCTGTCGCCTATGTTCAGGCATCTTACAAAGGACCAACCCACGACCTACGCGATCTTCCGCGCTAAGGCCGCAGATTTTCTGGCCAGGCAAAGGTTTCTTCTTAGCCTGTGAGCAGCGCGATCGGCGCCCGAACGACGATCTCCAATCTTCCAGCCCGATCGCCGGTATCAAGCAACATCACCAAAACCGGAGGACTCGTTCGCCATCTACAGTTCACCATCCAACATGATGGACTAAGGCACGAGATCGCCTCCATCGCACAACGTACACCGTCGAAGGTCGGCATCTACATGACGATCCGCGGTGGAAGAGTGAAGCCATAGTCCTGGTAGTCGATGGAACCGGCTGCTTCGTCCATGCAAGGTCCCTTTGGGCCAAGATCGCCCGCCCTTCGTTTAAATACGAGGCCGGCGTAGTCTGAGGTCCCTCCAAAACTAATCAGTGGACACGTTCGCCCGCCCTCAAAGGTTCATCATCTAACATGGTGAACCCGGACAATGCAACGTGCCACTACCCCCGTCCCAACGTACACCGTCGAGGTTCGCCATCTTCATGGCAGGCCGAGGTGGAAGCAGAGCCAACAAGCCGCGGAAGTGGAGTTGATTAATCCGACGACGCCCCGCGCAAGGACTCCTCTAGACCAAGACCGCACGCCCTTCGTTTAAATACGAGGCGAGACGCAGCCTAACAGAGGACCCTCACAATAAAATGAGTCACGAAACAGTCAATGTCGTTCGCGCAAAAGACACGGTCATGGGGTCGGTCCATCGAACTCCGCGACTGTGCACGGTTCCTCAGCGACGAAACAATCAAGTTTCTACGATGGATCGGCCAATGTTGTTTTTTGCAGGTACTAGACCGAAAGATAGCTAGCCAATCGATCGGATCGCCCGTCCTCATCCTACACGATCGCCAGCAAGAACCACCTCGCCCCATGTATTCAACATCGGAGCAAGCTGGGGGGCAATTGTTGTGTCGAGAATTATACGTCTCGACAGGCGATCACACCAGAGACCAGGCGACCTAGCATTAGCCCGGCAGCCAAGGCAGAACTGCCGACCAGAGACCAGGCGACCTAGCCATAACCGAGCAGCCAAGACAGATCGGCTGGCCGAAGGTCCCAGGACAAGTCCCAGTGCCGAACGATCGATATCTAAGACGATCGTCTCTCGGTACTTGGCGATCGACTCCTCGTGGCCGACTAGCAGACGATCATCTCTCGGCACTTGCCGATGCCGATCTCTGGTGACCGACCAATGACGACCGCCTCATGCCGCTCGAAGCCGATGATCATCCAGTCGGCAAAGGCCAAAGCCCAGGACAGAGCCCACGTGCAGTACCGAGACAAGATCCGCATTTCACGGATCATTGACCACAGCCTGTCAGCATCTTTCCACCAGCCGACAGGCCCGCCGAAAGGTGTCAGTAGGACCGCCCGTGACAGCAACTCTGGACGCGTACTGGCTCCTCATTGGACCGCACAGTTGGCTGCCGGCAGTAGCCTTGGACTTTAGGCAAACAGCCCATGTGACTTAAAGACGATCGCCCCATTATTATATTGGACGAAAGGCGATCGCCCGCCAGGAAACAAGGCATCTCAGCCCCTATAAATAGAAGGCTCCCTGCACTCGGCCATGTCTCGGGTTCTTGACGATTTCAGCACACAACTTGGCTTTCCTACTCTTGGCAACAGCTATCTCTCGGTTCCTTCTTCTCTCTCAGCATCTCCTACACGGAAGACGATCGGCAGAGAGAAAGAACACCAGAGCTTCGCTCAAGATCTAGATAGATAGGATCTTTTACACTCATTGTATTTAGATTCTCACATTAATACTTGTATCCACGAATACTTATTAATAACATCTCGCGAGAGCATTCAAGCCCGGACCTAACAAACCCGGCAAATCTAGTGTTATTCACACCCCCTCGGAAGTGCTCCCGCAACCTTGTTTGTTGTCCATCCATTCCAGCAGTATTTCATCTTCGGATAAATATTTCGGGCAACAACAGGTTGTCGATACGATTGGGATTAGTTGTAAATAATGGGAGATTGTTTACAAAGTGTTTGTCGGAATGCCCCAATGAGTTTGGATTCATTGTATCGACCTCTTGAATTGGTTATGATCTCTATTGATACGTATATTAAGCGAATTGTTGGTAATTGTATTATTCAAGGTTGTTTGAGTGACCGATATCTCCATTAAGGACGTTTGTTCGTGAGAGGACATTTCATCACCGGTATTATGTAAGTTAATTCTTACTCGGTTAAAAGGATACTCATTCCTTTCATTGTTGTTCATTCATATTCATAATTCATTCATGATATATTATTCATGTCGAGACTTGTAATTATCAAACTAATCATTATATTCATGAAGAACGACGGTTTCAATCATTTCAGTGAGCGGTCATTCATTTCATTATTATTTCATCTCGGTGAGTCATTCTTGACCCATGTCGTTTTGTCATTCATTGATATTCATCATGGTCACTTTTGTTCTTGTGACCTTCTGGGTTCATATTGCGTGGCCGGTGGTTATGTGTGGAATTTTTAGTCGGACACACGATAGTCATATGAAGAGTTCACCGACACAATGGACTGTGCACACGGTAACGTGCCTCCATGAGACTAATTAGGTACAAGGATGGGTGTGTCCGGACACTCTTCTTGTGCACTTGCACGTCCCATTACGGGCGTACTATGATGCCCCTCTTCAGCTTGATTTCATGACTTATATATTTAAATGATTGTGCTTGTTCAACTCTTGAGGATTGTTGTTCTGTGTAACTGACCCCGTTGGGGGATATTTGTTTTCAGGCCATGGAAAGACAAAGGCATGGGAAGAGAACGTTGACGGTGAGGAGTCCCAGTGATACTATTAGGGGGCCCCAGTCTATCTATTTGTTCATGCTTTCTTGTTATGTATTTTTTCGATGCACTTCCGTATGGATTGTCATTTATTCAGTGTTGTATATTTTATCTTCACATGAAATATACATGTATTCTGTTCTCTTGGGTGTGTTGTACTTGAAACTCCTCATCGGAGTAATTGATGATGTAATGTGGTTCGGTACTACATTTGCACTATATAATTCATAAATCATCACTCGCCTAGTGGGTCCTAGTCGGTGGTCCACGGTACTGTAATATCCACCTAGTTTGGGGTGTTACACTCGGACTATAAATATTAATGTAAAAAACTTACGGGGGTATTTTGACAATAATATTCGAAGTTTTTCGTAGTTTTCCATGTATATCCACATTGGAGAATCTTCTAGTAACTCCCACGTCGATTGGAAAAGGTCCCAATCACGTTGCGACCTAATAGTTGGCCTGTAATTCTTCAAAATATTTTGACCAATGTGCCATCTACAGAGTAAATGATTGGCGTGCGGAAAAACTATTTCACACGCATTCATGAGAGCGAACTCTCTATCTGTGACTATAACCCGTGGGTGCATGCACTCATTTAGCGTCTTCTTTAGCTGTTTCAAGGCCCATTTATAGTTGTCCATCTTTTCTTCACTTATAAAAACAAAAGTTATGCAAAATGTCTTGTTAGTTGAAGTTACACTAACAATTTGAACAAAAGGCATATTATATATGTTCGTCTTGTACGTGACATCTGTAATCAACACGTGTGGGAATGCACGCCATATCTCATAAGATGTAGGATGAACAAAAAATAAAGCTTGCAACTCGTTTGTAATTGGGTGTGAATAAGTCTGATAAACATAATGATTAATATACAAAAGGGACATAAGAACCTGCATGGGAGTTTTACCGGCTTTCGCGTCCTTGCGAATTTTTTTTTGTGCCTCATATATTTTTGGGAGTGTTGACAAGTTAGTCTCATCTTGATCCTTTAGCGTTGATAGAATTTCACATGGTGGCACACTCCTCCACGTCAAATCTTCTACCAAACGAAATTCATCATCAGATAACCGCTTTGCATATGGTGGTTATGTTGATCGCATACCACTCTTATGGTCCAATAATGATGTTCCAATGAATAAATTACCAATTGAAACGGACAATCTGTCTTTTTGCTACTAGTATTTTTACTTGATCCGGATCCGTCAGGTTTACCACTACGGTCACACATAAGAAACAATTTATTCATGAAACCATTTTTGCATTTCTTTGATCTTTGTGTGACGATGACATAACCAAGAGAGTATGACGTATTTTTCACCCAATTCATCATATCTTCACGAGACCCAAAAACCTACAATTGCATTTATTTTTTTTATGGTGATGTGACGAATATTAATTTTATTAAAATAACAAAATATTTATTATTTAAAATTTATTGTACTTGATCGGTAAAAAATGGTGATGTCCATGTGGAAAATTGAGCTTATTCAGGTCCATAAAAAATTGAGCATCATCAACACTTGAATTTGAGTTGTTTTCATAAAAAAATGACATCTTTTTATCAAAACAAAGCAATTTCGTGTAATAAAAAAAATCATCATATATAATAAACAAAAATCAGATTTATTAACTAAGGAACCACCACTACATATAGCAGGAACCGCTAAAAACCTTATACTTTTTGTCTGACAAAAAAAGGCTATATAAGGGAGAGAAAGAGGGCCCTGATCAAAGACACGCCCCCAGTTTTTTTTTTTTTTTTTTTTACGCCCGCTGTATACCCCAGATGCAGTACAGCCCCCACCCCCATATTCCTTCCTTTCTTTTTTTTTTGGATTTTGACGCCCGCCCTGCGTAGCCCCCTAGATTTCTTTTTTTTTTTCTAGAAATTAAAGGTATTGTGGGGCCTACTGGTTTCAGTGGGCCTAGTGGTGTATAAACCACACCTCCTTTTTAATATGGCCATCATTTGACTTTTAATTGAAATAAGTGGAAATGAGACCAACAATATTCGATGTAGAAAAAGACTTTAATCTAAATAAGTAGAAAGAGCACCATCAAAAACAACATCTTATTGCACCACTTTGGATAATAAAACTCAATTCTTCCTATACGTTTATTTTAATTAACATCAATATATAATTAGTTGAAGATATAAAAATATATTTTAAATGATTATTTTTTTATATTGCTCCTAAATAAAATTATAGAAGAACAAGTTTGAAGATAGATGGAAGGATTTTTCTTGAGATAGATAGAAGTTGTAGTATCTGTACGCAGGTAGTCATCTTTATATCCATTAAATCAGGTTAAAATTGATCTTGATCGTTGATCATTAATGTACTACTATCAAAAAAATGTTGTATATTTTATATTTTGCTATTTTTGAAAAAAACAAACAAATATAGAATTCCTGCAATACCCTAAAAAAATACAAGTTTATTGTTATTTATTCTAAATTTCTAAAGTACTCATTTTTACTATATAGTCATATTAGTAGAAAAATATTAATTTTATAAAAAAATTCAGTTTCAAAATAAGTTAACTACATACGGTATCCACCATCTAAGTAAGTATGAAATCCAACAAAAATATTAAATAAATTGAGATCACTTTAGAATTCAAAAAGCTTTAAAAAATGGGCAAAAATACAAAATTAATTTTATGTTTAAAAATCAATCCTAAAATCATGATATCTAAATCGCAAAAAAATATATAAAATCCAATCAAATTTCAAAAAAAAAAATTAATAGATTCTGAAATACTAAAGATAAATGCCAAAAAAATGTATAGCTGAGAATATGAAAAGAATTAGTGTTTCTTAAATTAATAATATTCTAAGATTTGTTTTTAATTTTTGTAAAGTAATTTGTATTTATAGATTTAATTTTGCTTTTAGCATTTTTTTCAAATTTTCATTTGTTTGTACTAACTGGAGTTTATTTTTTTTAGATTATATATAATTTCTACATTTATTTGTAATTCTGTTTGTGCTTGTAAATATATTAAATATTTGAGTATGTGGTTAATATTTGAAATAGTTATTCTTATCCATTTTGATATTCCTAGCTCATCTTTATTTTATTGAATTTTAACCATATTGGTCAAATAGTGTAGGATGCATGAAATACATTATATTTTTTTATATTTATTGATAAAAGATTTTTACATTTGTGGATATATTTATATTTTCCTGTATTTTAATTCTGATTTTTAAAGAATTATTTTAGTTTTTTTAGAGTTTTCAATTTATTTATTATTTTAGAGTGTAGCTATATTTTATTTATAATATTTTAACTTAATTGAAGATATTTGTATATTTTATTCATTTTATTTGTATGTTAATAGATATATTATAATAAATATGTTTTAAAGGATTTATGTTATTGCAGGATTTATAAATTAAGAAACCTACTAATTTAAGTTTAAGTTCGAAAATTAAACTCTTTAACAATATTTCCTATTGAATAACTCAATAGGAAATATAATTTGTTCTACTCTAAACATAGGATATGTAAGATAAAATTTATTTTACCTTTCATAATTCATCAAAAATCAAGTATTATTTTTTATATGGACCCTTATATCTAACCATTATTTCTCACAAAATACTTAATGGAAAATGTTATGAATAGTTTGGTATCAATTTTAAATAATTAACAAAAGTTTTTTTCTAAAATAAAGTTATTCATATTCATTTTAATTATTCCTAAAAAAATATTAAATTCAATTTAATTCTTAATTCTAGATGATTGCTTATTCATAAGCTATTATGAATTCAACAAGACAGGCCGTTGTTGTGAAATTGATAGACAAACTGGAAGCAGCGTTAGAGCATCTCGATTCTTTACCAATTATTTCTAATTTTTAGGACTTTTTTTGTAAGTTTTAGAATTAATTTTTATTTTTTAGAATTTTTACATACTTTTTGTATTTATTTGTACTTCTTCAAAATTTATTTGTATTTTTTAAAGTATATGATTTATTTAAGTTATTGTAAATTTATTAAATCTTGATAAGATTATTTTGTATATTTTTATAATTTGATAAACTTGTTTATATTAACAGGATATTACTTCTATTTATTATTTCAGTATTTATTTGTATTATATTAGACTTATTTATATAGTATTTATATTTTAGATATTTACATAATTTTTAGTATTTGATTATTTATTAATTTTATAATTCATAATTATTTCTAGAATAGTTTGTCATACTTATTTGGAAATTTCAGAATTCACCTTAATTTTATTTATAAATTTTGATAATTATTTATGATTCAGATGATATTTTTTTTGTGTAATTTACATTAAAGTAAATGAAGAATAAATAAAAGAAGAGAACATTTCTATTAGTTTATTTATTTATACTTAAGTAATTTTTGTATTTAAATAATTTTAAATTTATATTTAATAAACATATTTGTTGAAATCTTAATGCCTACCTGCATACAGATAGTACAACATCTACCTATTTCAAGAAATTCACAGAGAAACTATAAATGTTTAAATTCTAACAATTTTTTTAAATTAAAAAGAAGGAAGGATAATTCATTCATAAATACTCTTAAACAGTTCCGAAAATTAGGTAAATAAATTAATATTTTAGACCTATTCAAACTTGTAAAGTTGAAACTTAATAAGTAGAGAATCTCTTATAAGAAAGAGGTGGGATTTTGCGTTGGATTTTAAATATGGGTTTGGGAATCAAATTCAATAACTTGAAAAGCAAACAAGAAAAAAGAAAAAAAAAAAATGCTATTAGAAGAGTTTTTTTTTTTTTAAAGCACACCAACTCTTTGAGTAGATCGCGTTAATGACGTAGTAAATTGGCATATTATCATTGTATATCAACTCTTCACCAAAGTAAGGGGACAGATGAACGGACACATGATAAAATGAGTAATGCTACTTTTTGTCTGACAGCGGCGAGGGTGACAATCATGCATTAGCGCGTCGCATGAAGTGAGATAAAAGTGAAAAGTGAAATGTCACAATCACATTTATCTCACTTTCGAGGATCGTCGCTATCTCAAATCAGCGCCGTTGTCAGTGTATTGTGAAAGTAGCATTACTCTGATAAAATATTAGGAAAATTACAATAAATGATACTTCATCCATCTCATCCATCTTAAGCATTTATTTTCCGGCAAGAGATTTAAGAAAAGCTGAAAAGTAGTATATAGGATATGTTTGGTTGGTCCCAAAAGCTAAATTATAATCTTCATCTAGATTAGAATTAGTCAAATAATATAATTTGACCCTAATAATCTCGTTTGAATGGTACTGTTTTAATTTAGATTATAATTTTTATCTAGATTAAACTCAAACGCTTTTCCCCATAACGTTCAATCTTCATCTACCAGATTTTCTTTTTATATTCCAATTCTACTCAACAAAAGAAAAAAAGCACGCCGAGTGCCCTACTCTCCCTACTCTCTCACGGACTCATCTCTCGCAGACCTTCATCCTCCTCACGACAATTCCTTGATCGGCCATCGCCATCAACATCTTACCGCCGCCGAGCAAAGGTTAGTGTTCCTTTTTGCTTCGATTAATGGAATTAGGTTTTAAATTGGCTCTTGGGTCATAATATTAACTCTTTCTTAAGGTACAAGTTCCTCTTGGGTTTCGCCCTTTAGCTTAGACCTGCAATTTCTATTCTTTTTCTTTGTTCTGCCAATGCCAGCCGCCAGGTGAGTAAGTAAGTCAGCATACTTGTTTTCTTTGTATAGGTAATTTTTTATTTGTGCCCCTCCAACAGTGGTGCCCTGATCGGCCATGGCTGCCCCCTACCAGGGCTGCGTCTGTCAATCACCATGCTTGAACGCGCACAAAGTGTTCAATTAGATCTCAAACTATAGCTTTAAAGTCCGAAGGACACTGTGGTAAACAGTTTTTCAGATACTCAAAAAGTCGAAGCACATATCGATGTTATGATCCTGAGACTGGGCATACCCATGGATCGATCCTTGACAAATTTTCTGAATTTACTATTTGATCTATGCCACTATCACGACCCGTTCCTCAATTAAATCCCTTCGTCATTGAACCAGGACAGCCCACTCTCTCAATTTCTATTAACAAATTCAAAGCCAACCTTGTTTCCAAAGTCCTCCATCAACGACATGGAATTAATTACCATGAAATGTTCAATCTTATCATTAAACCAGTAACCATACGAGCAGCATTTCCCTATCTCTCTCTACAAAATAGCCTCTCAAAGAGCTTGACATCAGTAATGCTTTTCTTTATTTCCATCTCAAAGAACATGTCTACATGTCTCAGCCCCCAGTTATGTAGATTCCCACGATGGTGCCTCTGATGTCTCTAGCCATTTAATATTAGGAACTTATGTGTCAAATAAGCCATATTCATGAATTTCTAGTTGTTAATGCAAATAATATTTGTTCAAGGTTCAAGTAGGTTGGCATGCAGTTAACTGATTAAGTCAAACTTTTATTCATAATACTTATATTTAAAATTTTGAACTCTATAATTCTTAGCGAGATGGAATCAAATGCTGAAAAAAAGAACAATGAATCAAGAATAAGGGGAACGAACTTTGACTGGACAGAAGGGTGCATAAAGGTTTTATTTAACCTTTGCGTGGAGTTCCATGTGCAGAATGGCAAAACTACTGCATATAGATGGCATGAAATACAACATGACTTTGAAAAAATAACCAACAAAAAATGTAATAATCCATTTTGTTGTAAGAACAAACTTGATTCAATGAAGAGGGAGTGGCGCGCATGGAAAAACTTAAAGAGGGGGGAAACCGACTTAGGATGGGATCCGATCAGGAAGAATTTACCTTCGAAGAATGGTGGAACAGAAAAATCAAGGTAATAATTTTAAACAAATGAGTAATTTGTGGTTACTGTATTTACTATGAGAATATAATTTGCAATGATTTACCATGATAATGTGTAGGAAGATGCTGAATGTAAAAAGTTTCGCAATAAAGGAGTATCCTCGGAGTTGGAAGAAATATGGAATAAGCTATTTGAGGATACAGTTGCAACGGGGTTGAATTGTGTAACACCATCTATGGATCCTCCAAGTGTGAACAAGACACAAGATGTTAATGTTGAGAATGCTTACATGCCTGAAAGTGGTAACCATAATGCATATGCGGAGGTTGGGGATGACGATTATTCACAATACACACCATACTCTTCACGCTTGGAGGATCTAGAAAGGCAAGAGAATGACTTTTTTGGTTCTTTTGTGGAGGAGTTGAGTCATGGTGGACCAAGTGGGGAAAATAATTCGGAAAATATGTCGCAATAATCCAAACAATTTCAGAAAAAATCTACATTAAAAACAAAACACGTACAAATGAAGCGGAGAAAAAGACAATCACTGGGAGCTGTGTTGTTTCAAGATCATATGACTAAGATGAATGTTAAATATGATCGTGCTTTGGAGATATTAGAGGCTGATTCGGCAACTAGTGTCAATCAGAATCAAGGCGGGATTGCTTCAGCACTTCGTGTTCTGGATCGTATGATTGATGATGGTTCTATTGAAATGGGCAGCGATTTTTGGTGCTATGCAGCCACTTCACTTAAAGAAGCCGACACAAGAGAATAATTTATGAGTTTGCGTGATGATGTTGCGAGGTTGGCATGGTTGCAGTGGCAATTTAAGAATAAATAAGTGTCACTTGTATTGTTTCATCTTTTACTTGTGCCTTTTCATTTGGATACGTGTATTTTAATTATTTCATTGTTATGTTGACAATTATGACAATTGCTTTTATTTTAAAAACTTGATGAATATATGCTCTCTCTTAAATTCACTAGGAGTAATTGTGACAATTGCTTTTATTTTAAAAATGATCCCAAATTATCTGTTCCCACTTTTATTGACCCAAGTAAAAACGAGTGTTATGATAATTCCTTCCAGAAGTCCACAATGAATTTCATTTTTATTGAACCAGTTCCATCAACATTTCATTTGTGCTCATTGTGAGTGCTTTGTCCTGCAAGTACTTTAGTGAACAACACCTTGCTAGACTAATACTGATTATTAGTGTTCTTTATTTTCTTTTTTTTTCAGGACATTGATTGATGATGAATGTACTCGTTATTTAAGTGGTTCTTATAATAATATTGATACATTGTGCTTTTTAGGTCTATTTGGTCGATTATATTCTTCTAATCATCCATATATTTTTTTCTATAGAAAAATATGATATAGCCATATCAACTGCATGTCCTGGGCTTGATTATATTGTTGTCGAAACCACTGCTGCAGCAGAAGCTTGTGTTAAGTTACTCCACACCCAGGAACTTGGTGTTGCTACTTTCATGATTCTGGTAGATGAATCATTCAACTTTTCTTTCAGCATCATTTATAACTTTTCTCTTTCACTTTGTTGTTTTAGAATTCTTTCTTCCAATAGTCATTCCTTTCTCAAGCTTACCTAGTTGTTCTATTTTATTTTGTAATATCTCTAGCGCTTTTGGTTTTAATCTAAGAAATGATTAATCACTGCTTTCTATTCTTGTATTTTTCATTTTGCTGTTGTAGGCATCTCGCATTATGGGTATGGAAAAGAGACGGAGGAGAAAACATTATATATTTTGGCTCACTACATCATGCATGTCAAATATTTTAGCTGGATACTACTATACACATATGTACAAACAGCCATGTATGACTTCTCTTCAAACAGGAGAGTTGTGGATGAAAGAAGTTTTAAATGGACATCCAATTCGATCGGTTAATGCATTTAGAATGGACGCCAAATTATTTATGCAACTATGTGAGGAATTGACATCCAAATATGGTTTAAAGGCAAGTAGTAAAAAGTATGGGAATGGCAAAATGTCGGTAATTGAGAAAGTGGGTATATTTATATATACTCTTGCCTTAGGTTTGTCTAATCGAGATGTTAGTGAGCGATTTCAACGTTCAGGCGAAACGATTAGTAGAGCTTTTCATGATGTCTTGAAGGCAATTACTGGAAGGAGCAAAGGTTTTATGGGTCCTGCACGTAATATGATTAGACCAAAAGACCCAACCTTTGCAAATATATCACCTCGTATAAAGGATGACGAAAGATATATGCCTTTTTTTTAAGGTAATAGCTCATTCAATATCTTTTTATTATATTCAACTGAATTAGAGTGTGATATATATTTATGGTATATATTTTGTTTAATATTTTCTATTTTGATATAGAATTGTATTGGATGTATTGATGGTACGCATATAGACGTATGTATTCCAGAAGCAGAGCAGCTACCTTATAGAGGTAGAAAGGGGTATCCTACTTTCAATGTCATGGCCGCATGTGATTTTGACATGTGCTTTACTTTTATATCGGCCGGATGGGAAGGATCAGCACATGATACACGTATATTTCTTCATGCAATCACTACACCATTATTGAACTTTCCCCAACCTCCACAAGTACCTTTACTCATATGTTTTTACTATTAAATCACTTTACAATGATTAATGCTCTTATGTTTTTCGCATTTTTGTGATAGGTAAATATTATTTGGTAGACAAGGGATATCCAGAGAGAAAAGGGTATATGGTACCATACCCAAAAGTAAGATATCATCAATCTCAGTTTGAAAATACGGCACCAACTAATGCTCAGGAAGCCTTCAATCGTCGTCACTCTTCCCTTCGTAGTTGCATTGAAAGGTCATTTGGAGTTCTCAAGAAAAGATGGAAGATTTTAAACCGAATGCCCAAATATAGGGTTCAAACACAAATCGACATCATACTTGCTACATTTGCCTTGCATAATTATATCCGCAAAAATTCTGAAGACGACTTGATTTTTACTACGCTTGAGCAGCATCCAAATTACATACCATGTGAAGAAGCTGGGTATTTTAATGATAACAGCACAAGTGATGAAAGTTCCAATAGACCATCTGCTGAGATGAGATGGATACGTGATGAAATAGCTACTTCGATATGGAGCGCAAATAACTAATTTATTGGTGCATATATATATATATATATATATATATATATGGGTGATGTATATATATATATATATATATATATGGGTGATATATATTATATATATATATATGTAAGGTACAACTGTCTTATTATTTTGTGACTTACATGCTTGTATCAAAATTGGGAATAATTAAATTGAATATTTTTTAGTGGACGTCTGTACATAATTTATATAATAACATAAGTGGATACTAAAAAGAGCATCATAAGCAAAAAAAAAATTAATAGTATTCTTATATAATATCAAGCAAAATAAAAAATAAAAAATAAAAAATAATATAAGTTACATATAACGAAATATTGAGTTTTTTAATAATATAATATAACAACTAATATAAAGAATGTCCTTTTAAGTCATTTTCTAAATTTCAGCTAGTATGACAGCTAGTCTTGTCAAACACATGTAAATACAATAATCTATATTATCGAATTTCAGCTAGATTATCAGTTTTCAGCTGGATTATCAACTTTCAGCTAGATTATCAGCTATCAGCTAGATTATCAGCTAACATGTCCAAACATACCCATAAAGTGATGATATGAATATATATTATTTAAAGTTGTGAGAGATAAAGGTGTCTTAAAAAGGAAATGACCAACTATCTTGGGACGGCCCAAAAAGGAATATGAACCAAGATCGGTGGGACGGAGGGAATACATTTTATTTAAATATTTCAGTAATAACAACATTAAGAAATAATTACACAATAAAAAATATGAGTATTCTAATTACAGAAATACATATATAATAGGGCTGGGAATTTTCAACCCGAAACTCGTGGAACCGACCGGAACCGAACCAAAATTTTCGGTTCGGTTCGGTTCCTGGGTGTTGAAATTATGTATTTTTTTGGAACCGAATCCGAATTTAGAAATTCAGTTCGGGTTTGATTTTTGTGAAAAAAATTCATAAAAATTCGAAATTATCTATTTACCTTTTTTTATTAATATTAGTTAATTTATAAAGAAACATAAAAAATCCTAAAAGTATACCGTCTTACTTGATTTATTGAAGTTCAAGTTACTCTTTTGTTGCTTCATTTTGTTTGATATTTTGATTGTATCAACTAAACATTCAATATTGTATCTTCACTATCTTGTTTTTAGTTGAACTATTGTTGTTTAGAAATTTAAATTGGAGTCAAACTTTGCTTTTAAATAGACTATTGTTGTTTAAAATTGAATTTTCTAGATTGAAACAGATGAATAGATTCATATAGACATGAAAAAATGAAACCGAAATATTGTCTGAACCGAACCGAAAAGTTCGGTTCGGGTTGTGTTCGGTTCCGTATGAAAAAAATTGGAACTGGACCCGAAATACACAATTCAATTCGGGTTCGGTTCCTGCAAAAAAAATCGAACTCGATTTCTGACAGCCCTAATATATAATATTTTTTTTGAGAATTGTCAACGTCTTTTTTATATTTATCTCTCCATCTTTTTTCTCGTTCATTTTTATCCCCCTCTCTCTCTCATGTGTCCTCTCTCTCTCTCTCTCTATGTCTCTCTATTTCTTAACTTTTCTTTGAAACGTCATACCCACACACGCTCCTGTAAGAAAATTCTTAAATTCTGCAGATTTGTTTTAATAAGCTTTTGAACACAAAAACTCAGATCTGCTTTACTACGGAAAATCAGACATTAAAATCATGGGTTTCAAACCCAACTGTACGTCCTGCACATCAAAAGGTTCAGAACTTCGTTTTCAGTTGGCAAATAACATGTGTGTTCTGCAGCGGATGAGGCGGAACGAGCGGTCATGGCGAAGGGCCGGAGAAGGTGATTCCCTTGATAGAATTGCAGAAGTATGCTCGGTATCCGAACTCTGTTGCCGGAGTATAAAGCCGTCTCACGTAAAGCGGTGACTGATTGGCGACGGAGGATGGATGGTTGGGGGGTTGATGTTAGGCGTATTTTTATGCACTTAATTATCATTATTTTATATCCATCTTGAGCGTAATTCAGCATAAATGAGCTTTTAATGCACTATTCTTATATGTTTTGCAGGAAATCGGAGTTCGGAAGCCAAAACGATGAAAAACGGGCGAAAACAGCAATTTTTGGTCATGAGCCGCGGCACAAACCAAGTGAGCCGCGGCACACGAAGACAACCCGGCCGAGCACTGCATCTTGTGAGCCGCGGCCGGCCTAAGTGAGCCGCGGCCCCGGGAGGAAAAAGGCGCCCGTGGCAACGAGCGCTGAAGGATAGGGGCCGCGGCACGAGAATAAGTGAGCGCACCCACTGGCGTTTCTTTGAATACTCGCGTTTACAGGCCGTTTTGGAGCCTGTTCTCGACCTAATCACACGGACGCGTTTTGGAGGCTTATGACTGATATAAATAAGCATTGAAGGGCTGAAGAAAAAGGGGGGATCGATCGGGAAGAACAGAGGATGGGATTGAAGAACACCAGAAGAGGAGATTTGTGGGTGACGACAAGACCACGGATCCCTACGGTTTTTCTTAGTTTTTTCCGCATCTTAGTTTCTAGATCTATTCGAGTAGGATTTTGATTGTAGCCAGCGTGTTCATGACGGTTTGATTTATTTATTATTATTTCGATTTACTCGTTATTCGTATTGAATTGGATTCTTCTTACTGTTCTTAATGCTTTTTAATTGTCTGGCCAATAGTTGAATTGTTTTGAATGTCTTTATGGATTCGGGAGATGAAATTTAGGCATAGTTCTTGTGAGACGAATCATAATTTTTGTGAGATAGGGATATACTTATGGGAATTGTGAAGCCTATTTATTGTGGGAATTCTTGAACTGTCTTAGCTATTAATTATCTAATTCGAATAGGGATATATCGAGTTAATAATTCGTAGTATTTTCTATCGACCTTGGGAAAGGCTTTAGAATAATTTAGGAATTCTGGCTTACAATCAATTGAATAAAAGTGAATTGAATTGAATAAATATCATTCCTGATTGTTTGAGGTGAAAATCATAATCCTACACCCTTATTATTATTTTCTATTTATTTTTCTGCCATTAGATTAGAAATAATTCCGTATAATTGTTCTTCAAATAAAATTGTGAGTCGACTATATTTTGGTACTTAGTGAAATCAGTCCTCGAGGGAACGATACTTTATTTATCACTTTATTACTTGTTGACACCGTGCACTTACGGCATATTGTGAGGGATTTTCCTACAACAGTTGAAAATTCAAAACCTTAATTTTAGATTTGAGAATTAGGTCGATTTGTATTCGAAATATATGTCATGTAATGTGCTTGGTACTTTGTACTTGGAAATTGGTTCTCTGTGCTTGAAAGTATGTCATGATGTAGTCGGTTATTAGATGATATATAGTTGATTATTCGATTAGAAGATGATGGATATTTGAATGATTCATTTTTTAGAATCAGAAATGTAATCTGAGTTTTCATATTTTAATAATATCCAAGCGTGTATATTATAGTAAACAATATATAGCATGACGTTACCTCAATATGTTAATATGATTTTTATGGTATCCAAATGTATTTTCAAGGGAATGATTGTTCTGGCGGTCTTGGTCTAATATTCTTCAACTGACTGGAGCTAGCGTCTCGCGTTGTTGGACACTAAGTATATAAAATACATCTTGGAAAGTGATAGTACAACAAGCTGTACGATTTTCGAATGTGAATGCGTAGCGGAAGTTTGTTTAAGTGAGTTGTTGTAAATACAGCAACTAAGCGCTCTCCTGTTAGCTTAGTGTGTACAGAGTTTTACAATGTACACTTGTATATAAGTCACAATTATGAAAACAATAAAGACAGAAGGTAATAACACACAATTTAAAGTGGTTCTAGGTAAACACCTGTACGTCCACTGATCCTCCACACGGGAGTAAAATGTTTATTAAAATCACTACGTACACAACTACGTGAGTTTAATCAACCTATCCTTGTATCGTTCACACATATTGATACAAAGACTGTAGCTTTCAATCATTCACACAAATTGGTTGTAGGCTTCTTTGACTTGCTTCTTCCACAGATTGAAGCTTTGTCCTATTCGTCCCACACAGGTCAGGATATCTTTCCCTTAGTCCACATAGGGCTAAGTTTACTCAACGGTAATAATGGTGAAATCACTGGTTTGAATACCAGCTTGAACACTTGATGATCTTAGGCTGATGATGTGTTGTTCACATTGATTGTGTATATTTCTTCTCTCAGATATTGTTATATGTTCGAAGAAATATATTTACTCTTGTAAGCTTGATTGATAGAATAATCTCTTCAGAGTTTCTGCGATTATGAATGAGTCAATCGTTCTTCAATCGTGTGTTGTTTTTTAGTGTTCTCTTGTATGGACTATTTATAACTTTGGAATAGATCCGTTATAAATATGTCCGTTGTCTGATTGGTGAGCAAATCTTCAGTCTGATTGGCTGATTTCAGACTATTTGACTTTCAAGATCCCTGATCCGTATTTTGCTCCTTGTCTGAAGATCCATGTCAGTTGATATTTAAATACTTTATCCAATCAGTATTTAAATACTTCTTTCAAAACGGTGTTTTGACTTTTGTGAATAAAGTGGATTCTCTCACAACGGTCTTCAGTCATGTTGGATATTTCAACACTTTTAACCTGTATGCTGTATACAATATATATCGCCTTTTGTTGTAGTTGTAGGCTCTGTAGGATAAACTACATAAGATCTTCGATTGTTGTATGGAAGGGCTGTATGGATGTCCCAGACAGCTTCCATACTCAGGGGCTCTTTCGACTTCTTTGCTGTATGATAATTTCTAACAGCTTTCATGATAAGTTTTATCCCAACAGTTTATGATCTTCTTTGGGACTACTTGGTGTATGTTTGACACTTTATCAAAACAGGATTGTTTATCCCAACACGCGTCAACTTATTTTTAGTTGACATAGTGATTTTAGGTAGTTTTTGTTACAATTGTGATTTGCAAATGAAAATTTTTATTACCTCTATAATATTTTTTATTTATGTGTGATATCAGATCGATTACCTTTTTAAAATGAATCAGAATATATACACAATTTTGTTGATTTCTACTTATTCTGGTATTTTTGGGCAATAGGTTTGTAAGAGATTTTTACTTTTCTAAATATATACAAGGATATATAAAAATGAATGTTTGGTTGTTGGTTGTCAGCGGATACCAGTTATTTTTATGATATGTTGATGCCTTTTTGATATATTTTAGTTATGATACATATTTTTATGGTTATCTTTCTCAATTGATTGGCTTAGTTGTAAAATTAAACAACTCAAAGTTCAACGATAAAAAAATATCCACATGTGATTATTTAAGTAATCAAACTAGATTTGATTTTTATAATCTTGTGCCTCTATTATTTAATATAAGTAAGTTAATGAACATGAATAACTAGTATTCAAGTATCTTCAAAAAAAAAACTAGTATTCAAGTACAATATCTAGGCAACCAAACTACAACTTGTAAGTATTCATATACTTATTGTTTGTATTGAAAATTTAAACAACTCAATGTTCGATGATAAACGAAGAACCAAATATTTATATTTGGGTAACCTAACTACAATTGATATGATCTATATTTTTGTACTTCTATTTGTTCTTAAATATAAAAAAATTAATGTTCATGAATAAATTGTATTAAAATGTGATATTTAGGTAACCAAAGTAATTAATTGCAAGTATATGCCGTCCTTTAAAATTTTCAGTTGATAAATATTGGATATATTTTAATATGAAAATTATCTTCACTTCTATATACTTGATAGTATCCATAATTTTGTACATCCATTTTCTATTATGGATAGAAAAATAGTATCCAAATGCAATGTTTAATAAATAAAATATATTTGATAGTATACATATTTGTGTACATCTATTTTTATTATTGGATATAAAAAATAACGAGCAATATTAACTGATATCCAAATGCAATTTAGTATCCACATTAACTTAATAGTATCCATAGTTTATAAATATATTTTGCATTATTACATATAAACAAATTAACATCAAGAGTAATTGGTATCTAAATCCAATATTCGGGTAGTCATATTACAATTGTAAGTATCGAACTGAGATGTTTCCAGATTTTTACTAAACCAATCCAACCAAAGCCGCAGCCGACCATCATCTCCCTCGATAAATCGACCACCACGTAGCCGTTTAAAAATTTCGAACAATCCAAGTGTGTGACTGGCGGGGACGTATTTGCAGAGATCTAATGGATGTACTTGCGGAGAAGAAATAGATAAGGAATAAATTTGCAGAGAAAAAAATAAATATGAGGACGTATTTACAGAAAAAAAATGAAAAGAAAAAAAAGGGAGAGAGAGAAAAGAAAAAGGAGAGGAGGAGGAGAGGAGAGAGGTAGGGAGAAACTTATGTCTGATTTTTAGGAATAAGAATACTGGTTTTTTCTTTTATTATGTTAAAATATGTGCAATACGTTATATGTGTAAATATTTTTTTTATTGTTGTACTTTTGTAATTAAACCAAACCAAACCAAACATACCCAGTATATCCCGCTCAGAGCAGGGTCTGGGGAGGGTAAGATGTACGCAGACCATGCCCCTACTTTTTACGGTAGGGAGGCTGTTTCTGTGAAAACCCCCAACTTAGTGCACAACAAAGTATAGAGTGTTATATACAAAGAAGCATATGATACGAGAAAGCTCACGACCATACCTGAGCCCATGATTTAATTCACATGAGACTTACCTAAGGGGACATTGGAAACTGCACTCTCGATGAACGCTGCTCTAACCGAAGAGAGATTGACTCTGCGCACAGCTCCCTACCACAAAAAACACCACACGTAAAAGGCAATAGGATCAAATATACAGTAAAAGTAAAAAGTGTAATGCTCTAGGTCAAAGCTAACCGAGACAACCCAACCCTGACGCTCTAAACTATAGCACCGCTCCCTAGAAAAGAATCAACAACTCTGATCTGGCGCCTCCAAGAGCGCCTATCAACAGTCATGGTCTCGGAAAGGTTTAAGGCCTTCAAAATCTAATCTCAACTGCTCCTCCCACGTCCTACTCGGTCTGCCTCTCCTCCTCTCCCCGACAACCAATAAACTCCCAACCCTCCTCACCGGAGCAGAAGTCTGCCTCCTGCGGACGTGGCCAAACCATCTCAATCTCCCTTCCCTAACTTTCGCTGAAATGGGCGCAACTTCGAGCGCGTTCCTGAAAACCCCGTTCGAGATTCTATACAACATTGTGCGACCACACGACCAACATAACATTCTTATTTCAGCCGCTTCCAACTTGCTCTCAAGCGACTTCTTCATCGTCCAACATTCGGAGCCATACAACATTGTAGGTCTGATTGCCGCTCTAAAGAATTTACCCTTCAACTTAAGAAGGACTTTCTTATCGCACAGGACCCCAGTCGCTGCTCTCCACCTTAGCCACCCCGCCTTGATATGATGAGTGACATCATATTCACACTCACCTTACTTCTGAATGATCGAACCCAAATACTTGAACTTATCCGTACGGGGTATGATCTGATCCGCAATCATAACCTCTGCTACTTCCTCATTGGCCTCGCCACTAAAGTTACACCAGAGATACTCGGTCTTAGACCGGCTCACATGCAAGCCCTAGGATTCTAACTTAGACCTCCATAGCTCCAACTTCGCGTTCACCTCCCTCCTCGACTCCACCACTAACACAATGTCGTCAGCAAAAAGCATGCACCACGGGACGCCATCCTGAATCCCCCGCGAAATGACGTCAAGGATTAGAGCGAAGAGAAGAGGGCTTAGCGCCGACCCCTGGTGTAGTCCTATCTCAACCGGGAAATACTGGGTGTCACCAACTGGGGTCCTAACGCAAGTCCTAGCTTGAGAGTACATATCTTGGATCGCCCTAACGAACGGCAACGACACCCTCCTCTCTTCTAGGCTCCTCCAAATAACATCGCGCGGAATGCTATCATAAGCCTTCTCTAGATCAATGAACACCATATGCATGTCCTTACGCCGCTCTCTAAACTTCTCCATAAGGCGTCTGACGAGATGAACGGCCTTAGTCGAGGACCTCCCCGGCATGAAGCCAAATTGGTTCTCAGAGATCTCAACTTCTCTTCTAACCCTGCATTCCACTACTCTCTCCCAAAGTTTCATAGTATGACTGATGAGCTTAATACCCCTATAGTTACTACAACTCTGAGCATCGCCTTTGTTCTTGAAAAACGGCATGACAATACTACGCCTCTACTCCGTCGGCATCTTAGAACCTCTGAGGAGGATGCTGAATAGCTCTGCTAGCCACTGAACTCCAATTTCCCCCAGAAAAAGCCACACCTCAATAGGGATCTGATCCGGGCCTACAGCCTTAGCTCTACCCATTTTAAATAGGGCAGCCTTTACTTCCTCCTTGCTAATGCTCTCACAGGAACTAAACGAACGAGCAGAAGATAGACTAACTCCTTACACCAGTGAGTCGCTTCCCCTAGTCTCATTGAAAAGTTCAAAAAAATACTTATTCCACCTCTCCTTAATAGCCACATCGTTCACTAACACTTGGCCCAAATCATCCTTAATATACTTAATGGGACCCAGGTCGCGCCGCCCTCTTTCCCTAGCTTTCTCTAGTTTAAAGATAGCATTCGCTCCTTCTTTGGTGTCTAGGCGCTTGTACATCTCCTCGTATGCCTCACCTTTAGCCTTAGCCACTGCCTTCTTAGCCTCTATTTTCGCCACCTTGTACGCTACAAGCATCAGGATTCTCTCCTCCCCAGCACTAACCGACAAAAGCTCCTTAAATAACGCTTGTTTAGCCTTAACCTTCTTTTGGACCTCCTCATTCCACCACCAAGCCTCCCTAGGTCCACTAGACCTGCCCGAAGAAACCCCTACCACCTTCTCGCCCACACTCCTAATAGCATTGGCCATGCTGGTCCACATAAGGTTAGCATTGTAATATCCGTGTTTCCTATTTTTGGTGTATGTTCGTTTCGGACAGCTCGCTTAGCACCGTTTTGGGATTCTGAATCTATTTTGTTCTTGGAGTTTTTCTGTATGGTCGAGTTTCGAGGATGTTTTTGCATAATATCATCTTGAATTATATCTTGCCGCATGTGCATTCGATTCTCGTAAAACTTGTTCGTTTTCGTTGTTTCTTGATTTGTATAAGTTTGTATGGTTGAGTTGGTCATGTTGAAACTTTTGGTTTGTTAATCCGACGTTGCACCGCGATTTTCCGGGCTCTTGGGCCGTTTTTGTAATTTCATAAGTTTGGGAAATTTCGCTTCATTTGCTTCATTTGAGACTCTCTAGTGATCGGGATTATATTCTCTTTCAACGCTCAGCTTTGTCATCTTGATTATTACGTGTTTATGTTTCCGGATTCTGGTCTTGCTTCGTATTTCGGCACTTTTGTACTGTTGGCAGCAGTGTACTGTGCAGAACTGCTGCCTGAGTAGCGCACGCTACTCAGGACTTACTTGCGTGCGCTATCACTGTGTGGTTAGCGTACGCTAACCTGGGGTTCGTAGCGTGCGCTAATGATTTCAGCCTGGGGATGAGGTTCGATACTTGATCGACTGGCAACAGACGCTAATCAGCGTTAACGCACGCTAATCCCTAGTACTAGCGCACGCTAACCATGTTAGCTTGCGTACGCTAACGGGAGGACAGTAGGCAGACTGTTCGGCCATGCCCCGCTAGCGCACCCTAATGCTTGTGCGTAGCGTGCGCTAAGTCTGTTAAATATAAATAGGGCAGCAGCAGTCAACTTCGTCATTTTTCCTTCATTTCCTATCCTTCTCGGCTTTGAGCGATTCCAGGCGGGGGTTAGGGCCGATTCCGACTGTAGATCATCATTCACTACCACCGTGCATTCCTTGCGTGAATTCTTCAAGTTCCTAATCACTTTCCACCATCCGAATCAAGGTAAATATTCCCAAAACCCTTGTTTTGAGATTTTGGGGGAATTTTGGGGATTTCTTGGGATTTGACTCTTATAGTCCGAATTATCACTGGGTTATCGCTAGACTTAGATCGTGTACTTGTAATCCTTCATTTTATTGTTTATTTGTGGTTTTAAACTTCAAGTTTTTCAATATTCGTCACTTATAGTCAACGATACCCAAGTCATGACCGACAAATTGTTCCAGCGGGTAGATTTAGGATTTATTCTTACCTTTCCGCGTTATTGAGACTTGTGTATACCGTTATTGTGTTAGGAACAGATTTGGAAGGATTGTACGGACCGAAACCTATTCCTTCGTTGTTTCCTTCGTTTCGTTTCATTCAAGGCAAGTACATGTATTACATTCCGTTATGTGCGTATGATTTTGATGCGAATGATGTAAATGGTATTATTGAACGAATGTGATTGTTTCTCTTCCACCTGGGGATGGCATATGGCCTCCGGGGGCCGATACTAATGGGTACGGCCACGGAAGTGGATTTGGGTGCGTGCGTTGATGTTCTTCCACCTGGGGACGGTTCGACGGGACCTCTGGGGGCCGATACTAATGGGTACGGCCGCGGAAGTGGTTTCTCACCTGGGGACGGTCCGACGGGACCTCTGGGGATCGATACTAATGGGTACGGTCGCGAGTTACCAAGCGTGGATAATTGTGATGTGGAAAACTTGTTGATATACCGTTTTGGTGTTAATGTGATATTCCGGAATATTGATTTCCAAAATGATTTTTCCTAACGAATTGTTTGCGTTGAATAGTTACATATATAATGCTGTGTAATTGTGTACTTGCACTAGCTATTCGAATGCTAACCCCTTAAATGGGGGAAATGCATCTTATGCATTTCAGGTACTGGTCGAGCCGAGGAGCTGGCACGGGATGCGCATACAAAGGATGGGTTGGCATGATGATGTGGCTCGAGTCTGTATTCTTATATTTTGTCATTGCATTTGTCGAGTATCGGAGTTAGACTGTTTACTTTGAAACTTGGTTTATGTCCCCTGCGTGGGCAATGAATTGGTATTTATCTTATATTCATGTACTCCATTAAAATGTTTTGGCCGAGGCCACGGCCTTACTTACTTTTTGAATGCATCATTTGGGATTATATTGTGGTTTATGTGTCAAGTGTCAGCCTGGTAGACCCCATAAGGGTTCTACGGCGTGTAATGTCCCATTTGTGAATTGGGGTGTTACATTTATGGTATCGGAGATAGGTTTTGAATACCTAGGCTGTCGGTGAATGTTGGGTCTGTCAGTTGCGTCTTTAGAGTCAGTCGTTGAGCCTAATATCATCATGCTACCGTCTTTTTGTGCGACCCGTGGCTGTAAGTCTCCTCGAACTCTTATATTCTGTAATTCGTTTTCTTGCGTTGTTCGGAATTGTGACTTGTGTTACCAACCTTGTGAATTGTGAATCTTTCTGATCTTGTTCCTTTCTTTTTCTCCTTCAGTATGTTGAGAGGTCGTGGTAGACCGGCTAGGGGACGCGGCCGAGGCCGTGGTCGTGGTGCTGATAATGAGGAGGGCTCACTTTCTCAGTCCTCTGCGGACTCAGCCTCTCACTCAGTGCCGTCGGGTAATAATGCCGACTTGGGGCTCTTGCCAGATTTCCAGTTGGTAGCCCAACTTACTCAGATAGCTCAGGGTGGACGCCAGAATCCGCCCCCGACACCGGAAGAGGAAGCTAGTAAGTGGCTTCAGACGGTGACTAAGATGCACCCTCCTCGTTTCTCCGGATCGTCTGACTCCCTCGGCTGGGAGAATTGGCTCTTTCAGTTGTCCAGGACCTTTGACGCCATAGCTTGTCCTGAAGACAGGAGGGTACATATTGCCCAGTACCTCCTGGATAAGGAAGCTGCGGAATGGTGGGAGGCCGTTGCGCCCAGGGACCGTCAGGCCACTTGGGATGAGTTCAGGGCTGCTATGGAAGTAGAATATTGTCCGCCGCCAGTCAAGGAGCGCAGAATTGTGGAGTTCTTCACCGCTACACCTCAGGATGTGCCTATTTCTCAGGCCATCATTTCTTACAATCAGCAGTTGGGTTTCGTGAGAGATCAAGTGAGAACGGAGGCTGATAAAATCCATTACTTCAATATGCGCATGAAGCCGCATATTAGACAGAGTATGGCGCCGCTCATGTGTGCCACTTTGAAGGAATACCAGGATCGCGCTTTGGCGATCGAGATGGCTGTCCCGGAATCAGAGTCGGTTTCGGAAGCTAAGAAGCAGAAGACTATTGGTGGGTTCTAGGCCGGAAAAGGTGGTCAGTTTTCGAGGTCTCGATCTACTCCTACACCTGGGAAGAGGCCGTTTCATCAGGCCGGTGGATCTCAGGGTAACCGTTCAGTCCAGTCTGTTGCACCTGGCGGGAGAGTTTGTTTTAATTGCAGTCAGCCCGAGCACGTTGTGAAGGATTGCCCATTTCCGTTAGTTGCTTGCTTTACTTGCGGACAGACCGGGCATCGGGCAGCTCATTGTGAGAGGGCCACCAGGGCCGCTAGATTTACGACTACCACTGCCGATCAGAGGGATCACAGCTCTCTAGCTACTCATGTTCCGCAGGGTTCGAGTCGTGGTAGAGGTCGGAGTCAGCCGGATTGCCGCGCAGCGTCGAGTTCGGGCTCAGTCCATCCCCGATTATATCAGATGAGGCGCGCGGAGGAGTCAGACGTTCCGGTGGCGTCAGGTACCACTCAAATCCTTTCTCATCCAGTTTCAGTGCTTTTTGATTCGGGTGCGACCCATTCCTTTATAGCTTCGGATTGTGTGAGTCGTATTGGTTTTGACTGCTTGTTTGAGTGTGAGCCGTTTGTAGTGGGTACGCCCAGCGGGGATCGTATGGTTGGGGACCGGGAAGTTAGGGATTGCCCAGTGAGAATCGGGAGTCGGGATTGGCCCTCGAATCTCATTGTTATAGACCTTAAGGGTGAGGATTTGATCCTCGGGGACGATTGGTTGGATCGTCATGGTGCTATCATGAACTATCGGACTCGTACCATCTCGATAGTTGCCGAGGACGGCACCGAGCATACTCTCGTCGGCTGTAAGCCGGGTAGATCGGGGAGTGTGATTAGCGCCTTGAAGGCGATAAAACTTCTGAACCAGGATTGTGTCGGCTACTGGTGTTTCGCTCTGCAGGCGGAAGATGGTGGGGTTGACATATCGTCGATTCCAGTCGTTAGCGAGTATCCCGATGTATTTCTGGATGACTTGCCGGGATTACCACCACATCGAGAGGTGGAGTTTCCTATTGATCTTGAGCCGAATGCGGCCCCTATTTCCCGAGCACCGTACCGTATGGCACCGTCGGAGATGCTAGAGTTGAAGAATCAGTTGGGAGAGTTGTTAGATAAAGGGTATATTCAACCGAGCGCATCGCCTTGGGGTGCGCCTGTACTTTTTGTTAAGAAGAAGGATGGATCGCTTCGTTTATGCATCGACTATCGAGAATTAAACAAGCTAACCATCAAAAATAAATACCCTTTGCCCAGGATTGACGATTTGTTTGATCAGCTTCAGGGGCGGTCTTTTTTCAAGATTGATTTGCGATCGGGCTACTACGATTGAGGATTCGGACGTTGATATTCGAAAGCCGCCTTTCGGATGAGATATGGCCATTACGAGTTTGTGGTTATGCCTTTCGGGCTAACTAATGCCCCAACAGATGTTCATGCGGTTGATGAACAAAGTTTTTATTGAGTATCTGGACAAATTCATAGTCGTTTTTATCGACGATATTCTTATCTATTCACGAGTCGAGGAGCACGCCTTACATCTCCGGATTGTATTAGACACTTTGAGGGCTGAGCAGTTGTACGCGAAGTTCTCTAAGTGTGAGTTT
This sequence comes from Orobanche coerulescens, assembly GCA_033398695.1. Taxonomy (NCBI): domain Eukaryota; kingdom Viridiplantae; phylum Streptophyta; class Magnoliopsida; order Lamiales; family Orobanchaceae; genus Orobanche; species Orobanche coerulescens. The sequence goes on from CM065817.1 coordinate 129,620,277, forward strand.
TGGCTCGAGGAAGTGACGTTCCTCGGGCATGTGATTTCAGCAGAGGGAGTTCGGGTAGATCCGCAGAAGACAGAGGCAGTGATGGCTTGGGAGCCGCCTAAGAATGTGAAGGAGGTGAGGAGTTTTCTGGGTCTTGCCGGCTATTACCGTAGATTCGTTGAGGGATTTTCTAAGATCGCTAGACCACTCACTCAGTTGCTCCAAAAAACTCAGAAGTTCGAGTGGACTGCAGACAGGCAGGACAGTTTTGACGAGTTAAAGAGACGTTTGACCACCGTACCCGTTTTAGCATTGCCTCAGGGGAACGAGGATTTCGTAGTGTATAGTGATGCTTCGGGCCTTGGTCTAGGATGTGTTTTGATGCAGAGAGACAGAGTGATTGCGTATGCGTCCCGCCAATTGAAACCTTATGAGGTAAATTACCCCACACACGATTTGGAATTAGCTGCGGTCGTTTTCGCCTTAAAAATTTGGAGGCATTACCTCTATGGGTCATCGTGTAAGATTTTTACGGATCACAAGAGTCTGAAGTACATCTTCAGCCAGAAAGAGTTGAATATGAGACAGCGTAGGTGGTTGGAGCTAATTAAAGATTACGACCTCGAGATACTTTACCATCCGGGTAAGACTAACGTAGTGGCTGATGCGTTGAGCCGAAAGCCGATGGCATTACAGATGTTAGAGGTACTTACACCACAGAGTAGGATCCAGCGAGATCTTATTTGCCAGAATATCGAGGTTTGGGTTCAGAGAGTTCAGGGTCAGTTATGTGCGTTAGAGATCACTTCGTCCTTAACTGATGATATCAAGGCGAAGCAGTATGACGATCCGTTTTTGGCCCAGTTGAGGGAGGATGTGAAGAAGGGGAAAGCCCCTGGATTTGTGGTTCACGATGATGGAGTTTTGAGATTTCGCGGCAGACTATGTGTACCAAATGTTGTTGAGCTGAGACAGAAGATCTTGAGTGAAGCTCATACCACACCTTACTCCGTACATCCTGGTACGAGTAAAATGTACAAGGACGTGAGGAGTAACTACTGGTGGAGTGATTTGAAGACAGACGTTAGCGAGTTTTTGTCGAGATGTTTGACCTGTCAGCAGGTTAAGATCGAGCATCAGCGACCCGCGGGGTTTTTGCGACCACTTCCTATCCCGGAGTGGAAATGGAAGGATATTTCCATGGATTTCATTACCAGTATGCCTAGGACTCGGACTGGAATGAACATGATTTGGGTTATTGTCGATCGCCTGACCAAATCAGCTAATTTCCTGGGTATTAAGGACACTTAGGGTCCAGAGAGACTGGCACGAGTGTTTATTGCAGAGATCGTGAGATTGCATGGGACTCCTAAGAGTATTGTTTCGGATCGTGATGGCCGGTTCGTGTCACATTTTTGGCAGGCTGTTCATCGAGCTTTGGGGACTGAGTTGAGACTCAGTACATCTTACCACCCTCAGACTGACGGGCAGTCAGAGCGGACGATCCAGACGTTGGAGGATATGTTGAGAGCCTGTGCCCTAGATTGGAAGGATGATTGGGAGTCGCACTTGCCGTTGATCGAGTTCACGTACAACAATAGTTGGCACGCCTCGATCAAAATGGCACCATTTGAGGCATTGTATGGGAGGAGGTGCAGATCGCCGTTGTGTTGGGACGATGCGTCCGAGCTGATTGGTACCGAGCCCGATATGGTAGTTGAGACGAGAGAGAAGATCACTGTGATTCGTGATAGATTGTTGACGGCCCAGAGTCGGCAGAAGTCTTATGCCGACACGCGTCGCCGGCCGTTGGAGTTTGAGGTGGGAGATCATGTTTTGCTTAAGGTGTCGCCGACACGGGGAGTTTACCGCTTCGGCCGGAAGGGTAAACTTAGTCCGAGGTTTATTGGGCCGTTTGAGATTTTAGAGAGAGTGGGAGAGCTTGCCTATCGGTTAGGCTTACCGCCGTCCCTGAGCCACGTTCATAACGTATCATGTTTCCCAGCTTAGGAGGTACGTATCGGATCCTAGCTATATTATCGATTTGGGAGAGATCGAATTGGGACCCGACATTACCATCGAGGAGAGGCCGATTCAGATTTTAGAGCGTCGGGTGAAGCAACTTCGTCATAAAACCATTCCTCTGGTTAAAGTTCAATGGTCGAGACATGGGTCCGAGGAAGCCACATGGGAGACGGAAGAGAGTATGCGGTCGAGATACCCCGAGTTATTCGCATTGTAAGTTTCGGGACGAAACTTATTTTTAGGGGGAGATAATGTAATATCCGTGTTTTCTATTTTCGGTAATTTCTATTTTTGGTGTATGTTCATTTCGGACAGCTCGCTTAGCACCGTTTTGGGATTCTGAATCTATTTTGTTCTTGGAGTTTTTCTGTCTGGTCGAGTTTCGAGGATGTTTTTGCATAATATCATCTTGAATTATATCTTGCCGCATGTGCGTTCGATTCTCGTAAAACTTGTTCGTTTTCGTTGTTTCTTGATTTGTATAAGTTTGTATGGTTGAGTTGGTCATGTTGAAACTTTCGGTTTGTTAATCCGACGTTGCACCGCGATTTTCCGGGCTCTTGGGTCGTTTTTGTAATTTTCATAAGTTTGGGGAATTTCGCTTCATTTGCTTCATTTGAGACTCTCTAGTGATCGGGATTATATTCTCTTTCAACGCTCATCTTTGTCATCTTGATTATTACGTGTTTATGTTTCCGGATTCTGGTCTTGCTTCGTATTTCGGCACTTTTATCTTGGGCAGCGGTGTCGTGCGTAAGCTGCCGCTGAGTAGCGCACGCTACTCGGGACTTACTGCGTGTGCTATCCTGTGTGGTTAGCGACGCTAACACGGGGTTCGTAGCGTGCACTAATGATTTCATTGATGCAGGACAGTAAGTTCGATTGCATCGAACAGCAGGCGACGCTAATCGGCGTTAACGCACGCTAATCCCTAGTACTAGCGCACGCTAACCATGTTAGCTTGCGTACGCTAACGGGACAGTGGCGGTATTGACCGGCCATGCCCGCTAGCGCACGCTAATGCTTGTGCGTAGCGTGCGCTAAGTCTGTTAAATATAAATAGAGCGTGATCAACTTCGTCATTTTTCCTTCATTTCCTATCCTTCTCGGCTTTGAGCGATTCCAGGCGGGGGTTAGGGCCGATTCCGACTGTAGATCATCATTCACTACCACCGTGCATTCCTTGCTTGAATTCTTCAAGTTCCTAATCACTTTCCACCATCCGAATCAAGGTAAATATTCCCAAAACCCTTGTTTTGAGATTTTGGGGGAATTTTGGGGATTTCTTGGGATTTGACTCTTATAGTCCGAATTATCACTGGGTTATCGCTAGACTTCGATCGTGTACTTGTAATCCTTCATTTTATTGTTGATTTGTGGTTTTAAACTTCAAGTTTTTCAATATTCGTCACTTATAGTCAACGATACCCAAGTCATGACCGACAAATTGTTCCAGCGGGTAGATTTAGGATTTATTCTTACCTTTCCGCGTTATTGAGACTTGTGTATACCGTTATTGTGTTAGGAACGGATTTGGAAGGATTGTACGGACCGAAACCTATTCCTTCGTTGTTTCCTTCGTTTCGTTTCATTCAAGGCAAGTACATGTATTACATTCCGTTATGTGCGTATGATTTTGATGCGAATAATGTAAATGGTATTATTGAACGAATGTGATTGTTTCTCTTCCACCTGGGGATGGCATGTGGCCTCTGGGGCCGATACTAATGGGTACGGCCACGGAAGTGGACTTGGGTGCGTGCGTTGATGTTCTTCCACCTGGGGACGGTTCGACGGGACCTCTGGGGGCCGATACTAATGGGTACGGCCGCGGAAGTGGTTTCTCACCTGGGGACGGTCCGAAGGGACCTCTGGGGATCGATACTAATGGGTATGGTCGCGAGTTACCAAGCGTGGATAATTGTGATGTGGAAAACTTGTTGATATACCGTTTTGGTGTTAATGTGATATTCCGGAATATTGATTTCCAAAATGATTTTTCCTAACGAATTGTTTGCGTTGAATTGTTACATATATAATGCTGTGTAATTGTGTACTTGCACTAGCTATTCGAATGCTAACCCCTTAAATGGGGGAAATGCGTCTTATGCATTTCAGGTACTGGTCGAGCCGAGGAGCTGGCACGGGATGCGCATACAAAGGATGGGTTGGCATGATGATGTGGCTCGAGTCTGTATTCTTATATTTTGTCATTGCATTTGTCGAGTATCGGAGTTAGACTGTTTACTTTGAAACTTGGTTTAAGTCCCCTGCGTGGGCAATGAATTGGTATTTATCTTATATTCATGTACTCCATTAAAATGTTTTGGCCGAGGCCACGGCCTTACTTACTTTTTGAATGCATCATTTGGGATTATATTGTGGTTTATATGTCAAGTGTCAGCCTGGTAGACCCCATAAGGGTTCTACGGCGTGTAATGTCCCATTTGTGAATTGGGGTGTTACAAGCATAGCCCCCCCGTAAAAAACTTCCTTCGCGGGTCAAAGACTCCCTGAATTCTGTCACCTTCTCACCCTTCAGATCATTACTGAGAATCCTAGATGTAGCTTCTCTATCCCTTCTAACAACACGACATCCCATGGATAAATCCATAGCCAGCAGCCGGTGTTGAGAAGCACAGGCCTCACTCCGGAACACCTTGCAGTCCACGCACGCCCTCACATCACGACTGCGCAAAAGAAGGTAGTCAATTTGCGTGTTGTGCCCCCTACTACCGAAGGTGATGAGGTGCTCAGCTCTCTTCTGAAAAAAAGAGTTAACAATTACCAACTCATGCGCAGTGGCAAACTCCAACAGTGCGGAACCTCCTGCATTCCTAACTCCGAAGCCGAAACCCCCATGCGCACTATGATAACCATCCACCCCCTCACCAATGTGTCCATTGAAATCACCCCCCAAAACAATAAATTGATCGTCTGGAATACACCCGACCAACTCATCTAAACAGACCCAAAAAGCATCCTTAACAAGCACTCCCAAACCAACATGCGGGTCATACGCACAAACCACGTTAACCTCCTTATCCCCAACCACCACTCTCACGGACATAATCATATTGTTACACCTCTTCACTTCCACGACGTTATAATTTAGCTCCTTAGACAAAAGAATACCCACACCATTACTCGAGTTAGCAAGACCTGAATACCACAATTTATACCCGTTCACCTCCCTGGACTGCACCCCCTTCCACCTAATCTCCTGAATACAAGCCATATCAACCCTTCTCTTACCCAAAACATCCACGAGCTCCAAAAACTTACCCGTCAAGGTACCCAAATTTCAACTACCGACCCGCAAATAGTGCGACATCGGCCAACACAAAACACAAACGCAGTACGAAAAATAAAATGTGGTAGAGAAGAGAAAAAAAAATACAATACAATGAGAATGTAAAAGACAATGATAAGCAGGCAAACCGCAGATAAATCACAGTAAAAAATATATGTATGGCTGACAAAAGTGAAATTAAACGGAAAAGAACAATGATACCAGCCTTCGAGACGACTTGGAACCGAGGGAGGAGAAGCCGCGGAAGCTGTAAACTGGTCGACTCCTGACAACACCCTGCAAAACACGGAAACGATAATGGCACTGTAAGAGGCTGACGGCGCCTGGGAGCAGCACGGGAGGATTTCAGGCAGCTTGAAAATCCGGCTGGGAAGCCTGCAAAACAGATAGCTAAAATACAGTGCTACTGTTAGAATGACGGGGAGGGATAAATGCAGCGGAGTAATGTTATTCTTCCGGCGATACGCCGGCCAGAGAAGACCAGCACCCCGGTGGCTGATCTAGACCTCTACGATTCCTCCTGGTTCTACCTCAAAATTTTCGAGAAAAGCCAGTCAGAACCCCCAACTTCCTAACCAAACCCTAAACCCAAAAAGGTTCCACGCCAAAAACACGGATAAGCAAGCGCACAATAGCGCACAATATCCAAGCCAAGGAACACCAGAAACTACGAGATCTACAATACTCCTATATATATATATAAATATATTATCACTCCATGTTACTTTCTCACTTTCTCACTTCACATGTCTCTATAAAATTTATGGTGAATGGTTGGGTGTCACAATGGCTGCACGCCTCGATCAAAATGGCACCATTTGAGGCATTGTATGGTAGGAGGTGCATCCTCCGGAACGTCAGGATGAACAAAGAATCGCTGGTTCGGCCCTAGAACCGCCGGTTTTCGGCCCAGCCCTGAACGGACTAGTATTGCTCGAATTCCTCGTCGCATTGATATGATCTCGGATTAGACTGATATGATTGTCGTGGCACTTCATATCTCGAGTTATTCATGTTGTAGGGTTTTCCGAGACGAGTTCGGCAGTCTTTCCGGAAAATGTCAACCTACCGGAAAATGTCGAGCACTACCGACCGAACTCGGCCCAAACGTCCCAAAGTCACGATACAACGTCGGATTAAAAATTTGAGGAGTTTCATTACAACACACCCAAGATAATACAAAATACATGCTCAGTTAGATATATGTGACATCCATCCGGTTGGATCGTCGATAAATATTTTTGGAGCAAGACCACAGCAACAGGCATATACCACTGGAATTTTTTGGACCAAGAATCACTTTCTAAGCTCGATGTCATAAGCTCGGATGAATATTGACATATATATATATATATATATATATATATAAGGATCAGAATGAGATTTATTTTGAGAAATAAGAATATATGGCCCTGTTCCCAAGGCGATGCGCGTGCGTGATTTTTTTTATGCCAAGGCTTACGTACGTAACCAAGTCACTGCCTCAAATCTGCCGGCCCGTTACGTACGTAACCGGCCAGGGAAGACGAATCCGATGAAGACTACATTGACCGGGGAGTAGCTCCCGCGGCAGACTGAAACCTGTTGGAATATTCCAAATATTCAAGCAAACGTAGTAGCTGATGCATTGAGCCGTAAACCTGTTTCTCTTCGAGTGTTCTTCAAGAATTTCTTCAAAACCCCTTCTTTCAAACTTATTACGATTCTTAGACTTCTTGCTAGCAGATGAAGGTTGCTTCTTAGCAATCTCCTTAGCAGTAAGCTCATAAGAATTTAGCTCAGAATTTAACGAAATTTTACGAGATGACTCGTGATGGCGAGTATTACTCCAACTGAAATCAGATAAGTTTCCGGTCAAACAAGAATATCAGATGAGAGCCGCGGCCCAGAAGAAATAATCAGTGCCCAGGTTTTAATCTGCGCCCCAGCTTCCTGCACTCTGGGCCACGGCCCCCGGAAATCTCTCAACTTCCCGCACCTACTGTACTCCGGGCCACGGCCCCCAACCCAGTCCAGTAACTTCTGGAGCCGAGCGTGTCCTGACAGTGGCCGGGCACTTGCTGTCTGGAGCCGAGCGCGTCCTGACACGACACGAATTGTAATGTGTAAACACGACATGATCATAACCTCCAAACATTCTAAAACATCAATAACAAGAATAAATCAAAATGTTATCGATGAAAACAACCACAAACTGATCCAAATATATATATATATATATATATATATATATATATATATATATATATAAAGAAATCCTGAACCGAAAGGAATGCAGACTGATGACAGTCAGAAATTACGAAGGATAAATTATATAGATATGTAAATTCCCCTAAGGGGGGAGGGAGTGGGGCTCGGGTAAGGGGGTCGGGTACCCTTACCCGAGCGGTAACACCGCCGCCGCGGCATCGGGTAAGGCGGGCGGTGTTACTTTGCGGCTTCGGAAGCCGATCGTGGGGGGGGGGGGGGTTTGGGTTGAAAATACTAGCCGTTGCAATGGCTAGTTTAATAAAAAAAAAAAAAAAATTTCCCTATAAAATCAAACTTTCTCAACTCATTTTTTCAAAATAAAAACACACTAATCTCTCCAAAACAAAAAATAATTACTTAAATGTCTTCCGATTCTTCCGAATTCGAATGCATTATTCCGTCTTCGTCCGACGAGATATCCACGGGTAGCTCGTTGCAACTTATGCTTCAAGCGGCTCAGTACCTTGAAGACACGGCAAGCTCTAGCCGAACTAGCGTAAATCGTCAACGGGAAATAGGTCTTCAAACGTTGGAGAATGATTGGTTCGTTGAAACACCAAAGTACAACGAAGAGTACTTTAAAAAAAATTTCGAATGGAGAAAAGCATGTTTTTGCAAATAGTGGGCGACATTGAAGCGAGATACCCATATTTTCAAGAAGGCTACGATGCGCGTTCGAAAAAAAGTTTCACGGCGAAACAAAAAATCACTTCGCCGTTAGGCAACTCGCAACCAAAGAACCCCCGATGAGTATGATGAATATTTATGCATGGGCCGCAAGAACGTCACGTGAAACTCTTAATTATTTTTGTGAGGCCATCATTGAGTTGTGCGGTCGAGAGTACCTACGTGGCCGACAAAGACACGACCTTGCTCGCATTTTGCGAGGCCCATGAGGCGAAGCATCACATCCTGGAATGCTTGGTAGCATCGATTGTACACACGTCAAATGGAAAAATTGTCCTAGACAATTGAGAGGGCAATATACGAGAGGTGACTATGGTGTTCCCACTATTATGCTTGAAGTCACCGCGTCACAAGATATGTGGATTTGGCATGCTTTTTTGGTCCACGAGGGTCAAACAACGATATCAACGTATTGAATCGGTCGACTTGTATCTTACAGATCGAAATGGAACGGCGATGAACATTTCATTCAACGTGAATGGACGCTTTTACAAACGCGGCTACTATTTGTGAGATGGAATCTATCCTAAGTGGTCCACATTTGTTAAAGCATACCCGTATCCAACCGACCCAAAGGAAAAGAGATTTAAGAAGTTACAAGAGGGCGAGAAAGGATGTCGAGCGAGCTTTTGGTGCTCTCAAAGGAAAATGGAAAATTCTCGATCGGCCTCTCCGAGCTATGACCAAAGCGAAGATTGCCAATCGGGTTCATGCGTGTCTTATTTTGCACAATATGGTTATAAAGCGTGAAGGAGGGCAATCTCACCGTTCATATAATGGATGAGCGGTCCGGCCCGATGTTCGACGACAATGTGATAGCGGAGTTACTAAACGAAGTTCTCCATGACCGACTTCGATATGATCTCACGGAGCACGTAGCACGTCAATACTTGCCGCATCTCGATGATTAGTGGGTTTTTTATTTTAATCTAGTTATTTTTAAGTATTATGTTATGTTTCTTTTTTTTAAGTATTATGTAATATTTTTATTTTTAATGAAATGGTATGTTTTTATGTAATGTTTTTTTTAAGTATTATGTAATGTTTTTATTTTTAATGAAATGCTATGTTTTTATTTTAATATTGTATGTGATTTTATGTATTAAAAATATAAAAGAAAAAAAAAATCGGGTAGTATAGGTGACCACTCCCTCCACTTAGGGTAGTGTTAGGGTAGAATTGGGTAGTTTTGAGTTGGAGGGTTTTTATTGGATAGAGGTGAGGTGGCACCTAGGGTATTAGGTGACCACTCCCTCACACCTAAGATATTCTCTACGTACTCCCTCCGTCCACTTTTTAAAGTCCCATTTGATGTTGGGCGCGAAGGTTAAGAAAAAATGATAAAGGTAAAGTGGGTGGAAGAAAAAAGTAGTGGTTGGAAGAAAAAGTTAGTGGTTTGAAAGAAGAAGGTAGTGGTTTAAAGAAAAAGGTAGTGGTTCGGAGAAAAAAGTAGTGGGTCCATTAGTGAAAATGTAGTAATTAAATAAAGAAAAGAGGGTAATATGGTACAAAAAGTAGAATGGGACTTTAAATTGTGGACAAATATTTGAGAGCAAATGAGACTTTAAAAACTAGACGGAGGGAGTATATTTTATGGAAAGGTTTGACTTTTAAGTTGGTATGTAAATTCAAAATTTCTCCATGTGGGTAGCAGGAGTGTCGGTGTGGGGTTTGGGGTTGTGAAGATGAGTCTCAAAATTCAAACCCATCAAAGCTATTTTGTTGAAATAAAGAAAAACGGTGAAGGGCAGTGAGTTGAACTCGCCCTCCTATAAGAACACATCGGGCCAGTGCGCTGCACTCACCCCAAATCATCTGAGGCAATTGCATTGCCATTCTACTTTTTTTCTTTTTTCTTTTTCTTTTTCTTTTTTCTTTTAGTTTTTATAACTTTTTTATTTATCTTTTAATTTCTTTCATTTTTGTGCTTTTAATTTTATTGACAGTTTTTATTTTTTTGCTGTTTTTATTTCTGGTTTTCTTATTTAATAGCAATGTAGATTATTATAAATTAAAAATCTAAAAAAATATAAATTAAAATTTTATTAAATGCATATTGTTTTCATTATTTATTTATTTAAATATTTCTGTAAATATTAGAAATTAAAAAATATATAATGAAATTTTTTACTTAATATTCACATGCCATTTAAATCATTCAACATCATCTACCTCCCACCTAATCTCTCATCCAACACATACCCACATACCACACCTAAATCTTCATCTATGAATTCATCTCACATCTTCCATAATCTTCATCATCTTCCATACTCATTCAATAGCACTACAATTTTATTTGCTCAATATTTTTTTTGTTTAGATATGGATAAAAATAATTTCAGAAGAAGCTTCAATATGCTTGATTCATCTGATACAGATGATAGCCCAATATCCAAAAGTTCCTCTTACCGGCAAAATATACAAATACACAATCATTTCCAGCGATGCAGTTAAATCCTCAATTCCAGAACTTTCGACAATCTGCTTCGGCACAAACTCCCCCTTTTCCATTCTCACAAGTTTCTCAACAAACCACGAGTCCTACCGACTACATGTGGGCTATGGCTGCCCAATGTGGAATGACCAATGCATTTCCCTTTTCTCCTCACCAGGGTGTTTTCCGACCACACCAAGTAATACTTCCCAAGAATCCTTAACCCTACTTCAGGAGTTGCGATACGAGGACTTGATAATATTTCTCTCGAGACTTCCCAAGAATCAACTCCTGAAGCAATACGACATGGTAAAAGTGTGGCATTGTCATGGTCACATGTCGAAGATGCATTGCTTTGCGCTGCTTATTGCACTATAGGTTGTAATCCCGTTGCTGACAACATACAAAAAAGAGATTGTTTTGGGGGATATATTGCCAAATACTATAACACTGCTGGTCAGTAAAGAAATTCCATTGAGAGAAGCATGGAGTCATCAAAGTATCTGTAATACCATGGGTATTTCATGCTTTAATTACCTTGTACTATGTGATTTCTTATAGTATGATGTTGCCTTTTATATTACGTGATTTCATTTAAAATGCTATTGCGATACAATTGTGTGATGTGAATAGAACAGAGGTGATGTACCTTGAGGCTGTTGGACAATCGTCGGTGCGAATATGACGGTGGCCAACGTCTTGTTCCCCGATGAATTGTTGACGAGTGAAAAGGTGGTCGCCTCGAGATGGTTAAAATGTGATATATGACTAAGGGACTGAGTGGATAACGTCTTCTACAGGATATGCATAACGTACGCTAGTTTCGTAACATTACGTATGTAAACATCACTTGGTTACGTACGTAAGGCTTGAATTGGTCTTCCAACCAGAATCTTTCTTTTGATGCGGATTGGGGTACTTTCGGTGGGCTAGAAGACAAAAGAGTCAACTGCACGTAGCGTACGCTAAATGCCGAGCTTAACATATGCTATGGTCAGGTGTTTTACGTACGTTATGACACCCTACGTACGTAATAGGTGGGGGAATTGCAGGCAGTAGCCTCTGGACGGCCTTTACGCACGTTAACTAGAGGGCATTACGTACGTAAGACCTTTTACGTACATAAAGCCTTGAGCTTTAACGTACGTTGACATGATCGAGTGTTATAAAATAACACTTCCTCCTTCATTTCCCTCGACCAAAAACCTCTTGAGAAATATCCTTGAAGCCTTTTTCCAGCCCTTACACAATTCTAAGCCTCCCAAATCACTTGTATCAACATAGAGGAGGGGATTACTCAAGCTCCGGAGAAGATTATCTAGGTCAATAGATCCCCTCTTCGTTCCTCCTTGTGGTTCTTCGTCGGTCATCATCATTCCTCATTGTCCTTCCTCTATTAAGGTAAGATTATCAAACCTTGAGGCTATCTCTTCAATGTTATCATTATGCCTATTGGATTACGGGTATTCGGGTACTTTGCTAACTCTCATAGAGAACCTAATCGGACGAACTTGGAGTAATCAAAACTATCATTGCACGTATATTACGTTTCCATGCATCTCGTTGTATTAATCATATGCGAAAATTCCCATCTCAATCAACCTTGAAAATGTAAAACTTGACTAATCAATTGTAGGAGAAATTGCATAGGAATCCATCATCGTATGTTAAACTAGTTGTAACACATTTTTGCCATATGATTATCAATGTTAAATTAACTAGGAGGAATCAACTCGGTAATATTATTATCATTGAGAATCAACCATTGAAATTGTTTGTAAAATGGTAACCCACCAAATTAAGTACTCGGAATAGAGAATTGAGTTAGTAGTTATGGAATTTAATAAAATTAATACTTCTCGAGCAAGATTTTACTTGCCTTGAATCCGACGGTAAGTGCCTTACGACAACTTGAACTTCCACGATCGATCGAGTTTAACCTAATAACATAATCCCCGATTAACATTTCGTACGGATAATGATGAATAAACTAGTTTCCCCTTCCCTTTCCTAACCGAATTCTTAAGTTAACTTAGTTCGATTTCGCCAAAACTAGTATTATGCTTCTAAGTTCACAAGCAATATGTATTATTATTATTTTGTTCAATTCTATGATTAACGATTTATAATAATTTGCTCAACAAGATTATCCCCATCGTATATAATTTCGGTTGACAACAATCGACCATAGCATAATTATGAAATATTCGTAATACATGAATGTGCCGTTGTGTGATAAATGCCGACGATTGTCTTTCTCTAGGAAATGTGTTATGAATAGGCCGATATGTTGGGGATAAAACCTGAATGGTACTCGTGTGGAAATATGTTGAGGGATAAGACCTAAAAAGCGCACCCACGTTCCGGGGTATTCATGTGTGGATACTTCCATGACCCTTGGTTGCGACCTTGAGGTTTATGTGTTAAAAACAGAAAGACAACGTTGGTCATACTGTGAATTATCTTCTATGTGTTATGTGACACAGTGTTGTAAATCGTGTACGACATTGCAAAATATTGTTACTGATATTCATTCTTTGACCCCGGTTTGTCTGGCATGATTCGTCGTGCCAGGTAAATTTGTTGAATATGTGCAGGAAATTCCCGAGGGGTCCGATCAGACTTGAACGGTGTTGGGATAAAAGTTTTGCCGCCACATATTTTAAATTTGATTCGCGAAACCTCAGTTTATGTAATAATCGTGCCTTGAATTATGTTTCTTTCAAAAACATTCCGTTTTATGCTATCTAACCGCGGACTCATCATTTTATAATAATTTCTTTAAAATATCTATTGTCCAAAATAGCCTTGTGGGTCCCACTTGAGATTCACGGCACTGTAATGACTCGGGAAATTTTGGGTGTGTTACAGTCTCATTTCTACCTGTTTCACGGTAAGTTTAGGGATGAACACAAAAATGGAGAAAATGATGCAGATGTATTGCAGAAAGCATTGCAAGAGTGGAACGTTAACACGAAAGGAAAATCATGTTTCAAGTGGATACATTGTAGGGAGATTTTGGGTATGTGTGGATGCATTAACTGATAATCTAGCTGATTGTTGATAATCTAGCTGAAAACTAATAATCTAAATTATATCAGATATTCTAGTTGAAAATTGATAATCTAATTGTAGTATGATAATTTAGATTATTGTATTTAAAAGTGTTTGACAAAACTAGCTATCATACTAGCTGAAATTTATAAAATAACATAAAGGTACATATTTTATATTTATTGTTATATTATAATATTACAAAAACAACCTTAATATTTATATATTAACTCATATCTTATCATTCTTTGACATTATGCAATATTATTATTTATTTTGTTTTCAACTTCTAATAGTATTTTAGGTTTTTTTATGTTATCACTTATATTATTATACAAATTTTATACAAATATTTATTAAGGGTAAAATCGGAATGAAAAAAATAAAATCTGTATATTTTAATTGATGTTGTATTTCTAATCCCATTTCAATTTGATGTTGTATTTGTATTCCCGTTTAATTTGTGTTGTATTTTTATTCTCGTATTTTAATTGATCTTGTATTTCTATTCTTGTTTCAATTTAATGTTGTATTTCTATTCCCCTTTCAATCTTTGTTGTATTTTTATTCTAGTATTTTAACTTATGTTGTATTTTCTATTTTCTATTCTACCATCCACCTACCATTATATATAATACTCTATATACCTATCATCCACTTATCATTATCAATAATACTCCATCTACCTACCATCCACCTACCTCTATCAATGATACTAACATCTATTTATCATCCACCTACCATTAACACACTACATCGATAAATATAAGCACCATATTGTTCCAAAATCACATCAACACACTCCTATTTCTAATATACCCACATCTCATTATCTTTTTTCTCTTGATTTTTTATTGTCCCTCTCACATGGCTAGCGGTAATAATGATATAGCTATTTACCGTGCCCTAAGAGAATCATTACTTGATGATTCATAGGAACAAGCTCAATTTGCTATCATTCAAGCAAAGCTTAAGGTTCTCATAAAAGATTACTTTTCTGGTGAAGCGATCTATCATGTAGATTTTCGACGAAGATTTTACATGCCGCAACGTTTATTCGAACGGCTCGTGGAGGTTGACGAACATAATTCTGAGTACTTTCAACAACAATGAGATGCTGCAGGGAGATTAGGTTTTACGCATTGCAGACAACTATTCGTCAATTGACATATGGGGCACTAGCGGACCAGTACGATGAATACCTTTGTATGTATGAACAAACAACAAATATTAGTCTCCTTGAATTTGTCGTGATGTTTGTCGAGTATTCAGACCCGAATACTTACGTAAGCCCACTCATGCCGACATCAAATGAGTGGCTGCATTACACGAAGAAAAATATGGTTTTCCTGATATGCTGGGAAGCTTAGATTATACACACTGGGAATGGAAAAATTGTCCAGTTGCATGGTATGGTTCATACACTCGGGGTTACCAAGGGGTACCTACAATAAAGCTTGAAGCGGTTGCCACACAAGACTTGTGGATATGGCATGGATTTGGTCTCTCTGGTTTGCGAAATGATATTAACGTGCTCAATGAATATCCGTTATTTAACGTCTTACATGAACATGCACCTAAGGTTAATTTTGTGGTAAATGGAACATAATATAAAAAGGAATACTATTTAACATATGGTATCTACCTGGAGTGGGCAACATTTGTCAAAAGTTTCCAATGCCTTTCTAATGAGAAGAATAGAAAGCAATCCAAGCAAAGACAAGAGGCTACAAGAAAAGATATCGAAAGAGCTTTCGAAGTTCTACAATCAAGATGGGCAATTATAAAGGGGTCGGCTCGTGGATGGTATAAAAGGAATTTGAATGACATAATGCTATCTTGCATTATTTTGAACAATATGATAATTGAGGAGGGTGAAGATGCGGTCAACTAGGAAGGTACCGGTGAAGAACCTCCGATTCAACCGTTTCAAGGTTCTCCACAAGATTTTCAATGATATTTACAAATAAAGGGTGAGATACAAGATAATGAAATACATCAACTCCGACGTGATTTGATTGAACATATTTGGAGCAATTCCAATTTTGAAGAGTGATTTTTTTAGTTGTATTTTAATAAGTTGTTGTTTTCAATGCTTTGTTTTTTATTTTCGTTCCTAATAAAAAATTTTATTTCTTTTATTTAATTTGTAAAACCTAAATCGAAAAAAATTAATTAAGAAGACTAATTTTGTAAATAAAATATTATCATAAATATATTACAAATATATAAGTATAATATAGATAAAATATTTATTAAAATATAGAGTATAAAAAGATTAAAAATTAAATGGAAAACATGTGGGATCCGAAAAAATAGGTTTGAAGAGTTTATTATTAAATGGGATTTGGATTTGTAGGAATAAACTCTGTATTTTGATGATGTGGCATATTTAGAATTGGAAAAAAAGATTTGAGAGGGGTTACTAGAGATGACCTTAGAAAAGTATTCATTTTATAGGTTTTATATTTCATTATATATCTTGCCTCACTCTACCGAATAAGCTCTTCCCCTTCCCGCTTCGCTTGTCGTAAACTAAATAATTAATTTTTATTTTTTAATCTATATCACATACTTATACTCAATACTTACCATATTCACATATATGTCACATACTACCTATGTTCTCCTATAATTGCAACATATGCACTTTCACGCTTGTCAATGCACAATTTTGATTATTAATACCTTTAATTCATTTTTTTTACAGGGAGCTGTGTGCAGAGTTAACCTCTCTTCTGTTAGAGCATCATTCATCGAGAGTGTAATAGCCATCGTCCTCTTAGGTATGTCTCATGTGAATTAAGCCATGGGCTCAGGTATGGTTTTGAGCTTTTTCTAATCATTTGATTCTTTGTATATATCACTTAATATTTTGCTGTGCACTAAGCTGGGGGTCTTCACGGAAACAATATCCCTACCATAAAAAGTCGGGGCACCGTCTGCGTACATCTTACCCTCCTCAGACCCTGCTCTGAGCGGGATATACTGAGTAAATTTGGTTTGGTTTGGTTTGGTTTGGTTTATAAAAGATGGTCAAAAAAGAATATGTGAACAGTGTTTTAGTCAACACGTTTCAATAATAAGAGTTTGAAAGGAAACAATCTCTTTCTCCCACCGCTCCATCGTCTCTACGGACTCAACCTCTGAGAAAATCTGGAGCAGGTCGTTCTCTATCGTCGTCTTCTGCAAATTCTCAAGCAGGTCGGCCTCTACTGTTCATCATCCTCCAATCCAGACCAAACTAACCTGACCCAGATCGGGATTTCAGAAATCGGATTCGGACACAACTCCGTGCCAGTTTAGTTAGCGCTGCCAGAATCATCGAGCCTGAAGATTCGAATCGGTCCTAAATCCAAAAGCAAATCGAACCCATCTTTTGATCCGGCCGGCGACTTTCTTGGTCAACTTTTGGTTTCTCCAGATTCCGGCGAACTCCGGCCACTTCTCGGGCGCCGATTTATTTTTAAAAATTAACAGAAAATAAACATCTCTTTAATCTAAACATTGTCTATTGCTAGTGACCGCTATCGACCAGTGGACCGCCGAAAAATTTCTACTAAAACGTTGTCTTCAATCTCTTTTAACTAACCATTATCTATTTAGTCTTGTATTTAATATTTTTGCAGTTGTAGCTGCCACCATTGGAATACTGTTAATATAGTTTTTGACAGTGCTCGTTCAGGGAAAGCTTCTTCTTAAGCTTGTTTTGGCAGGGGATCTTGCACAGAGTCAACCTCTTCTCTGGAGGGTAGCATTGTACTTATCTGTTAAATTTCATTTTTGCCAGCCATATATCTATTATTACTGTGATTTATCTGTGGTTTGCCTGCCTCTAAATTGTCTTTTACATTCTCATCATACTGTCATTTTTTCTGCACTACTGCATTTTATTTTTCGTAGTGCATTTGTGTTTTGTGGTGGATGATGTCGCGCTGTTTGCGGGTTGATAGTTGGAATTTGGGTACCTTGACAGGTAAGCTTTTGGAGCTCGTAGATGTTTTGGATAAGAGAAGGGTTGATGTGGCTTGTATTCAGGAGACTAGGTGGAAGGAGGCGCAGTCCCGGGAGGCGATCGGTTATAATTTGTGGTATTCAGGACTTGCTAACTCGAGTAATGGTGTGGGTATTCTTCTGTCTAAGGAGCTTAAGGATAACGTCGTGGAAGTGAAGCGGTGTAATGATAGGATTATGTCCATTAGAGTGGTGGTTGGGGAGAAGGTGGTTAACGTGGTTTGTGCATATGCCCCACATGTTGGTTTGGGTGTGCTTGTTAAAGAAGCTTTTTGGGTCTGTTTAGATGATTTGGTCGGGAGTATTCCGGACGATCTTGTTTTGGGGGGCGATTTCAATGGTCACGTTGGTGAGGGGGTGGATGGTTACCATCGTGCTCATTGAGGTTTCAGCTTTGTAGTTAGGAATGTAGGAGGTTCCGCACTGTTGGAGTTTGCCACTGCGCATGAGTTGGTAATTGCTAACTCTGTTTTTCAGAAGAGAGATGAGCACCTCATCACCTTCGGTAGTGGGGGGCACAACACACAAATTGACTGCCTTCTTTTATGCAGTCGTGATGTTAGGACGTGCGTGGACTACAAGGTGTTCCGGAGCGAGGCTTGTGCTTCGCAACACCGTCTACTGGCTATGGATTTATCCATGGGAGGTTGTGTTGTTAGCAGGGCTAAAGAAGCTAGACCTAGGATTCTCGGTAAGGATCTGAAGGTTGAGAAGGCGGCTTAATTCAGGGAGGCTCTGACCTGCGAAAGAGGTTTTCTGCGGGGAGGCGATGCTAACCTTATGTGGATCAACATGGCCAATGCTATTAAGAGTGTGGACGAAAAGGTGGTAGGGGTTTCTTCGGGCAGGTCTAGTGGACCTAGGGAGGCATGGTGGTAGAATGAGGAGGTTCAAAAGAAAGTTAAGGCTAAACAAGTGCTATTTAAGGAGCTTTTGTCGGTTAGTGCCTGGGAAGTGAGAATCTTGAAGATTGTAGCTTACAAGGTGGCGAAAAGAGAGGCTAAGAAGGCAGTGGCTAAGGCTAAAGGTGAGGCATACGAGGAGATGTACGAGCGCCTAGACACCGAAGAAGGAGCGAATGCTATTTTTAAACTAGCGAAAGCTAGGGAAAGAGGGCGGCGTGACCTGGGTCCCGTTAAGTATATTGAGGATGATTTGGGCCAAGTGTTAGTGAAGGATGTGGCTATTAAGGAGAGATGGAATAGTATTTTTTTTGAACTTTTCAAAGAGACTCGGTGGTGCAAGGAGTTACTCTACCTTCTGCTCATTCGTTAAGTTCATGTGAGAGCATCAGTAATGAGGAAGTAAAAGGTGCCCTAATGAGAATGGCTAGAGCTAAGGCTGTAGGCCCAGATCAGATCCCTATTGAGGTGTGGATTTGTCTGGGGGAAGTTGGAGTATAGTGGCTAGCAGAGATGTTCAACACCCTCCTCAGAGATTCTGAGATGCCGATGGAGAGGAGGCGTAGTATTGTGGTGCCCTTTTTCAAGAACAAAGGCGATGATCAGAGTTGTAGTAACTATCGCGGTATTAAACTCCCCAGTCATACTATGAAACTGTGGGAAAGAGTGGTGGAATGCACGGTTAAAAGAGAAGTTGAGATCTCAGAGAACCAATTTGGCTTCATGCTGGGGAGGTCCATGACTGAGGCCATTCATCTCGTCAGATGCCTTATGGAGAAATTTAGAGAGCAACGTAAGGACCTTCATATGGTGTTCATTGATCTAGAGAAGGCCTATGATAGCATTCCGCGTGATGTTATTTGGAGGAGCCTATAAGAGAGGAGGGTGTCATCGTCATACGTTAGGGCGATCCAAGATATGTACTCCCAAGCTAGGACTTGCGTTAGGACCCCAGTTAGTGACACCCAGTATTTCCCGGTTGAGATAGGGCTACACCAGGGGTCGGCGCTAAGCCCTCTTCTCTTCGCTCTAATCCTTGACGTCATTTCGCGGGGGATTCAAGATGGAGTCCCGTGGTGCATGCTTTTTGCTGACGACATTGTGTTAGTGGCGGAGTCGAGGAGGGAAGTGAACTCGAAGTTGGAGTTATGGAGGTCTAAGTTAGAATCCCAGGGCTTGCGTGTGAGCCGATCTAAGACCGAGTATCTCTGGTGTAACTTTAGCGGTGAGCCCAACGAGGAAGGAGTAGAGGTAATGATTGATGATCAGATCGTACCCCGTATGAGTAGAGGTAATGATTGATGATTAGATCGTACCCCGTATGGATAAGTTCAAGTATTTGGGTTCGATCATTCAGAAAGAAGGCGAGTGTGTAGATGATGTCACCCATCGTATCAAGGCGGGGTGGCTAAGGTGGAGAGCAGCGACAGGGGTCCTGTGCGACAAGAAAGTCCCTCTAAAGTTGAAGGGTAAATTCTATAGAGCGGAAATCAGACCTGCAATGCTGTATGACTCCGAATGCTGGGCGATGATGAAGTCGCTTGAGAGCAAGTTGGAAGCGGCTGAAATGAGAATGTTACGTTGGTCGTGTGGTCGCACAATGTTGGATAGAATCCCGAACGGGGTTTTCAGAAACGCACTAGAAGTGGCGCCCATTTCATCGAAAGTCAGAGAAGGGAGATTGAGATGGTTTGGCCACGTCTGTAGGAGGCAGGCCTCGGCTCCGGTGAGGAAAGTCGAGAGTTTATTGGTCGTAGGGGGTAGGAGGAGAGGCAGACCAAGGAGGACGTGGGAGGAGCAGCTGAGATTAGATTTGAAGGCCTTAAACTTATCCGAGACCATGACCGTGGATAGGTGCTCTTGGAGACGCCAGATCAGAATTGTGGATTCTTTGTTAGGGAGCAGTTCTGTAGTAGAGAGCCTCAGAGTTGGGTTGTCTCGGTTAGCGTTGACCTAGAGCCTCAGAATTGGGTTGTCTGGGTTGTATATTTCATGTTAGCCGACCCCAAATCATTTTGGGACTAAGGCTTAGATATTGTTGTTGTATTGTATATTTTATCCTATTAGCTTTTGCGTGTGGTTTATTTTTGACAGGGAGCTGTGCACAGAGTCAACCACTCTTCTAGTAGAGTAGCGATCATCGAGAGTGTAGTAGCCAAAGTCCCCTTAGGTAAGTCTCGTGTGAATTAAGTCATGGCGCAGGTATGATTTTGAGCTCTTCCGAATCATTTGCTGCTTTGTATTTATCACTCAATATTTTTAAATGCTTATTTAAGTTGGGGTCTTGGAAAGCTTGATCTCACTCTAGAATAAGTAGGGACGTAGTCTGCATCATCTTACTCTCTCAGGGGCCTCTGCAGCGGGATATATTGGATATGTTTGGTTTGGTTTGAGGTAACTATAATCATAATCATTCTTCTAAGGTCAATTTCCTCGAAGGTTGGAAAAAAAAAACGAGTATGGAACGTGGAATGGTACTCCACGGACACCAAAAAGTCTTCCATCAGCATATACTTTTCCCTGTGACTTCTATCAACATTAAACAATTTCTCCAACTTCTCCGAATGACTAGCTGCATAAGCATAAGACCAAAAAAAAAAAAAAAAAAAAAAAGAAAAAAGGAGGAAGGAAAAATCATGGATAGAGAACAAGAGGAAATCCAATTTCTCGGCTTCTTTGGCATCCTAAAAGAATCATGCGACATCGTTTCATCATGGAGAAAAATCTTCACCCAAATCACACTATGCTTGATCCTCCCTCTTTCCTCGGTGTACCTATCCCACATCCAAATCTCAGAGATCCTCTTCAGAAAAATCATGCACAACGAATACATGCTCGAATGGACTCCGGAGGGCACTCGAATCCACGACAAAGTCTGGGACATGCTAAGGTCCGAATGGACTGCCTTCGTCTTGTTCAAAATTGGATACTTGATATTCTTCATAATCCTCGCCCTTGTTTCCACCGCGGCTGTCGTCTACACGATCGCATGCATCTACACGGCCAAGGAGATTACCTTGAAAAAAGTCTCGAGCGTCGTCCCAAAGGTTTGGAAGAGGCTCATGGTCACTTTCATATGGAATTTCATCATTGTATTTGCGTACAACATCGTTTCTCTACTGATCGTGGTTCTGGGCGCCATCACGCTTGGACCTATAAAGATCGTGGGGATAATATTTCTCCTTATTGTCTCGACGGCGTACTTGATTGGATTTGTTTACATCACCGTGATATGGCATTTAGCCAGTGTGGTGTCTGTGTTGGAAGAAAGTTATGGGCTGAAGGCGATGACCAAGAGTCAGGATTTGATCAAGGGCAAAATGGGCATTTCCGCTGCGGTTTTCCTACTTTTAGGTCTGTGTTTCTTTGTGATTCAGCACATGTTCAAGATTTTGGTGGTTTTCGGTGGTGACGGAAATGGGATCGGAGATAGGATTGGGTATGGGATTGTTTGCCTTGTTCTGATGTCGATTACTCTGCTTTTCGGGCTCATCGTGCAGACGATTGTATACTTTGTGTGCAAGTCGTATCACCATGAAAATATCGATAAGTTGTCGTTAGCTGACCATCTATGTGGATATCTTGGGGAGTATGTACCTCTCAAGTCTAAAGATGTTCAACTAGAGCAGTTTGAGATTTGATGAGTTAAACGTTATTATTATTATTATTGTTTTTTTTTTTTACCGAAAAAGAGGCTACATATATATATATTATATAGAAAGGAATGATGTTTGTTTGGTATGTAATGTACTACGGTGCAGTACCTATTTTAATTTTTATCTTGAAAGAAAATTTGAACATGTTATAAAGAGTTAGGATTGGAGAAAATTATTCATTTGACGAGGTTATTCGTTTATCGAGCATTCATTTATCGAGTTTTAACTGTAGTGGGTAAGATAATTAAAAAAAGGAAAGTTGAAGCTCAAACCAAAATGTTTGTTATAAGCATCTGATGCTGTTTCTATGTTGCGTTCCCATGGGACGATTCAAATTCAACTTAGCAGCAGCTTAAATAGTGGTTGGCTTCACGCCTGATAGCTTAATATAATTGGGGTTTAAAAAGAAAAGTTGGGTTGTGTGACTTGTCAGTAGTGGTCCGACTCCGAGCTATTGGCTTAAAATATTTCACAATAACATTAATTTTGATAAATTTTTTCATAATATACAATTACAAAGTTATAGAGTTAAAAATTTCATCTAAAGAACGAGAAAAAACTTGCATTATGAACCGAATGAAGGATATCACAAATCAATCACAAATCAAATTCTCTATATTTCACACCACTTGCCGGACATTATCGTAGAACTAAAAGCGGATGACTTCCAAAAAATGCATTACTGTATCAGTTCAATACCAAGTAGAGTAGAAATTTTATAAATCAATGATGCTGGGACTATCAAAATTTATTAATTAAGAGAGACATCAATTAATGTTGGGAAATGGACTTATGGAGTTGTTTAAAGTTTGATACGAGGCGTAATTTTGAGTGGACTCTCGATGAGTTAATGTCGAGATTTGGTTGGAATATTGATATAGAGCGCCTAGCTACCCGATACGAAGAGCAACTACTAGACCAAACTAAAAGAAACCAACATGTGAAAACCTGACTTCTACGCATGCAGTATTGTTTAAGTTTGGCATGCAAGCCATCTCCAGCATGTGAAAACCTAACTTTTAAGCTGCTGTCTTCTTGACTAGTCTTGAGCTGTTATTTCCTGACTTTGCTACTGGGTTTTCCTTGATCAACAAACTCATGCCACCGTCCAAAAACTTTAGGATGTCTCATTTTCAAACTAGCCTACAATTCCTTTTTTTTGACTTGCACCATCCACATGGTTTGCATGGTTTTACTTATTGTTTATTTAATAATTATCTTATATAATTATTAGTAGTTATCGTCTAGCAGGTTCAACTATAAATAGGTTGTTATTTCTCATTTGTAGGATATCAATTAATCAAGTTTTATTCAATACACTTCAGTTTTCATATTAATATTAGTTCTTGATTCTTCAAGGCTTTTGTTATTTTATCTGTTTACGCTAGTAAACCGATCCCCTTTCGGTTCCGACGCTAGTCGATCCGTCCCACACATACTCCTACTGCGTCAGTTGGTATCAGAGCACAGAGTTACCTGTCTCTTCACCTTCAAGATGGCAGAACAACCGCCACCACCACCACCCCTCACGAGAGCAGATCTTGATGGGTTAACAACGGCTTTTTCCGCGTCCCTCAACACACTGACAGCCACATTCACCAATCAACATAACGCCAACAACAACAACCACCCAAGACGAGAGAGGTACGAAGGTCGTCATCGACCCTAACCCGGTGGCCAACGCCACCCGATCACCAGTTCTAGTTCCGACTCCGAGTCCGACCGAGATGAAGAACCACCCCGGAAAGACCCCGATTACCGAATGAAGGCCGGCATTCCCTACTTCTATGGGAATATGGGTGTTGAAGAATTTTTAGATTGGCAAATCGAGGTCGACCGCTTCTTCGACATCATGGAGATTCCGGAGCACAAACAAGTAAAGATGGTTGCTTTCCGTCTGAAAAGCACCACAGCCGTATGGTGGGATAAGTTGATAGCCCAACGGAAACGACAACGGAAAGGTCTGGTACGTTCATGGAGGAGAGTGAAACAACTTATGTCCGAACGATTCCTACCAGAAGACTACGAGCAAATCTTGTACAAGATGTACTTGGATTGCTCCCAAGGATCAAGGACCGTAGCCGAATACACCACCGACTTCATTCGCCTCTCCGAACGGAATGAAATCGGCGAAACCGAAGGGCAAAGAGTCGCATGTTACATCAATGGTCTCAAGAGTTCGATACAAGACAAAATCGGACTTCAAACCGTTTGGACGGTAACGGATGCGTCAAGCTTAGCCATGAAAGCCGAACTTATGGAGAAGACTCCTCAAACCTCATCCTTTCGCCGGTACACTGTAACACCTCAATTCATAAATGGGACATTACACGCCGTAGAACCCTTATGAGGTCTACCAGGCTAACACATGACACATAAACCACAATGGAATCCCAAAAAAAAAAATGCGTTCAACAGTTAATAAGGCCGTGGCCTCGGCCAAAACATTTTAACAAAGTACGTGAAACATAAAGTAAATACTAATACTTTGACCACGCATGGGACTTAAACCAAGTTTAAGAGTAAACAGTCTAACTCCAGTACTCAACAATGCAATGACAAAACATAACATACGGACTCGAGCCACATCATCATGCCAGCCCATCCTTTGTGTGCGCATTCCGTGCCAGCTCCTCAGCTTGACCAGTACCTGAAATGCATAAGACGCATTTCCCCCATTTAAGGGGTTAGCATTTGAATAGCTAGTGCAAGTACACAATTACACAACATTATATACATACACGATTCAACGCAAATGAATCATTAAAAAAAAATCATTTTGAGAATCAATATCCCAGAATATCACATTTACACCAAAACGGTAAATAATCAAGTTTTCCACATCACAAATATCCACGCTTGGTAACTCGCGACCGTACCCTTAGTATCGGCCCCCAGAGGTCCCGTCGAACTGTCCCCAGGTGAGAAACCACTTCCGCGGCCGTACCCATTAGTATCGTCCCCCAGAGGTCCCGTCGAACCGTCCCCAGGTGGAAGATCATCAACACACGCACCCAAGTCCACTTCTGTGGCCGTACCCATTAATATCGGCCCCCAGAGGCCAGATGCCATCCCCAGGTGGAAGAGTATCAATCACATTCATTCAATAATACAGTTTACATCATTCGCATCAAATCCGTACACACATAATGAAATATAATACATGTACTTGCCTGATTAATACGACGTGAAGGAAAACGGTGAACGGAAAGGTTTTGGCCCGAATAACCTTCACAAATCCGATCCTAACACAATAACGATGAACAACTAATCTTAAAATTACGAAAATGTTGGAATACATCCTAGTTCTACCCGCTGCAACCATTAGTCGAACATAACTTGGGTATCGTCGACTATAAGTGACGAACAATGGAGAACTTGGAGTTTAAAATCACAAATCATCAATAAAACGAAGGATTACAAGTACATGATCGAAGTCTAGCAATAATCCAATGATAATTCGGACCAAGGGAGTCAAATCCCACGAAATCCCCAAAATTTCCCCAAAATCTCAAAACAAGGGTTTCGGGGATTCTTACCTTGATTCAGATGGTGGAAAGTGTTAGGAACTTGAAGAATTCATGCAAGGAATGCACGGATGGTAGTGGATGGTAATGTTCAGTCGAAATCGGCCCTAACCCTCGTCTGGAATCGCTCAAAGCCGAGAAGGATGAGAAATGATGGAAAAGTGACGAAGTTGACTGCTGCTGTCCTATTTATATTAAACAGACTTAGCGCACGCTACGCACAAGCATTAGCGTGCGCTAACGGGGCGTGGAAGAACGATCGCCTCGTCCTCCAGTTAGCGTACGCAGGCTAACATGATTAGCGTGCGCTAATGCTAGGAATTAGCGTGCGTTAATCCGAATTAGCGTCGCTACAGTCGATGCAAATCCGAACCTCATCGAGCCGTGAAATCGTTAGCGCCGCTACGGACCCGAGTTAGCGTCGCTAACCACACGCGATGATAGCGCCGCGCAAGTAAGTCCGGAGTAGCGTGCGCTACTCGAGCGGCGATCGATCTTGCTCGGTACCTGCGCCAATGACACAAAAATATCGAAACACGAATCAAGACCAGAATCCGGAAACATAAACACGGAATATTTAAGACGACAAAGCTGAGCGTTGAAAGAGAATATAATTCCGATCATCGGAGAGTCCGTAATGCAACAAACAAAGTGAAATTCCTTAAACTTTTGGGAAATTACAAAAATGGCCCAAGTGCCCGAAAATCATGATACGACGTCGGATTAACAAACCGAAAGTTTCAACACGACTAACTCAACCATACAAACTTATGCAAACCAAGAAACAACGAAAACGAACGAGTTTTACGAGAATCGAACGTACATGCGACAAGATATAATTCAAGATGAAATTATGCAAAAACATCCCCGAAACTCGTCCAAACGAAAAATCTCCAAGAACAAAATAGGTTCAGAATTTCAAAACGGTAACAAGCGAGTCATCCGAAACGAACATACACCAAAAATAGAAATTACCAAAAATAGAAGGTACGGATATTACATTCACTCCCCCTAAAAATAAGTTTCGTCCCGAAACTTACAACGCGAATATCTCAGGATATCTCGACCGCATACTCTCTTCCGTCTCCCATGTGGCTTCCTTGGATCCATGCCTCGACCATTGAACTTTAACCAAAGGAATGGTTTTATGACGAAGTTGCTTCACCCGACGCTCTAAAATCTGAATCGGCCTCTCCTCGATGGTAATGTCGGGTCCCAATTCGATCTATCTAAAATCAATAATATGGCTAGGGTCCGGTACGTACTTCCTAAGCTGGGAAATATAAAATATGTTATGCACGTGACTCATTGACGGCGGCAAGCCTAACCGGTAGGCAAGCTCTCCAACTCTCTCTAAAATCTCAAACGGTCCAATATATCTCGGACTAAGTTTACCCTTCCGGCCGAAGCGATAAACTCCCCGTGTCGGCGACACCTTAAGCAAAACATGATTCCCCACCTCAAACTCCAACAGCCGGCGACGCGTATCAGCATAAGACTTCTGCCGACTCTGGGCCGTCAATAATCTATCGCGAATCAGAGAAATCTTATCTCTCGTATGAACTACCATATCGGGCTCGGTACCAATCAGCTCGGACGCATCGTCCCAACACAACGGCGATCTGCACATCCTCCCATACAATGCCTCAAATGGTGCCATTTTGATCGAGGCGTGCCAACTATTGTTGTACGTGAACTCGATCAATGGCAAGTGCGACTCCCAATCATCCTTCCAATCTAAGGCACAGGCTCTCAACATATCCTCCAACGTCTGGATCGTCCCCTCTGACTGTCCGTCTGTCTGAGGGTGGTAAGACGTACTGAGTCTCAACTCAGTCCCCAAAGCTCTATGAACGGCCTTCCAAAAATGTGATATAAACCGGCCATCACGATCCGAAACAATACTCTTAGGGGTCCCATGTAACCTCACGATCTCCGCAATTAACACTCGTGCTAGTCTCTCTGGCCCCCAAGTGTCTTTAATACCCATGAAATGAGCTGATTTGGTTAGTCGATCAACAATAACCCAAATCACGTTCATTCCAGTCCAAGTCCTAGGCATCCCGGTAATGAAATCCATAGAGATGTCTTCCCATTTCCATTCCGGAATGGGAAGTGGTCGTAGCAACCCCGCGGGTCGCTGATGCTCAATCTTAACCTGCTGACAGGTCAAACACTTCGCCACAAACTCGCTAACGTCTTTCTTCAAATTGCCCCACCAATAGTTACTCCTCACATCCTTGTACATTTTGCTCGTACCAGGATGTACGGAATAAGGCGTAGTATGAGCCTCACTCAAAATCTTATGCCTCAACTCAATGTCATTCGGTACACATAATCTGCCGCGAAATCTCAGAACGCCATCATCCTGAACTACAAATCCAGGGGCTTTCCCCTTCCTCACATCCTCCCTCAACTGGACCAAACATGGATCATCATCCTGCTTCGCCTTGATATCATCTGTCAAGGACGAAGTGATCTCTAACGCACATAACTGACCCTGAACTCTCTGAACCCAAACCTCGATATTCTGACAAATCAAATCCCGCTGGATCCTGCTCTGTGACGTAAGTACCTCTAACATCTGTAATGTCATCGGCCTCCGGCTCAACGCATCAGCCACTACGTTAGCCTTACCTGGATGATAAAGTATCTCGAGGTCATAATCTTTAATTAGCTCTAACCACCTACGCTGCCTCATATTCAACTCTTTTTGACTGAAGATATACTTCAAACTCTTGTGATCCGTAAATATCTTACACGACGACCCATAGAGATAATGCCTCCAGATCTTTAAGGCGAAAACGACCACAACTAACTCCAAATCATGCGTGGGGTAATTCGCCTCATACGATTTCAACTGGCGGGATGCATAAGCGATAACCCTATCTCTCTGCATCAGAACACATCCGAGCCCAAGGCCCGAAGCATCACTATACACTACGAAATCCTCGTTCCCCTGAGGCAATGCTAAAACGGGTGCGGTAGTCAAACGTCTCTTTAATTCGTCAAAACTATCCTGTCGGTCTGCAGTCCACTCGAACTTCTGAGTTTTCTGGAGCAACTGAGTGAGTGGTCTAGCGATCTTAGAAAATCCCTCAACAAATCTACGGTAGTAGCCGGCAAGACCCAGAAAACTCCTCACCTCCTTCACATTCTTAGGCGGCTCCCACGCCATCACTGCCTCTATCTTCTGCGGGTCTACCCAAACCCCCTCTGCTGAAATCACATGCCCGAGGAACATCACTTCCTCGAGCCAAAACTCACACTTAGAGAACTTCGCATATAACTGCTCAGCTCTCAAAATGTCTAATACAATCCGGAGATATAAGGCGTGCTCCTCCCGACTCCGTGAATAGATAAGAATGTCATCGATAAAGACGACTACGAATTTATCCAGATACTCAATAAAAACTTTGTTCATCAACTGCATGAACACTGCTGGGGCATTAGTTAGCCCGAAAGGCATAACCACAAACTCGTAATGGCCATATCTCGTCCGAAAGGCAGCTTTCGGTATATCGATGTCCCGAATCCTCAACTGGTAGTAGCCCGATCGCAAATCAATCTTCGAAAAGAATGGAAGCTGGTCAAACAAATCGTCAATCCGGGGCAAATGGTGTTTATTTTTGATGGTTAACTTGTTTAATTCTCGATAGTCGATGCATAAACGAAGCGATCCATCCTTCTTCTTAACAAAAAGTACGGGCGCACCCCAAGGCGATGCGCTCGGTCGAATATACCCTTTATCTAACAACTCTCCCAACTGGTTCTTCAACTCTAACATCTCTGACGGTGCCATACGGTACGACGCTCGAGAAATAGGGGCCGCATTCGGCTCAAGATCGATAGGAAACTCCACCTCTCGCTGTGGTGGTAATCCCGGCAAGTCATCCGGGAATACGTCAGGATACTCACTAACAACTGGAATCAACGACATGTCAACCCCACCATCCTCCGCCTGCAGAGCGTAACACCAATAGCCGACACAACCCTGGTTCAGAAGTTTCATCTCCTTTAAGGTGCTAATCACACTCCCCGATCTCCCCGGCTTACAACCGACGAGAGTATGCTCAGTGCCGTCCTCGGCCACTATCGAGATGGTACGAGTCCGATAGTTCATGATAGCACCGTGACGATCCAACCAATCGTCCCCGAGGATCAAATCCTCACCCTTAAGGTCTATAACAATGAGATTCGAGGGCCAATCCCGGCTTCTGATCCTCATTGGGCAATCCCTAACCTCCCGGTCCCCAACCATACGATCCCCGCTGGGCGTACCCACTATAAATGGTTCACACTCAAACAAGCAGTCAAAACCAATACGACTCACACAGTCCGAAGCAATGAAGGAGTGGGTAACACCCGAATCAAAAAGCACTGAAACTGGATGAGAAAGGATCTGAGTGGTACCTGACGCCACCGGAACGTCTGTCTCCTCTGTGTGCCTCATCTGATACAATCGGGGGTAAACTGAACCCGAACTAGATGCTGCACGGCGATCCGGCTGACCCCGACCCCTACCACGGCCCGAACTCTGCGGAACATGAGTAGCTGGAGTGCTATGATCCCTCTGATCGGTAGTGGTAGTCGGAACTCTAGCGGCCCTGGTGGCCCTCTCACAATGAGCTGCCCGATGCCTGGTCTGTCCGCAAGTAAAGCAAGCAACTAACGGAAATGGGCAATCCTTCACAACGTGCTCAGGCTGGCTGCAATTAAAACAAACTCTCCCACCAGGTGTAACAGACTGGACTGAACGATTACCCTGAGATCCACCGGCCTGATGAAACGGCCTCTTCCCCGGTGTAGGAGCAGAACGAGACCTAGAAAACTGACCACCCTTACTGGCCGAGAATCCGCCGGTAGTCTTCTGCTTCATAGCTTCTGAAACTGACTCTGATTCCGGGACGTCCATCTCGATCGCTAGAGCACGATCTTGGTATTCCTTCAAAGTGGCACACATGAGCGGTGCCATACTCTGCCTGATATGCGGCTTCATGCGCATATTGAAGTAATGGATTTTATCGGCCTCTGTTCTCACCTGATCTCTCACAAAACCCAACTGCTGATTGTAAGAGATAATGGCCTGTGAAATCGGCACATCCTGAGGTGTGGCAGTGAAGAACTCCACAATTCTGCGTTCTTTGACTGGCGGCGGACAATATTCTGCTTCCATAGCAGCCCTAAACTCTTCCCAAGTAGCCCGACGGTCTCTGGGTGCAACGGCCTCCCACCATTCCGCAGCTTCCTTATCCAGGAGGTACTGGGCAATATGTACCCTCCTGTCTTCGGGACAAGCTATGGCATCGAAGGTCCTGGACAACTGGAAAAGCCAATTCTCCCAACCGAGGGAGTCAGAAGATCCGGAGAAACGAGGAGGGTGCATCTTAGTCACCGTCTGAAGCCACTTACTAGCTTCCTCTTCAGGTGTCGGGGGCGGATTCTGGCGTCCACCCTGAGCTATATGAGCAAGCTGGGCTACTAACTGCTGAAGTACGGCAGTAGCCCCGACGTCGACATTATTACCCGACAATAGATCCTGACTGACTGACATATCCTGCTGCCCGTCAGAGCTTAGAGGTAGAGTGCTCGGCACTGACTGAGAGGCTGAATCTGCAGAGGACTGAGAAAGCGAAACTTCCTCATTAATAGCACCCCGTCCGCGGCCTCGGCCGCATCCCCTAGCTGGTCTACCACGACCTCTCAACATACTGAAGAAAAGATAAGAACGAACAAGATCAGATAGGTTCACAGTTTACAAGGTTGGTATCACAATTCAAAATCCCATACAATGCAAGGAAACGAATTTCAGAAAATAAGAGTTCGAGGAGACTTACAGCCACGGGTCGCACGAAAAGACGGTAGCATGATGATATTTGGCTCAACGACTGACTCTAACGACACAACTTACAGACCCAAAATTAACCGACAACCTAGGTATTCAAAACCAAGGCTCCGATACCATAAATGTAACATCCCAATTCACAAATGGGACATTACACGCCGTAGAACCCTTATGAGGTCTACCAGGCTAACACATGACACATAAACCACAATGGAATCCCAAAAAAAAATGCGTTCAACAGTTAATAAGGCCGTGGCCTCGGCCAAAACATTTTAACAAAGTACATGAAACATAAAGTAAATACTAATACTTTGCCCACGCATGGGACTTAAACCAAGTTTAAGAGTAAACAGTCTAACTCCAGTACTCGACAATGCAATGACAAAACATAACATACGGACTCGAGCCACATCATCATGCCAGCCCATCCTTTGTGTGCGCATTCCGTGCGCCTCCTCACTGATTTCAAGACTAAATGCATAAGACGCATTTCCCCCATTTAAGGGGTTAGCATTCGAATAGCTAGTGCAAGTACACAATTACACAACATTATATACATACACGATTCAACGCAAACGAATCATTAAAAAAAAATCATTTTGAGAATCAATATCCTAGAATATCACATTTACACCAAAACGGTAAATAATCAAGTTTTCCATATCACAAATATCCACGCTTGGTAACTCGCGACCGTACCCATTAGTATCGGCCCCCAGAGGTCCCGTCGAACCGTCCCCAGGTGAGAAACCACTTCCGCGGCCGTACCCATTAGTATCGGCCCCCAGAGGTCCCGTCGAACCATCCCCAGGTGGAAGATCATCAACACACGCACCCAAGTCCACTTCCGTGGCCGTACCCATTAGTATCGGCCCCCAGAGGCCACATGCCATCCCCAGGTGGAAGAGTATCAATCACATTCATTCAATAATACAGTTTACATCATTCGCATCAAATCCGTACACACATAATGAAATATAATACATGTACTTGCCTGATTAATACGACGTGAAGGAAAATGGTGAACGGAAAGGTTTTGGCCCGAATAACCTTCACAAATCCGATCCTAAAACAATAACGATGAACAACTAATCTTAAAATTACAAAAATGTTGGAATACATCCTAGTTCTACCCGCTGCAACCATTAGTCGAACATAACTTGGGTATCGTCGACCATAAGTGACGAACAATGGAGAACTTGGAGTTTAAAATCACAAATCATCAATAAAACGAAGGATTACAAGTACATGATCGAAGTCTAGCAATAATCCAATGATAATTCGGACCAAGGGAGTCAAATCCCACGAAATCCCCAAAATTTCTGCAAAATCTCAAAACAAGGGTTTCGGGGATTCTTACCTTGATTCAGATGGTGGAAAGTGTTAGGAACTTGAAGAATTCACACAAGGAATGCACGGACGGTAGTGGATGGTGATGTTTAGTCGAAATCGGCCCTAACCCTCGTCTGGAATCGCTCAAAGCCGAGAAGGATGAGAAATGATGGAAAAATGACGAAGTTGACTACTGCTGTCCTATTTATATTAAACAGACTTAGCGCACGCTACGCACAAGCATTAGCGTGCGCTAACGGGGCGTGGAAGAACAGTCTGCCTACTGTCCTCCAGTTAGTGTATGCAGGCTAACATGATTAGCGTGCGCTAATGCTAGGAATTAGCGTGCATTAATGCTGAATTAGCGTATGCTACCTGGTCGATCAAAGTCACGAACCTACCGTCTGCATCAATGAAATCGTTAGCGCACGCTACGGACCCAGTTAGCGACGCTAACCACACGGATAGCGCACGCAGTAAGTCCGAGTAGCGTGCGCTACTCAGCAAGGCGGCCCAAGATCTTGCCAAGTACCTGCCAACAAAGACAAAAATATCGAAACATGAATCAAGACCAGAATCCGGAAACATAAACACGGAATATTTAAGACGACAAAGCTGAGCGTTGAAAGATAATATAATTCCGATCATCGGAGAGTCCGTAATGCAACAAACAAAGTGAAATTCCCTAAACTTTTGGGAAATTACAAAAATGGCCCAAGTGCCCGAAAATCATGATACGACGTCGGATTAACAAACCGAAAGTTTCAACACGACTAACTCAACCATACAAACTTATGCAAACCAAGAAACAACGAAAACGAACGAGTTTTACGAGAATCGAACGTACATGCGACAAGATATAATTCAAGATGAAATTATGCAAAAATATCCCCGAAACTCGTCCAAACGGAAAATCTCCAAGAACAAAATAGGTTCAGAATTTCAAAACGGTAACAAGAGAGTCATCCGAAACGAACATACACCAAAAATAGAAATTACCAAAAATAGAAGGTACAGATATTACATACACCACACCAACTCCCACCGAAGCCACTAGTTCCGCATCTGATAAAGGAAAGGGTATCGCGACAACTCCATCATCCCGCGACACCAATCCACCACGAAACCCTACCGGGTCCCAAGGCAAAACCGAGACACCAAAAACCCCCAACCCTTACGCCCGACCGACAGGATTTAAGTGTTACCGTTGTGGCCAACCGGGCCATAGATCCAATGAGTGTACTAACCGAAGAATAGTCGGTTTTGTAGATGAACAAGGAAGCGAAGAGGAAGGTGATTATAATGGAGTTGACTTTGCAGAAGAAGAGTCCGAAGAAAAGGTAAACATCGTACTCCAACGGGTCCTCCTCTCTCCAAAAGAAGAAGGCCAAAGAAAGAACCTTTTTCACACTTATTGCTCCATCAACAAGAAAGTTTGCAACTTGATTGTAGACAACGGAAGCTGCGAAAATCTGGTGTCCAAAAGGCTTGTAGATTACCTTCATCTACCAACTCAACCGCACAACGACCCCTATTCCCTCGGGTGGGTAAAGAAGGGACCACAAGTTCGTGTAACCCAAACATGCAAAGTGCCTATCTCTATAGGCAAGTACTATAAAGAAGACGTCCTTTGTGATGTCCTCGACATGGATGCATGCCACATCTTACTCGGACGACCATGGCAATACGACAACGATGTTACCCACAAAGGAAGAGACAACGTGATGATGTTCCGTTGGGGCGACCGTAAAATCGCCATGTCACCCGTGGCTAGCTTCCACAAGGCCTCGGAAAAGAAAGGTGAGAACTTCCTAATCATCACCTCCGACGAACAACTCCTTGACAACGACTTCAAGGAGGCCCAACTCTTCTGTCCCATAGTCGTGAAAGGCTTAATGAGCACAGAAAAAGTCAATGAAGAAATCCCGGAAGAAGTCAACGAGATACTTAAAGACTTTACGGAGTTAGTCGCCGACGACCTACCACCGGAATTGCCACCGATGAGAGATATCCAACATCAAATAGATCTAATCACGGGCGCAAATCTGCCAAACCTTCCTCACTACCGCATGAGCCCCAAAGAAAACGAGATCTTGAGGGAACAAGTTGAAGACCTATTGAGAAAAGGGTTTATCCACGAAAGCCTAAGCCCTTGTGCAGTCCCCGTTCTTCTTGTACCAAAGAAAGGCAATCAATGGCGAATGTGCATCGACAGCCGCGCCATCAATAAAATTACCATCAAGTATCGATTCCCCATTCCCCGTTTGGAAGACATGCTAGATGTACTAGCCGGCGCAAAGTTATTTTCAAAGATCGATCTTCGCAGCGGCTATCACCAAATCTTAATCCGACCCGGCGACGAATGGAAGACAGCGTTCAAAACACCATTCGGGCTTTATGAATGGTTAGTTATGTCATTCGGAACTTCCAACGCCCCTAACACGTTTATGAGGACCATAAACCAAGTCCTTCACCCGTTCATCGGCTCGTTCGTAGTTGTATATTTCGACGATATACTTATCTATAGTCGAGACAAAACGGACCACCTCGAGCATCTCCGACAAATCTTGACCGTGCTCCAAGAAAACAAGCTCTATGTCAACCTCAAGAAGTGTACTTTCTGCACCAACAAACTTCTATTTTTAGGATTCGTTGTTGGAGAATCCGGCATAGAGGTGGACGAAGACAAGGTACGTGCGATAAAAGAATGGACCACTCCCAAAACTGTAACCGATGTACGAAGCTTCCATGGATTGGAAACATTCTACCAACGGTTTGTACGAGATTTCAGCACTATCACCGCACCAATGATCGAATGTCTGAAGAAAGGAAAATTCCAATGGGGGCCCGATCAAGACAAAAGTTTTGCCGAAATCAAATGCAAGTTAAGCTCCGCACCAGTACTCGCTCTACCCTACTTTGATAAAATCTTTGAAGTTGAATGTGATGCAAGCGGAATAGGAGTAGGAGCTGTCCTCACCCAAGAAAAACGTCCCATCGCTTTCTTTAGCGAGAAATTAAGTGATGCTCGTCAAAAGTGGAGCACCTATGATCAAGAGTTTTATGCCGTGTTCCGAGCCTTAAAGCAATGGGATCATTATCTCGTGCAAAAGGAATTCGTCCTCTTTACCGACCATCAAGCCCTCAAGTTCATCAATAGCCAAAAGACGGTAAGCAAAATGCACGCACGATGTGTAAGTTACCTCCAGAAATTCCCATTTGTCATCAAACACAAATCCGGAGTCCTCAATCGCGTGGACGATGCCTTGACTAGACGCGCCACACTAATGATCACGCTAGCTCATGAGATCGTCGGATTTGAAGTATTAAAGGATCAATACGAGGAAGATGGTGACATCCAAGAAATTTGGAATAAATGCAGCGCGGGCACTCCAATGGAGGACTACTACATCCGCGACGGCTACCTCTTCAAAGGTAACCAACTATGTATCCCTAACTCTTCTCTTCGTGAAAAGGTTATCCGAGATTTACATGGAGGAGGATTAGGCGGCCATCTTGGACATGACAAAACCATTCATAGTGTCCTCGGCCGTTATCATTGGCCACACCTAAAGCGCGATGTGGGAGCAATTGTCCGCAAATGCTATGTTTGTCAAGTAGCTAAAGGCCAATCTCAAAACACCGGTCTCTACTTACCATTACTAGTTCCCGATGATATTTGGCAAGATCTATCAATGGATTTCATTTTGGGATTACCCCGCACTCAACGTGGAGTTGACTCTATTTTTGTAGTAGTCGACCGTTTCTCCAAGATGACACTTTATTGCTTGCAAAAAGACAGCCGACGCAAGCAACATCACCAAGCTTCTCTTCAAAGAAGTCGTCCGTATACATGGAGTACCGAAAACCATCACTTACGATCGTGACATGAAATTCTTAAGTCACTTTTGGATCACTCTTTGGCGTCTTTTCAGAACTGCACTCAACAAAAGCAGCACCGCTCACCCCCAATCGGATGGCCAAACTGAGGTAACCAACCGAACTTTAGGCAACATGCTTCGAAGCATTTGTGGCGACAAACCCAAACAATGGGACCTTGCTCTCCCACAAATTGAATTCGCCTATAATAGCGCATCCCACACCGCAACGGACTGTTCTCCATTTTCCTTGGTCTACACATCAGTTCCCAACCATGTGGTCGACTTGATCAAACTACCGCACCTCCAAGGTACTAGACTTGCCGCTAAAAATATGGCTAAGGATGTTCAAACCATCAAAGAGGAAGTCAAAGCCCGACTTGAACTCACGGGCAAGAAAAACAAAACCGCGCCGACTTGCACCGATGCCGCAAAACTTTCGAAGTAGGTGATGACGTCATGATATTGTTGCGAAAAGAGCGCTTTCCCGTTGGAACTTACAAAAAGTTACAACCACGAAAGTATGGACCGTTCAAGATTTCAAGGAAAATAAATGACAATGCTTATGTGGTCACACTTCCTGACTCTTTCAACATCTCGAACACCTTCAACGTAGAAGATATCTATGATTTCCACCCGGATGATGCGCCTTTTTCTAATGAGAACTCGGGGTCGAGTTCTTCGGAGGTAGAGGAGACTGATATAGAGCGCCTAGCTACCCGATACGAAGAGCAACTACTAGACCAAGCTAAAAGAAACCAACATGTGAAAACCTGACTTCTACGCATGCAGTATTGTTTAAGTTTGGCATGCAACAATCCTTTTCCAGCAGCCATCTCCAGCATGTGAAAACCTGACTTTTTTAAGCTGCTGTCTTCTTGACTAGTCTTGAGCTGTTATTTCCTGACTTTGCTACTGGGTTTTCCTTGATCAACAAACTCATGCCACCGTCCAAAGACTTTAGGATGTCTCATTTTCAAACTAGCCTACAATTCCTTTTTTTAACTTGCACCATCCACATGGTTTGCATGGTTTTACTTATTGTTTATTTAATAATTATCTTATATAATTATTAGTAGTTATCGTCTAGCAGGTTCAACTATAAATAGGTTGTTATTTCTCATTTGTAGGATATCAATTAATCAAGTTTTATTCAATACACTTCAGTTTTCATATTAATATTAGTTCTTGATTCTTCAAGGCTTTTGTTATTTTATCTGTTTACGCTAGTAAACCGATCCCCTTTCAGTTCCGACGCTAGTCGATCCGTTCCACGCATACTCCTACTGCGTCAAATATGTAGTGCTCTGTAAGAGTTTTACAAAACCTGCAAAAACATTCAAAATGGAGGAGGTATGAATTAGTATTAATGCTCTAAAGTGACCTTTTTGAAACTGGGTGTTGGGCTTTGTCCCACATTGAAAAATGGTAAAGAGATTGATGTGCATATTATAAACACTAGTTCACCAATAACTAGTAGATACATGAGTGGATGTGTGACTGGATGGTCACACACGTGCCGCCGCCGTCCTTCCGTCCGGCTCGTCTCGACTTGGTTTGAGTCAGGTCGAAGGGCGATTTGGGAAAAATGTCTCGGCGTCTCGAAGTTACTTTTTATTAGAATTTTATTTGATAAATTTATTTGCCAACCGCCTCATTAATGAGATCCAAAATTTTTGGATTAGGATAAGTGCCAATATTAATTGATGATTACCGAAATTAATATTCGGATAAGTGCCGGAATTAATTGATAATAATCGAATTAATATTAGGATAAGTATTATCATAACAATCCTAATCTATTTGGGAGTTCCTCCAGCACACTTCTCTCTCTCGTCCTCTACTATAAAACTAGACGTGGGGGGTCCGATTTTTTGCTGATTCTTGCTTCGAACTCATCTTCTCCAGTATCAAATATTTCATTTCTTATATGGTGATAGTACACGTTTATTCTAGTTCGCTGAAGGTGGAGTGATTATTATACCAGTCCATCGAGGTGTTGTTTTATCTTGGGACGCATACGCTATACATAGTGGTGATGGTGAATTTGCTTTAAGGAGGCGGACCTTCTGGACTCAACATCGACATACATCGCTTTTGTCATATACTTTATTGTTTGGAAATTAACAATTGTTTTGCAGGGTCATACTTTCAAGTGATGTTTTTCCAACAATCTTAATGAAAATTCTTTTGTCTTCACTTGATTAAATAGGTGTTTAAAAATTTATTAATATATTGGATTCTTCGAACTCTAAAAAACCCCCTTGTGTCTACGAACGGTTATGGAGGTGTGCCTCAGGACATCGATTCGATTCAAGTGAAGACTTTTGGTTCGGTTTCGGTCAACCATGGTGTTTCGTGTTAACACTCATTTTTACACATATTTTTGCAAAGAATTTCCGGATTTTAAGATAAAAAAATGTGTGGAATTGTGTCATTTGTGCTCATATTGTGTTTATTGGACTCAATCACGCTTGGGTACGTTTATTGATTATATAGGTGTTTTATGGACATTTATCAAGTAAGAACGAAGTCTCAACCCCGACACATATCGAGCAATGCAGAAAACGGAAGGTCGAGCCAGAAAAGGAGAAAAAAAAACAAAGTCAAAACGAAGCAACACGGGCTCGTCCGTGTCACAAGATTGACCGTGCCAAGGTGACACAGTTGGGTTTCATGCCCAGAAAAAAAAGACTAAAGACGAGACTACGACACGGCCGTGTCATCTGACACGACCGTGTCATCTGACACGACCGTGTCACTTGTTCGGCCGTGTCAGGTGACACAGTCGAGTTCCCTGTCTAGCAACCATTGATGTTTCTAGAGCACTATGACATGGGCCGTGTCAGTGACACGGGCCGTGTCACTTTTCGGTGGAAAAATCACTTTTTGACATTTTTGAAGATTTGAACATGAAAAAGATGATATTTTGGCTTTATAAAAAGGTCTTGGGGCTGGACTTGAGAGGAAGATTGGAGTGATTGGAGAGAGAGAAACACAAGATTTGAGAGCTTTTCATCCAAAAAGAAGGAGATTTGAAGGAAATTCTTGAAGAACACTTCAAGAACATTTGAAGGCTTCAACCGGGATCAATCAAGACACCATCCGAGTTTTATCTTCTTCCTATCTTTTATTCATTTTGTTGTTTTATTTAGCATGAGCATGATCAACATGATGATTATTCACTATAAGAATAAACGTCAAAGACTTCGGATAATATCTGAAGTAAAAACGTTATAATTACCGAAGTCTATGTTCGTGTAGTAAAAGGTATACTTTAGACTTCACTTTTTATGCGAAGTCTAATATCCTAATAACCGAAGTCTATCTCGGTTTTTTTTCTAATTATGATCCAAATATAGGGGTAAGTGAAGTAAAAGAATGCCTTTAACTTCGGTTATTTTATAATTGACGTAGTAAATAAAGAACTTTTTACTTCAGTTATTGTATAATATATATTAATATTTTCTGCAATAATATATATTAATATTTCACATTTTAATTTAAAATTCATTGCCAAAATCTTCAACTATAACTAACCATCAACCACAAGAGCTCAATAATATAAGAAGCAACAATTTCATATCATCCCATCTTAAAAAAAATAACATGCATTCCAACCAATTCAAAACCAGATACATATCATAACAAAGACAAAGAATGTGTGATAAGATTCTATCTATTTCGGCATGAACACCATAAATAGGACAAAAAGAATTAAAAAAGATTATATACTTCGAAACGACAAAGTCTCTATTCAGCACATCATTACTTTTCATCAGACGATCATACTTTTTGTTCATGAAATCATCTTCTCATCAACTTTCTTCTTCAAATCTTCAACATCGGCACGTGAAGCAAACAAATCCACATAATCACTTGGTTGCTGGTTTAACAAATCTTCTTCCCCAATAAAGAAATTACAAGATTTTGCCTGAAAGCAAAAATTATATTACCAACTAAAACATATTAGCATAATGTGTCATAACACACATACTACAACATTATCAAACAGTCAAAAATAACTTCTACAAAGTGTGATGAACCATAAAAATATTATGATCCACACAATCCAAAATTTCGGCAGAACG
This sequence comes from Orobanche coerulescens, assembly GCA_033398695.1. Classification (NCBI taxonomy): domain Eukaryota; kingdom Viridiplantae; phylum Streptophyta; class Magnoliopsida; order Lamiales; family Orobanchaceae; genus Orobanche; species Orobanche coerulescens. The sequence goes on from CM065817.1 coordinate 129,661,267, forward strand.
TTGATCGATTAAAGTGCAAAACTTTCGATTTCTCTAATATGTAAACATATCACCACAGAATAACAATTCCAGTGATCCATAAAAAAAACATAATGCTAGCCGTACCCATATTTTTAAAAATGTTGTTTGATGTATCTACATCTGCACCCGTATCCATACGAGTAGCCATGTCAGTGCCTCATAGTTCAAAAGCAATGCTTTAATCCACATAACAAAAACAATTAAATCATTAAAGCTACACAAAAAAAAAGAGTACATCCTAGATGGCCAAACAAAAAAATAAAACCTAGAATCAATAACCATAGCACTACCTAGAGCAGTAGCCAGTAAAGCTAAAACATTACTCCTTGACCCCAAAAAAGTCAAGGTAATTGCATATGCACCATGTAATTTTTACAGTATAAAAGCGTAAAAGTGACTATTCAGATCCAGAATCTATCTGAACCGAAAGAAGTAACATTGTGCAAGTAATTGTGTGATTTTGTATCTCTCTCTCTCATAGTATCTCACCTGAAGTTTCTTACCTTTCTGCCTGCGCACCTCGCACCTACCTAACTATGATTATGATCACAAAAAACTGTATTTGCCTCATTCAGAGGTCAAATAATAGGTAAAATAATAAAGTATGACCAGAGAATCAGTTCCTTGACCAAACAAAACTTACAAAAAGTATAACAAAATTGAGAGCAAGAACTAAAAATATGATATGAGTACCTCATTATTATCACCCCCCTTATTTCCAAATATGCCCTTCTTTCGCTTATGTGGTTCGCCAACCTGACAGTCAAAACGTATATTACTTGCAAAAGATCAACAGTACGGAAATAACATCAGCAAATTAAGTATTTATGACAACATACTGCATCAATCATGTTAATTAGCAAAAGTTCAAATTATTTTAACCATTGAAGAGAAGGAACAATGAACAAGAACATCACAAAAGTTACCCTACAAAAGGAAGGGGGAGAAGCAGCAGCATCAACATCAACAACAACATGATGCTTCCACAAGCACCAAGTGAAATTAACTTTCAAAGGGGCAATATTACTCTTGAGACTTCTTACCTTAGAAAGACCACAACTTTCATGAATAATTCGACAGAAGATAAAACAATTATTGTGTTTTCCTTTCTCAAAAACCTAACATAAATCAAACCCCTCTCAGATTGTTAGTAACAAAACTAACAGTGCGGTTATGAATATGTACACGAGTGGACTTGCACGGGTAGATCTTCGACTACTCATGCATAATTAAAGGAATTAGATAAACTGCAGTAAGAATTAGAAAAAGACAATGGTTGTCTAAAAATAATGCCAAACTAATATAATTCTCTAACATTTCAAAGAAAAAATAGTAAGATAAACACATATATAATTTCAAGATCTGAATAGATATGAAAACAATGTTAGTGCCACAAACCTTATCCAGAATGCTGAACACAATTTCGTACAACTTGGATAGAATCTCCGAGCTGCTAGAAGGAGCATAAGTAAGTGCTTTTAATGCTTGCAATCTCCGTGCATGAACTTCAAATGAAAATAAATAAAACTAATCACCAATCTTCACCTTTGGGTAAAATGACTATATAGAAAATTTGGAGATCTAGAAAACAATTCAAAGCATCGCTACAAATAAATGTGAAATCAGTTTGAGAAAATTTGGACTATCACTAAAATTTGTGATATTGGAAGCTTCGCTACAAATAAATGTGAAATCAGTTTGAGAAACCAACTATCCGTGTATTTTAATATCACCAACCTGCTAAATGAGGAGATCAAGAAGCATAGCATATCAGAGAGCACGAATTTATAGCTTTTTCGTGGAAAGGCCACGATATATTTCATAGGTCCCAACAATTAATATCAGACGGATGGTCAACACATAGAAAAAACAGAATCATTTCTTTCTTCACTAATAAGTACCAAAAAACTTAGATTGAAATATTAAACATAAACTAAAAGGTTTAAGCAACTGCTTCATCAGGGACCTGTTCAAACTTGGAGTACGTTGATTTGCTATGGTTTTGAGGGATTGATGATTATATATATAGTATGATTTCTTTATCAAATACTTGATTTTAATTCATGTTTAGACACTTGATCAATGTTTTTACATGTTTAACTTAATTGCTCATAATTCGAGAGAAGATGGCATTAATAGGTTTTGAGTATTTGACGTAGTAAATTACGAGATTGAGAAATTGGTGATAAGCTATGATGATGTTTAAATCTTATGAACATTTTGGAGTTAGATAATTTATAGTAAACGGAGATGTTGTTATGTGTTGTTTAATCTACGTTTTAATACATCTCGAGAGGGACTTTAGAATATTATTGTGTTTATCATTTTGAAAACGCACTTAGAACTTTTGGAACTAATCCCGACTAAACTTAGTGATCAATGGAAACCGAGCCTTGGAATTTTTCTTTCTAAACTCTTACAATTCTCCTTAATTCAGATATTTTCTTTTATTGTCATCATTTTATTTTATTTCGTTAACCATCCATTCAACATTCCATCGTCTAGATAAAACCGGAATTATTATAATCTAGTACTCAACGCAATAGGAATATTTAGTCTCTGTGGAATACGACCTTGCTCGCCGCTTTCTACACTTACTCCGTACACTTGCGGATTGTTTAAAATATAGCGAACAAGTTTTTGGCTCCGTTGCCGGGGACTAAAATATTTTTATTAGTGTTGATATTACGATAAGTGTTTCTAGTCTTACTTTAGACATTTTCTTATATTTGTTACTTAACTCATGTTGTACATTTTGAAATCTTACTCAGGGAGTGCATGAACATTCGTTCATCTCGAGTGCCTTTAGAAACTTTCATCCCAGAAGTAGAAGCATTTGCCCGAAGAACAAGTGCTACCTCATGGAAATTAAGAAGGGATCTTTTTAAAGATATGGAGAGAGCGGGAGATAACGTGGGAAGGTACAACATGAACGAGAATGCATAAATCCAAGACAACGAGGGCGGAAGGATTGAAAATCCAACAACTAGGGTACAATCAATTCAGGATGGATTCCGACCAAAACTGGACCAAAACCTTGGAGGAATCACTCATGTTCCAATCAATGCCCTAAATTTCGAGTTGAAGCCCGCATTAATTTCAATGGTTCAACAAAATCAATTTGGAGGATTTGCTGTCGAAGATCCACATGCCGATCTCACTCATTTCATGCAAATATGTGATACTATCAAAATGAATGGAGTCTCGGATGATGCAATACAATTACGATTGTTTCCATTCTCTTTGAGAGAGAAGGTGAGAAATTGGCTTGGAACTTTAGCTCCCGGAAGTATAAAGACATGGGAAGAATTGAGCGAAAAATTTTTGTTCAAATTTTTCCCACCAAACAAGACAATGAAGCTAAAAAGTGAGATTGCTCAATTTCATCAACTCGATTCCGAACCGTTATATGAAGCTTGGGAACATTTCAAAGATCTACTAAGGCGATGCCCTCGACATGGTTTCCCCGAAGACCAACAAATGTGTTTCTTTTACAATAGTCTTATGGGAGAAACAAGAAATTTTATTGATGCTTCCGCGGGAGGAGCATTGATAGCTAGGAGCGCTGACGGAGCTTATGGATTGATCGAAGAGATGGCTATAAATAGCTATCAATGGCCAATGGAAAGAACAAATATTAGAAGGGTGGCTGAGATATCCGATTCAGATCCTATCAAGGCACTAACCGCGCAAATGACGATGTTAACTACTCAATTGGGAGCTCTAACAAAAGGAGGTGATTCGAATGGAGTCTCTCAAGGAAGTTCAAGTTCATTACCGTCCGATCCATTAGAGGAGGAACATTACATTAATAACCGGAATTATAACAATTTCCGGAATAATCCACCACCGGGCTTCTACCATCCCTCCAACCGAAATCATGAAAATTTTAGCTATACTAATCCAAAGAATGCCTTGCAACCACCGGCAGGATTCAAAGTATCGAATGGTGAGATAATTCAAGAAGCAAAGCCGACATAGAGTCTCGATAATATTCTAGTTGTTGGGATTCGGTGTCTAAAATGAAGGCCCAACGGAAGCGGTAAAACGAAAATTAATTCGATCCGAATCCCTACGAGGATCGATCGAGCTACGCATATACGAATATAAAATAAACAAAGGAAGATTCGAAATCATACCCTTGTCGTCCGTTGATTATATGGAGTTCCTTCTCTTGAGCTATTCCCCAAACGATCCAAAGTGCTCCAAGCCCTTGGATGATCCAACGCCGAAAAACCGCGTCTCTACTTGTCACGCGCTGGAGAAACGAACGAAATGACAACACTCGATTAACCTCTAAGGTTACGGCTATAATTAAGTGATGAAGTTTTACTATTATAACACTCTAAGTGTATAATTTATATCTCTTGATATTTTCTCCAAGAATATATCTCAAGAACAATGAATAAATGTGAAGACTTGAAGAAAAACTTTTCTCTCTCTCTTTTGTGCTATTCACGTAAGTCTCAAGTTGGTGGAGAAAAATGAGATAGTCTTCACTTTATATTCAACACCAACCATCATGATAAGATATGACTTTGATATCTTGTCCCTCCATATCTTGATATTCTTATTAAAATGATGACCAAAGACCAAGAGAGAGTTGGTGAGGGGAGGGGCGTCCATCTAGAAGGAGCCGGGTGAGTTCGGTCCGTTTTGGACTCCCGTGAGTCCAAACAGATAAAATCCGATTCCGTTCCGATGTATTTATATCGATTAATTAATCCAATTAATTAATCATATCAAATACATAATGACATAATTAATTTCTCCAAGAAATAATTATATTCATGAATTAAATTAATGACCCGGTAATTTATTTAATTCATTAGGCCGTAAATTAATTTATCCAATAAATTAATTTAGACATCCAATCCAATATCTAATATTCATAATGAGAGAATTAGCTCGATTCATTCCGTCATCAATCCTATTGCGCGACTCGGTAGGTTCGTCTCAGTCAGCAATGGGAGGAACCAAAGAGTAGTAGCACCACCTAGCCAGCCTGGCAGCCTACACTGTACCCCAACTGAGAACAAATGATTGGGATCATTTAAGAACCATTCTGTCGTGAATACCAGTATACGTATAAACCCTTCTTTCAAATGTCCCGATCAAGTTATAGGGTCACAGTCAGTCAAACCCTATTAGTACTTGATGCTATGCATGCGTTAATGCAAATTGAGATCATCGAGCTCTCGTGTATCCAATACAACTAGCTCCAATACTTTGACCAAAGACTTATGATCTCATCTGCCAATAACTGCATAGGACATATAACCCGTTCACTAACAGGAGAAAGAATTCTATCTTGGTATTCAGTAGGACCTGCTACTTACCCGTCAAGATGCACGTCGAAGTTGACCCCCACCTTCCGGTTTATAGGGTCGAACTACTCTAATGAAAATCTCAACGTCACAAGCACATCCCTACTAAATCTTCAAGTCGAAGGTTCACGAATACCTATCACAACCTTTCGATTCCGTCATTGACTGTCCCGGAGTGAAATCCGTGTGACGAATCGAGGGTGAGTTGGTCTGAGTATACTAATCCAATTAGCATACCTATAACGTGTGCTCCCACTAACCATTAGTGTTTTACAGGCACTCACAAGTCAAAGAACACATCATACAAGTCTTCTCATAAACTTAACGCCCAGTCAAGTTTCATCGACTTGCGAACGATTAAGTATTTGAGCTATAAACCTTTCCAGTGCCGACCTCCTTATCCAATAAGGAGTGGAATGTTTTGCTCTCAAATACACAGACTAGTTTCTATACGTATATTTACGAGTTAGGAATGTCAGTAACTACCAGTAAATAAAGAAACATTCATTTCCTTATATAAATGATTTACATAATTACAAGTACAATGCCCTCACTCAATATCCTCTGAGTGGCATTCAGGGGCATATTCCTAACAATCTCCCACTTGCACTCAATGCCACACACTATGGTATCTAATACCCATATTCTCCAGATGACGCTCCAAGCTAGTCTGAGAAAGTGGCTTGGTCAGTGGATCAGCGACGTTGTCAGCTGAGTCTACTCTGTGCAGCACAATATATCCCTTGCGAACAAATTCTTTTACGAGATGATACTTCCTCTCAATATGTTTGGTGCTGTTGTGAAACCTCAGCTCCTTGGCCTGCGCTACTGACTCGTCGTTGTCGCGATGCAGTGACAGTAAATTTCAAAGACATGGTATCACTTGAAGTTCTCCCAGAAACTTCTTAATCCAGAACCCTTACTTGGAAGCCTCCGAGGCTGCTTGATACTCAGCCTTACAGATGGAATCAGTAGTCGCGCTTTGCTTGGCACTATGCCAAGATACTACTCCTTCATTAAGAGTAAATATGTAGCCAGAAGTAGACATTGATTCGTCCTTCAGTCCTTGGAAGTCCGAATCAGTGAATCCCACCACATCCAATTCTCCACCGCCATACATCAGAACCATATCTCTAGTCCTTCTCAAGTACTTGAGAACGTTCTTTACGGCAGTCCAATGTTCCCTACCTGGGTTTGCTTGAAACCTACTTACCACGCTTACAGCATGCGCAATGTCAGGTCTTGTACACAACATAGCATACATAAGGCTACCCACGGCCGAAGCATATGGTATATTACTCATTTACTTTCGTTGTTCCCCACTTTGAGGACACATCTTCAAGGAGAGTTTTATTCCATGTCGCATCGGTAGGAACCCTCTTTTAGAATCATCCATCTTAAATCGCTTTAAGATTTTATCTATATAGAGGGTTTGGGAAAGACCTATTGTTCTTTTCGCTCTATCCCCGTAGAGTCGAATACCAAGAATATAGGTAGCTTCTCCCAAGTCTTTCATGGAGAAATTACTCGAAAGCCAAGCTTTCACAGAACTGAGCATTCCCACATCATTTCATATTAGTAGAATGTCATCTACATATAGTACTAAGAATGCGATCTTGCTCCCACTAACCCTCTTGTATACACAAGGTTCCTCTTCATTTTACACGAAGTCAAACTCTTTGACCGCCTCGTCAAAACGAAGGTTCCAACTACGCGACACTTGCTTCAGTCCATAAATGGAACGCTGAAGCTTGCACACTTCCTGAATATCGACTTTGGACACAAAGTCTTTAGGCTGCTCCATATAGATTTCCTCCTCGAGGAATCCATTAAGGAAAGCCGTCTTTACGTCCATTTGCCATATCTCATAATCGTGGTAGGCAGATATTGCAAGCATCATGCGAATAGACACTTGATCATGGCTACGAGTGAGAAGGTATCGTGGTAATCGACCCCTTATTTCTCGGTATAACCCTATGCCACAAGTCTGGCCTTATAGGCGTAAACCTTGCCATCACCATCAGTCTTTCTCTTATAGATCCACTTGTTCCCAATAGGCACTATGCCCTTGGGGCGGTCTACTAGAGTCCAGACCTAATTGACATGCATCGAGTCTATCTCAGCTTCCATAGCTTCACGCCATTTCGCGGAGTCTACATCCACCATCACTTGGTCATAGGTCGTTGGGTCAGTCTCTTGGCTATCACTTGGAACCTCATGGAGACATAGTTCCTCCAAGTGCACAAGCCCATACCTCGCAGGTAAATGAGATACTCTACTAGACCTACGAGGTGGTTGTACTTGTGTTTCAGAAGGTTCGGTTCCAGTTTCTTGCACAAGTGTCTCCCTAGGAGTTTCATTGTATTCTTCTAAAGAAATACTTCTACCTTCTCCGCCTTCCTGAATGAACTCATCTTCCAGGAAGTGTGCTTGTAAAGCAACAACGATCTTTCGATCTTCGGGCATGTAGAATAGATATTGTAATACCCGTAATTTTGAGTTCCGGTAATTTCTTTTTTTCGGCGGAAGTCCGTTTTGAAGACTCGCTCATGACCGTTTCTTCATTCTGAGAATGATTAGTTCTACACTTTTTGCCATCCGAGTTCGTTTCGGTGTTGTTTTGTTGAGTTCCGTGCTTTTTAGCGACTTTTCCGCACTTGAGTTCGATACTTGCGAATCTCGTCCGAAACTGCTGTTTCGAGTTTCCCGTAAGTCCGTTTAACTTTGTTAGACGTGTTGTGAACTTCGGTTTGGTTATTCGATCACGTATCGTGATTTCCAGGCGTTTTGGGCCATTTTGTAATTTACCCAAAGTTACGGGTATCCATATCTGTATTTGTTGTCTCGACCCTTTTCTTGGTCGCGTATGATTAATTATTGCATTATGTTTTCATTTCGGGTCGTTGATGTTGTCCGTGAGATTTTCGTCGTGTTCGTTCCGTACGTTTTCGGAAATCGAGTCGTCGGATCATGACGGCTGAGCAGCTGGCCGGACGGTGGCGGGTCCTGGCCGGACGACTGTGGGCACTGGTCGGGCTGACGCGGCAGGAACCGGCGTAGCGCGCGCTACTGTCGGAAGGCTGCGTGCGCTAACCGGCAGTAGTAGCGCACGTTACGCGGCCGGCCGACGCACGCTATCGGGTAAGGGCAGAGAGGTTCTGAGGTTCTGGACTCGGGGAGGATCGGCAGGTAGCGCACGCTACTGGCGGTCATGGTGCACGCTAACCGGCAGGGGTAGCGCACGCAGTCGGCCGACTAGCGTAAGTTACCTGGGCTAGCTGTTTAGTCCAGAGGTTACTGGACAGGTCGGCTAGCGCGCGCAGGCTTCCGGCCGTAGCGCACGCTAGCGGGGGGGTCGGGCGGACAGGTCACGGTCGGCAGGTTTGGTTGGTGGTGCCGGGTCGTGAGGGCCCTGGCCGAGGGTACTCAGCCGATACCGTCCGATAGCTCACGCTAGTCCGGGAAGGCTAGCGCACGCTAGTTCCGGCCCAGTATTTATATGACAGATCAGCCACTTTTTCATTCGTTTTTCATTTCCTTTCTCTTCCGTCCGCGGCTGGGGTTTTGGAGGAGATGAAACCATGTTGTTGGACAACAAATCCATGAAGTTCTTGAGGTTATATCATTGATCAATCATCCTATAACATTCTTCGATCCAGCGAATCAAGGTTAGATCTTTAGAACCCTACTTTTGGGGAGATTTGGGGGTTTTCGTGTTTTTGTCCGATTCATTCCGTTTTGTTGATTAATTCATGATGAATATGATTAATCTTGTTGGTATTCTTAGTTTCCCTATGGATTCATGGTATATTTCGTGGTTTTTACGGAATCGAGAGGGTTTGGTTGTGGTCCGCCCTCGTTGTTGTTTATATACGAATATACATGAATCGTAGGCGGGTTTTCGGGTGTATTCCAATTCCGTATTCATTTAGAAATGGTTGTGATTGTATTCTTCGAATCGTTAGGTTCGGTTTCGTTGGTTCCTAGCGTTCGTTGGTGACTTTCCTTTCCGTTCGTTGCGTCGTCAATTATTCAAGGCAAGTATTTTTGGAAACCTTTATGCTTAACGTGGAATGGTAATGTATTTTGTGTGTAATTTGCTCACCTCGGCTTGGTCCGACGGGATCACGGAGGGAATCCAAAGGGCTGAGTCCTATATTCATGAGTTTGTTTAGCTAGCCAGTTCGGGAGGGTCCTTAGAGGCCTCGGGCGGGATCTATGATATTACTCTGTTCCCAAGGCGATGCACATGCGTGTTTTGTTTTATAATATGGCCAGCTCGGGAGGGTCCTTAGAGGCCTCGGGCGGGATCTATGATATTACTCTGTTCCCAAGGCAAATTGTTGACTGTTTGTTTCCGGAAAAGACATGTCTGGTTTTGGCTTTTGAAATTGATATTGGTGCATGTACTATGAAATGTGTAAGCGATTGGTTTGCCTTAAATACTTGTACTAGCGTAATTGCTAACCCCTTTGGGGACCCGTTGTCGGGGAAATTCTTGTTATGAATTTCAGGTTATGTTCATCCAGACGAGCGGGCGCTGGGATGGTACGAGGATGTCGGCCAAGGTTGTTGACATGTGCAATTGAGTCTTGTTATTTCCTACTGTCTCTTTTGATGTGGATGTTTTCCAAATTGTAAACTTATAGATTGTACTCGCGAGTACTTAGGCTTTTCCTTTCGGATTGTGATTGGTCTTCGTTGGAGTTACTGTATTTGTCGGTTGATGTTTATTATGCCAGTTGTACCGGACGTGTTGTTTTATGTTCTTGTTGTTAACAATTGTTTCCTTGCTAACAGAGACGGTTAGTCGAGTGGTGTTTTCTTGTGATTAGCCTGGTGGGTCCCATGTAGGGGTCCATGGCGCTGTAATACACCTCGAATATCTTGGGGGTGTTACAGAAAATGGTATCAGAGCTCTAGGTTTATGGATACCTAGGCTTGTTGGTTATTTGGGTCTAGTTATGTTTTGTTTTGCACATTGTCACACCGCTGCCGGCATCTCAGTACATCCAGTGCTCGTAAGTTTTCTTTACTCGATTCTCTTGTTTTCTCGTATTGAATTTCCACTTCTTGAACTGTGATTGCCTCTATCGTGCTTATCGTCGAGTTGTTTTTCGATCCACCCAGTTCGTGTACTTTTGATTCTAGTATTGCGCAGTCCTTTATCTCTCTGGAGTATGTGCGCCGTTCTGGGCTTGACCGTTTGTCGTCTTGCGAGCCTTCCATCGCTAAACTTCCTAGCGTTGGTGGGGTCGTTGGTGATCGAACGATCCGAGATTTTCTCCGTGGTATACTGTGAGAGGGCTTGACCCTCTAGTCTTTTGTTGTATGATGGAATCTGTGTTTGGCAATTGCGATATACTAAATGTATGTTGAGCCGAATGTACTGATGGGTTGGACACCTAGGGGTGCAGTATGATCTGGAAGTTTTGAACATTTATATGTTCCGGAAAAGATATCGATGGTAGAGTTTGTTGAGAAACTCACATAGATGGTTTCGACATGTGTTCGAATCGGTGTTCTTTGGTTACGCTGTTAAACTTGAAGAGATACTTTGACATATGCTTGGAATTAGTGTTTCCGAGTTGCGCTTGTTGAACTGGTGATTTTTGAATGCCGTATATGCGTGTGTTCGGGAATTGATGGTACTTGGCTAATTATTGTTATTTACAACCAATGTGTTTCTATTAATAATAATACATGGGGCGTGCATGCTTGAAAATCTCTGAGACTTGATCGTATTGTGGGTTTTTGAAAGTGACATGAATTTGGGCGAGCCAGCCTTGCATTTATAAATAAAACCTTGTGTCGGTATTTAAAGGTCGTGTATAAAAGTGTTTAGGACATTTTATAAAATGCTACCGCTGTTAAACCCTTGTCGTATTTGAAAGGGTCTTGAAAACGATTTGTAACTTATCGGTTTTATTTTCGAATAACTAGAGTATACGATTTAAAAAATCAGATTAGCTTGGGGAAACCTAGGCTGTCGAGTCAAGTTGTGATTGTTGAGTTTTGTCTCATCGGATTTTGTCTGACTTAGTCGCATCGCGATGCGTCGTTTGAGATCATTGGTCGTGATTAGTATCGAGGGGCGGTCGTCACTTACGTGCGACCTATGGATGTAAAACTCCCTTCCTTGTGTTGTGCCTCGTGTGACACGAGTTATTTGTATGATTAGTCGTTAAATGATGGAATCCTTCTATGGATTTTGATTTCATGATATGTGTTTATTAGACTCTCATATTTGGTTTATACGAGGAGTGTCGTCACTGCTGATGTATTTTTGAACCGCATTTTATCCACTGCGTGAGTTCTTTCAAAACGGCTTTCGGCATTTTGCAAACTGAGTTTTATTTCGTAAAACCGATTCCCTGAATCAAGTTTTGGCATTTTGGCCTTGAACATTTCATGACGGTTTGACAAATGATTTTGTGAGCTTTGGAAAATATTACAGTCATTAGTCTTTTTAGCATTTTTGAAATGACGTGGAAAATTGTGCTTAGCTTGGTAAACCCGTGTGAGAAAGGTTTACGGCATGTAATTTTTCTAATATGTTCTGTTGTTGTCTCTGTGGGTCGTTAGCGCGCGCGAGAGTGCGTTGGTAGCACGCTAAGGGGAGGATAGCGCACGCTACAGTAGTTCGAGCGATCCAGAGCTACCGGGTGGTCTGAAGTTCTCGTTAGCGCACGCTAACACTTGGGGTTAGCGCACGCTAACAGTGTATTTTTGGTCAGGAGTTTTGTTTGGTGCCGTGATAGCGCACGCTAACCTTAATGATTAGCGCACGCTAATTGTGTCCAGTATAAATACTGGACACCAGTCTAGAAGTTGCATTTTTCTTCATTTCTTCTTCTTCCTCCATGAGTTTGAGATGTAGCGACTAGGGTTCACATCTGGGCTGATTTTTCTTCCATCCAAAGGTGTTTTGGAGTATCCTAGATGATTTTTAACATCATCTAATCCATTGTTCCTCGCCGAATCTAGGTATTTTTCTTGAATCCGTAGAGTTGACTTTTTGAAGTTTTGTTCTTGATATCGTTTTCCATCCAGTTTTGATAAACCGATTGTTGTTTTAACGATGTTGTTAAACATATCCTAGGGATTGTATATCACTGTCATGATTTTGAACGATTTAATAAGTGTGCTATGATGTGTTTAAGTGAATGTTGACACGTGTGAATTCTGGGCATTTTGGCCTATTGTACTTCTGAAAAACCTTGAGTATCTTAGAAAATAAACCTCGAGACGTACTTTTAAAATGAATTATTTTCTCACAGTATTCTCAAGATGCCTACTAGCGCCACACTATGTTTCAAAATTATTCTACTTTGAGGATCAAAATATTTTGAGATATTTCTAATGATTTAGAAACGCATTTACTTAGACCCGAAGGTCGAATATTGCCGAAAAGTTTTAATTTAAAGAAAGGTGTCTTCATTTTTTTTATCAAAAGCAAGATGATTTTTTTTAAAAGTCTCGATGACGATGTTTGTACTACTTTTTGATATATGATACTCAAGATCAACTGGTGCTTGCAAATTATTTTCAAAAGGTGGTTTTCGTTTTCAAAACCTATCATTCCTATTTGCGGTCTGGGAATATATGTGTGATGTTCGTACTCTCGTTAGGGTGTTAATCCCCGAGTTGTGGTTGAATTGGTGGTGTGAGCGTTGAGTCGTTCGCCACACAGTTGTCGTGGTAGCCTCTGTGAGGGGTGTGATGTTGGTATTGGATGTTGTCGCATCGTAGCGGTTTATGCGTTATCGCATATATGCGAGCTGTTAGAGCTCGGGTTGGTATGATTGTGTGCATCGGTGATTGTTCCGCGTTGTGTCGGTTGCTTGTTGTATTGTTACCATTGGTTCCGTTGTTGTAAGTTTCGGGGGCGAGGTCAAAGGTAATACCTGTACTATTTTGACTTCTATATTTTCTCTTTCTCCAGTCTATCGATTCGCTCGTGTTCATTGATACCTTCTGAACTTGTTCTGTACCTTGGTTTCATCGTTCGAGCAGTAATGTCAGTTTTGAATCGATCTGGTTATCGCTGTGACTTTTCCGAATTCTGTTCGATTCTTGTGAACCTTGTTCGGAAGTAACATCTTTTGGTTCTAATAGTTCTTTTATTCGAAGTGGATTGGATTTTGAACTTCTGTATTTTCGGCTCTATCGACTCGTTTATGCTCGTTAACATTTCTGAACTTTCCCTATCCCTTGTTTTTGTTGATCGAACGAGGGTGGTATTGTTTCGGAATAACTCGCCTGTTGTTGTGGCTTTTCAAGCGCTATTCCCTTTCCTGTGGATCTTATGGGAATGCACATCTTTCTGTTCTCACCAGGTCATCCTGGGAGTTGTTGTTTGAATTTTATTATCCTACGTGTTTCGGACATGATTGTTCGATTTTTGTTGTCTCAATCATTTGTTTGTTCGGTTTTTGTTCTCGTTTTGTGATTGTTGAGCATTCAGGCTCCTTCGTAATTCCCTTAAGTTCGGGAAATTAGTCTCGTTTTCGATCTTCCAACCCTTGGGCGGTGGAATTCCGTATTTGTTCAGCGTTGGCTCGCGTTTTGGTTGATGAACCGTTGGGTTGGTCAATCGTATTGATTTTCGTTCGTTGAGTTTTGTGATTGTTCGGATAATCGACTCGATTGTATTGTCTGTTTGATGACGCTTGTCACTTGTTGATTTTATTCTGTCTCTATCGATAGCGTTGTGTTAGTCGCCGTGGAGCGTATTTTCATGCCGTATGTCTCTTTGCGCTTCTTGCAGCCTTTCGCCGTCGGGCGCGAGTTTTCGGTTTTTGTGTATCTCGTTGAGTTTCCTGGCAGGGGATATTGCTTCTCCCTACTTATTTTAAGTTTCGGGATGAAACTTCTTTTAAGTAGGGTAGAATGTAATACCCGTAATTTCGATTTCAGGTAATTTCTTTTTTTTTGGCGGAAGTCCGTTTTGAAGACTCGCTCATGACCGTTTCGTCATTCTGAGAATGATTAATTCTACACTTTTTGCCATCCGAGTTCGTTTCGGTGTTGTTTTGTTGAGTTCCGTGCTTTTTAGCGACTTTTCCGCACTTGAGTTCGATTCTTGCGAATCTCGTCCGAAACTGCTGTTTCGAGTTTCTCGTAAGTCCGTTTAACTTTTTTAGACGTGTTGTGAACTTCGGTTTGGTTATTCGATCACGTATCATGATTTCCAGGCGTTTTGGGCCATTTTATAATTTACCCAAAGTTACGGGTATCCATATCTGTATTTGTTGTCTCGACCCTTTTCTTGGCCGCGTATGATTAATTATTGCATTATGTTTTCATTTTGGGTCGTTGATGTTGTCCGCGAAATTTTCGTCGTGTTCGTTCCGTACGTTTTCGGAAATCGAGTCGTCAGATCATGACGGCTGAGCAGCTGGCCGGACGGTGGCGGGTCCTGGCCGGACGACTGTGGGCACTGGTCGGGCTGACGCGGCAGGAACCGGCGTAGCGCGCGCTACTGCCGGAAGGCTGCATGCGCTAACCGGCAGTAGTAGCGCACGTTACGCGGCCGGCCGACGCACGCTATCGGGTGAGGGCAGAGAGGTTCTGAGGTTCTGGACTCGGGGAGGATCGGCAGGTAGCGCACGCTACTGGCGGTCATGGCGCATGCTAACCGGCATGGGTAGCGCACACTGTCGGCCGACTAGCGTACGTTACCTGGGCTAGCTGTTTAGTCCAGAGGTTACTGGACAGGTCGGCTAGCGCGCGCAGGCTTTCGGCCGTAGCGCACGCTAGCGGGGGGGTCGGGAGGACAGGTCACGGTCGGCAGGTTTGGTCGGTGGTTCCGGGTCATGCGGGCCCTGGCCGAGGGTACTCGGCCGATAGCGCACGCTAGTCCGGGAAGGCTAGCGCACGCTAGTTCCGGCCCAGTATTTATATGACAGATCAGCCACTTTTTCATTCGTTTTTCATTTCCTTTCTCTTCCGTCCGCGGCTGGGGTTTTGGAGGAGACGAAACCATGTTGTTGGACAACAAATCTATGAAGTTCTTGAGGTTATATCATTGATCAATCATCCTATAACATCCTTCGATCCAGCGAATCAAGGTTAGATCTTTAGAACCCTACTTTTGGGGAGATTTGGGGGTTTTCGCGTTTTTGTCCGATTCATTCCGTTTTGTTGATTAATTCATGATGAATATGATTAATATTGTTGGTATTCTTAGTTTCCCTATGGATTCATGGTATATTTCGTGGTTTTTACGAAATCGAGAGGGTTTGGTTGTGGTCCGCCCTCGTTGTTGTTTATATACGAATATACATGAATCGTAGGCGGGTTTTCGGGTGTATTCCAATTCCGTATTCATTTAGAAATGGTTGTGATTGTATTCTTCGAATCGTTAGGTTCGGTTTCGTTGGTTCCTAGCGTTCGTTGGTGACTTTCCTTTCCGTTCGTTGCGTCGTCAATTATTCAAGGCAAGTATTTTTGGAAACCTTTATGCTTAACGTGGAATGGTAATGTATTTTGTGTGTAATTTGCTCACCTCGGCTTGGTCCGACGGGATCACGGAGGGAATCCAAAGGGTTGAGTCATGGATTCATGAGTTTGTTTAGCTAGCCAGTTCGGGAGGGTCCTTAGAGGCCTCGGGCGGGATCTATGATATTACTCTGTTCCCAAGGCGATGCACGTGCGTGTTTTGTTTTATAATATGGCCAGCTCGGGAGGGTCCTTAGAGGCCTCGGGCGGGATCTATGATATTACTCTGTTCCCAAGGCAAATTGTTTGACTGTTTGTTTCCGGAAAAGACATGTCTGGTTTTGGCTTTTGAAATTGATATTGGTGCATGTACTATGAAATGTGTAAGCGATTGGTTTGCCTTGAATACTTGTACTAGCGTAATTGCTAACCCCTTTGGGGACCCGTTGTCGGGGAAATTCTTGTTATGGATTTCAGGTTATGTTCAGCCAGACGAGCGGGCACTGGGATGGTACGAGGATGTCGGCCAAGGTTGTTGACATGTGCAATTGAGTCTTGTTATTTCCTACTGTCTCTTTTGATGTGGATGTTTTCCAAATTTTAAACTTATAGATTGTACTCGCGAGTACTTAGGCTTTTCCTTTCGGATTGTGATTGGTCTTCGTTGGAGTTACTGTATTTTTCGGTTGATGTTTATTATGCCGGTTGTACCGGACGTGTTGTTTTATGTTCTTGTTGTTAACAATTGTTTCCTTGCTAACCGAGATGGTTAGTGGAGTGGTGTTTTCTTGTGATTAGCCTGGTGGGTCCCATGTAGGGGTCCACGGCGCTGTAATACACCTCGAATATCTTGGGGGTGTTACAGATATCCCATCGTCCCAGACGAGAATCTAGTGAAACATCCCTTCGCAGACCTAGCTTCCAACTTCTCCACTTTAGTCTTCTTGACATAGGCGGGACATACCCAAATCCTAATATGATTCACACTTGGTTTCCTGCCCTCCCACATCTCATGTGGAGTTTTAGGAATGGATTTGGAAGGACAATTGTTCAAGATGTAAGCGGCAGTCAGGAGTGCATACCCCAACAGGTAAACCGGTAAGTTAGTATAGCCCAGCATGGAACGGACCATGTTCAACAAGGTCCAGTTCCTTCTTTCTGACACACCATTTAACTGAGGAGTACCTGGAGGTGTTAGTTGTGAAACTATTCCATGTTCCTTAAGGAACTCGTCAAACTCCATACTCATATACTCGCCACTTCGGTCCGACCGAAGTGCTTTGATATGATTACCAGTTTGTTTCTCGACTAGGGCCTTGAATTCCTGGAATTTCTCAAAGGCCTCGGATTTATGTTTCATTAAGTATACATAACCATACATAGTATGATCATCTCTAAACGTAATGAAATATTGATATCCGTCACGTGCTGCTTCCAAAACACCACAAACTTCGGTATGGATTAATCCCAGTTTATCAGTAGCTCTTTCAAAAGTCCCTATGAAGGGGGACTTAGTCATTTTGCCTTTAAGACAAGATTCACAAGTAGGAAAGGGATCCGATCCCAATGGACCCATAAGTCCATCTTTTTCCATTTTGTAAACCTTGGTCTGACCAACATGACCAAGTCTAAGATGCCATTTCAAAACTTGATTGGTTTCATTCCTACCACATTTTCTAGTCATAGTATTCACAACTACTTTGTTGCTGAGATTTAGATGATACAATCCATTTAACAATGTAGTAGTACCCACTAGTTTATTTTTGAAATAAATTTTGCAGGAACCATCACCAATGAAAAATGAAAAGCCTTTTCGGTCCATGAATGGAATGGATACAATGTTTTTGTTCCCCTTGGGCAAAACAAGTACATCTTCTAAAGTCAAAATAAAGCCGGATTCTAAACCCAAAAGAAGTGATCCTATGTCGGTCACCTCGACACTATGCCCGCTTCCGACTGTGATCATAACTTCTCCAGCTCCAAGCTTCCTACTTTGTTCCAGATCCTGATTCACGGTACAAATATGAGAACTAGCACCAGAATTTAGTATCCAGGAAGTAGAAAATACAGTAGCAGAATAATTTGTTTCCAGAACTAAAAGTTCTGTACCTGAAGTGCCATGAAGAATCGGATAGTCTCTAGCCCAGTGGCCCAGCTCACCGCACTTGAGACAAGCATCCTTCTTCTTCTTGTTCTTCAGAACCGTTGGGGCCTTGCCCTTACCCTTGAAGTCCTTGGCTTTTGGTACTGTCTGCTTCTTGGTCTTTTTCTTCTTGTTCTTAGACCTCCGAGGTCCAGAAGAAATCACAAGGGTAGACTCCTTCATCCACGGAGTCTTTATCTGAGATTGTGCGGTCACCAGTTTGTTCATTAGCTCAGCTAAATTACATGCAATCTCATTGCAGTTAAAGTTCATAACAAACTGTGAGAAGGAATCAGGAAGAGACTGTAGGATAAGGTCGGTTTGGAGAGAAGTATCCATTTTAAAATCAAGAGCCTCCAATCTCTCGATCATGGATATCATTTTGAAGACATGTTCCCCAACCTTCTCATCTTCCTTCATCCTGGCACCGAACAATTGCTTGGATATCTCATATCTAGCAGTTCTGCTGTGCTCACCATAAAGTTCGGTTAAGTGAGATAGAATCTGCCTAGCAGAAGTCATTTTCTCATGAGCTCTCTGAAGCTCATTAGACATAGAAGCCATCATGTATACACGGACTTTTATGTCATCCTTAACCCACTTTTCGTGGTTTTCGATCTCTTCCTGATTGGCTCTGGTCCGCACAGGAGGCGCCGAAATGTCTATCTCCAAGACGTATCACAGTGCCTCTATACTGAGGACAATCATCAGATTGCGGAGCCAGTCCACAAAGTTAGGTCCAATCAGGGTGTTCTTCTCGAGTAGAATTGCGAGTGGATTCATTGTCATATTGAGAGTTATGTCTACATTAAGTATAACAGATTAATTAGTGACTTGTTATATTATGATCTGGGTATAGAATTAAGGTCTTTTCTATTCTTGTTACCCAGCTCCCACTATTTTTTTCGGAACAACACACTCCTATATGAAATCCGGAAGTATCGTCGCTCTACTTCATAGTGGTGATCGAGTTGTTTATAAATCTTAATAGAGGGCAACCGAACAGGTTTCTAGTCTATTAATTTTCATAAAGTGGTGTCCAACACCAATCCATATAATAGATGATTCAATCTTCTTTTTCCCTTGTTCACTCCCCTAAACCTATACGGTTTCTATGGTTCGTGAACAAGTTAAGTTTATACCATCGACGCAAATCAGTTTCACAATTGAATCTTATCCGGCAACCTATCAGGTTTCTAGGGATAAAATTTGCTCCAACCGAAGGCATCCAATGCGCTCCCGGTAATTTATCCGTCCTCCCCAAACGACTACCCCGATAACTGGAAAGCATAGCACACCCGGTTTGGATTTCAATTTTCCGAAAGCTCGATGGAGGGAAGGAAAACCTTTGAAACCTTATAAACTTAATAATTTGTTGTGGGAGAATTTTCGCGATTAACGTTACACTTTGCACATTAATCATTTAAGCGCGTTTGTGGCATTCATACAATATGAAACAACCATTCACAACCTAGTTGCTACCAACATGTGGTTCATGGACCGTTCCTAAAAACAAAAACTCCGTAATCTAATTACAAGTCTTTGTCTTGAATCTTTGTCTTCTCGAAACGGATCTTCCTCCGGTCTTCGTCATTACATATAAATTTTATATTGAAAAATTGCATCTTAGATACAAATATTTTTAGTAAAATAAATAGGCTCAAAACGGCCTTTACAACATAATCGAATAAAACGAACGATTCAAACTAAGTCCATGAACCACATCCTCATTCAAAAGCATTCATCCAATAAATATTATACAAATGGAAAGCGAGAAGATTACATATGATCTAATCAATATATAATCAACAATAAATAGAATTGATCCAATCAATTCAACAATAATCGCCAATTTAATTTTCGTTCGTAGTGAACCCTTAAAATATTTTCTTTGAATTTTCCCTCATCAAAAATTCCAAATTAATGATTTTAATACTGGGAAAATCAATTATCGAAAATATACTGAAAAATGAGACCCAAGGTTCGACAAAGATGGAAACTACCAAGCAAAGACTGTGCACTCGCCGGCACCTACAGACGCACCCGTGAGAATACAAAGACGTACTCGGCCGGATACAAGCACTCGGCCGATACAAAGAACGCTGCATCGACCCGACAAACAACAACAACGCCGGCCGGATACATCAACGCGCTGGCCGATACAAAGAAGCACTCTACCGATACAAAAAGTGCTCGGCCGGATATAGCAACGCGCTCGGCACTGACCCGACAACCAACAACAACGCTGATCGATACAAGAAGGCGCTTTCGGATACTGAATGCGCTCGGCCGGATCAAGAACGCGCTCGCACTAACACGGCCAACAAAGAACGCCGCCGGACACAAAGAACGCACTCGGCCACTGTCAGGCAGCTGTATGGATATCGTCCAACGATTGCATATAGCTCGTTTTTGGGCAGATTTATAAAATCCTGTTATTCCTGATCTATATATTATTAATATAAATCATATTTCCAAGAAAAATTTGATTTATACCATAACATAAAATCACGGAAAAACGACACTACGACAAACAATAAAATATCTACGATTATCAAAGTGATTCTAAATCACAAAATAAGCATTCCAAATGCTAAATATCATATATACGATCGCAAGACCTCGCTCCAATACCACTGTTGGGATTCGGTGCCTAAAAGGAAGGCCCAGCGGAAGCGGTAAAATGAAAATTAATTCGATCCGAATCCCTACGAGGATCGATCGAGCTACGCATATACGAATATAAAATAAACAAAGGAAGATTCGAAATCATACCCTTGTCGTCCGTTGATTATATGGAGTTCCTTCTCTTGAGATATTCCCCAAACGATCCAAAGTGCTCAAAGCCCTTGGATGATCCAACGCCGAAAAACCGCGTCTCTACTTGTCACGCGCCGGAGAAACGAACGAAATGACAACACTCGATTAACCTCTAAGGTTACGGCTAGAATCAAGTGATGAAGTTTTATTATTATAACACTCTAAGTGTATCATTTATATCTCTCAATTTTATCTCTTGATATTTTCTCCAAGAATATATATCATGAACAATGAATAAACGTGAAGACTTGAAGAAAAACTTTTCTCTCTCTCTTTTGTGCTATTCAAGTAAGTCTCAAGTTGGTGGAGCAAAATGAGACAGTCTTCACTTTATATTCAACACCAACCTTCACGATAAGTGTTGTTGGTTGATTCTTTAGTCTAATACTCGCAAGCGCACGATTTGTTCGATGTAGATATGCGGTGCAAGGTCGATTCCACAGGGAGGACTATGATAGTGAAGTAAATATAGTCCTATCATTTTGAACCAAATTATATTAAATTCTAACCTAGTCCCAAATAATTTGATTTTTATTGGTTATAATAATTGCAACAAATAATAGTAATTTTTAAGTAGATTTTAGGTAAATTGATTTTAAATAATTTACTAGGGTTTAGAATCCACCAATGTCTATTTATTATATAATTTATATTCTAATTCCAATAAATTCAGGGAATAGATTCTGAAATCAATCTCACTATTTCCCTATAGATTTGACAATAAGTACAAAATTATAATTCAAATATAGATTTTCCTTCGCTTGAAAAATGTAATTTCTAAGCATTATATGTATCCAATTTAATGGGAAACAAATAATCAAAGAAATGAACTAATATCAATAATCACAAAGCAATGGGGAATTTATAACTATCAAAAATACGTGATATAATTGATGAAATAATATTCCCCTATTGAAGCGAAAATCATAATCGTTAAAAACATTTATTTGGAATTATTATATAAATATTAATAATAATATAGACATGGTTTCATCATAACCCCAGTAAAAGAAAATTACTCACTCATAATAACAACACAAATAAATAAATATTCCATAATATTATTACTCAAATATAATTTTATTACACAATATTTTTATCTCTCTCCCTTACAATAATATCTCTCTATTTTTTCTCCTTTTTTCTCTTCCTCAAACACTACACATTCATCCCCTATTTATACTACTACAAAATTAATAAAATAATAATTTTTAACATTTTAAAATCCCACCCCCTAATCATACACGGTTGCTATGAGGTGCTGATGTCATGGATGACATCAGCACAGAGTTGAACTTCCGGTCCAATCAGGTGTTGACACGTGGCACAATATGGTCCGTCTATTTAATTGTCCTTCGAACGGTCATAACTTCTTCATACGAACTCGGATTTGGATGAATTTTTTTAAAAACGATCATCTCGATGAGACGAATAAAGTGAGACCAGTCGTGACTATATTTGAATTTTGTAAAAATATCGCCCTTGAACCAATTGATATGTCTTGTACCGGTTGGTTAACCTGCAGATATAATTTAATTCCAATTAATTATCCAAAAATGACATAAAATTATAGAAAATTCTAACAAAATGAAATAATATAAATATATGGTAAAATGAATAAATTATCACACAACACACAATTATATATATAAAATACTAATAAAAATATTACTCAAAATATACTAAACAAATTCCCCCACACTTATCTTTTGCACGTCCTCGGGCAAATCTCATACCCGAATTATAATACTCATATGCTGAAAAGATCATGACAAAACCAATATCAAGATAGAACAAGTGATCATGACCCAAGTGAGATCAAAGAAAAATAGGATGCCGCACCAAATTCTAACAACTTCATTGAGAATCGAATGCCAAAAGATTCAATACCCTCACGGTGGATATCACTCTTCACTCAAGTGTATATACGGGATATTCGAGAAGAGTTCACTCATATCAAAGCATAATGTGTCATTACCATATGCTTGGTCAAAAATCAAATCTCCACTACTTAAAAATAAACTCATGCATAAATCAAAAGGTCTTTTCTTTTGGTTGTAACGTGGCTTTGGGTATGGGTAGGATAAAGGGGAAATTATGAGGTTTGCTAGCCAAGATCAATTGTGAATTTAGATGCATAACAAGTCCAACAAATAACAATCAACACCCCCCTTCTGTAATGAAAACTCTCAAATCATCATCCCCAAGTTATTTTGTACATGGTAATTGAATATTCATCTGGTAAGGTCATACTCTTGTGTAAGAAAAAGTATGCAATGGATCTTCTGGAAGGAATTATGTATCCTCAAGGGATAGTTCAAGTGCTATTTTATGTATATATAGTGATGATTTTCGCACTTGACCTCCCGCTTTTTTTTAGCCATTTTTTTTGGCCTTTATTTATATTTTTTTTTCTCGGTTCAATACTCCAATGTACTTCACACCCTTTCAATTTCAACAAAATCTCTTAATCACCACGATACTCTTATGAACATCGGCCCCTATTTGTCACACATCTAGTTCACAATTAAATCTTTGACTAGAGGGTGCAAATGGATGAGTCATCAACAAGAATGGATAATGGCTAAAGTAATGTGCTTGATCAAAGAAATAGGCTCAGGCTCAATTGGGCTTCTAAGGATAAAATGTAATGGGTGGGAAAATATAAGCCAACAATGGGTTAATCCTAATTGCCTTTATCATCTTAATGCAAGAGTTTATGAATGTAGTCTCGAAATGTATAAATGAGCAAGTTGTAGAATGAACACAATATGTTTGACCACACAACAAAAAATATAGAGCGTATATATAAGGATTGCTCTAAGGCTCAAAACTCACAAAAAGGGTGTTGTGTACCGAATCCCATACACCTTTATCTAAATCCATTATCAAAACCAGTGAAACATCCCAAAGATGATTTTTTCACTAACGTTTTCTCAAGAAAATGGTGCCGTGATTTTCAACATTTTTTTATTGCATATATATATATATAGATATAGATATAGATATACACCTTCCCCCACACTTAGTGATAAACAATATCCTTATTGTGTAAAAAGAACAATGGAGTAAGGGTTTAAATAAGGCTTCCCTGTTTATTAAAGACGACGCTTCGCTCAAGCCTTTTTTTTGGGACCTGTAAGAAATAAGTGTGGCAAAACAACAAAAGAAAATATATACCCGGAAGTATAACACAAACAACCTAGATGCGCTTCAAGAGAGTCCGAAGAGTCGCCTTACGCTGCCATCAATGCTTTTATTAAAAACAAACAAGAAAAAGTACAGTAATAGAAATAACAATACATAAATCGTGGATAGATGCGCGTCAAGAGATCGAAAAGAAAACTCCTTAAGCTGCCATCATTTTCACGATTTTTACACCCGCTAAAAAGTAAAAAAACAACAAGAGGAATGAAGTGGGATATCAGAGGGAAAGGAATGTATCAATTTTGCGTTTCCGCACAGTGAAATCTTCCATCTAAACAATATTAGCTAGAGCTGGGTCAGGTTCAGGAACAAATGCAATAAGTTTTTTGATCAGCTCTTCTGGTGTTGTTGCAACAACTATGATTAGTTTAGCACGCTCAGAAATAAAACCCTTTTCAGAAGTGTAGTTGATGAAAGATAATAAACCATCGAAGAAACCATTGACATTTAGCAGACCTATTGGTTTCGTATGAATATTTAGTTGGGCTCTGGTAACCACATGAAAAAGTTCCTCAAGAGAGCCAAAACCACCGGGAAGGGTGATAAAGGCATCAGCATTATTTATCATGTGAGTTATGCGGTCTTGCATATTTACAGCTCTGAACTCATCTCCAATGGTTGCTCCGGTGATTTTACTTTCAGCCAGAGGTTTTGGAATGATTCCCAACACTTTTACTCCTTCCATATAGGCAGAAGCAGCAGCACGTCCCATTAATCCTAGACTTCCTCCTCCGTAAACTACATGAATGCATTTTTCTCCTAAGGTACGACCCAAGTTGTGGGCTGCTTCAGTAAAGCAAGCCTCTTTCCCATGACTAGCTCCACCAAAAATGCAGATGGAGTTAAATCTTTTTGTGGAAGATGATGATTCCATTTTTTGAAAAGAAAATTACTTAGAGAGATAATGAAAAGAATACAAGTTTGAGGGATGCAGAAAAGAAACAACTGCAATGTTTATTTATAGATGCAAAATAAAGTAAAAAGATTTATCAAATCTGTGACCGCGTTAATTGCGCTTCAACTACTCAATAGAATAATGAATGCATTTATTGCGTATCACATTTTTTATTCAGAAAATCTAAAAAAACAACAATAAGTAAAGATACTCACGTGTATGTACAGTAGTTGTGATTGTGGCTCACATCTTCCTATGATTTTACGTTCAAAAACGGCTTAAACACCTTCTATGAGTCGGGGAGAAGCTTCCCATCCAATTTTCTTACAAATTGGCAAATAGGGTCTTTTAACGTCAGATTCCCAAGACGATGTTCATATTCTGGTTTGAATTTATTCCACAAACATCGAATCCCGTAATGTACGAGTCCACTAGGATGCGTGTCAAGAGAAATTTCGATATCATCTAAATTCTCCTTATTCAGACCATCCTTGATGAACTGAATTTTATTTTCTCTGTTTGTGGAAGGAATTCCTAAAGATCGACATCTTGAATCGCAGTTCCACCTAGCACATTTGTAGCAAACGGCGAATTTCTTTGCTCGTCGTTTCTTGGCATATGAACTTTTTCCAAGCCCTGGTAAAAATCTAGTTGGTGTTTCCGTGAACTCACCCGCTATTCTCACTTTGGCTTCAATAATGAATCGAATATCAAAAGGTATGCCGTTATTCATAAGCAACCTCATCCTTTCAAGTCTGGCTTGGTAAAGTTTCAAAATGACTTTTTTACTAAGAAAGGGAAATCTTTTTTCAATTGTTTTCAAAGTTTGTTCCATAATTAAAAATAAAAATAAAAAAAATATCTACAAAATCAGTTGTTATGGGAAACTGAAAAATCCGACTTTACTAGCCACGGAGTACCGTTATCCGCCACTTGACCAGACAAACACAATGGAGTATTAATCCACAATATTAGGGTCCTTAAGAAGAATCTCTTCTACCTCAAAAAGATTTTAATTCTAAGTATGGTTTTAACCGTTGACCATTTACTTTGAAAATATTATCATTTTTTGGATTTTCATTTTCTACAGCTCCGTGAGGATAGAGCGTATGAATAATAAATGGACCAGACCATCGTGAACGCAACTTGCCTGTAAATAATAACAAACGAGAGTTAAAAATAAGGACTTTTTGACCAGGATAAAAAGTTTTTCTCAAAATGTGTTTATCATGAAAAAATTTCATTTTGTCCTTATATTTCCTTGCACAATCGTAAGCATCATTTCTGATTTCTTCCAATTCATTTAGTTGAAGTTTTCTATGAATTCCAACCATGTCTAATGAAAAATTTAATCGTTTTATGGCCCAGTATGCTGTAATACCCAAGATTTCGGATATGTATTTGGAACTTGTGATATTGTAATTATTGTACTTTTGTCTGAGTATTATTCCCCGTATTTCATAATCCGATGTTGTCGAGCGTATGATTTCGTGTATGTGATTTAAAGATTGTAATTCTGCGCATGTAGCGCACGCTATCGGCTATGTGTAGCGTACGCTAACATGGACTCAATAGCGCACGCTACAAAGGAGCAGTAGCGCACGCTATGCGTGGTCAATTTGATTGAGACGTGCGGTAGGTGAGATCTGGCTGGGGGACCCCTGTCGGATCGTGTCGGGATGAACCTGGACGGCTTTCGGGGAAAGCCAAGTCAACGCCTTAGCGCACGCTACAGGTATATGCGTAGCGCACGCTAAGTGCTGAATACAGTTAAGTCAGTGAGCCGTTAGCGCACGCTAAGAGCAGGGACTAGCGCACGCTAATAGCCATTTCTTATAAATAGGACAGCATCCTATTCGTGATTTCAGTTCTTTTTTCTTCCATAACCCGAATTCTTACACTTAGAGCATAACTTCCTTCATCCTAAACACTTCATATCAACATCCTAGCTCGTGATCGAAGATCGTATATCGTTGGAAATTGGTGTTCAAGCCTTCGGTGTTGGATTGCTTCGATTTCCTCCGTATTCTTCACTACTTTGAGGTAGGTGATTCTTCACCGATGTTAGTAATGTTCTCAAGGACGTTTGATCATGGTTTGATAGCCTGTTATTTCGTTTATAATCGGTCATCACACGTTAGAAGGATACTTTTGACGTATCGGCACTATATATCGTATGAACCTTTGAACCATCTTAGTATATGGACTCCTAAGCATTTTCAAATCGATTTATGATCAGTAATCGGATATTACCTAGATTGTTACGTTTTACACATTGGAATCATGCGTTTTGGAACGTAGGACGAACGGAACTTAGAATATTTCTTGAAGATCTAAGATGAATTATGATGTTGAGATGATTATCCGTATATTTGTATCTCATAATCATAGAACTTCCACAAACCTTATTAGCATGATATGCTCGAGGATGACTTGTATTATCACCATAGAATTCATGAGTTCATCACCATTCAACCCAGTTTTCATAGCGATTCTGCCATGCAAGATTAGCGCACGCTAACATATGTAAGTTAACGTGCGCTATCGGGGTTAAGTTAACGCACGATACGTACGTAACGTACGTTATGAGATCATCCGAGTCAAACTGTCAGTCCGTGGCTAGCGTACGCTAGGCTTATACGATAGCGTACGCTAACAGGCAGGCTTAGCGCACGTTACGTAGAGTACGTAGCGCACGCTAAGCAGTCCAGGCAGATTGTTTATTTTGAGCTTTTGGGCCGTAGACCGAACTGTTAGGCCATCGTCCGACTTGAGATGATTTGTATATCATTCTTTTTTTTAAGGTTCGAGATTGTTACGTTGATCAAAGGAGGCGGCCTTCGAGTGTGTTGAGATCATTGAAGTGTTTTGTTCTTGCCATTTTCGAGGCAAGTATCATATGTCGAGTTCGATTTATATTGAAACTTTGATCATGCTTGTGGTTTTGTTCATGAATATGAGATGTATTTCTGAAATTTCTCGTGGTATTCGTTGCTATTTGTTCATATTGATGAACATATTGAAATGCATATATGTATGCATAGTTGATTGATTTTGGTATAAATGATCCGAGTGGATCATGAGGATCTATGCTGAGGGTGCTGGATCGAATGTCCACAATGCGTTGGTCCGACGGGATCATCATGGGGATCTATGCTGAGGGCGCTGGATCACTGGACGGGTTTTCCACCATGCGTTGGTCCGACGAGATCATCATGGGGATCTATACCAAGGGCGCTGGATCGCTGGATTACCATGTACTGTGTTGATGGAATCGTGAGGATTCGCATCGTTGGATTCCGATGACGGAAGTCCGTTTTGCATGTTTTATGATGCATTGATGATTTATGTGTTACGATACTTGTACTAGCATTGTTTTTGCTAACCCCTTCGGGGGTGGACATTGTTTTGATGTTCAGGCAGCCGAGGAGCGGGGAAGAAACCACAGTACCGACAGGACGATGAAATGGCTCAGTGATGTGGTTGATGTTATTGTTATTGTGATTTGTCTTCTTGGTCTATTTAGTACTCGAGTACATCTGTTTTAAAAATGTCTTTTCGATATGGTTGTATAAGTTAACTCATTTGATCGGTTGAATCAAATCTGTATTTGAACTTCAGTTGTACGTTTGGTTTATATTTACACTCCTTTTAAAATTTAGCCTTGTAAATCCTTACCTAAAGGGTTTACGGCGCTGTAATTATTCCGAATATCTCGGGGTGTTACAGAATATGGTATCGGAGCTAAGATTCATGGATATATTGGCAGTCGGGTTAGTTGGGTCTGTTTACGTTATTTGATTATTGGTTGTTCGTTACATCACTGCTGAGCCAACATCATCGTGTGGACCGTGGTTGTAAGTTCCTAAATCTCAAATACTACCGTTTTATTTCATGTTTTGGTGAACATTGATGGATGTACGTTTAGAAATTTTTGCCCTGGATATTGAGTATTTATGTTTACAGTATGTTGAGAGGAGGTCGTGGACGCGGACGCGGTCGTGGACGCGGACGTGGAAATGCGAGACAAGAAGAGTCGGTATCTACCCCAGAGATAACCGCTAGTCGAACGGATTCCCATTCCGGGGGACAGCAGGGATCGGCAAAAAATAATGCAGATCCTAACGTGCCGGGAGTGCTTCAGCAGGTGGTTGCCCAGATAAACCAGTTTGCTCAAGTTGTGGATCGCATGCAGACGGCGATGGGACAGCAGCATAACGTGGATAATCGAGGAGATAGATGGCTTACGGAGGTGATCAAATTGCATCCTCCGAAATTTGACGGTTCTGCTGAGACGCTTTCTTGGGATCACTGGCTGAAGGAATTAGAAAAGATTTTTGCAGGGATTAACTGTCCCAACGATAGGAAGGTTCCGGTCGCCTAGTATCTTCTGACCGGGGAGACTTTCTACTGGTGGGAGGCCATTCGACCGGAGGAGCACAATGTTGACTGTACGGAATTCAAATTGATGATGGAGGCGCAGTATTGTCCTCGCCCAGTTAGAGAAGCCCGAGTTCGGGAGTTTTTCTCACCACAACATTCAGAAGCATCTGTGACGTACGTGATTAAGACCTTTAATCACCAGCTGACTTATGTGCGCCACTTGGTCAGGACCGAGGCGGAAAGGATTTTCCATTTTGACATGCGAATGAAGCCGGAAATTCAGCAATATATGTCCGGATTTGAATGTACCACCTTGCGACAGTATCAGGACAAGGCGTTGGCCTATGATATGAAGGAGGCAGCAGTAGAGAAATCGGTGGAAGCAAAGAAACAGAAGGTGTCTGGCAACTTCACGGAGAATAAGAGTAGCGGGCCTCGCAGGGGTCAGTCTTCTTTTCATTCATCCAGGAGACCTTCGCATCCTTCTCGAGGTGGAAAGAAGTTCCGGGCAGCACCAACTGTTTCATACGCAGGGAAGAAGTGTTATAACTGTGGCAAAGAGGGACATGTTCGACGTGATTGTTTCGCGCTTGCTGTGACCTGTTTTGAGTGTGGACAGGTAGGACATCGCGCAACATTTTGTGGGAATGCGACCCGATCTTTTGGTACTCGCACTCCTGTACCGGTTCCGAAGGACACTAGTGTAAACCAGACGCAGCAGAGCGGTTTCCCGCAGCAGAACGTGGGGAAAAGAGAGGCATCCAGCACTGGGTCCGTTCCTCCGCGTATTTACGAGATGAAGAAGGATGATCAGAACACAGCTGTTGCATCAGGTACGATTCAGATCCTTTTGCAACCAGTTAGTATCTTGTTCGATTCGGGAGCTACGCATTCTTTTATATCTTTGAACTGTGTAAATCGTTTGAAAATCTCGTGCTTGTATGATTGTGAACCTTATGTTGTGGGATTACCGAGCGTAGAGAAGATTGTGGGAACCCTAGAAGCTAGGGATTTTCCAGTAACTATAGGAGGGAGAGATTGGCTATCGAACCTTATTGTGGTTGACATCTACGGTGACGATTTAATTCTCGGAGACGATTGGCTCAACCGTTATGGAGCTATTCTGAATTACCGAGAGAGAGTCATTTCTATCATTGCTGATGACGGATCTGAACACTTATTCCGAGGATGGAGACCAGGAAGCTCGGGAAAATTGATCAAAGCAATGAAGGCCGTGAAATTACTGAAGCAGGGATGTCACGGACTTTGGTGCTATGCCATGAGGAAAGAGGAAGGAGTAGAGCTCTCGTCTATTTCAGCTTGTGAATGAGTTCTCGATGTATTTCTGACGAACTACAGGGTTACCTCCACAAAGAGAAGTGGAATTCACTATCGAATTAGAGCCTGGAGCAGCCTCGCTCTGTGGCACCATACCGCATGGCGCCAACCGAGATGTATGAACTCAAGAAGCAATCGGAGGAATTGTTCTGAAGGGCTATATCCAACCTAGTGTTTCTCCTTGGGGAGCGCCCGTTCTCTTTGTCCGGAAGAAAGACGGATCCCTCCGACTGTGTATTGATTACAGGGAGCTCAATAAGATGACGATCAAGAATAAGTACCCTATACCTCGGATCGACGACTTGTTTGATCAACTGCAAGGGGAGAGGGTATTCTCGAAGATTGACTTGCGATCAGGATACCACCAGTTGAGAATTAAGGAATCGGATATACCGAAGTCTGCTTTCAGGTCCCGGTACGGGCATTATGAGTTCGTAGTGATGCCGTTTGGACTTACCAATGCTCCTGCAGTGTTCATGCAATTGATGAATCGGATATTCTTGGAATACTTGGATAAATTTTTGGTCGTCTTCATTGATGACATCTTGATATATTCAAGGGACGCAGAGGAGCATGCCGAACATTTGCATGTGGTTTTGAGCACTTTGAGGAAGGAACAGCTGTATGCAAAGCTTTCAAAATGCGAATTCTGGCTTAAGGAAGTAACTTTCCTTGGGCATGTGATATCAGCTGACGGAGTTCAAGTGGACCCGAAGAAAGTCGAAGCAATCTTGGAATGGGAAGCTCCTAATAATGTGAAAGAAGTCCGGAGTTTCTTAGGACTTGCTGGATATTATCGCCGCTTTGTAGAGGGATTTTCCAAGATCTCTCGTCCGCTCACTCAACTGTTACAGAAAACTCAAAAGTTTAAGTGGGATGAGAAATGCCAGGCTGGTTTTGATGAACTTAAGAAGAGACTGACGACAGCACCTATTTTAGCTTTGCCAGATGGAACTGATGGATTCATGGTATACAGCGACGCTTCGAATCAGGGTCTGGGTTGTGTATTGATGCAAAAGGATAAGGTGATTGCTTATGCTTCTCGGCAATTGAAACCATATGAAGTAAATTACCCGACTCATGATCTGGATTTAGCAGCTGTAGTCTTTGCACTGAAAATTTGGAGACATTATTTGTACGGTACTCATTGTCAGATCTTTACAGATCATAAGAGCCTCAAGTACATTTTCATTCAGAAAGAATTAAACATGAGGCAGAGAAGGTGGCTGGAATTGATCAAGGATTACGACTTGGAGATTCTCTATCATCCGGGGAAGCAAACGTAGTAGCCGATGCCTTGAGCCGAAAACCTGTTTCTTTTCGAGTGTTGGAAGCACTTACATCCCAAACCAGTATTCAACGGGAACTGATCCGCGAGGGGATTGAAGTATGGGCACCAGGAATTCAAGGGCAATTATATGTGATGGAACTGAGTTCATCACTAGTCGAGGAGATCAAGTCTAAGCAGTTGGACGATTCTCTGATCCTTCGGTTATGTGATGAAGCAAAGAAAGGAAAAGCCCCAGGATTCGTGATACAAGACGATGGAGTTCTGAGATTTCAGAGTCGACTTTGCGTTCCCGATGATGATGATTTGAGAAGGACTATTCTGAAGGAAGCTCACAGCGCGCCCTATTCTATTCACCCGGGCAGCAGTAAGATGTATAAGGATTTAAAACAAAACTTCTGGTGGGGGAATATGAAGAAGGACGTAGCAGATTATGTTTCGAGGTGTTTGACTTGTCAGCAGGTTAAGATTGAACATCAGCGACCTGCCGGAATGTTAAAGCCGCTTCCAATCCCTGAATGGAAGTGGGAGGACATCTCGATGGATTTCATCACCAGTATGCCAAGGACTAGAACGGGAATGAACATGATTTGGGTTGTAGTTGATCGACTAACCAAGTCGGCTCATTTCCTAGGAATTAAAGATACATGGGGACCCGAAAGATTGGCACGAGTATTTATTGCGGAGATAGTCAGATTGCATGGGACGCCGAAGACCATTATTTCGGATCGAGATGGTCGCTTCGTGTCGCACTTCTGGAAAGCAGTTCACAGGGCTTTGGGAACTGAGCTCAACTTTAGCACAGCTTATCATCCCCAAACGTACGGTCAGTCCAAAAGGACTATACAGACAGTAGAGGACATGCTTAGAGCTTGTGCATTAGATTGGTCAACTGATTGGGAAGTTCACTTGCCCTTGATCGAGTTCACCTATAATAATAGTTGGCATGCTTCTATCAAAATGGCACCATTTGAAGCTTTGTACGGGAGAAGATGCCGATCACCCCTGTGTTGGGATGACTCTTCGGATTTGATCGGGACGGAACCGGAATTGATTATTCAGACTCAAGAGAAGATAGCTTTGATTCGAGCAAGACTGTTGACTGCCCAGAGTCGACAAAAGTCTTACGCAGACGTACGTCGTCGTCCTCTAGAGTTCAACGCTGGGGACCATGTACTATTGAAGGTGACTCCTACACGAGGGATTTTCCGTTTTGGGAGGAGAGGCAAGCTTAGTCCAAGATACATTGGACCATTCGAGATCCTCGAGAGAGTGGGAGATTTAGCATACAGGTTGGCCTTACCACCATCGCTGAGTCACGTTCACAATGTGTTTCACGTATCCCAATTGCGGAAGTATGTACCGGACCCCAGTCACGTCATTGATTTCGATGAGATCGAAATGGCTAATGATGGCACCTTCGAAGAGAGACCAATCAAGATACTTGAGAGTCGGATCAAACAATTGAGGAATAAACCAATACACTTGGTTAAAGTATAATGGTCACGACATGGAGTCGAAGAGGCCACTTGGGAGACGGAGGACAGTATGAAGGCTAGATATCCGGAATTGTTTTCATCTTAAGTTTCGGGACGAAACTTCTTTTTAGGGAGGAAGGATGTAATACCCGAGATTTCGGATATGTATTTGGAACTTGTGATATATTGTACTTTTGTCTGAGTATTATTCCCCGTATTTCATAATCCGATGTTGTCGAGCGTATGATTTCGTGTATGTGATTTAAAGATTGTAATTCTGCGCATGTAGAGCACGCTATCGGCTATGTGTAGCGTACGCTAACATGGACTCAATAGCGCACGCTACAAAGGAGCAGTAGCGCACGCTATGCGTGGTCAATTTGATTGAGACGTGCGGTAGGTGAGATCTGGCCG
The DNA here is from genome assembly GCA_033398695.1 of Orobanche coerulescens. Classification (NCBI taxonomy): domain Eukaryota; kingdom Viridiplantae; phylum Streptophyta; class Magnoliopsida; order Lamiales; family Orobanchaceae; genus Orobanche; species Orobanche coerulescens. Next base: position 129,695,024 of record CM065817.1, read on the forward strand.
GGGGACCCCTGTCGGATCGTGTCGGGATGAACCTGGATGGCTTTCGGGGAAAGACAAGTCAACGCCTTAGCGCACGCTACAGGTATATGCGTAGCGCACGCTAAGTGCTGAATACAGTTAAGTCAGTGAGCCGTTAGCGCACGCTAAGAGCAGGGACTAGCGCACGCTAATAGCCATTTCTTATAAATAGGACAACATCCTATTCGTGATTTCAGTTCTTTTTTCTTCCATAACCCGAATTCTTACACTTAGAGCATAACTTCCTTCATCCTAAACACTTCATATCAACATCCTAGCTCGTGATCGAAGATCGTATATCATTGGAAATTGGTGTTCAAGCCTTCGGTGTTGGATTGCTTCGATTTCCTCCGTATTCTTCACTACTTTGAGGTAGGTGATTCTTCACCGATGTTAGTAATGTTCTCAAGGACGTTTGATCATGTTTTGATAGCCAGTTATTTCGTTTATAATCGGTCATCACACGTTAGAAGGATACTTTTGACGTATCGGCACTATATATCGTATGAACCTTTGAACCATCTTAGTATATGGACTCCTAAGCATTTTCAAATCGATTTATGATCAGTAATCGGATATTACCTAGATTGTTACGTTTTACACATTGGAATCATGCGTTTTGGAACGTAGGACGAACGGAACTTAGAATATTTCTTGAAGATCTAAGATGAATTATGATGTTGAGATGATTATCCGTATATTTGTATCTCATAATCATAAAACTTCCACAAACCTTATTAGCATGATATGCTCGAGGATGACTTGTATTATCACCATAGAATTCATGAGTTCATCACCATTCAACCCATTTTACATTAGCGATTCGCCATGCAAGATTAGCGCACGCTAACATATGTAAGTTAACGTGCGCTATCGGGGTTAAGTTAACGCACGATACGTACGTAACGTACGTTATGAGATCATCCTAGTCAAATTGTCAGTCCGTGGCTAGCGTACGCTAGGCTTATACGATAGCGTACGCTAACAGGCAGGCTTAGCGCACGTTACGTAGAGTACGTAGCGCACGCTAAGCAGTCCAGGCAGATTGTTTATTTTGAGCTTTTGGGCCGTAGACCGAACTGTTAGGCCATCGTCCGACTTGAGATGATTTGTATATCATTCTTTTTTTTAAGGTTCGAGCTTGTTAAGTTGATCGAAGGAGGCGGTCTTCGAGTGTGTTGAGATCATTGAAGTGTTTCGTTCTTGCCATTTTCGAGGCAAGTATCATATGTCGAGTTCGATTTATATTGAAACTTTGATCATGCTTGTGGTTTTGTTCATGAATATGAGATGTATTTCTGAAATTTCTCGTGGTATTCGTTGCTATTTGTTCGTATTGATGAACATATTGAAATGCATATATGTATGCATAGTTTATTGATTTTGGTATAAATGATCAGAGGGGATCATGAGGGTCTATGCTGAGGGCGCTGAATCGAATGTCCACCATGCGTTGGTCCGACGGGATCATCATGGGGATCTATGCTGAGGGCGCTGGATCGCTGGACGGGTTTTCCACCATGCGTTGGTCCGACGGGATCATCATGGGGATCTATACCAAGGGCGCTGGATCGCTGGATTACCCTGTACTGTGTTGATGGAATCGTGAGGATTCGCATCGTTGGATTCCGATGACGGAAGTCCGTTTTGCATGTTTTATGATGCATTGATGATTTATGTGTTACGATACTTGTACTAGCATTGTTTTTGCTAACCCCTTCGGGGGTGGACATTGTTTTGATGTTCAGGTAGCCGAGGAGCAGGGAAGCAACCACAGTACCGACAGGATGATGAAATGGCTCAGTGATGTGGTTGATGTTATTGTTATTGTGATTTGTCTTCTTGGTCTATTTAGTACTCGAGTACGTCTGTTTTAAAAATGTCTTTTCGATATGGTTGTATAAGTTAACTCATTTGATCGGTTGAATCAAATCTGTATTTGAACATCAGTTGTACGTTTGGTTTATATTTACACTCCTTTTAAAATTTAGCCTTGTAAATCCTTACCTAAAGGGTTTACGACGCTGTAATTATTCCGAATATCTCGGGGTGTTACATATGCTCTATGTTCCAATTCAACAGGCAAATGACATGGTTTTCCAAAGACAAGCCTAAATGGAGACATTCCAATGGGAGTTTTAAAAGCAGTATGGTAAGCCCATAATGCATCATTCAATCGCAAAGACCAATCTTTCCTTGTAGGATTAACAGTTTTTTCAAGAATATGTTTGATTTCTCTGTTTGAAATTTCAACTTGTCCACTTGTTTGAGGGTGATAAGGAGTAGCAACTTTATGTGTAACACCATATTTTTTAAATAAATGATTCAAAAATTTATTACAAAAATGTTTTCCTCCATCACTTATAATTGCTCGTGGTGTTCCAAATCTGGAAAAAATATTTTCTTTCAAAAATTTTACCACGACTTTGTGGTCATTTGTTTTGCAAGCAATTTCTTCTACCCATTTTGAAACATAATCGACGGTCACAAGGATGTAAAGATTGCCAAAAGAAATTGAAAAAGGTCCCATAAAATCTATGCCCCAAACATCAAATATTTCAATATTTAAAATTGGGTTTAAAGGCATCATATTTCTTTTAGAAATTCGACCTAATCTTTGACATCTATCACATGTGCTGCAATATGAATGTGTATCTTTGAAAAGTATTGGCCAATAAAAACCACATTGCATAATTTTAGCAGTTGTTTTCTTTGAGCTAAAATGACCTCCACATGCATGATCATGACAAAAGGAAATGATATTTTGTTGTTCATGTTCTGGCACACATCTCCTAATGATTTGATCAGGACAATATTTGAACAAATATGGATCATCCCAAAAGAATTTTTTTACTTCGTTTAAATTTTTTGTTTTATCTTGGTTATTCCAATGAGATGGCATGTTACCAGTAACAAGGTAATTGACAATGTCGGCATACCAAGGTATTTGAGAAACAGACATGAGTTGTTCATCAGGGAAAGTTTCATTAATGGGAGGATCTTTATCAGTAAAATTCACGATTAGCCTAGACAAATGATCAGCAACAACATTTTCAGCACCTTTTTTATCTCAAATTTCTAAGTCAAACTCTTGTAACAATAGAATCCAACGGATCAAGCGAGGTTTAGCATCTTTCTTAGAAAGAAGATATTTTAATGCAGCATGATCGGAGTAAATTATGACTTTCGAACCAATCAAGTAAGGTCGAAATTTGTCTAAAGCAAAAATGACTGCAAGAAATTCTTTTTCAGTTGTAGAATGATTTAATTGGGTATCATTTAGAGTTCTGCTTGCATAATATATTACAGTTGGCAATTTATTTTCTCTTTGACCCAATACTACACCGACGGCATAATCGGATGCATCGCATATTATTTCAAAAGGAAGATTCCAGTTTGGAGATTTGATGATAGGTGCAGAGCTCAACATAGATTTGAGTGTCTTAAAAGCTTTTAGACAATGATCATCAAATATGAAAGGTGTGTCTTTTGAAAGTAAGTTACATAATGGCCTTGAAATTTTGCTAAAATCTTTGATGAATCGACGGTAAAAACCAGCATGGCCTAAGAATGACCGAATTTCTTTAATCGTTCGTGGGGGTGGAAGACTAGATATTAAATCAACTTTAGATTTGTCCACCTCAATTCCTTTTTCAGAAATCACATGTCCTAAGATAATTCCTTTTTTAACCATAAAATGACATTTTTCCCAGTTTAGGACAAGATTCTTCTCCTTACACCTAACCAACACTTGGGTTAAGTGGTGTAAACATTCATCAAAGCTAGACCCGAATACAGAAAAATCATCCATAAAAATTTCCAAAAACCGCTCAACCATGTCAGAGAAAATGCTCATCATACACCGCTGAAAAGTAGCAGGTGCATTACACAATCAAATGGCATTCTTCGGTAAGCAAAAGTTACGAAAGGACAGGTAAAAGTGGTTTTTTCTTGATCTTCAGGAGCAATGGGAATTTGGTTATAGCCGGAATATCCATCAAGAAAACAATAATAAGCATGGCCGGCTAACCTTTCTAGCATTTGATCAATAAAAGGAAGTGGAAAGTGATCTTTTCTTGTAACAGAGTTCAATTTTCTATAATCAATACAGACTCTCCATCCAGTTTGAATTCTGGTTGGAACAAGTTCATTTTCTTCATTCGTGATTACAGTTATGCCAGATTTCTTTGGAACTATATGAACAGGACTGACCCAAGAGCTATCAGAAATAGGGTAGATGATCCTACATCTAAGAGTTTGATTATTTCAGCTCTTACAACTTCTTTCAAATTAGGATTTAGTCTTCTTTGAAATTCTCGGGAAGTTTTTGCATTTTCTTCAAGGTGAATTCGATGCATGCATATAGAAGGACTAATACCTTTAATATCGGAGATGGTCCAGCCTATTGCTTCTTTATGTTCTTTAAGGATATTGATTAATTTATCTTCTCGTCATCATCTAAATCAGATGCTATGATGACAGGCAGGATTTCTGATGGTCCTAAAAATGCATATTTTAGAGATTCAGGTAATGGATTGAGCTCTATCTTTGAATCCTAAATAGGTACTTCTTTATTCATTTGACTCTCAAGTGGTTCGGTTTTAGCTTTCCATTTATCATTATCCAATAATGGTGTAGACTCTAGTAAGGAATTTACTTCATTAATTGAACTGTCGATGTCAAAATCTGAGCCAAAATGAGCAAGACAGCTTTCAAAAAGATCATCATCGTCCATTTTTGGAAAGAAATAAGGACCCATACTCTCTATCATATTTACCTCACAGACATCATCATAATCATCATGTTGTTGAGAAATGTTAAACATATTTAGTTCAACAGTCATATTTCCAAAAGAAAATTTTATGATGCCATTTCTACAGTTAATTAATGCATTTGAAGTAGCTAAAAATGGCCTTCCTAAAATGACAGGGATCTGATCTTTGATATTCTCAATAGGTTCAGTGTCTATGACTATAAAATCAACACGAAAGTAGAATTTATCTACTTGAATCAGAACATCCTCTACGATTCCTCGAGGTATTTTTATAGATCTATCAGCTAGTTGAAGTATCACAGATGTTGATTTTAGCTCCCCTAATCCAAGTTGTGTATAAACAGAATATGGTAATAAATTCACACTGGCTCCTAAATCAAGCAAGGCTCGTTTAATGATGTGATCTCCAATGACACAAGATATTGTAGGACTACCAGGATCTTTATACTTAACGGGAGTTTTACTTTGGATTATTGAGCTAACATGTTCAGCTAAAAATGCCTTTCTTGGAACATTTGTTCTTCTTTTTACAGCGCAAAGATCTTTCAAGAACTTAGAATAAGCAGGCACTTGTTTAATAGCATCAAGGAATGGAATATTTATTCGTACTTGTTTAAATATTTCCATTATATCTTTGTATTGCGCACTTTTATCTTTTGGAATAAGTCTTTCAGAAAATGGAGCTTTTGGAACGTAAGGCTTTTCTTTTTCTTTAGAATCTTTTGATTTTGAAACTTGTGGTTCATTTGATTTTTCTTCCGGATCATAGTCAGGCTTTTGTATTTCTTTTCCACTTCTTAGGGTAGTTATGGACTGAACTTCTGCGTTAGAAGAGTTTACTTCATATTGTCCGTTAGGATTAGGGATGGACTGACTTGGAAATTTTCCCTTTTCTCTTTCAGCTAAAGTTGTTGCAAGTTGGCCAATTTGTGTTTCAAGCTTAGAAATAGCCTGTGAGTTTGATTGTACAGCTTGCTGAGTTGATTGAAACATTTGTTGAGTAGATTGCATGAATTGTTGCAACGTATCTTCCAAAGATGCTTTCTTTGGCACTATATAAGGATACTGATAAGTATTTGGAGGATATTGATTAGGATGGACATTTTGTTGATTTGACATATTCATTTGATGTCCTCCTTGATTCATTCGAGGCATGTTTTGCTTCCAGGAAAAATTTGGATGATTCCTCCAATTTGGATTATAAGTTGGAGCAAATGGACTGTCCGAAGATTTTCCATATGAATGTAACACATTGACTTCTTCATTAAAGATTTCTTGATTTTGTGGACCATAGGGACAAGATTGAGATGAATGAAATGATTCCGCACATGAAATGCAAAATTCATTTTTTGAGTTTGACGAGGGGATGGATTGCTTCAAGACTAATGCATCCACTTTTCGTACTAAATCATCTATAGTAGATTTTATTTCAACATCTTGTTTAACCTCGTAAATTCCACCTTTTTTTGGGGTCGTATGCATCGATTTGGCTCTAGAGTCTTGTGAATTCCATTGTTGTGAATTAATTGACATATTTTCTAGTGCATTCCAAGCTTCGTCTCCAATAAGGTGAAGAAATTTTCCACCATGCATTGATTGGATTAATTGGCGATTGTTTGGAGTTAAACCGTCATAAAAATATTTTACCAAACGCCATATTTCAAAACCATGATGGGGACACTTAAGAATTAAATCATTAAATCTTTCCCAACACTCATAAAATTCTTCATTTTCTTTTTGGAAAAATTCTCATATTTCTCTTCTAAGACTATCAGTTTTGGACATTGGAAAAAATTTTGCGAGAAATTTATTCACTAATTGATCCCAACTAGTAATTGTTCTTGCTTGAAGAGAATTTAGCCAGAATTTTGCTTTATCTTTGAGAGAAAATGGAAACAGTCTAAGTTTGACAGATTCATCAGAGAAATTTTGGAATCGGAAAGTAGAACAAATATCGAGAAATTTCTTGACATGCATACACGGATCTTCTCTTTCCAAACCTTGAAAAGATGGAAGAAGTTGAATTATTGATGGTTTAAGTTCGAAATGAGTTGCATTAGTTGTAGGCAACACTATGCAAGAAGGAGAGTTAGCACTCATTGGAGAAAAATATTCTATTAAAGTTTTCTCTTTTGCAACTTGATTATTCCGATTTTCGATTTCGTCCATTTTTGGTCTCAGTTTCGTTTGTTGAACTTCAATTTTAGTTAAGAACAATCTTCTTCTCGTTAATCGACCTTTATTATTTCGTTGCCAAACTTGCATTCACCAGTATTTCAATTTTTTTTAACTTTGCATACAAACCAAATTATGATAGTCGATCGAACTTCCAGATCGTTGGAGGCGTCACAACGGTCGCACTTAAAATCCAACTTTCTTCGGCATGTACAACAGAGGCCTTTTTGCTAAAATTCAATCGATTTTCAAAATCAGTTTGTACAAGATTGATATTTAGCTTTTCTCTATTCAAATCGAACAAAGTAGTGAGTGAAAAATATCAATCCCTTGTTGAATCTTTTAAAGGATTTTATTATTTTAATTATTTTTTTTGAGTTTAATAATAATGATTATTAAAATTATAGGATGTAATAGATTGCAAAGGAATAAATTTACTAATTGATCTATAGAAACAATATCTATTGATAAACTAAATTGTACGAGGAGAAATATTGCAACTAAACTAAATGTCTAAGAATACTGTAAATAGAAAATAACAACTAAAAACACAATCTAAATTTACCACTAGAAGATTCTATTAAAACTAAAGACAAGATATAAAAATTAAAAAAAATTCTGATTTTTTTTATATTTTATATTTAGTTTTTATATTTTTATATTTATTACAATTTTATTATATTTTTAGACTAATAATATTGAGCTAATATATATATATATATCAAGATATATTATTTACTTTTTTATTCAAAAAAAATAAATTCAGATTTTTTTTTAGGAAAAAAAAATAAAAATTACAAACTTTATTTTATTTATGCAAACAATAAAAATAGTTTTATTTTTACAAATTTTCGTTTCTGTTTTTTTTTTTTTAAATTTTCAGGTTTTTAATTTTTTTTAGTATTTTCCCTTTTTTATTAAAATATTGTAATTTATTTTAAAAAATTATGTTTTTATTAAAAAATTCAAAGTTCCGAAAGTTTATTTTATTATATATATTCCAGATTATTTAAATTATTAATTCTTAATCTGATTTTTTATTAGATTTTTAGATTTTTTATGAAAATTAAATTTTTTTAATAAAACTAGCAGGTTTTACTTTTAAAAATAAAATAAAATAATTCAGATTTTTATTTATTACGGAAAATAATATTCCAGATTATTTTTTAATATATTTTTATTATTTTTTATTTTTTTCGAATTTAAATTAAAATTTTTGATTTTTTTAATATTAATATTCCCAAATTACAAAAATATTACCTTAAAGTCTGAAACTTTTTTGTATTTTCCAGATCTTTTTTTTTAAAATAAAAATAAATAAATTCTGATTTTTTTAAATTTTTTTATATTTTTATATATTTTTGGACTTTTTTATTTTTTTATTATTTTATTATTATTTTTACAAAAATGAACATTAGCTTTTATTATTATTACTTATATTTTTATATTTATTATTATAGGTTTTTATTATTTTTCAGATTTTTTTTATAAATATAAAAAGAAAATAAATTCTACTACTAACTATTATTTATACTAACACACTCTAAAACGGAGATTAAAAAGACAGATAATAATAATAATAAAGAAAAGCACTAAAATAAATAACTAGTAGAAGAATTCAACTAACTTGGTGAAGACGGTCTTCTTGTACTTCGTTTGCGCCTCCCCGGCTACGGCGCCAAAAACTTGTTGTTGGTTGATTCTTTAGTCTAATACTCGCAAGCGCACGATTTGTTCGATATAGATATGCGGTGCAAGGTCGATTCCACAGGGAGGACTATGATAGTGAAGTAAATATAGGTCTATCATTTTGGACCAAATTATATTAAATTCTAACCTAGTCCCAAATAATTTGATTTTTTTATTGGTTATAATAATTGCAACAAATAATAGTAATTTTTAAGTAGATTTTAGGTAAATTGATTTTAATTAATTTACTAGGGTTAAGAATCCACCAATGTCTATTTATTATATAATTTATATTCTAATTCCAAGAAATTCAGGGAATAGATTCTGAAATAAATCTCACTAGCTCCCTATAGATTTGACAATAAGTACAAAATTATAATTCAAATATAGATTTTCCTTCGCTTGAAAAATGTAATTTCTAAGCATTATATGTATCCAATTTAATGGAAAATAAATAATCAAAGAAATTAACTAATATCAATAATCACAAAGTAATGGGGAATTTATAACTATCAAAAATACGTGATATAATTGATGAAATAATATTCCCCTATTGAAGCGAAAATCATAATCGTTAAAAACATTTATTTGGAATTATTATATAAATATTAATAATAATATAGACATGGTTTCATCATAACCCCAGTAAAAGAAAATTACTCACTCATAATAACAACACAAATAAATAAATATTCCATAATATTATTACTCAAATATAATTTTATTACACAATATTTTTATCTCTCTCCCTTACAATAATATCTCTCTATTTTTTCCTCCTTTTTTCTCTTCCTCAAACACTACACATTCATCCCCTATTTATACTACTACAAAATTAATAAAATAATAATTTTTAACATTTTAAAATCCCACCCCCTAATCATACACGACTGCTATGAGGTGCTGATGTCATGAATGACATCAGCACAGAGTTGAAATTCCGGTCCAATTAGGTGTTGACACGTGACACAATATGGTCCGTCTATTTAATTGTCCTTCGAACGGTCATAACTTCTTCATACGAACTCGGATTCGGATGAATTTTTTTAAAACGATCATCTCGACGAGACGAATAAAGTGAGAGCAGTCGTGACTATATTTGAATTTTGTAAAAATATCGCCCTTGAACCAATTGATCTGTCTTGTACCGGTTGGTTAACCTGCAGATATAATTTAATTCCAATTAATTATCCAAAAATGACATAAAATTATAGAAAATTATAACAAAATGAAATAATTTAAATATATGGTAAAACGAATAAATTATCACACAACACACAATTATATATATAAAATACTAATAAAAATATTACTCAAAATATACTAAACAATAAGATATGACTTTGATATCTTGTCCCTCCATATCTTGATATTCATTATTAAAATGATGACCAAAGACCAAGAGGGAGTTGGTGAGGGGAGGGGCGGCCATCTAGAAGGAGCCGGGTGAGTCCGGTCCGTTTTGGACTCCCGTGAGTCCAAACAGATAAAATCCGATTCCGTTCTGATGTATTTATATCGATTAATTAATCCAATTAATTAACCATATCAAATACATAATTACATAATTAATTTCTCCAAGAAATAATTATATTCATGAATTAAATCAATCACCCGGTAATTTATTTATTTCACTAGGCCGTAAATTAATTTATCCAATAAATTAATTTAGACATCCAATGTCCCAAATTAGATATCCAATATCTAATATTCATAATGAGAGAATTAGCTCGATTCATTCCGTCGTCAATCCTATTGCGCGACTCGGTAGGTTCGTCTCAGTCAGCAATGGGAGGAACCAAAGAGTAGTAGCACCACCTAGCCAGCCTGACGGCCTACACTGTACCCCAACTGAGAACAAATAATTGGGATCATTCAAGAACCATTCTGTCGTGAATACCAGTATACATATAAACCCTTCTTTCAAATGTCCCGATCAAGTTATAGGGTCACGGTCAGTCAAACCCTATTAGCACTTGATGCTATGCATGTGTTAATGCAAATTGAGATCATCGAGCTCTCGTGTATCCAATACAACTAGCTCCAATGCTTTGGCCAAAGACTTATGATCTCATCTGCCAATAACCGCATAGGACATATAACTTGTTCACTAACAGGAGAAAGAATTCTATCTTGGTATTCAGTAGGACCTGCTACTTGCCCGTCAAGATGCACGTCGAGGTTGACCCCCACCTTCCGGTTTATAGGGTCGAACTACTCTAATGAAAATCTCGACGTCACAAGCACATCCCTACTAAATCCTCAAGTCGAAGGTTCACGAATACCTATCACAACCTTTCGATTCCGTCATTGACTGTCCCGGAGTGAAATCCGTGTGACGAATCGAGGGTGAGTCGGTCCGATATACTAATCCAATTAGCATACCTATAACGTGTGCTCCCACTAACCATTAGTGTTCGAGAGGCACTCACAAGTCAAAGAACACGTCATACAAGTCTTCTCATAAACTTAACGCCCAGTCAAGTTTCATCGACTTGCGAACTATTAAGTATTTGAGCTATAAACCTTTCCAGTACCGGCCTCCTTATCCAATAAGGAGTGCAATGTTTTGCTCTCAAATACGCGAACTACTTTCTATACGTATATTTACGAGTTAGGAATGCCAGTAACTACCAGTAAATAAAGAAACATTCATTGCCTTATATAAATGATTTACATAATTACAAGTACAGTGCCCTCACTCAACATCCTCTGAGTGACATTTGAGAGCATATTCCTAGACTAGCTACCTTCATGATGGAGACAAAAAGCCGGTTTAGTCGAGATGAGGAAAAATTAGACAAAATCGAAGGCCATGTCACTCAATTAGCTACCACCTTGGGAGCTCAAATGAAAAATCTCGAAACTCAAATTGGACAATTGGCTAAAGTTGTCGGGAATCAACATCACCGAGGACAATTTCCGAGTAATACCGAAGTCAATCCAAAAGAATCTTGTCAAGCTATCACCTTAAGAAGTGGAACGAATTATGAAGGGCCAAAAATGCCAATGGGCCAACAAAAAGAGGAAGTCAAGGAAGATCAAATAGAACTTGTAGAGGAAGAAGGAAAGCATGATACACCCAATGGGGCCGAGAAGCCTAAAATATCTTCTAACTCTACTCCTAACATTCCTCTCCCTTTTCCTCAACGTTTCAAAAAGAAGAAGTTAGATGCACAAGAAAATTAATATCAATATTCCTTTTGCAGATGCTTTGGACAAATGCCTAATTATGAAAAATTCTTGAAGGATGTGATATCAAGAAAAAGAAAGATGGAAGATCATGAGATGGTTAAACTAACCGAAGAATGTAGCGCTATTATCCAACGCAAATTACCTCAAAAGCTTAAGGATCCCGGAAGCTTTACCGTTCCATGCACCATTGGAAACGTCTCATTCGATAAAGCTTTGTGTGATTTAGGTGCTTCGATTAACCTTATGCCTTTATATATTTTCAGGAAATTAGGTGTCAGAGAAATGAAAGCCACAACGGTTATGCTACAATTGGCGGATCGATCCATAACACATCCCAAGGGGATTGTTGAAGATGTGTTTGTAAAAGTCGACAAATTTATATTTCCAGCGGATTTTGTTGTTCTTGATATGGGAGAAGATGAAGATCTACCACTTATCATTGGACGTCTATTTTTAGCAACGGGAAAGGCTCTTATTGATGTTGAAAGGGGAGAATTAACACTACATGTTAACGATGAGCATGTTCTATTTTCTATATTTAAAGCTATGAAATTTCATGATGATATGGAATATTGCAATGTTATTGACCATATAAGATCGTATGGAAAGAAAAAATATTACACTCATTGTCTTCGGATCCGTTAGAGTTTGCTCTTACGAACTCATGTTTTTCTAGTGATTCAACTTTGGAGTTTGACGATTCTGACTTGTTTGATTATGTTTGTGAATTAAATTCTCTACAGGAAGAAACGCAAATCAATAAATCCGATGATTTTGACAAAGAGGAGCATGAAGTAGTTGCGGAAATCAAGCTAACGGATGACTGGAACGTGTCCAATGACACGGTGCAAAATTTTAGGTCCGTTTCATCTCAATCGGATGTATCTCAACCAAGCATGGACCTTAAAGCCCTTTTGGAACACCTCAAGTATGCATTTCTAGATGATAACAATACCAATCCGACAATTCTATCCTCTTCACTTTCATGCACTCAACTAGATAAATTGCTTCGTGTATTGAGAGCACATAAGTCGGCTATAGGATGGTCTATCTAAGATTTGAAGGGAATTAGCCCTTCCATATGCATGCATAGGATTTTGCTTGAAGAAAATTTTAAACCTAAAGTGCAAAATCAACGAAGATTTAATCCCATAATTAAAGAAGTGGTGAAATAGGAAGTGCTCAAACAATTAGATGCCGGAATGATATATCTAATTTTCGATAGTGAGTGGGTGACTCCTACGCAAGTTGTATCAAAAAAGGGAGGGATGACCGTAACCAAAGACGAGAAAGATGAATTAATTGCTATGAGGGTAGTTACGGGATGGCGAGTGTGTATAGACTATAGGGCTTGAAATGCGGCTACTCGCAAAGACCATTTTCCCCTTCCCTTCATTGATCAAATGCTTGATAGATTGGCGGGGCATGAATTTTTCTGTTTTCTTGATAGATATTCAGGGTATAATCAAATCTACATAACACCAGAAGATCAAGAAAAAACGGCTTTTACATGTCCTTATGGAATTTATGCTTATCGTAGAATGCCGTTTGGTTTATGTAATGCCCCAGCCACGTTTCAACATTGCATGATGGTTATATTTCATGGTTTGATCGAAAATATAATGGAAGTTTTCATGGATGATTTTTCGGTGTTTGGAAATTCATTTAATCATTGCTTGCATAATCTTACTTTAGTTTTGCAGCGATGTAAAGACACTAATCTCGTGCTGAATTAGGAGAAATGCCACTTTATGGTGCAAGAAGGAATTGTCCTAGGCCATAGAGTGTCCGCCGCCGGTTTGGAGGTTGATAGGTCGAAAATTGTCGCCATTGAGAAACTTCCCCCACCGAAAAATGAAAAAGCAATTAGGAGTTTTCTTGGACACGCAAGTTTTTATAGGAGATTCATAAAAGACTTTTCATAAACCACTAAACCTTTGAGTAAATTGTTAGAAAAAGATACCACTTTCATTCTTTCTAACAAATGTTTGCAGGCATTTGAGACTCTAAAGAAGGCATTAGTGAGTGCTCCTATCATCATGTTACCGGATTGGTCTCAACCTTTTGAGATCATGTATGATGCAAGTGATTATGCGGTTGGAGCTGTGTTGGGACAACGTCGTGAGAAACCCTTTCGGGCTATTTATTATGCAAGCAAAACATTGGATGGAGCCCAACAAAATTACACAACAATGGAGAAAGAAATGCTCGCCGTGGTATTCGCTTTTGATAAGTTCCGATCATACTTAATTGGGACAAAGACGATAGTACACACGGACCACGCAGCTATCAAGTACTTGTTCGCGAAGAAAGATTCTAAACCTCGCCTAATTCGATGGATTCTTCTTTTATAAGAGTTTGACGTGGAAGTTCGAGATAAGAAAGGTTGTGAAAATGTGGTGGCTGACCACTTATCTCACCTTGAGTACAAGAATGAGGAGGAACCCGAGACCGAAGGGATTAAAGAAGAATTTCCGGATGAGCGACTTCTTATGATGGAAGACAAATTCCCGTGGTTTGCTGACATCGTTAATTTTTTGGTCGCAGGTGTGCTACCCCCGTATTTATCTCATTATCAAAAGAAGAAAATCCTACATGATATAAAGTTCTATATGTGGGATGATCCACTACTTTTTAAGAGATGTGCCGACATGATAGTGAGGATATGCGTACCGCAAGACGAATGGGATGAAATTCTTCAACAATGTCATTCTTCACCAACTGGAGGACATTTCGGAGCAACACGGACTGCTGCAAAGGTGTTGCAAAGCGGATTTTATTGGCCTACATTATACAAAGATTGCTATCTCTTCATTCAACAATGCGATAGATGCCAACGAGTGGGGAATATTTCAAGGCGTCATGAGATGCCCCTGACCAACGTAATTGAGGTTGAACTATTTGACGTTTGGGGCATCGACTTCATGGGTCCATTTTCCTCATCATTCGGGAATAAGTACATTCTATTAGCAGTCGAGTATGTATCTCGATGGGTCGAGGCAATTCCTTCTCCAACAAATGATGCTCAAGTAGTAATGAAATTTTTAAAGAAGAACATATTTTGTCGATTCAGAACTCCAAGAGAATTATTCAGTGATCGGGGATCGCATTTTGTCAAAAAAATCATGGATAAACTCCTTCAGAAATATGGGGACCGATCAAAGAAATTATTGGCCTATCATCCACAAGGAAATGGACAAGCCGAAGCAGCTAATAAAGAGATCAAATTAATCTTGGAAAACACGGTGAGTACATCCCGGAAAGATTGGTCTTCCAAGCTCGACGATGCACTTTGGGCTTATCGTACGGCCTACAAAACTCCTTTGGGAACATCTCCATATCAACTCATATTTGGGAAATCATGTCACTTACCTTTGGAGTTGGAGGATAAAGCGATGTGGGCGGTGAAAAGAATAAATTTGGATTTTGAGGCCGCCGGAAAGAAAAGATTGCTAGAGCTAAATGAGTTGGAAGAATTCCGGGATGAATGCTACGAAAACTCTTGAATCTACAAAGAGAGATCTAAAAGATGGCACGACAAGATGATCATTAAACGTGAATTTATGCCGGGGCAAAAATTACTTCTCTATAATTCAAGATTAAAATTATTTCCCAGAAAATTAAAATCAAGATGGTCAGGTCCATTCGTGATCAAGAAAGTACTTCCATCCGGAATAGTCGAGTTCATGAGCAGAGACGGAGAGCTATTTAAAGTTAACGGACAATGAGTCAAACATTACTATCATCCCAATCAAAAGGAAGCCGTATCCGTAATAACTTTGATCGAGCCATAAAAATTTCCAGTTGAAGACGTCCGGCTGAAGACATTAAACTTAGCGCTAATTGGGAGGCAACCCAATAGATTTTATTTTTATGTTTTGATCTTTTTCGCACTTTCTTTGTATTCTTACTTGTTGTAGAACTAACCGGTTCAACTTTTGGTGTTCAATTCGTAGGAAAAAGACTCGAGGACAAAACTGCACTTTCCAGGCCTGCACGACACGGGCCGTGTCATTTGACACTGTCGGGTCATGCAGGCAGATCATATCTCATTTTCTGTGCAGGTACGACACGGGCCGTGTCATTTGACACGGTCGAGTCAGGTATTCAGATGAATTTTTACTTTCTGGGGTAGTTGAGCACGGGCCGTGTCATTTGACACGACCAGGTTAGGCGGACATATTTTTTTTTTGTTATTGAGACATGTATGACACGGCCGTTTCAGTCGGGATGTATAAAAGGCTGGATCAGCTGACCTCCTTCAATCATCTTCCTCCCCAAATTTTTTTCCCCAATTCCAAAACCCTATCCCCAAATCCCCTACAATCCGTCAAAATCAAGCAAAAATCGTGGTAAATCTTACATAGTAACAAGGTGTTTATCATTATTCCACAATCCAAGAGCTTCAAAGGGTAGGAATCGGACGAATTCATCCAGTTTTTGGGGTCGCGATTTTTTCAAAGTTTTCTTCATTTTTCTACCCCGAATTCAAGGTATGATTCACAATTTTGGATGTTTAATTCTTCATTGCATTGAGATTATGTGAAAGATGATGTATTGAACAATTTAGGGTTCTTAAGTTTTGGATTTTTTTTCCTGAGTATGGATGTGTTGAAATTTTGTTGGTGATTTTCGTGAATTACATGTTGGTCTTATATGATTGAGAGATTGTATTACATGTTTGAAATTATTGGGATGTTATATACAATGACGATTGGTTTTGAAATTTACATTGGGGGTATTTTTGAAGAAACGATTATTTTGGGGAAAATGCACAATTCGTAATAAGTTTGGGGAGCGTCTATTATCGAAAAATAGTGACTTTGAGCTTTTGTGAAATAAATGATAATCGATAAAATTTCTTGCATAGAAATAGCTAGAGGTCGAGGACGAGGAAATGCCCAACAGGGACGTGTTGCGGCTCAAAAGGAACGAGGAAGACCCGCAACAGAAATTGAGCATCCAGCTATAATACCGGCTCAAGGGGCTGTCGAGACGCCCGAAACTTATGGAATTGAACTCCCGCCAAGCCGCTTAGCAAGGTGGGAAATGCTCGGGCAGAAAAAAATGCTCCCCACTAGATGGCCGGACGAGGAATGCATGACGATCATGGGAATTAAAGACGATGTCATGAATCTGCTACAAAGATTAAGTTGGGAGACGATGATGACGCAGCATTGGCCCACCTACCGATGCCTTACATTGGAATTCCTCAGCATGCTTACGGTTAAAAGGGACCCAATCACTCATGAGCCGATCGCTTTGGAATTCCGTCTAGACAACCGGAACGAAAAACTATCTCCCGGCGAATTGGAGGTTATATACGACACTCGAAGGTACGGAGAATACCGAATCAATCGGTTTGAGTGCGAGACATATTGGAGGGCTATGGCTGAATACCCAGGGAGCGATGCACGTCTCTACATCCCAAAGTCGGCAAAAGGATCCTCAATTCGCAATCCTATCCTCCGCTATCTACACAAGATAATTGCGAGCACTATCTTCGGCCGAAAAGAAACAGGGCCAATCACTGAACGAGAATTGTACGTTCTTTCTCATATGCTCGACGGGACGGATCCAGCAACCAGAGCTATTCTAATGGATCATTTTGAGGATGTGGCGACTAAACTGAGAGGGGAGATTTGGATAGGGGGTTTAATTACCCCTATCGCACTTCATCTTGATGTATCCCTAGAAAACCGAACTCCCCTTCCAGGAAATCTGCTTTTATCTGTGCAGGTCATGAAGTTGATGAATATCCTGGACTACGACTCCCGTGTTATATTCCTCCAAAATGACAGAAATCATTTCCTACTCCCGAATACGACTTTAACAACTATTGATAGTATTCGGGATTTAGGAAATATATATGTTGCTACCCGAAATATTATCCGGAGATAGATATTGCTGGAATGGACAGGCAGCAAATAAATTACCAGAGCACGTCCGTGGGGTTGTGAATAACACAAGATTTGCCGGGTTTGTTAGGACCGGGCTTGAATGCTCTCGCGAGATATTATTAATACGAATACGTTGAGTACAAATATTGATGTAAGAGTGCGATTACAATGAGTGTAAAAGATCCTAGTTATCTAGCTTACGAGCGAAGCTCTGTGTGTTCTTGTTCTCGTTTCTGCTGACCATCTTAGGATTAAGAGGTTCTGAGAGTGAGAGATGAACAGATGTCCGAAGTGTATAGCTTTGCCAAGAGTAAAATCCAAGCCGTAAGAAAAGCCAGAGAGCAGCCCCTTTTCCAAGTGTAGGAGGCCTTCTATTTATAGGACTGGCCGTACCACCTTACCTGTATTATAATAAGGGAGCGATTGTCTTGCAGCACATGGGTTGGTTGCCTTAAAGTCCGCTGCTGCTGCTGGCAGCCAGCTGTGCGGTCCAATGAGAAGTATGCACGCGTACTGAGTCGTTGTCCCGAGCGGTCCCACTTTGCACCTTTCGGCGGGTCTATCGGTAGGTGAGTAGATGCTTACAGGCTATGGTCAACGATCCATGTCCTGCGGCACCTTTTCCGGATCTGCACGTGGGTCTCTGTCCTGAGCTTCGGCCTTTGCCGACTAGACATGCTGGCTTTGCGTGGCATGAGGCGGTCGTCATTGGCCGGGCACCAGAGTCGATCGCCAGGTGCCAAGGGACGATCGCCTTGGATGTCGATCGCTCGGCACTGGGAGTTGACCTGGGACCTTCGATCGGCCAATCTGCCTTGGTCTATTCGACTCTAACCCGGTTGCCTGTTTCCTGTGCCGATCGCCTGTTGAGGTGTATAATTCTCGACACAACAATACAAATGGCCACGGAGGCACATGAATTGGCCCGGGAAGCAGCTGGCTTGATCTCTCCTGGTGATAGACATATGTTCGTCCTAGGCGTACAACAAATGAGGATAGAGCCGAGAGAATACGAGAGGAAGATAGAGCTGAAAGAATGGAGGAAGAAGATGCTTATGAGAGAGGACCAGATAGCGAGGAAGAAGAAGAGGAAGAGGAAAGACAATGAGATCGGCCCGAGGCATCGAGGCAGGCCGAATCAAGACATGCCACATCTCGTTCAGCACTACGAGCAGAATTTGAGGCTTTCCGAGAGGAGACCCGACAAAAACAAGACGAGATGCTGACCCTTTTACGACAAATGCACGAATGGCATGTCCAACAAGGCCACTTTCCTCCGCCAAATCAGTAGGACCGGTTGTAAGTATTTCTTGACCAAAAGTTTTTATTGTTTAAATACTATACTCCCTTCATGTGTACACTCTTTAAATCAAGTTTGGGGGGAGATATTGGGTCAAGAAATACTTATATTATGTGTTTGTTTTTCGTTTAACTTTTGGATTTTGGTGTGCATTTTATTTGCATTTTTGGTGTGATTTTGTTATTATTTTGGTGTGTTTTGTTTTTTGTTTTGAACTCGGTATGTTTTGAGTATCATGAACTTGGATGAAACTCGAAAGAATAAACTCTTATCTTGGTTGCCTCGGGATTTACTTTGTTATTTTGATATACAAATCGAGGATAATTTGAAGAGGAAAACTTATACAATAATCAAAAGGCTGTGAAATTGAATAAATAGTTTAATACCTTGAACAATTCTAACTTATGAGCTTTTGAGCCTTCGTGCATCATTAAATATGCAAGTTTCATTGTCGAGTGTACCATTCATGTTTTAAGACTCTAGAACTTGCCTTGGTATCTTATTCGAAACTACAAGCATGTGTGCAAATTAGTGAAAATGATTTTAGGCGATTTTTTTTTAGCCCTTCAAACCTTTTGGCCAACCCAAAAATTATTTCTCTAGTTAGCCCGATTGAGCTTAAAGCCTATTTCTTGTTAACCACATTATGAGCTTTCCGTTCCATTATAAACTTTTGTCCCTATACTTGAGCTTATTAGAACAAATTGGCAAAAGAATAAAAAGGTGTATGGAGGCGTTTGGGAAGATTGTTGGTTCAAGTATAATGATTTATCAAAATAAACGGTGAGGTAGAAATGTTGTGATGATGTTGCCCGCTCTATTAAAAATTACACGGAGTTTACATGAATAAAGGGAAATAAAGATAAAGAGGCGAAAATAAAAAATTAAATGAAGCGATAAAGAGAAAATAAAATAAATGGAGTGATAAGGGGGAATGAGGTTGCGACATTTACATTAAAAAAAGGCGCTTATTGCGATTCAAGGGGTTGAATAAGCGAATTTCAAAAAAAAAAAAATTGAGCTTCTAATTTAGCGAAGTGATTATTGGGATGTAGTTCTAATTTGCTCAAGTCAAGTCACTTTAGCCATACTTATCCTACCCCGACCAAAAAGCCTACATTACAACCAATAAAGTCCTTTTTGATTCACCAAATTTGCATGCACAACTAGTGGTAGAGATGTAGACGATTGGTAAGCCTATGGGGATTCTTATTTCATTGAATGAGTTTTGAGCGTCACTTATCCCATTATACACTTTGAGAGTATTATTCAAGTATTAGCAATGATGTTAAGGAAGCACCCCCGAGATTTGAATACTTTATAGAACTCGACTTATTTAATTCGTGAGGCATATTGATGAATTTTCAAAATGATCATTTGAGGTATGTTGAGGGACGAGTTCCCTTAAGAGTGGTTATTTTGAAGTGCATTGCTCGGGACGATCAACGTTCAAGTTTGGGGGATTTTGTTAATAGTCATTTTTACACATATTTTGGCAAAGATTTTCCGGATTTTAAGATCCAAAAATACCTGGAATTGTGTCGATTGTGCTCATTGTAATATCTGGATTTATTATTGAGTATTGCATTTGTATTTGAGCCATGTATTATTCGGAATCGTGATATCGATAATTGGAGTATGATATTTCTCGCATTGGTATCTTTGTACATGAGTATAGCATCATACAAATTTTCTCATGCAAACTCGTGATAACGCACACTAAGAATGTAGCTTAACGTGCATTATCAACTAAAACTAGCACACGCTACGAATGAAGAATTGCGTGTGTTAGGCAGTCAATTATTGAGGTAGGCGGCTAGCACATGCGCCAGCCAGACATGGGTCCGGATAAGATTTCCGCGGGCGAACCTGGACAGATTTGGAGTCAACGCTTGTTAGCGTGCGCTAAGGATACTGTGATAGCGTGCGCTAAATAACATACGAACAGAAATGTTATAAAGGGACAACACCCTATTTTACTTGGTTTACATTCTCTTCACTTGTCCTTCGTTCTTGAGAGACCAGAGAGCCTCATATCTTCCTTAAACACACATAGACCACCTCTACTTGATCATTGGAGATTGGATGTCACTTGTGATTGATCGCTGAAGTGGAGAAGCACCTTGGATTGACATTCAAACAACCGGAGTTGGATTCTACCTTTTTGACTCGGTGTTTTCTTCATCTTAAGGTATGTTAATTCTATCCAGCCTTAGATTTGTGTTCTTGAGAATAAGATGATCATGCAACCAAGATAGTGAGTTCCATTGATGAATTATTCAAACAAACATCATGTTTAGAAGTCTGAATGATTATACTTATGATATCGTCATTGAAAACATCCTAGTTGGAATCCTAGTACGTCAAATGATGAGAGGAATATTCTGAGGTTGATTATCCATATGATTAACGTTGCCATATTGATCGTAAACTTTGAGTTGATATCACTTTTGTTATAAGGACTTAAGCAAGAATTATCTTATGTTGTATCTTTTCATTGTGATCATTAGTTCACCTTTAAGATGAAGTCTGAATGTGATAATGGTAATGGAATCTAATGCATCAACCTAAGATCACCGAACTTCAAATGAGAATGATAATCGAGATTGAATATAAGAGTTGTGATGATATTCATTTCCTTGAATTCAAAGATGATTGAATCCGTAAGATTATTCATAAGTTTATGATATGTAGACGAGTAACGTACGTAAATCACTAAGGAGTTCGTAAGTTTCATCACCGTTAGAACAGTCATCTGCCTAGAAGTGAAACTTCCATGCACGCTTAGCATACGCTAAGCTATGTAGATTAACGTACGCTATTGGGCTTAGTTAACGTACGCAATGTTTGGTACGTAACGTACGTTAAAATCATCAGAGAAGTCAGTCGGCTAATCAGAGAGGGACTGCCGATACTTATATAGTGTATGCTAGACTTTGTTGTTTATGTGCGCTAACGAGTAGCCCTAACGTACGCTACATAGGATACGTAGCATGCGTTAAGCAAGCCAGGCAGATTACGTTTTATGAACTTCCGACCGTTATTTGGATTGTTAGATGTTCGTTCGACTTGAGATGAATTCTATATTATTTCTTTTGTTAAGGTTCGAGCTTAGCAATGTGATTGATCGAAGGGATGACCTTCGAGTGCTTTGATATTCGTGGAAGATTTATTCTTGTCATCGAATCGAGGCAAGTACTTTAATTAGAATTGTTTATATTATGTCAGTAATATTGTGATTGTATTATGTACATGTGTTGTGATTAATTGTCCACCACGCGTTGATCCGACGGGAATTATCATGGGAATCTATAGCTGTGTGTGCTGGATCGTTGCACAGGTAGTTCCACCATGCGTTGGTCCGACGGGATCATCATGGTAATCTATAGCTGTGTGTGCTGGATTATTGGAATACCATCAGTATGTTGAGACTGTTATGATGTGATATGTTTTGTTGTTATTTCTCGTTGGAGAAACTTGTTATGATGATTGTTGATTACATCACTGTTGTATAATTATTGTACTTGTACTAGCATCGTTGTGCTAACCCCTTTGGGGGTGAACATCTGTTTATGTTTAGGATCCAGGAGAGCGGGAAACAACCACTGGAGCTGCATGATGACGAGGGTGCAGAGTGATGTTCCGGCCGGGTTTATTGTCTGTTGTTGGTTATTTTAATATGTACTCGAGTATGTCGTAATTTGTGATGTTTGGATTTCAGTGATGTATTAATATTCTTTAGTTGGATATTTGTATTCTAGGTATTGAACCAGAACTGTCGTATTTTATTTCAGTGAATTCATAATTTAGTATCTGTTATTGTTTTTTTATTTATTCAGCCTTGTAAATTCTTATGTAAAGGATTTACGGCTCTGTAATATTCCTGAATATATCGGGGGTGTTACAGAATATGGTATGAGAGCTAAGATTATGGATATCTTGGCCATTGGGTTAAAATAGGGGTCATATATGTCTTTTGAGGTAACCGGCCTCGAATAACATCACTGTACTGCCTACGTCTTCATGCGAGCGGTGGTTGTAAGTTCCTAAACTCTACCTCGTTCTTTAAATGTTGTATCTCTTTATACTCGAACATTAGAACGATATTGTTTCCTGTATATTGAGTATTTATGCTTACAGTATGTTGAGAGGTGGACGTGGACGTGGTCGTGGACGCGGACGAAGGAATGCAGAAAGAGAAGCTTCGCTTTCTAATCAGGCTAGCCACAGCTCAGGCGAGCCACAGAGATCTATTAATAATGAACCGGAACCTGCTGTGCCCGAAATCCTTCGTCAGGTGGTGAACCAAATGACTCAGTTCGCCCAGGTCGTAGAGCGAATGCAGGTGGCAGTAGGATTACAACAGGGAGATGGAAAACAAGGGATCCCAGACATGGGGAATCGAGGCGACCGATGGCTGTAAGAGGTGGCAAAGATGCAACCACCCAAATTCGATGGCTTTTCTGAGACACCAACGTGGGATCACTGGTTAAAGGAGCTGGAGAAATTTTTTGTCGGAATTAACTGCCAGACGACCGGAGAGCCTCTATTGCTCAGTACTTTCTGATAGGGGAAGCATCCGAGTGGTGGGAAGCCATCCCGCCTGTGGATCATGATGCTGACTGGACAGAATTTAAATTGATGATGGAAGCTCAGTACTGCTCTCGTCCTGTGAGGGAAGCCAAAATTCGGGAATTTTTCTCCGCACAGCCGTCAGACGAACTTGTATCCCAGATAATTAAGACGTTTAACCAGCAACTGGCATTTGTTCGACATCTAGTCAGAACATATGTAGAAATGATGATCCATTTTGATATGAGAAATCCAGAGGTACATGTCTGGTTTTGAATGTACCACTCTCCGTCAATACCAGGATAAGGCGTTGGCGTATGAAATCAAGGAAGCACCAATGGAGAAGTTGGCAGAGTCCAAGAAGCAGAAATTCTCCGGTAGTTTCTCGGAGCACAAGAGTAGTGGGGCCCGCAAGGCCCAGTCATCCTTTCATTCTTTTAAGAAAACTCCGCACCCATCTAATAACGGAAAGAATTTCGGAGCAGTGTCAGCCACAACGGATACATCCAGGAAGTGCTTTAACTGTGGTCGCCCAGGCCACCTTTGGCGTGATTGTTTGTGTACTCCAGTTACATGTTTTGATTGCGGACATGAAGGGCACCGTGCGACGTTTTGCAAGGATGCCACCAAGTTCAATGGAACCGGTACATCACAGCCAGCTCAGAGAGAAGCCAGTATCCAACAGACGCAACAAAGTGTTCAGATGCCTCAAAATTTTGGCCGCGGATGAGGCAGAGGATAGTGGGACCGAAAAGGTACATCGAGTGCTGGATCTGCTCCCCCACGTCTGTATGAGATGAGGAGAACAGACGATCAGGATGCTGCTGTCGCATCAGGTACTATTCAGATCCTTTCCCAGCCAGTTAGCATTTTATTTGATACAGGAGCTACGCATTCATTTATATCCCTGTCTTGTGTAAATCGCTTGAATATTTATTGTTTTCATAATTGTGAACCTTATGTTGTGGGTTTACCAGGCGGAGAGAGGATTGTTAGAAACTTAGAAACTAGAGATTTCCCTGTATCATTTGGAGGCAGAGAGTGGCTCTCAAATCTGATTGTGATAGAAATGCGAGGAGACGACCTGATATTCGGAGATGATTGGCTTAATCGATATGGAGCTATTGTAAACTACCGAAAGAGGAATATCTCGCTTATCACTGATGATGGTTCTGAAATACTATTTGAAGGATGGAAACTAGGAAGCTCACAGAAGATGATCAAGGCGATGAAAGCTGTCAAATTGTTGAAACAGGGCTGTACCGGATACTGGTGCTATGCAATGAAGAAAGAAGACGAAATTGTGGAACTTTCATCCATTCCTGTTGTGAACGAATTTCCGGATATATTTCCTGACGAGTTACCTGGACTACCTCCACGAAGGGAGGTAGAATTCACCATCGAGCTGGAACCCGGAGCTACACCAATTTCTAAGGCGCCGTATCGTGTGGCACCTACTGAGATGTACGAACTGAAAAGGAAACTGGAGGAGTTACTGGACAAAGGCTATATCCAGCCAAGCATTTCGCCCTGGGGAGCACTAGTTCTTTTTGTCCGAAAGAAGAATGGACCGCTTCGACTGTGTATTAACTATCGAGAGCTGAACAAGATGACGATTAAGAACAAATATCCGTTGCCACAGATCGATGATTTCTTTGACCAGTTGCAAGGAGCAACAATATTTTCTAAAATTGATCTGCGATCAGGATATAATAAGCTGAGGATTAAGGAATCTGATGTTCCAAAATCAGCATTCAGAACTCGCTACGGGTACTATGAGTTTGTAGTGATGCTGTTTGGTCTCACTAATGCACCTGCTGTATTCATGCAATTGATGAACCGAGTGTTCATCGAGTATTTGGATAAATTTTTGGTTATGTTCATTGATGACATTTTGGTGTATTCTAAGAGCCCGGAAGAGCATGCACAGCCTTTACGGATTGTGTTAGACCTGTTGAGAAATGAACAATTGTATGCCAAACTTTCTAAGTGTGAATTATGGCTAAAGGAAGTGATGTTCCTCGGCCATGTGGTATCAGCTGAAGGAGTCCGAGTAGATCCTCAGAAGATCGAAGCAGTTATGGATTGGAAGCCTCCAAAGAACGTGAAAGAAGTCCGGAGTTTTTTAGGACTTGCTGGGTATTATCGTCGGTTCGTGGAAGGGTTTTCCAAAATTTTCTGACCACTTACTCGACTACTGCAGAAAACTCAAAAGTTTGAGTGGAACGAGTTGTGTCAGAAAAGCTTTGATGAATTGAAGAGGAGATTGACGACTGCACCGATTTTAACACTTCCACAGGGAACTGGAGGATTTATAGTTTACAGTGACGCTTCGAACCAAGGACTCGGATGCCTATTGATGCAGAATGATAAGATGATCGCTTATGCGTCATGACAGCTGAAGCCTTATGAAGTGAATTACCCAACGCATGATTTGGAGCTGGCAGCAGTAGTTTTCGCTTTGAAAATCTAGAGACATTATCTGTATGGGACTCACTGTCAGATCTTCATGGATCGTAAGAGTCTCAAATACATTTTCAGTCAGAAAGAGTTGAACATGCGGAAAAGGAGATGGCTGGAACTTATTAAGGACTATGACTTGGAGATTCTTTATCATCCAGGCAAAGCAAATATAGTGGCCGATGCACTTAGCTGCAAGCCTGTTTCTATTCAGATGCTGGAGACTCTGACCTCCCAGCTTAGCATTGAACGAGAGATGATTCGAGAAGGAATTGAAGTATGGTTACAAAGAGTCCAAGGACAACTGTGCGTGATGGAAATAACTTCATCGTTAAACGAGGAAATCAAATCTAAGCAAGTAGATGATCCTCTGATGATTCGATTACGTGATGAAGTGATCAAGGAAAAGGCCCCCAGATTCGTAATTCATGATGATGGAGTTTTGAGATTTCAGAACCGACATTGCATTCCCGAAGTTGATGTTCTGAAACAGACGATTCTGAAGAAGCTCACAGCTCGCCCTATTCTATCCACCCGGGCACCAGTAAGATGTATAAGAACTTGAAGCAGAACTTATGGTGGGGCAACATGAAGAAAGATGTAGCGGATTATGTTTCGAAATGCTTGACTTGTCAGCAGGTTAACATCGAGCATCAACGACCTTCCGGAATGCTGAAGCCACTCCCGATTCCTGAATGGAAGTGGGAGGACATATCGATGGACTTTATCACTAGTATGCCGAGAACCAACACAGGAATGGACATGATTTGAGTGATAGTTGATCGTTTAACCAAATCAGCTCATTTTCTAGCCATTAAGGACACATGGGGACCAGAGAGGTTGGCACGAGTATTTATTTCGGAGATAGTTTGATTGCATGGTACGCCGAAGACTATTATTTCTGACGGAGACGGTCGCTTTGTATCGCATTTTTGGAAAGCAGTTCATAAGGCTTTGGGGACCGAATTTAACTTCAGCACAACTTATCACCCGCAGACAGACAGACAATCCGAGAGGACTATTCAAACGGTGGAAGACATGCTGAGGGCCTGTGCCTTAGATTGGTCAAATGATTGGGAAATTCATCTGCCGTTGATTGAATTCGCCTACAACAATAACTGGCATGCTTCCATTAAGATGGCACCATTTGAGCCTTATACAGGAGGAAATGCAGATCGCCTATATGTTGGGACGATTCATCAGATTTGATCGGAACGGAACCAGAATTGATTGTTCAGACACGAGAAAAGATAGCCTTGATTCGCGAAAAGCTGTTGACCGCCCAGAGTGGACAGAAATCTTATGCAGATGTACGTCGTCGTCCATTAGAGTTCAGTATTGGAGATCACATCCTTTTAAAAGTTTCTCCTACTCGGGGAATCTTTCGTTTTGGGAGAAAAGGAAAGCTGAGTCCGAGATATATCGGACCATTCGAGATTCTTGAGAGAGTTGGAGAGTTGGCATACAAATTAGCATTACCGCCATCATTGAGCCATGTTCATAACGTGTTCCACGTATCCCAGTTACAGAGATATATACTGGATCCTAGTCATGTCATTGATTTACGTGAGATCGAAGTCACTCAGGATGGAACATTTGAAGAAAGACTGGTCAGGATACTCTAGAGTCGAGTTAAGCAGTTGAGGAACAAACCAATCGCTTTGGTCAAAGTTCAGTGGTCACGCCACGGAGTGGAAGAAGCCACTTGGGAAACGAAAGATAGCATGAAGTCCAGATATCCAGAGTTATTTTCGTCTTGAATTTCGGGATGAAACTCCTTTTTAGTAGGAGAGTATGTAATATCCAGATTTATTATTGAGTATTTCATTTGTATTTGAGCCATGTATTATTCGGAATCGTGATATCGATAATTGGAGTATGATATTTCTCACATTTGTATCTTTGTACATGAGTATAACATCATACAAATTTTCTCATGCAAACTCGTGATAACGCACGCAAAGAATGTATCTTAACGTGCGTTATCGACTAAAACTAGCGCATGCTATTAATGAAGAATTGCGTGCATTAGGCAGTCAATTATTGAGGTAGGCGGCTAGCACATGCGCCAGCCGGACATGGGTCCGGATAAGATTCCCGCGGGCGAACCTGGACAGATTTGGAGTCAACGCTTGTTGGCGTGCACTAAGGATACTATGATAGCGTGCGCTAAATAACATATGAACAGAAATGTTATAAAGGGACAGCACCCCATTTTACTTGGTTTACATTCTCTTCACTTGTCCTTCATTCTTGAGAGACCAGAGAGCCTCATATCTTCCTTAAACACACATCGACCACCTCTACTTGATCATTGGAGATTGGATGTCACTTGTGATTGATCATTGAAGTGGAGAAGCACCTTGGATTGGCATACAAACAACCGGAGTTGGATTCTACCTTTTTGACTTGGTGTTTTCTTCATCTTAAGGTATGTTAATTCTATCCAACCTTAGATTCGTGTTCTTGAGAATAAGATGATCATGCTACCAAGATATTGAGTTCCATTGATGAATTATTCAAACAAACATCATGTTTAGAAGTCGAAATGATTATACTTATGATATCGTCGTTGAAAACATCGTAATTAGAATCCTAGTACGTCAAATGATGAGAGGAATATTCTGAGGTTGATTATCCGTATGATTAACGTTTCCATATTGATCGTAAACTTGGATTTGATATCACTTTTGTTATAAGGACTTAACAAAGAATCATCTTAGGTTGTATCTTTTCATTGAGATCGTTAGTTCACCTTTAAGATGAAGTCTGAATGTGATAATGGTAATGGAATCTAGTGCATCAACCTGAGATCACCAAACTTCAAATGAGAATGATAATCGAGATTGAATATAAGAGTTGTGATGATATTCATTTCCTTGAATTAAAGATGATTGAATCCGTAAGATTATTGATAAGTTTATGATATGTAGACGAGTAACGTACGTAAATCACTGAGGAGTTCATAAGTTTCATCACCGTTAGAACAGTCATCTTCCCAGAAGTTAAACTGCTATGCACGCTTAGCATACGCTAAGCTATGTAGATTAATGTACGCTATCGGGCTTAGTTAACATACGCAATGTTTGGTACGTAATGTACGTTAAAATCATCAGAGAAGTCAGTCGGCTGATCAGAGAGGGACTGCCGATACTTATATAGCGTACGCTAGAATTTGTTGTTTACGTGCGCTAACGAGTAGCCCTAACGTACGCTACATAGGATATGTAGCGTGCGTTAAGCAAGACAGGCAGATTACGTGTTATGAACTTCCGACCGTAATTTGGATTGTTAGATGTTCGTTCGACTTAAGATGAATTCTATATTATTTATTTTATTAAGGTTCGAGCTTAGCAACGTGATTGATCGAAGGGGACGACCTTCGAGTCTTTTGATATTCGTGGAAGATTTATTCTTGTCATGGAATCCAGGCAAGTACTTTAATTAGAATTGTTTATATTATGTCAGTAATATTGTGATTATATTATGTACATGTGTTGTGATTAATTGTCCACCATGCATTGATCCGACAGGAATCATCATGGGAATCTATGCTGTGTGCGCTGGATCGTTGGACAGGTAGTTCCACCATACGTTGGTCCGACGGGATCATCATGGGAATCTATAGCTGTGTGCGCTGGATCGTTGGAATACCATCAGTATGTTGAGACTGTTATGATGTGATATGTGTTGTTGTTATTTCTCGTTGGAGAAACTTGTTATAATGATTGTTGATTACATCACTGTTGTATGATTATTGTACTTGTACAAGCATCGTTGTGCTAACCCCTTCGAGGGTGAACATTTGTTTATGTTCAGGATCCAGGAGAGCGGGGAAACAACCACTGGAGCTGCATGATGACGAGGGTGCAGAGTGATGTTCCTGCCGGGTTTATTATCTGTTGTTGGTTATTTTAATAAGTACTCGAGTACATCGTAATTTGTGATATTTGGATTTCAGTGATGTATTAATATTCTTCAGTTGGATATTTGTATTCTCGGTATTGAACCAGAACTATCGTATTTTATTTCAGTGAATTCATAATTTAGTATCTGTTATTGTTTTTTATTTATTCAGCCTTGTAAATTCTTATGTAAAGGATTTACGGCGCTTTAACATTCCTGAATATATCGGGGGTGTTACACTCATATTGTGTTTATTGGACTCGATCACGCTTGGGTACGTTTACTGATTATATAGGTGTTTTATGGACATTTATCAAGCAAGAACGAAGTCTCAACCTCGATACATATCAAGCAATGTGGAAAACGAAAGGTCGAGCCGGAAAAGGAGGAAAAAAAATGGAGTCAAAACAAAGCAACACAGGCTCGGCCGTGTCATTTGACACGGGCCGTGTCACAAGATTGACCGTGCCAAGGTGACACGGTCGGGTTTCATGCCCAGGAAAAAAAAGACTAAAGAAGAGACTGTAGGTCACAAGTCGTCCAGGTACACGTCTAGAGGGGGGGGGGGTGAATAGACTTGTAGAAACTCTTAAACTCTTTTTTTACGAAGAGTGAGTTTCTTTAGCTGATAGGTAGACAAATGACTTGGAGTCGTTTGTTCTTTAATATATGCGGAAGTCAGCTGATGACGAATAGAAAGCAACTAATGAAACACTTAACAATGAATGCAGCAGTTAAAGTATGATGCAGTAAAACAGTAAATAACGCAGGCGATTATAGTGGTCTCAGAGGTGGGGTAATCCTCTACTAATCCACTTTTCTCCAAACCAGTTGGAGATGAATTCACTATAGTGATAAATATTACAGTGATTCAAACCACACTACAACAGCTTCCAACCAGTGGAAATCCGTGCCGTTGTACACACTAGACTGCCTTGCACCTCTTGATCCTCGATCCTCGGATGCCTTTACAGTCTCTTACTTCAACCAGTGAAGTACCCCGTACTCAGGATTATAGACAAGAGTTTTTGTCTTCTCCAACTAAGAGCTTCTTTAAGTATGAACTTTTAGAACCGCTCTTTTCACGATGCTATTGATTGCTTTAGATTGCTTGATTGCTTCGATCGCTTGAAAGTATGTTCGCACTGGTTGTTGCTCAGCTTCAAATCTTCAGATATATATAGGTCATGATCTCTGAGCTTTTTCCTTGTAGCCGTTGCAAATCTTTTGAACAAATCCGTCCGTTGGAGAGGGAGACTTCATTGTTTTCTTTCTGAACGTTGCAAGGCTGGATTCCCTATTATTTTAATCTATCTTCCGACCGTTGTGAAGACTCTGCATGTGAGGCGCCGAATCTTTTGATTATAAAATGATTAAAGTCTTCAAGGTGGGTCTGGATGATTTATTTAAATCATATCTCTTGCGGGAATCACTCCAATTTGTCTCTTCACGTTGCATGTGACTTTCCGTAATACTTGACTTTTCAATGCATGCTGACGTGGACTTGGAGTACTTGGCTGATCTCGACTAGGCTGATGAGTAGTTAACTTCTCTGCAGTCTGGACCTCTCTGATGTTCACTGTTTGTGACTTGACTGATCAGGTGACTTGTCTGAGGTACCTTGGCTGCAGTCTGGTCAAACATCCCTGATAATTTTTGTTGACCAGAACTACTCTGACTGGACTTGGCTGATCCTCTCTGATGGACTTAGCTGTACTTGTTACTTAGCCGATTTTTAGCCTAACTAATTTTTGGCCTATAGAAGATACTCAATTGGTTCTTCTTTACATTTTTCCAAGTTTTATACTTCACATATTTTGGCCTATGGAAGATACTCATTTGGTTCTTCCTTACATTTTTCCAAGTAATAAACATTTGATTTTATATTAATGACATCATCAAAATCTAACAAGTATTCCTAACAAATTCCCCCTATTTTGATGATGGCAAAACTTTAAACAAGTAATCAAATGATCAAGTCTGCACTTAAGTGCAAGACACAAACTGAGATCAGTCTAATATTGAGACAACTGGAAATTGTCATTCAACAGACTGTTATAAAACTTTCTGACTTGATTATGATTGAAATTTACAAGAAAGTTTTTACAGGTACAAAAATAAAATTACATGTACAAAGAAATAAAGTCATCTGCCTCTTCCTCTGCCTCTGCGAATAGG
This sequence comes from Orobanche coerulescens, assembly GCA_033398695.1. Taxonomy (NCBI): domain Eukaryota; kingdom Viridiplantae; phylum Streptophyta; class Magnoliopsida; order Lamiales; family Orobanchaceae; genus Orobanche; species Orobanche coerulescens. Next base: position 129,727,191 of record CM065817.1, read on the forward strand.
CTGTTTGGAAGGTCTGAAGGGTTTAGCTCCAATTGGTCTTATCTTGACTGGAGCAAGACCATACTTCCTTCTTACGACTAGAGCAGCAAAGTCTTGGTCTTCTTTTGAGGAGAACTTGTGCTCTTCACATAGCTTCTTAATTTCTCTTTGAAGCTCTAGCTCATTAAGCTCATTGTCCAAGCGGGTCGGCGCTTCTTCTGCTCTGAATATGGAAATCATAGGATAAGCCTGCCATTTGGCTGCATACTTAAGCATTAACTTCCACAGAGTAGGCCATCTATTATCTATGTAGTTGATGAATGACTGTTGGGGCGAGCATTCTTTATCATCAAGTATCTCCCAAAGATAGAACTTCTCTATGAATTGTTTCTTTTCATCCGCCCAACGAGTCATGAATTCTGTTGGCAAGAATTCTTCAACAAACCACAATTCTTTGCCTTCCCACTCTAGAGTAGGCTCAAGACCTTCTCTAGTCCTTCTTTTCTTGCCTTTAGGCTGGTCAGCCTGTTCTGGATCTGGTCCTCCCTTCCTTTTCAGGCTTGATGGTCCTTCAATTTGAAGAACATCTTGCCTTTTCTTTGTTCTTATTTCTGCCCTTATCTCTCCTTGATTACTTCCTTCCCCTTGAACTCTCACTTCCCCCTTTTTGCCAGCATCAACTAGGGTAGTCAATTGCTGCTCCATTCTGCTCATCCAATCAGACATGCCAAATGGCATTCTGTTGTTGGTAGGGGGAGGAGGCTGAGGAACTACTCTCTGTAGCAAAGTGTCTATCTTTGCATTTATTGATTGAAGGTCAGGAGTGACCTGAGACGCCAGCAGCTCTTCAATTGTGTCCTTCACAATCTGCCTGATCAGCTCAGTCATGGCAGGTGATATCTGAGCTGGTGGAGAGTGCTCTCCTGAGCCTTATGCAATTGAAGCACTGGTCTGTAAGCTTCTGTCTGCAGCTGGTACTCCAGATTGGGTCTTCTCTGGGGTCCCTGATCTGGAGTCTTCAGCCAACTCCACGTCTAGGCTGGTGTACCGGGCAGGTACCACAGTCCTATCTGCAGCCTCTTGTGTCTGCTCTGGCTCAAGCTCCTTTTCTTCTTCTTTCTTCTCTTCCTCCTTCTCCTGATCCTCCTCCTTGTCTTCTTCTGCCTTTTCTTCAATATTATCCTTTTCTTTCTCCTCATCCTTTTCTTTTTCATTTTCTTTTTCAGCTCCTTCATCTCCTCCATCATCATCATCATTATCATCATCATCATCATCATCCTTCTTCTCTTTTTCTCCTTCATCATCATTCTCCTTTTCATCATCATCATCCTCCTTCTCGCCTTCATCTTTTTCTTGTTCTACCTCTTCTCCTTCTTCTTCTTCTTCTTCTTCTTCATCAGCCAACTCTTCTGTTTTCTCGATTTCTTCTGACTGTTTTTCAACTAGAGTGTTTTCTTTTGTTCTTTTCTCTTCCTTCTCTTCTTCTTCTTCTTCTTCTTCTTCATCTAAATCAACAACTTCTTTATTTTCTTCTTCAACTACCTCCTCAATCCTAATCTCCTTTTCAACTTCCTCCTCCTCAACAACATGCTCATAAGATCCATCAGAAATACTCAGCATAATACAGTGGATGAACTGGTCCATGTTGGTTTTAAAATTGGACATGAACCAGTCCTCCTGAAGAATTAAAATTGCGTCTGACGTTTTACAAAAATTAGTCAGCACATCCTCCGTGGCTTGGGGATAGTCCCAACCACTAGTGTTAATAAAAGATTGAAGTTTGATAAAGGATAGGGATTTTAAAAATTTCCATTCTTCGAAGATTTCAAAGAACGACTGTTTTAGGGCTAAGGGTTTAACAAGTTGTAGTTGTTCGATGGATAGGTTGAAAGTATTATTTTCTAAGAGGTTATAGTTGGCTTCAGGGATAGAAATTATAAGACCTGCTTCTTCTTCTTCAGAAATGTAGGCTGGGGTGAGTACAACCACAATCTGAGTCTCGTGGGTGCCTGGGGCAGGCTGGTCTTCCAGGTGAATCGGTGACCTGGCTGAGGGGCTGGCAAGGTGATCAGGCTGCTCTTCCTCACTAAACTCCAGTCTCCTGGGCCTCTTAGGAGAGGGTTCTGGAGATGACTGCATGATCGAGGGTCCTTCAGGGGCTGGTCCCCTTCTCTTGAAACGGACTGCTATGGGAGTGTCGTCGGACTCGGTGTCTGACTCGACTGCAGTTGGGATGTCGGCTGCAGGTCGGTCCGACTCGCCTGACGAATAGTATCTCGGGTAGGTCCTTGAGTCAGGTAGGTCCTTCAGCATCTGGGCTGCTCTCCCAGTGCCTCCCAGTTTTTTCAGTGTCTCTTGGTCCAAATGACCAAGTCTTTTGTTAGGGTGGAAGGGGTCAGTGCTTCCCTTTGCCACACCAGACTTTTCCAAAAACCAACTTAGCTGCGTTCCAAACGCCAGCTTGGTCTTAAATCTCTTCTCATCAACAAGCCATTCGGCTTTGTTGACCTCTCGAACGAGTTGCCTGAATATGTAATCTGCCCAGTCAACTTCTTCTTCCTGAATCAGTGCTCCCAGTACCATAAACTTTGACGACGACAGTTGATCATAACTGCCGGCCATCCCCATGATTATTTTGTTGGTTATGTCCAACGCAGAATGGTAAATCTTCTTGAGTTCATTCCTCTTGGCAGTGAATTTCAGTTTTTCGGGCAAATTCTCCTCCTTGATCTTCTTCCATGTTTCGGCGGCGGATTGCTTGAGAGCTTCGACAGCTAATCCTCGGTGCTTCATACCGAAGACAGTACGGATCGACTCTCGAGATATTTCGACTGGTATTCCGCCAACTGTGCTCTGAATACTGTCCTGAATCAAGTAAGCTTCGCGGTAGAACGCGATAACATCCTCCTTGTACAGGTGTTGAGGGTTGATGTCAAGAAATGGGTAGATCCCATTGAGCTTCATCGCGCGAATCAGGTTAAACATGTCGTAATCCTCCAGATTAGCTTCCAATAAGCCTTCAAAATCGACGACCAGCGAGAAAATGATCTGGTCCTTGACCGCCTTCATGTTTACGCCTTCGAAGTAGGTTGCCATTTCTGCAATCAAAAGATTTTAGTGTATTTCGGTGTTCAAGAAATTTTTGCTCTAAGAAATCTAGGGTTTGAAAGCGTAAAGGGTAAAGTGAGGGGTCTTCTTTCCTTATAAAGAAGATGAAAAGCCGTATGAATTATTTAATATATATGTGAAACGGTGGTACGCCTTTTGAGATTCTTTTGAATTTCAAATTTGAATCGGTGGTCCATTTTAAAAGAATTGACGGTTTGTTTTGATTGGCCACCGTGGAGGTCGATTTAATAAGCGATTGACGCGTGTATTAAAATTGCTACTTGGCTTAGAAAAATATATATTTAAATGCCATTTGTTAACCAAAATTAATATAATAATATTATAAATATGGCAGATAATAATTAAATATTCAGAGGTCAGTTTTAGAAAACTTAGCTGGTCTGATATGTTGACTGTTGACCGCTCTGCATCAGGTGAGTTGACTTCTCGCCTGATATTCTGATCAGCTAGGTTGCTTTGTCCGTCCTTCGTCCTCTTGCCTGCATCATCTAGGATCTGATTCTTCGGCTGGGTCCGTCCTTCCTCTGAAATGCTTCAGCTTGCTTCCGTACTAGATTCCCAATCTAGTAATCCAAGATCTCTGCTCAGCTCAAAAAACCTTTCTTCTGGCAAGGGTTTGGTAAAGATGTCAGCTATCTGATAGTCTGTGCTGACTCTTTCAACTCTGACCCTTTTGTTAAGCACATGGTCTCTAATGAAATGGTGCTTAACATCAATGTGCTTCGTCCTTGAATGCAAAACCGGATTGTTGGTTATTGCAATAGCACTGTTATTGTCACACCAGATTGGGACTTCGTTGGCAATGATATTATAATCCCTTAGCTGTTGCCTGATCCATAAAATCTGTGCACAATAGCTACCTGCAGCTAGGTATTCTGACTCTGTGGTGGAGATAGAGTTAGAAACCTGCTTCTTGCTAAACCAGGATATCAGTCTTATTCCTAGGAATTGGCACGTTCCACTAGTGCTTTTCCTATTAATTTTGCATCCTGCGAAATCTGCATCTGAGTATCCTGACAGCTCGAAATTATCATCCTTGGGATACCATAGTCCAACATTGATTGTAGACTTAAGGTATTTTATTATCCTCTTTGCTGCATCTAGGTGTGATTGCTTCGGCTTGGACTGGAATCGTGCACAAACTCCTACGGCATAGGATATGTCTGGCCTGCTTGCAGTGAGGTACAGAAGAGATCCAATGAGTCCTCTGTAGTGGGTTGAGTCCACTGATATGCCTGCTTCGTCTGCATCCAGGTGAGTACTTGTGCTCATAGGAATTCTTGCTGGTTTGGCTGATTCCATTCCATATCTCTTGATAAGGTCTCTGGTATACTTTGCTTGGTTGATGAAAATTCCTTTTTCCATCTGCTTAACTTGTAGTCCGAGAAAGAAGTTAAGCTTTCCCATCATACTCATCTCAAATTCTCCTTGCATGAGATTGGAGAATTTCTCGCATAACTCTGGATTGGTTGAACCGAATATGATGTCATCCACATAAATCTGGACTATTAATATGTGGCCTTCGTGCTCTACTCTGAATAGGGTCTTGTCCACCTTTCCTTTGCAAAATCCATTTTTCTCAAGAAACACAGACAGTGTTTCGTACCACGCTCTAGGTGCTTGCTTAAGTCCATAAAGAGCCTTTAACAGCTTGTAGACTTTGTCTCCTTTGACAAATCCTGGGGGTTGCTCTACATAGACTTCTTCTTCTAGAATTCCATTTAGAAAAGCACTCTTTACATCCATCTGATAGACTTCAAAATCCTTGAATGCAGCATATGCGAGGAATAGTCTGATGGCCTCTAATCTTGCAACAGGTGCATAGGTTTCATCAAAATCTATTCCTTCACACTGTGCATACCCTTTTGCTACAAGTCTGGCCTTATTCCTAACAACAGCTCCATCTTCATCACTCTTATTTTTGTACACCCATTTGGTGCCAATAACTTTCTTGTGATCAGGTCTGTCTGTTAGTTCCCAAACTTTGTTTCTTTCCATCTGCTCCAATTCTTCTTGCATGGCATTAATCCATGAATAATCTTCCAAGGCTTGTTCTGTAGTTTTAGGTTCTATCTGTGACATAAAGCATGAGAACATAGCCATTCCTGCTGGTAGGGTTGACTGTCTCATCTTAACTCCATCAGTCAGCTTTCCGATAATTTGCTGGATTGGGTGATCCTTGAGCCATTTGGGGATATCGTCTTCTTCTGGGTCTGTTCCCCCTGTTGGATTGCTCTGGTGGATTTCTGCATCAGCTGGGTTCTGGTCTGCAACTGGATCAGCTACCGTCTTGTCATCTTCAAGTTGGGTCTGATCTGCAGATGAGTCTTTATCAGCTACGGCTGGATCTTCATCAGCAGCAACTGGATCAGATAGGTTTGGTGATCCTATCTGATCTGCAGTTGGGTCTTCAGCAGCTGCAGTTGGGTCTTCAGTCTGGTCTGCAGGTGAGTCCACCATTCCAGTGTCATGTACAATGACTTCTTCAAGGGTTGCTGACTTGAGCTTGTTCTCAATTAGCTCAACTTGTTTCCTGTACTCAACGGTAGATTCATCAAAAACAACATGGGGTGTTTCCTCCACAACTAAGGTTCTTTTATTAAAAACTCTATATGCCTTGCTTCTTTGTGAATATCCCATAAAGAGACCGTCATCAGTTTTAGCATCAAAGGCATTTAGTTGGGTTTTACCATTGTTGTGGATGAAACACTTACAAACAAAAACATGAAAATAAGCAACAGTGGGAGTTCTATTATTCCAAAATTCATAGGGAGTTTTGCCATGTCTCCCTACTATCATACTCCTGTTCTGGGTGTGACAGGCTGTGTTCACAGCTTCAGCCCAGAACCTCTTGGGCAGGTCCGCTTCTGCAATCATGGACCTTGCTGCTTCCTTCAGGGTTCTGTTCCTTCTTTCAGCAACGCCATTCTGCTGGGGCGTCCTGGCTACAGAGAGCTCATGCTGGATCCCATTCTGATCGCTGTAATCAGTTATTGCCTTGTTGAGAAACTCTCCTCCTCTATCTGATCTGATCTTGATTATTGATAGGGATTTCTCATTCTGGATCCTTCTCAGCAGCTCAGGTAGCTTGTTCAAGGTTTCACTTTTCTTATATAGGAAGATAATCCAAGTGTACCTTGAATAATCATCTACTATAACAAGTGCATGCTTCCAGCTGCTCAAAGTCCTTGGCTTGATAGGACCAAATAGATCCATGTGGAGTAGATCTAAGATCCTTGTTGTTAAAGTTGTAGGCTGGACTGGCTTGAACGATGCTCTGGTCTGCTTTCTTTTCTGACATGCATCACACAGTGCTTCCTTCTTGAATGCTTCATTTGGAAGTCCTCTGACCAGCCTCTGAGAACTAATCTTGTTGATGGCTTTGAAGTTTAGGTGACATAATCTTTTGTGCCACAGCCATCCATTCTCAGCTACTATCTTGGATAGAAAACAGGAGTTAGGTGTTCCTGTGTTCTAATCAATCATGTAGACATCTATTCTTCTGAAACCTTGGAGCTTCACTTCTCCAGACAAGATATCTATCACCATACATTTCCAGATGGTGAATACTACTAGGTTCTTCTCGTCACAGAACTGCTTATGCTCAGGAGGTTGTATTTGAGTCCTTTGACATAATGAACTTTGGATATCACAATATTTCCTCGGTGTAGCTCTCCAAAGCCTTTTGTCTGTCCTCTAGAGCTATCTCCAAAAGTTACATCGGGACCTCTTTCTTTGGTTTAATTTGATAGCATCTTTTTGTTCCCGGTCATATGCCTCGAGCATCCAGAGTCTACAAACCATTCTTCACCTCCAAAATTTGAGTTTGAGGAGATGTGGTTGTAGTCCTTCCACCTTTTCTACAATCAGACAAGCAGAGATTTAGGTACCCAAATCCGTGTGGGTCCTTTGGGGTTAGCTGGTTTCCTGGAGAATTGATTTCTCCATGGATTGTAAAAGTTATTATTATAATTATAACCCTCATTAGGTGTGTAGGGTCGAGGTCTAAATCTCCTGTTGGGATTGTATACTGGATATTCCTCAAAATACTGGTAGTGTGGGCCATTTCTAAATCTTGGCTGAGACCGTTTGTCAAATCTTTGAGGTCTCCACACTTGTTCGTTTTGGAAATTGGGATAACCTTGAGGTTTCCATCTGCCCCTCCCATTTTGAAATCTGTTTTTAGGGAGTTGTTGATAATAGTGGGCATGTTGTCTGGGCTGCTGCTTTTGCCTGGGCCATTACCTAGTCGCCTGTCTAGGTGGCTGCCTGGTGTAACCTGAATGCAGCCTAGACATTTGACTTGGCTGTTCCCTGTTTTTGAAAATCGGTTTATACGTAGGCTAAACAGTCGAGACAATTGTTTCTCCCTTGATAAATTTTCTTTTAGAACTAGAGGGAGTGTGAGGATCATATCCAAGGCCTGATTTGAAATATAGTGGCCTTTTATTGGTACACAATTCTTCCAGGGTTGAAGACGCCTTCAGGGAGGTTATTTCCTGCGCCTGAGTCTTATTCACCTGTGTCCGCTTAGTAAACTCGGTTTTGGCATGAGCAAGTGCAGCTGATTTTTCTTTAAGTAAAATGGTTAGTCTATTTATCTCAGCTGTATTAAAGTCAGCCTGGTTTTTAAAGTAAGCTGCAGTTATCTCAACCTTATTCAAATCTAGGCTGAGTTTTTCGAAATTATTTTTCAGCTGCCTATTCTCATCTTGCAGCTGAGTCTTCTCTGCTGATACAGTTTGGTGTGCAGATTTGAGTGTTTCAAAATCTTTAAATAACTGATTTACCGATTCGTGTAGATCCATATCTTGTGACATGGCTGAGCTATTATTTGAACCGGTGGGTTTAGAAGTTACCTCTTCGTCAGCTAGGTTTGCCATCAGGCAATCATACTCTTCATCTTCATCAGAAAAGAATCCGCTGCTTGATTCGACATGCTCCTGGTCTTCTCCGATGAGGGCCTTTCTTCTATTTTCTTTTCTGCCCACCTCCTTCTTGCTCTCGTCCTTCTTGAGATCAGGGCAGTCCATTTGGATGTTTCCTGTCTTGTGACACTTGTAGCATTCTACTTTCCAGCTTCCAGCTTATTGGTTTCTTCTTGGATTCTCCTTATAATTTTTCTTATACTTGGAGTAGTTCTTTCTAAAGTTGCTGAACCTTTGCATTATAAACGCCATTTCTTCCTCAAAATCTAATGGATTTGGAGGCTTTACATCAGATAGGCTCTTGGCAGGGGACTCGGCTGCAAATGCTATTCCCTTCTCTGCAGGCTCAGTTGAGGATGAACTTGGAAGCTCGAACTCATAAGCCTTCAGATCAGAGAACAGCTCTTGAATCTTTATCTTATTCAGGTCCTTGGACTCTCTCATGGCTACGGCCTTCATGCTCCATTCAGGGTTGAGAGATCTGAGAACCTTTAGTGCCATTTCCCTATTGCCATAGGTTTTGCCGAGGGAGTTGATCTCATTGATAATCTCAGTGAACCTTGTGTCCACTTGGTCTATGGATTCACCATTCTTCATTTTAAAGTTGTCAAATTTTTGAATAGCAATTGACAGCTTGTTTTCCTTGATCAGCTCCGTCCCTTCACACATTAGGGCTAATGTGTCCCAGATTTCCTTGGCATTCTTGTAGTTCTTGATCTTGACCATGGTGGATTTGTCAAAAGTCTGATATAATACATCTCTGGCCCGGTTGTCAAGATTGTCCAGCTTTCTTTCTTGGGGAGTCAGCTCTGTCCTCTTCTTGGGAATCTTCTCTGGCTTCCCTGCTGCGATCTCCTCTGCTGTGTTGTCCTTCTCGAAGATGAATGGACCATCCTCTATGATGCACCACATGTCGTCATGACTCGAAGAAAAGTGTGCCTGCATCCTTATCTTCCACAGATCATACTCGTCAACTGAAAACACAGGGAGTCTAGAGTGCATATGTTCCATTATAAAATGAGAGTAAAGATATATCTTTGATGTAGATCTGGTTCGTGAAATAAATGAACCAACCGCTCCGATACCACTTGTAGGTCACAAGTCGTCCAGGTACAAGTCTAGAGGGGGGGGGGGGGTGAATAGACTTGTAGAAACTCTTAAACTCTTTTTTTACGAAGAGTGAGTTTCTTCAGCTGATAGGTAGACAAATGACTTGGAGTCGTTTGTTCTTTAATATATGCGGAAGTCAGCTGATGACGAATAGAAAGCAACTAATGAAACACTTAACAATGAATGCAGCAGTTAAAGTATGATGCAAGAAAAAGAAATAACGCAGGCGATTATAGTAGTCTCAGAGGTGGGGTAATCCTCTACTAATCCACTTTTCTCCAAACCAGTTGGAGATGAATTCACTATAATTCTCAACCAGTGATAAATATTACAGTGATTCAAACCACACTACAACAGCTTCCAACCAGTGGAAATCCGTGCCGTTGTACACACTTGACTGCCTTGCGCCTCTTGATCCTCGATCCTCGGATGCCTTTACAGTCTCTTACTTCAACCAGTGAAGTACCCCGTACTCAGGATTATAGACAAGAGTTTTTGTCTTCTCCAACTAAGAGCTTCTTTAAGTATGAACTTTTAGAACCGCTCTTTTCACGATGCTATTGATTGCTTTAGATTGCTTGATTGCTTTGATCGCTTGAAAGTATGTTCGCACCGGTTGTTGCTCAGCTTCAAATCTTAGGATATATATAGGTCACGATCTCTGAGCTTTTGCCTTGTAGCCGTTGCAAATCTTTTGAACAAATCCGTCCGTTGGAGAGGGAGACTTCATTGTTTTCTTTCTGAACGTTGCAAGGCTGGATTCCCTATTATTTTAATCTATCTTCTGACCGTTGTGAAGACTCTGCATGTGAGGCGCCGAATCTTTTGATTATAAAATGATTAAAGTCTTCACGGTGGGTCTGGATGATTTATTTAAATCATATCTCTTGCGGGAATCACTCCAATTTGTCTCTTCACGTTGCATGTGACTTTCCGTAATACTTGACTTTTCAATGCATGCTGACGTGGACTTGGAGTACTTGGCTGATCTCGACTAGGCTGATGAGTAGTTAACTTCTCTGCAGTCTGGACCTCTCTGATGTTCACTGTTTGTGACTTGACTGATCAGGTGACTTGTCTGAGGTACCTTGGCTGCAGTCTGGTCAAACATCCCTGATAATTTTTGTTGACCAGAACTACTCTGAGTGGACTCGGATGATCCTCTCTGATGGACTTAGCTGTACTTGGTACTTAGCCGATTTTTAGCCTAACTAATTTTTGGCCTACAGAAGATACTCAATTGGTTCTTCTTTACATTTTGCCAAGTTTTATATTTCACATATTTTGGCCTATGGAAGATACTCATTTGGTTCTTCCTTACATTTTGCCAAGTAATAAACATTTGATTTTATATTAATGACATCATCAAAATCTAACAAGTATTCCTAACAGAGACTACGACACGGCCATGTCATCTGACACGACCGTGTCACTTGCTCGGCTGTGTCAGCTGACACGGTCGAGTTCCCTGTCCAGCAACCATTGATGTTTCTAGAGCACTATGATTATATATATCTAGTGTGATTTCTTTATCAAACACTTGATTTTAATTCATGTTTAGACACTTGATCAATGTTTTTACATGTTTAATTTAATTGCTCATAATTCGAGAGAAGAGGGCATTAATAGGTTTCGAGTATTTGATGTAGTAAATTACGAGATTGAGAATCGGTGATAAGCTATGATGATGTTTAAATCTTATGAACATTTTGGAGTTAGATAATTTATAATAAACGGAGACGTTGTTAGAGGTTGTTTAATCTACGTTTTAATGCATCTCGAGAGGGACTTTAGAATATTATTATGTTTATCATTTTGGAAACGCACTTAGAACTTTTGGAACCAATCCCGACTAAACTTAGTGATCAATGGAAACCGAGCCTTGGAATCTTTCTTTCTAAACTCTTACAATTCTCCTTAATTCGGATATTTTCTTTTATTGTCATCATTTTATTTTATTTCATTAACCATCCATTCAACTTTCGATCGTCTAAATAAAACCAGAATCATTATAATCTAGTACTCAACACAATAGGAATATCTAGTCTATGTGGAATACGACCTTGCTCACCGCTTTCTACACTTACTCCGTACACTTGCGGATTGTTTAAAAATATAGCGAACATTTCGCTTCCGGTGGACCATGCTGAGAAACCTAAAAGGTTCAACGACATCATTATCAAGAGATGGCAATAGAAGATGATATTTTATCTTGCCACTCTAGGCTTGTCCCGATTCCTCAAGGAAGATGCGCCGAAGTACGATGAGAACAATTATAAAAAAACATTGATACTTGAAAAACTTCTGACTATTTATATCGGAATTATATGTTGTATGGCATTGCTGATTCGCTGTACAATGTGTATAGCACTGCTAAATCATCTAAGGCATTGTGGGATTCCTTGTACCATAAATATAAGATCGAGGAAGCTAGTGTCAAAAAGTGGATCGTTGGATGGTTCCTGGATTTTAAGATGGTGGACTCCAAGACTGTGGTCAGTCAGGTGCAAGGATTACAAGTGATCATTCATGAGATCCATGCTGAAGTAATGATCATTAAGAACGGTGATTCTAAAGATGACATTAGGAAAAAAAAAGTGACTCTTAAGCATATACTGTATGTGGCTGATACTTGCAAGAACCTTATTTTTGGTTCCTTGTTGAATAAGCATGGCTTTAGATTGGTTTTTGAGTCTAATGCAGTTGTTTTGTCAAAAACTGGTACGTTTTTTGGCAATGATTATAGGAGTGAAGGGTCGTTTAACCTAAATGTCATTGTGAAACAAGATATTAATGAAATGAAGAATTCTTTTACTTACTTTCTTTAGTGGCCTAATTTATGGCATGATGTATTATGACATATTAACTACAATGCAAAGACTAATTGCATTAGAACACATACCAAAATTAACTCGATCATCATTCCAACATGTGGAAAGAAACGCCTACCTTTAGAGTTAATACATAGCGACCTATGCTATTTGGAATTTGTTCAAACTAGAGGTGGAAATAAATATTCTATTACTTTCGTAGATGATAGTACTAAATATCGCTATGTATATTTGCTTAAAAGCAAAGATGAAGCTATAGAGAAATTCATTCTTTATAAAACAGAAGTTGAGAATCAATTGAACACAAAATGCTAAGGAGTGATCGTGGAGGTAAATATATTGAACCATTAGGTGAATATTATTCCCAACATGGCATTATTCATGAGTTCATTGCTCCAGATGCACCACAATCTAATGAAGGGCATAATGTAAGAATTGCACTCTGAAGGAAATGATGAATTCAATGCTGCTAAACTAAGGGCTATCACAAAATATGTGGGGGGGGGGGGGGGGGGGAAGCCATCTTATTGGCTAACTATATTTTGAACAAGATAATTCGTACGAGGAAGGATAAATCTCCTTGTGAATTATGGAAGGGAGTCAAGCCTTCCTACAACTACATGAAAGTGTTGTGGTGTCTAGCGAAAATGCTTATACCTACACATAAGAAAGTCAAGATAGGCCCCAATGCAATTGATTGTATCTTTATTGGATATGCACACAACATTAATGCCTATTGATTTCTCTTATATGAATCTAAAGTGCCTGAGATTCATAAGAACTCAATTATGGAGTCAAGGAATGCATCGTTCTTCGAGAATATGTTTCCTTGTAAAACTTCTTGGGTTTTATATGTATCCAGTATATGGAATATGAGCAAAAATGTAGCGGAATAATTATTGAAAAAACCCAAGATGAGGATCTTCATGCAATAATTTTATTAACTTAATAAAGAGTTCGTCGAATTACCTTAATCCGAAGAACAGATCTAAATCTGGACCAGAAGCTGATGAAAATCACCTTCCTCTTTCGATGATCCACACACGAATAATTTGCACAAGTCGGATTGCTAGATCCTTATGAATACTATTGAAAAACAGTGCAACAGATGATTCCTTGCTATAAGGATTATACTATTGATCAAGATCAACTAAGGAAAGAAGACGCGATGGCTGAATCGGGACTTTTTGGATAGAAAGTTGTCGCCGATTTGAGATAGGGGAGGGGTCGATTTTCTTGTCTTGTCTCTTATGAAAAATCCTTGTCTAAGACCCTTTATTTATACTAAGTAAACCCTAGAGTTAAGACTTTAATATTTGCTTAGTTACCCCTCAACTCATCAAATAATACAATATATATAATCCCATATCATGGATATTACTTATTTTTTAATTATTTAATAAATATAATATTCAATATTATATTTACTATTCCCAATTGATATAATTAAATTATATAATATATTATACATTACTCATTATTTAATTTCTTAATAAATATAATATACAATATTATATCTGTTAATTATTCTTGCTTATCTCTAATTGTCGTATGTGTAACCCAAAAGGCTTATATTATGTTGGCAATCATTTAATACATTATTAAATGATAAATCATAAGCGGTCTCTAGCAAGACATTATGACTACCCAAATAATATAAGTTTATAGTTCATTAAATCATCTAACTTGTCAAATCCCGTTGTCGCGCAATATCATATTTGAACTAAGTCATGGAATCTATCATACTTTTTATGTTCAAATGCGTTATCGATCCTAAGTAGACTGATTGAATTAAATGACTCTTCATTTGAGCATGACCATGTATTTTCTTCAGTTCTACTTATCGAGGGCCCCAGCAGATATCTCTCTCCATAAAGAGAGACAAATCCCATCTTGATTATTCTTTTCCCTCTATATGACTTTTACTAATCCCGATCGCTAACCTTTATGATCAACATATTTCATATGACGTTGGATTATGTCAAGGCATAATAGTTACCATGTTGGACTCTATGATAATCTCATGCTCAAGGATTTATTGACATACAACATTGAGATTCACTTATGACATATCCATGCAGTGATTTCAATGCGGGCTGTCCAGTATTGCGTTATCCAACCAATACCCATAAGTTTGATCCAATGATTATCAATCAAACTTATACTAATATACTAATCACTTAAGTCTCCACTCTACGTGATTGGACCAAGGACATTTGAATAATATTATTATTCATGAATAAATATTATTCAATTATTATAATATTAAAATATGCACACATTATTATAATCAATGAGAAATAACTTTGTTTAAATGTAACAATTATATAATATCAAAACATACACACAATATTATAATCAATGATAAACAACTTTATTTAAATGTAACAATTATGAATTTAGGCACATCGAATGTCCTAGGGTACTATTCCGAACAATCTCCCACTTGTACTAGGACCATTCATGACTTCTAGTCCTATCGATCTAGCATGCTTTTCATGCTTTTCTTGTGAAAGAGTCTTGGTAAGTGGACCAGCAACATTCTCTTCTATTGCTACTTTGCATATTGTAATATCTCCTCGTCTAACAATCTCTCTGACTAGGTGATCTTTCCTGGGTATATGTTTGGAGTTATGATGGGACCTAGACTTTTTAGCTTGTGCAATAGCACCATTATTGTTACAATAAAGGCTTATGGGACCTTGTATGGTCGGCACCACTCCTAGTTCAGTAAAAAACTTCTTGATCCATACGGTTTCTTTAGCTGCATCCGATGCTGCCAGGTACTCAGCTTCTGTTACAGAATCAGCAATCTTGATTTTCTTGGAACTCTTCCAACTCACAACACCTCTATTCAATACAAACACATAACCAATTTGTGATTTAAAATCATCTCTATCGGTTTCGAAACTTGCATCGGCTTAACCATTTATAGACAACTCATATCCCATACCTCCATAAATTAGGAACGCATCCTTAGTTCTTTTTAAGTACTTTATGATGGTTTTAACTACTGTCCAGTGACTTTCACCTGGATTTGATTGGTATCGACTTGTCATGCTAAGGGCAAACGATACATCTGGTCGAGTACAAATCATGGCATACATGATCGATCAAATGGCCGAAGCATATGGAATCTTGCTCATGCGGGCTCGCTCATCAAGCGTCAAAGGACTCTGAGTCTTGCTCAAATGAATGCCATGTGACATTGGCAGGAGTCCTCTCTTGGAGTCCTGCATATTGAACCTCTCCAATATCTTGTTAACATAGGTACTCTGACTCAAACCAATCATTGTCTTTGATCCATCTCTATAGACTTTTATCCCAAGAATATAAACAGCTTCTCCTAAGTCTTCCATGGAGAAACAACTTCCCAAACAAGTCTTAACTATCTGCCAGGTGGATATATCATTTCTAATGTATAATAAGTCATCTACATATAAGACTAGGAAGACAACTATGCTCCCACTAAATTTTTGTACACACATAGTTCATACTCATTTTGAATAAACCCAAACTCTTTGACAGTTTCATCAAAACGAAGATTCCAGATCCGAGAAGCCTATTTCAACCCATAAATGCATCTTTGAAGCTTGCAAACCTTTTTAGAATTTTTCGGATGAACAAAACCCTCAGGTTGTGTCATGTGCACATCTTCGAGTAAGTTTTCATTAAAAAATGCTGTTTTGACATCGATTTGCCATATCTCATATTAATAGTATGCGGCAATGTTAAATAAATTTCTAATTGATTTAAGCGTGACTACTGGTGAAAAGGTCTCATCATAGTCAACACCATGAGTCTGTCTATAACCTTTTGCAACTAGTCTAACTTTATAGGATTGCAGATTGTCGTCCATGTCTTTCTTCTTTTTGAAGACTCATTTGCACCTAATGGTTTTTACACCCTCAGGTGGATCTATCAAGTTCAAAAATTGATTGTCGTACATGGACTACATATCTGACTTTATGGCTTCTAGCCATTCCTCGAACTCTGGTCCTGAAGCAGCTTCTGTATATGTACTAGGCTCATCATCTATGAGCGATGCGTCACCGTCCTCTATCACGAGATACATATCTCTCAGGTTCATGTCGCACCCTATCAGATCTACGAGGAACTTGTATACTTTGAATTGGATCCTCAACTAATTGATGAGACTTTTCAGTTTCCATCGTCAAAGCAATGTCTTCTTGTGGTTCTCAAGTTTCCTCGAGAATTACTTTTCTCCCACTGTCTCTTTTGGAAATAAATTCCCTTTCTAGAAAGACAGTATTTCGAGCAGCAAACGTTTTGTTCTCTGTGAGCTTATATATCCTTTAGTTTCCTTAGGATATCTCACAAACAAACATCTTCCAAATCTGGCCGCCAATTTGTCAAACACCTGGCGTCTTACGAACCCTTCGTAACCCCCGATCTTTAGAAAAGATAAGTTTGGTCTATTACTAGTTCATTTCTCAAATGTTGTCTTTTTAACTGCTTTAGATTGAATGTGGTTAAGGGTGAATGATGATGTTTCTAAGGTGTGGCCGTAAAACGATAATAGAAGCTTAGTTCGACTCATCATGGATCGAACCATATATAATAAAGTTCGATTCCTCCTCTCGGACACACTATTACGTTGAGATGTTCCAGGAGGAGTAAGTTGTGAAACAATTCTTCAACTCCTAAGATGAGCATCGAATTCTTGACTCAAGTACTCGCCACTGCTATGTAATATCCGACAGTAATTTCTTATCTACTGTTGTATTATTTGGATAATTTGAGTATTGTTGTAATCATGTTACATTTAGTTAATATATCAGAATAGACTTGATTATAACTGTCATTCACATTGTGGTTTATTTCTTGACGTCGTGTAGATTGTTATATTTTTGGGCTAGGTTTTCTGTGGTTAATGTATGCTAAGATTTAACTAAACATACGCTAATGCGTTGGCTTTACGTACGTAATGGGGTACTGATTACGTACGTAATGCTGAGAATCTTATCCGATCTCAACTTTCGGATGATCCGGATATTTGGCCCTTTCGAAGCAGCCAAGTTGACATACATTATGTACGTAATGCTGAGGCTATAACGTACATAATGAGGCTGGTGTTCTGAGGCAGTAGCCTCTGGAGACAGATTACGTACGTAACATCTTAGGTGTAGCGTACGTAAAGTGATTAACGTACGTTAGATTAATGCTATAACGTACGTAACAAATTGTGCAGTTTATAAAAAGACAGCTTATGTCTTTCATTTGCATGTTCCAACTTTGATTTTTCCTTCTAGTTTCCATCCCTCTGCCTACCTAGATCGATTATACCTTCTTCCAACTTGTCTTTGAGCCTTGTATCTTGGAGTAGAGCTTATTGATTGGAAGTTTGGAAGGTGTTCTTGAAGCTTGGAGTGTGTTCTTTTAGTTTTGGTGGTTGTTCTTTGTTTCTGGAGGTATTTTGTGCGATTCTACTCTATATTTTTGTAGTTATGATGATAGTGATATGGTATACTACACCTAGTGTCGAATTAATCAAGTAAAACATGTTTGTGGTTAAGATTTTTTAACACTTATTGACGAATATGGTAATTAAAGGTTTGGAATAACGATGTTCTTGATGTTTTAATGATAATGATCATCTTTATAAAAATCATAATCATCTTGCTGGATGTATTAACATCAGTGGAACAATGATAATCATTTAGCTTCATCGTAGTTAAGTTTAATCAATGGAATTGATATCATAGAAGTGTTAAAACACCATGTTAGGTATATTTCCTACCTTGGAAAGAACTTGATGAATTTAGGAATGATGTTTCTATTGATTCAGAAATCTTAAAAGGTATAACACCATTGTTGTCTCGGCTTATCTAGGTCTTTGAGAGTTGATAAAGGGTATTGATGAATACAACTATGACTTTTGATTAATCGAATGTGTTGATAACTTAAGGAAGTATAGATCATCATAATAAAATGGATAGTGTTCTTAAGAAGGTAATGCTAATTGTGGTTGATAATGTATTGAATTCATTTATGATAGTGTTTGTATATAAGTAGATGTTGAAGAACCATAAGAACTTGGTTAATCCGATTGTTAATGGTGAATTGAAGGAGTTTAATGTATAAACTTGTTTATAGTGATAACAAGAGTATTAAAATGATATTTTAGTATAGTAATCTGTTGGTCCCAGAAATGATGAAGACTATCCTCACTGTACCAACACGAGTCTTTTCTAACGCGCGTTGTCCTCACTGACGCGCACCTGGAAAACTTCCCAGGGGGTCACCGATCCCTTAACTACTCCAGGCCAAGCACGCTTAGAGTTTCTATGAGATGGATACCAGAAAAAAAGATGCATCTTGTCGGTATGAATAGTCTAAATCAATTCATTTAACCACTTTCTAGTGCAGATATCACAAGTCGAATCGTAAGCCGCGCCTTGCGCAATTTTTAATCTCATGCAGGTAGGATACTGGACTGAAGCCCAACAATCCCCCTCCCAGTACCTGCCTGCATCTCAGCCCCAGAGTCTGGAAACCTCCGCGAACTAGATTTGATCACACAGACCTCTAGCGGCTGGATTCATTCACACAGTCCTCCAACACTTGACATCAGCATATGTTCCAGCTCCGTTTACTTTCGCTGTGCCAGTATCTCAGTTCTAGCATACTAGATTTGATCACACAGACCTCCAGCACCTGATACCTCCACTGCGCCAGCATCTCAGTTCCGACCAAGTGGCAACTTCTGCTGCATGCCCGCCTCTCAGTTCTAATGTTCTGGAAACCTCCACTGTAGCATACTCCAAGGGAATTCGTACCCGTGACCTGCTCCGATACCAATTGTTGGTCCCAAGAATGATGAAGACTATCCTTACTTTACCAACACGAGTCTTTTCTAGCGCGCTTTGTCCTCACTCACGCGCACCTGGGAAACTTCCCAGGGGGTCACCCATCCCATAACTACTCCAGGCCAAGCACGCTTAACTTTGTAGTTTCTATGAGATGGATACCAGAAAATAAGATGCATTTTGTTGGTATGAGTACTCCAAATCAATTCATTTAACCACTTTCTAGTGCAGATCTCACAGGTCGAATCGCAAGCCGCGCCTCGCGCAATTTTTAATCTCATGCAGGCAGGATGCTGGACTGAAGCCCAACATTATTAGATTGTGGAAGACAAATCATATGTATTGAAATTCATCAATAATCGGTAGAATCTTCATTGGAATAGAATGAATTATTCGGGTTGGTTCGGTCGTCGTTTCCTACGAATTGATATCAATATTATGTGAATGTATTATTGAATGAATTACGTTTCATTCAAGGTTGCTTGTTTGATTGAGTATTTAATCGAGGATACCGTCCGTTTGGTCATTTGGAGAAGGAGTATCTTTCACCTATGGAGTTGAGGCAAGTTATCTTGCTTGGTTATAATGATGATTGAAATCTTGTGATGGTTATATGTTTCGTGAATATGAAACACTTATGAATCTGTGATTCGTATTTTGGTATTGTTCTTGATGATGTTTCCGTTTTTAATTGTGGGATTGCATTCCCAAGTTCATCACCTTTGAATCATTGATCTCGTTGATCCTTATTGTCACTTCGGTGGGATTTTTGATCCTTAATCGGATATATGATTTATTAAATTCATTGTTATGTTGTATCGTGACATATCTGTTATCATATCTGCGTGCCGATTGGTTATTGTGTAGGATTTTTAGCCAGGCACATATATAGTCATACGTAGATGTTTCCGTATTGGACTTTGCACATGAGACGTAGTTCGTGAGTCTAATTAGGTACATTGTTACACGTATATTATGGATTCCATATACGGGGTAGACATGTGCACGGACACATTTCCAGATTGGGTGTACTGTGATGTCCATCTTGAGCCATATTGCTTGGTCGTTCATAGTCCATGTATGATTGGATATGTTCAACGGTTTGTGACTGATTGTTCATACGCCCGAGTGGTATGTTCAATAGTCGGGATGTTTCCTTGAGATCTAGTATATGTGAATTATATAATGTCTTGAGAATCAATTATCATGTATATCTGACCCTGTGGTTTGGGCGAAATACTTTTGTTGTGTTTTAGGTCAAGGAAAAGGCAAGGCACGGGAAGAGCATGGTAACGACAGAGGGTTCGAAGGATACTAGTTCGGGGCCCCCAAATCTTTTATTTTCCGGTTATGCTTGAAAACCGTGTAATGTTATTTTCTGCTTCATTTAAACTATTGACCGATTATATTGTTAGTATATTCCATCTCCATATGGTTTATACTTGTATTTGGATCCTGTGTATGTTAATGCCATTGGCCATACTATTTATAAACTCCTAATCAGAGTAATGACTATTTATTGTGGTTTGGTATCACAAGGAAATATATATTTAATCTATATTTTGGTATCACCTGGTGGGTCCCAGTGTGGGGTCCATGGCATTGTAATAGCCACCTTTGGGGGTGTTACAAAAGATGGTATCGGAGCGTCGTTTCTCTTTAAGAGTCGTTGTGAAATGAACTAATATCAAGAGACCTTCATGTCACGTGTGACCTGTGCAAACGCCTGACCCTACGAGCCAAATACGGTATGTACTTTATGAGCCATGATTTAACTACTGGCATGATATTGATATCGGAATGGATCTCTTTGCTGATCTTGATATTTCGAGGATCTATGGCAGGATTTATCCAATTGATATTTCGAGGAAAATTCTGGATTGATTATGTGATTGAAATTGTTCAACTCGATGTCGATATAATATTCTATGTGGCACTCGTAGTGCCGATAATTCATTATGAACTGTTTTCTTGAATATGTAGCTCCTTTGTTGCTATTAACTTAGCATGAATTTTGATTGGTCATAAAGACGATCATGAACTGTACTTATAGTTATTATTATTGTTTGATTCTTTTAGTATGGAAAGAAATCTGAGAGGCCGTGTTAGAGGGGGACGAGGCCGCGGAAGGGGCCACATTCCGAGACCATGAGCCAACACACGTTCGAATGTGGAGCAGAGTTCCGCAGGCAGTGATTCGCCTACTAGGATCTAATCGGACCATACTGAACACGAGAATGCGCGTGTCTATCCTTACGTTGTTATGCAGGGCTTGATGGCCCGGATGGGTCAATTGATGGAAGCTATTTAGAGAGATACTACTGGCCAGCAATAGGGACCTCATCCACCACCTCCTGTGCACGACGGACCCGTGAGTCAGATCATCAGCGACATCTCTCACCAGCGACCCCCGACTTTTGAAGGCTCCCCTGAGCCTGCTGATATTGTACATTGGATTGAACACTTTGAGAAATTATTCGAGATGGTGGACTGCCCAGAAGAGAATCGCGTCTCCATAGCAGCTTATTATCTTCGAAAGGGTGCCCACACCTAGTAGCTTTCGGTGAGGCCAGCTGATGGTGTATATACTTGGGAGGAATTTAAAAACCTCATGTTAGACCGTTACTACCTAGGTCCACTCCGTGAGGCCAAGCTGTCAGAATTTCTGAACCTAGACCCGTATTAAGACGATGATGTAATATCCGTTGCCGAGAAATTCCAGGCACTTCTTCCTTTTGCTTCGTCGATTATCCAAACAAAAGCCGATAAGATCAAATACTTTCTCAAGAGGCTTAAAACCCGAATGAGGATGCAGTTGCTTAATCACCACTGCACGACCTCTTGATTATGAACTTACCGTGAAAGAGATTTCCATAAAGCAGCCGCAACCCAATAACAAGAGATCCAGGAACCAGAACCAGACCGACAGTAGCCGGGGAGCATTCAAGAAGCCCCAATCTATGCGACCTCTTCTCAGCAGCCACCCATGATGACCAAATCAACAAATTCTTATCCTTGAGCGGCCAACTCGTCCTTTGTGTGTTACAACTGCGGAGATCAGGGGCATATCACGTCTAAATGTCCGAAGCCAGCGGTTGCATGCCATACGTGTGGGGTTACTGGTCACCATGCTCGTTTCTGCAAAAATGGACCAGGACGTACCCTAGCATCCTCTCATGCTCCAGTCCACCCTCCAGTTTATTTTGTTTTAGTGTCAAAAATTTAAATTTGACGAATTTTTTTTGAAAATATTTAAAATATTTTTCGTAATTGTTAAGATGATTTAGTCTATTGCAATACTTTTAAATTCACGTATAATCCAACACTTTCGGTTGGTGTTGCATTAATGTCTTTTGCAACAGTGCATTCAGGTCTAATGCAACACTAATTGAGTAGTATTGCAAAAGACCAAAGATCAGAGTGCTATTGCAATACTTTTCCTTGCAACACTGGGAATATGCGTTGCATATGAGCACTTATGGCGTAGTGAACTGAAACCATTCATTAAACATTATAAACTGAGCAAGTAATAACTTGCCTCGATATCGATACAACGAAGCCATTACCAATTCCATTGCCTTCGTCTACGAGCTCCGTGACTCCGACCAAAGCAATTCACGAATATCCTCGAACTCGACCGCAACACACGGTTATAATCACCAATCAATAATCTCAATCTATTACAATAATCAATAAACAACAAGTTCAATAACAATCAAAAATCGATATAACCAATCCACAACCCAACGGCTCAACAATATCTCGATTAACCACTAGTCCGAACAATCCAACTCATCCATTACGAACTCACAACCGCAATACAATTATATACACTGTCTGTTGACATAGCGCACATTAATCACTTAACGTAGCGTGCGCTAAGTCGCTTCAGTTAGTATGCGTTATCCAGTCAGCTAGTGTGCGCTAATGATATACAGTTTCATACCTTTACAAGTATCGACTTAACACCTTGCGATTACAGATACGAATGTAAAGGAAATCATATTCCCAGATTGATCACAAACTTTCCATGTTCAATCTCATTATCATACTCGCACGATATATACCATTAATCAATCATCAATCAACATGACTTAATCCTAGATATGAACATTTCATCTTCATATCTAAAACACTGATAATTCAACTTACAATCGTCTTGCTATGGTATATTCATCAATAAGTTCTTCAAGAACACCAAGTGATTCGAAATCATGTTCATAGTCATCAAAACAACATAATCCAGTATCCTTTAACATGTAAATAATCACCCGACTCATAATCCAAGTCATATATATCCATTAAACTCATATAACATCCTCACATGATAATCCAATATACTCCCTCTCAGGCAATCATCCTTTAAAACGAAACACTAACAAAGGGATATGAAAATTACCTTGTATAGACGAACCATGAAGAAGAACAGTCGTACTCAATTCCAAGAATCACCAATAACTTCAAGAAAAAGGCCTTAATCCATGCTCTCCATCTTAATATTGTTAAGAATGATCATGTCTCAGTTTTTGGAACCTCAAACTTCTCTGTAAGAACTCTCTCTATCGAATAAGGGAAGGAATGGCCGAATGAACATAATTCACATCTGCAATCATATATATACTGACTGTTATTAGTGTGCACTACCTTCACAAAATAGCGTGCGTTAACATGCTTAGCATGCGATAACTTTCCTTGTTAGCGTGCGCTATCGGGGTCCAGAGGCTACTGCCTTGCCTCGCACAATGGTTTACGTACGAAATGCCCATGGAATAACGTACGTAATGCTCTGTTTAGCGTAAGCAAGTCTCCAAACTTTGCATGCGCTACGTGTCGTTGACTTGCTACAGTAAAAAGTCTCATTAGCGTACGCTATTCTCCACCCGTAGCGTGCGCTAATCATCGTTGACCTGATAATCTGTACCTTCTCCGAAGATGCCTGGGGTCCACATGCCGAAAGTAGCCTGACAATGCAAGATTCTCTTTTGACCGATCTGATATTAGCGTACACTAACCATATACATTAGCGTGCGCTACACTTGCATAGTAGCGTGCGCTATTCTTGAATACTAGCGTGCGCTAATCAGGCTATATCTAGACAATTCTAAATGTTCTCGTCCGTCTTCTCGACATACTGAATACGTATTTCCCTTCCAATATTATTCTCATGCAATACGCTTGACGTGTCGTTGACTTTCTATAGTAAAAAGTCTCATTAGCGTACGCTATTCTCCACCCATAGCGTGCGCTAATCATCGTTGACCTGATAATCTGTACCTTCTCTGAAGATGCCTGGGGTCCACATGCCGAAAGTAGCCTGACAATTCCAAGATTCTCTTTTGACCGATCTGATATTAGCGTACGCTAACCATATGCATTAGCGTGCGCTACACTTGCATAGTGTTAAGTGTATTTTTATACGCTTATTTATCATTATTTTGTATTCTTTTTATAATTAGATCTGCATAAATGGGCTTGTAATGCCCTATTCTTTTATGTTTTGCAGGAAATTGGAGTCCGGAAGCTAAAACGAGGAAAACGGGCGAAAACAGAAAATTTTGGCCTGGGGCCGCGGCACACACAGAGGACCAGCGAGCCCCGAGTAAACTGTACCCTGAGCCGCGGCACAAGTATAGTGAGTCGTGGCCCAGAAGAAATAAATAATGCCCAGGCATCCCGCTGTGCCCCGTGAGCCGAGGCACAGATTAAGTGAGCCGCAGCCCACGGGGCGGTTTTGGTGTGCTCCGCGCGGGTTTGGGCCATTTTGAATCCGGTTCTCGACCTAATCACACGGACGTGTTTTGGAGGCTGCTAGGAGTTATAAATAAGGGTTTAAGGTCATAAGTGAGAGAGCGGGGGAGGAGTGGATTATCGCGGAAGAGAGGAATCGATCACAAGAAGCAGAAGACATCAAGAGCAGAGGGCGGAAGCCAGAAGAACGGAGGAATCCGAGTCTTCATCTGCGTTTGATTTCAATGCTTTCATTCATTAATTCTGTATTTTTATCCTTTAGCATGTCAGGCTAAAACCATTTTCTAGGATTTTGATGAAACCAAAGTTTTGACGAATTTGCTTTTGATTATCTATATAATTCCCTTTTCTGTTGAGTTTTCCCAATCGATTTTAATGCTTTCAATTGTCTGGCCAATAATTGGATTGTTTTAATTACGCAACTCGAATCGGGAGAGGAGAGTTGGTGAGGAACTATTGGTGAGAACCGTTTTATCTTGTGAGATAGGAATATACTCATAGGAACTACGTGGCCTTTTGAAGATTTTGTGCTTTTTGCCTATTGTCGAATTAATTCACCTAGGGATAGAGTGCGTTATTCGTCTTTAGAAAAATCTATTGACCTCGGGAGAGGCGGTAGAGTATTTTAGCAATCTTCGCCTTCAATAAATTGGGGAAATCATTAACTTCGGATAATCGAGAGTAAGTTCGGATAAACCAAGGTGGATTCACAATCCTAGACTTATTCATCATTTGATTTTCTTTCTTCGAGCGATCGTTATTCTGTTTATTATTGATTTTCTTTAGTCATTAATTGCAACCCAAATTTCGAATGTTCAAATAAAATTAGAATACATATAAATCGGTACTTAGTGATTCAGTCCTCGTGGGAACGATACTCACTCATCACTTTATTACTTGTATATGATAACGTGCACTTGCGTTCAAGAAAAATCGCAACACGTTTTTGGCGCCGTTGCCGGGGACTGAAATTTTTGCTAATATCGATTTCAGTATTTCTAGTCTTAGTTTGAACGTTTTTATTTTCGTTTATTTTATTTTATTTGTTCTTCCTTTCAGGATCTTTCGCGTAGTGCATGAGAAAATTCGGTAACGAAGGCCTACTACCTTTGGATACCGAACTCGAGCGCACTCTTCGAAGAAACAAGAACGAAACGATTGCAAATAAAGTCAACATGGCCGATAATATCGAAAATCACGGAGGAAATAATATTGTGCAGCAAGCTCAACCGGAAATGGCACTTCGAGATTATGCTATGCCGCAAATTAATGCAAACTTTTCGGGGATTCGGCGTCCGACCATTCAGGCGAACAATTTCGAAATCAAGCCTGCAATTATTCAGATGGTGCAGGCTAGCCAGTTTTGTGGATTGCCGAACGATGACCCCAACGCACATATTGCTTCTTTTCTCGAGATTTGTGACACGTTCAAGAACAATGGTGTCACCGACGATGCTATCCGATTACGGCTTTTCCCTTTCTCTTTGAGGGATAAAGCGAAATTTTGGCTGAATTCCTTACTGACGGGCTCGATCACGACATGGGCAGAGTTAGCGCAAGCCTTCCTTGCCAAATTCTTCCCACCTTCCAAGACGGAGAGATTACGGAACGAGATCACTACTTTTGGTCAGTATGACATGGAATCGCTTCACGAGGTGTGGGAGCGATACAAAGATTTGTTACGGAGATGCCCACATCACGGCCTTCCGGACTGGCTTCAGATTCAGACGTTCTACAATGGTTTGAGTGCCTCTACACGCACTCTCGTGGATGCAGCCGCCGGTGGAGCTTTGATGGGAAAGACGATGGATGAAGCACACTCGTTGTTGGAAGCTATGGCCGCTAATACTTATCAATGGCCATCCGAACGAATAGCGCCGAAGCGAGTTATGGAAATTTCGAGTAATGACCTGATATCTACATTGTCAGCCCAAGTCGCAGCATTAACGCAGCAGGTTCAAGCATTTTCGCATGCTCCTTCCCCCGTTACCATTGAGTCTTGCAATTGGTGTAACGGATCTCACCCTAGCGCGGAGTGTCAAGTCAGAAACCCGTTCGAGCAGCCCCAAATTGAACAAGCCCAGTTCGTAGGAAATGGAAACCGGCAAAATAATCCGTACTCCAATACGTATAATCCGGGGTGGCGTAATCATCCCAACTTCTCGTGGAGGAACGGACAGAACTCGAACCAGCCTCCATTCACTCAAAACCAACAGCAGCCTCCTCCCACTCCAAAAGTTTCTCTCGAGGAAGCAATTGCGAAATTGGCAGTGAATACGAGTCAATTCATGACCCGTACTGAAGTGACATTGCAAAATCATTCCGCTTCCATTCGCAACTTGGAAGTCCAGCTGGGCCAGATTGCTAATGTGTTGACAGCTCGCCCGGAGGGAGCATTGCCAAGTACAACCGAGACAAATCCTAGAGAAAGTCTAAATGCAATCAGTTTGAGAAACGGGAAGGAGGTATGTGACCACCCCGAGAGAAGTGAAAAAAGAAGTGAAATTGAGGAGAATAAAAATTTAGCGACGGAGGAATCACAAGATTGGAGACCCTCGATAACGTTTCTGGATAATCCGAAGGCATATGTGCCACCCGTCCCGTTTCCGCAGTGATTACAACAGAAAAAGGCAGACAAGCAATTCTCTAAGTTCCTCGACGTGTTCAAGAAGCTTCATATTAACATTGCATTTGCCGATGAGTTGGAGCAAATGCCGAGCTACGTTAAATTCATGAAGGAGATCTTGTCAAAGAAAAGAAAACTCGAGGAGTTTGAGACAGTCGCCTTAACGGAGGAGTGCAGCGCGATTCTTCAGAAGAAGCTTCCACCAAAATTGAAAGATCCGGGAAGTTTCAACATACCGTGCACCATGGGGAATCTCTCCTTTAATAAGGCGTTGTGCGATCTCGGTGCTAGTATTAACCTCATGCCTCTGTCTATTTTTAAAAAGCTGGGAGTTGGAGAAGCAAAGCCGACGACGGTCTCCTTGCAATTAGCGGATCGATCTATTAAGTATCTGAGGGGAGTGATTGAGGACGTGTTAGTAAAAGTGGATAAATTCATCTTTCCAGCGGATTTTATTGTTCTCGACATGGAGGAAGATCAAGATATCCCGATTATCTTGGGACGACCATTTTTAGCGACCGGTCGAACTCTTATAGACGTGGAAAAAGGGGAATTAACTCTGCGGGTTCAAGATGAGCAAGTCACGTTCCAAGTGTTCAAATCTTTTCCATGTCCGGGAGGTGTTGATAAAAGCTCACAAATTGAAAGTGTAGATGTCGTTGCTAAAGAAAGACACTGAAAGAATCGTCGGTCGAAAAATTCAGATTCCGTTTCAGATGGTCCAACTTTTAAGAAAGATGTAGAACGAGTCGCATTTCTCAAGCATGTGAACATGCAATCATCGCCATCCGACCAGCCACACTCGGACAAGTCTGCTGCGGTCATAAAGTCACTTTTGAAAGAGGGAAAGAAGCCGGAAATCAAACGGACATCTAGTCATGAGAAAAACGGGTGTTTCGGAAAGTTGTTCTCGTCAAAACCTTTCCGCAAACAACATTGGATGTCCGAACCGAAAATCGAATCGTTAATGACCGATGGTCAAAATTTTAAAAAAACATATTAACGGTTCGATGAACGGGGCGGAGATCAATTGGAGTTTGCGAAAAGCAAACTGATTTTTAAATAGGTCCGGCTGAAGACTATAAACTTAGCGCTTCTCGGGAGGCAACCCGAGTTCTTAGTTGTAGAGTTTTGCGTTTCTATATTTTTCTTGCATTCTTGAATTTTTATTTTTCATCTTTTTGTGCTTTGATTTGCTTTTACCTCTCGTTCTTGACATCTTCCTGTTAAAATTCTGTGCAGGAAAAGTCCCAGGGGAGAAATTTATGCCTGAGCCGCGGCACAAGTATTGTGAGCCGCGGCACACACAAATCGAAGGAGAGAGCTTAACTTTCTGTACTATGTGCCGCGACACACTTGATGGCTGAGCCGTGGCACGTTGCTTCTGTGCCGCGGCACACAAGATGCTCCAGATATGCCCAGGCCAACTGTACTCTGTGCCGCGGCTCACTTATGCTGTGCCGCGGCACACCATGCGGAATTTGAACAGCCCAGGTACCTTATAACCCGCATTCGGCCGGCCACCCCAGGTACACTTCCCTTTTCTTCCCTTCCCTTCCCTTGCACGCAATCGGCCGACATCCTCCTCCCTTCTTCTTCTTGCAATTTTCTTGCACTTTTCACAATCCAAGCAAGGTATGTCCAAATCTCTAATCTCAAATTGTTCTATGAATTTAAATGTGAAGTTGTGTTAGGCATTTGATGGTTGAATATGTTTATTTCCTTCAAAAGTTCTATGATGGTTAAGTGGAGGACATGATGGTTTTGATCGATTTTTCATGATTATTTTGGATTATGAAGGAATTGAATATGTCGTTTTTGATGGTGAATGATTCGTGTTGTTGTTCTTGGGGATTTAATCGAGCTATTGCCATATTTGTTCTTCAATTGAACTCATGCCCTTTAAGTGTTTGATGAAATGTCTGAATGAAAAATTTTCTTTGTTAAGGCAATATTTTGAATCTATGTGCAACGTATTCGTTCTGGAATTACAGCAACCCCAACCCGTACTCTAGTTTAAACATTATGGTTCAATTTCATTTTTCTCTCACGGCTGTGCTATCTCATTAAATTTTTGATTTATGGACGGATATCCTTAGCCGAGTGATGATTATTCTCGTTATTGTTTGAGTAAGTAAACTCCGGTGTTTATTTTTTTCAGGACTCGCTATGGCTAGGACTAAGAAGCTGAGCAAGAGGGCCAGGACTCAGTCGTCCCCCACTCGAGGGGAAACTTCTCGCAGTCGCGCCGAGTCAGAGGCGCACCAGTTTTCTGACCCGGAGATCCACAAAATCTTCAACGAGAAGATTCGGCCGCGACCTCTGATCCCGGAGAGGGGATTCACTCCAGCCCCCCAAGACGGGGAACTGCTTACCATGATAGATGAGATGGGGTGGACCCGTTTCTTTGCACCCGAGCGGCGGTGATATCGATAGTGCAGGAGTTCTATGCCAGCGCGTTATTGAAGCACATTCGGGCAGGCCAGATGTTGCAGCAGTCAGACACTCGGACTCAGGTCGATGTCCGAGGTATTACGGTTGATTTTTCTGTATCTGCTATTCGGAGGTTGTTTGGGCTGCCGGTGGTAGATGAGACGGCTTATGACCGAGTTATGGCTAGCCTCACGAAGGAGGCTCTGCTCGAGACTCTTACGCAGCCCGACTCCGACTGGGAGCGGCGCGCACCGGGTTCTTCCACTTTCCATTTTAAGAGCTCGCGCCTCAGTCGGCTCGGGCGTGCCTGGCTATACTTTATCTGCGCTCGTATAGACCCCACCTCTCAGATCCGCACTGTTTTTCTCTCCCGAGCCCGGACATTATATGCTATCACATCCGGGCTGCAATTCGATGTGGCTCCTCTCCTGGTCCGATCTATTTTCCAGTGCATTCAGGGAGGGGCCAAGACGGGGTTGAAACACCCCTCTCTTATCTGCGCTCTGTGTCGGCAGTCAGGGCTGACGTGGTCGGACGACGAGCCGATGCTAGCTCCCCAGGCCCCGATCGACCACCGTATCATCTCACATTTTGACCAGTGGGGAGGAGCTCCGGCGCACGCTCGGGGGCGAGGATTTTTACTTGAGGAGGCCCACGAGGGATCCCCCGAGCCCCTTCTGCTGACACAGGGGCAGGCAGATGCCGGCCCGCCGCCCGACAGAGAGCGCTTGCAGGAGATGTTCGACGGGCTGAGGGAGTATATGAGAAGAGAGAGAGAGGATATGAGGAGAGAGAGAGAGAGGAGATGAGGAGAGAGAGGGAGAGTATGCTGGCTGCCATGAGAGAGGAGCAGCGGACGGAGAGAGAGAGCATTATTGCTGTCGTCAGGGATGAGATACGAGAGCAAGCCCGCCGGGCCAACCGACGAGAGGCGAGGCGTCTGGCAGCGAGGGATGCCTACCATCAGGAGCACCTAGCTGCATGGACGGCCCATATCATGCACCCAGACGGGCCATTTATTGCACCTGCTCGGCCAACCACACCACCCTCCTCACCGGATGATGCCGGCACCAGCTCGTGAGAGGACTGGAGGGGAGTACTTGACCTTTCACTTTTATTGCATATTATATTTTGTCCATTGAGGTCAATGTACATCCTAAGTTTGGGGGGGTCTATTTCTGTTGCTACATTTACTGCTGTACTTATTTCGTTGCACTTTTTGTTATTTATAGTTATCTTTTTGTCGATAGCCTTGCTTGTCATGATTTTTCTCATATTCGTGAATTTTTCGTGCTTCTATTTGTGTAATACTGATGTTACAACACTGTTTTTTCTCTCTGAAGAAACGGTCGAGTTTTAGTCGAGTTGTAGTCAGTAATTTCTGTTTCTGCTAAGTCCTCATTTAGGTCCGAATTTTTTTCGTAATTGTAGAAGTCTTAGCGGATAAGAGAGGATACATACGTGTTTTCAAATCGCCGTTGATACGTTTGGTTTCATTTTTCGGTTAGCTAGTCGTGTTGGCACTTGAGTTTAGAGTTGGACAACTTTTTCCCAAAAGTCGATATAATATTTGTTCTCTGATGGAAAGTCTAGTAATCGGGGGTATTCACGTGACCCGTTGTTTACTCTCGCGTAAAACGACGACCCTGATTAGACTAGTGATTTAGAAATTTCGCATATGCCAATGATAGGGAGCCTAGTAACCGGGAGTATTCGCGTGACCCGTTGTTTACTCTCGCGTAAAACAACGACCTTGATTCGGACATGCGGGAATTAGCTATTCGAGTTGTTTCTCCGCTGTGGAGGGGAACTTAATAACTAGAAGCATCTATGTGCCCCATGAGTGTCTTTTACGTCAAACGGTTTCCCAATACATGAGAATGGAAGTTCCACCCTAGGATTATCCCGATGAAACATCCCGAGATCCGAACCTAGTGGTCAACTCGAATCAATTTCTTGAGCATATATATATAAGGGAATACTGTCCGAGGGTTATTTTTTATGAAACTCGTGAAAATTTTGCCATTAGACTGTGAAACGGGGCGAATTAGCTCGTTTATTTTAACCTTTCCTATTGACGGTCGATTAGATTCACGTTTGTTAATCTTTGAGCTGGATTTTCTTCATGAACGAGTGATTAGGACTGAACTTGGTTACTTTGTGGAATCAGTGTTCTGAGTGTAGCTCGCTATTACGATACTCGTATTATTCAGAGAGAATTTCAGGATAATATTGATTAGGTGGAGCACTATGAGTTGCATGATTATTCACGATATTCTTTTGTTGAAATTAATTCTTTTTGCTTGAGGACAAGCAAAGGCTCAAGTTTTGGGGCATTTGTTAGGCATAATTTTATACGCTTATTTATCATTATTTAGTATTATTTTGGCAAGTAAAATTGCATAAATGAGCTTTTAATGTCTTATTCTTATATGTTTGACAGGAGATTGTAGTCTGGAAGCTAAAACGAGGCAAAACGGGCGAAAACGGCGAATTTTGGCCATGGGCCACGGCACAAGGCAAGTGGGCCGCGGCACAGGAAGGCAACCAGCGGGCACCAGAGTAATCTGTACTCTGTGCCGCGAAACAGTCCAGGTAAGCTGCGGCCCAGAAGAAACACCCGACGCCCAGGTTTTAAATTACACGCCATGTGCCTCGGCACAGATTAAGTGAGCCGCGGCACACAAGGCGGTTTTGGTGTGCTCCGCGCGGATTTGGGCCGTTTTGAAGCTAGTTCTCGACCTACTCACACGGACGCGATTTGGAGGCTATTGGGACCTATAAATAAGGGTTTAAGACCCTAATTAATCATCTTGGAGGCTTGGGAAAAGGAGGAACACAAAAGATTATCGCAGACGAGAGAAGCAGAAGAGATCAAGGGCAGAGGGCGGAAGCCAGAAGAACGGAGGAATCCGAGCTCTTCATCTGCGTTTGATTTTCATGCTTTTATTTATTAATTCTGTATTTTCATTATTTAGCATGTCAGGCTAAAACCCTTGATCTAGGATTTTGATGAAACCTATGTTTTGACGGATTTGCTTGAGATTATCTATTTAATTCCCTTTTTGTTGAGTTTTCCCAATCGTGTTTAATGCTTTCAATTATCTGGCCAATAGTTGCATTGTTTTAATCATTCAATTCGAATCGGGAGAGGAGAGTTTGTGAGGAACTATTGGTGAGGACCGTTTTATTCTGTGAGATAGGAATATACTCATAGGAACTACGTGGCCTTTTGGAGATTTTATGCTTTTTGCCTATTGACGAATTAATTCACCTAGGGATAGAGCGCGTTATTCACCTTTAGAAAAATCTATTGACCTCGGGAGAGGCGGTAGAGTATATTAGCAATCTTCACCTTCAATAAATTGGGAAAATCATTAACTTCAAATAATCGAGAGTAAATTCGGATAAACCGAGGTGGATTTAGAATACTAGACTTATTCATCATTTGATTCTCTTTCTTCAAGCGATCGTTTTTTACTGTTCAGTCTTTTATTAATTTTCTTTAGTAATTAATTGCTATCCAAAGTTCGATTGTTCAAATAAAACTGGAATACACAAAAATCGGTAGTTAGTGATTCAGTCCTCGTGGGAACGATAATCACTCATCACTTTATTACTTGTATACGATAACGTGCACTTGCGTTCAAGAAAAATCGCAACACCTAGTAACCGGGGGTATTCGCATGACCTGTTGTTTACTCTCGCGTAAAACAGCAACCTTGAATCGGACATGCAGGAATAGCCATTCGAGTTGTTTCTTCGCTGTGGAGGGGAACTTAGTAACTAGAAGCATCCATGTGCCCCATGAGTGTCTTTTACGTCAAACGGTTCCACAATACATGAGAATGGAATGTCACCCTAGGATTGTCCCGATGAAACATCCTGAGATCCGAACCTAGTGGTCAACTCGAATCATCTTATCGACCAATATAAGGGAATATTGTCTGAGGGTTATATTTGATGATGAAACTCTTGAAATTTTGGCCACTAGACTGTGGGACTGGGCGAGTTAGCTTGTTTATTTTTAACCCTTCATATTGACGGTCGGTTAAACTCACGCTTGTTAATCTTTGAGCATGATTTTCTTCATGAACGATTAATTAGGACTGAAGTTGGTTACTTTGTGGAATCAGTGTCCTGGATGTGACTCACTATTACGATACTTGTACTATTCTTTGAGATTTTCAGGGTAGTATTGATTAGGTTGAGCACTATGTGTTGCACGATCATTCACAATATTCTTTTTTTTGAAATTGATTAATTTTGCTTGAGGACAAGCAAAGGCTCAAGTTTGGGGGTATTTGTTAAGCGTATTTTTATATGCTTATTTATCATTATTTTGTATTCTTTTTATAATTAAATCTGCATAAATGAGCTTGTAATGCCCTATTCTTTTATGTTTTGCAGGAAATTGGAGTCCGGAAGCTAAAAGGATGAAAACGGGCGAAAATGGAAAATTTTGGCCTGGGGCCGCGGCACAAGGCAAGCGGGCCGCGGCATACGCAGAGGACCAGCGAGCCCCGAGTAAACTGTACCCTGAGCTGCGGCACAAGTATAGTGAGCCACGGCCCAGAAGAAATAAATAATGCCCAGGTATCCCGATGTGCCCCGTGAGCCGCGGCACAGATTAAGTGAACCGCGGCCCACGGGGCGGTTTTGGTGTGCTCCGCGCGGGTTTGGGCCGTTTTGAAGCCGATTCTCGACCTAATCACACGAACGCGTTTTGGAGGATGCTGGGAGTTATAAATAAGGGTTTAAGGTCATAATTGAGAGAGCGGGGGAAGAGAGGATTATCGCAGAAGAGAGGAATCGATCACAAGAAGCAGAAGACATCAAGAGCGGAGGGCGGAAGCCAGAAGAACGGAGGAATCCGAGTCTTCAACTGCGTTTGATTTCAATGCTTTCATTCATTAATTCTGTATTTTTATCCTTTAGCATGTCAGGCTAAAACCCTGTTCTAGGATTTTGATGAAACCAAAGTTTTGACGAATTTGCTTTTGATTATCTATATAATTCCCTTTTCTGTTGAGTTTTCCCAATCAATTTTAATGCTTTCAATTGTCTGACCAATAATTAGATTGTTTTAATTACGCAACTCGAATCGGGAGAGGAGAGTTGGTGAGGAACTATTGGTGAGAACCGTTTTATCTTGTGAGATAGGAATATACTCATAGGAACTACGTGGCCTTTTGAAGATTTTGTGCTTTTTGCCTATTGTCGAATTAATTCACCTAGGGATAGAGTGCGTTATTCGCCTTTAGAAAAATCTATTGACCTCGGGAGAGGCGGTAGAGTATTTTAGCAATCTTCGCCTTCAATAAATTGGGGAAATCAATAACTTCGGATAATCGAGATTAAATTCGGATAGACCAAGGTGGATTCACAACCCTAGACTTATTCATCATTTGATTTTCTTTCTTCGAGCGATCGTTATTCTGTTTATTATTGATTTTCTTTAGTCATTAATTACAACCCAAATTTCGACTGTTCAAATAAAATTAGAATACATATAAATCGGTACTTAGTGATTCACCCCTCTACGTCCACTGGTCATCCACACAGGAGTAAAAAGTTTATTATAATTACTACGTACACAACTACGTAATTATAACAACACTCAATCAATATATCATTCACAGAGATTGATATAAAGATCTTAGCTTTCAACTGTTTACACTGATTGGTTTGAGCTAACACTTGACTGGCTTCTTCACACACAGTTCTGAAGCTTCGTCTTCTTCAATGCAAGTCCTTCACACACAGTTCGGGAGAAGCAAAGATTACTCAATCCACACAGGGCTGATATAGGTTTGTTCAAGGATAGAACAGGGTTGAACAACAGCTATGACTTTCTGGGCTATAAGCTGATGATGTGTTGTTCAAGGTTTGAGCACTGTATATCTCTTATATCTGAATAGCAGAAAGCTTAGGGAGATATGTTTTGCTCTGAATATTTCTTGTAAGCTTGATCGTTTGTAAGTCGTTCAGTAGTTTATGATCTTCAAACTCTGGAGATATATAGAGTCTCTGAAATATATCCGTTTGAAATCTATCCGTTGGGCAAGATTCTGCGACAACAGACATTTGACTGAGATCCGGATATTGCGGGATTGTGAAGATTTTCTGACTTACAGTATTTAAATACTTTATCCTTTAGTATTTAAATACTTCTTTATCAATGGGGCTTGACTTCTAGCGACTATTGAAGATTCCTTCTTGTCCTGTTGAGAGTTGTATGGAAGGATCACTTTATTGATATTCGAGACAGCTTCCATACTTTAGCTTTGCGGGACTCTTTGCTGTATGATAGGTTCCACTGTATGCTGGATCTATGAGAGGTCTTCGATACAGGTTGACACTTTTGATCAGCTTTTCGATACAGTTTGCTTACTGTATGCTAGATTGGCATATTGTCGAAACATCTTATCACCACTACTCGATACAGGGATTGTTTATCCTAACTGTTTCAATATCGGGTATTGTTATCCCAATAAGTTCCCCCTTTTTGACAATTTGCTAAGACTAAAATCTTCCAATCCATCTTGATGATTCCAAAACCTTCTTCATGAAGCTAATTACCTTCTTGATGACTTCGGGCAGATATCTTGGTCTTGTGTCGAATGATCTGGCTTTCAGCAACTTAGACTAATTTATGAAATGCTCGCAGGCGAGTTCGATACAACTAAGAGTTTTTATAGCTTAAGCTTATGATTGGCGTGCAGGCACAATCTTACAATGTATTCTAGATGCATACAACTGAATCAATGAACTGTTCGCAGACAAGTTCGTACAGCTTAATTTTTAAATAAGTTTCTATACTTGTGATTAATTTCAGCAATTAAATTTAAATTACGTAATCATACATTAACACAGTAGATTATGAGTTGTAATCTTTCAAGATAGGCAAATATTTTATTGATACTGAAACAAGGATTACAATATTTTGTTGTTTTGAAAACATAATTACAAACAAAAATACAAGGAATTTAACTCCTATAATCTGAGTGTCTCCATGGCCTTTGGTCGGGATCGTTCTCGGTTCCATGCCACCAATGCTGTAGGGAATCATTGCCTCGATCTAAGTAGATTGCTGTACCATCATATGATTTGTTGAAAGCGAGAATCCAGTCCTCTGGATGGGTAATCCGATCTCCTCGTCTATGTTTGGACTTCATTTCTTGTTGGAGAGGAAGCTTTCCTTCTTCTAACAACTTTGTAAATTTATCCACAGCCTCCGCTAAGGTTTTATATCCTTTGAAGATGGCGGATTCCCTGACGAGTTTTGCAAAATATCTATTAGTTCATTTCTCCTCCATTGCTTCACTTCTTCAGTAGTGGGATGGCGATTGGTTGGCAGACGAATTTCAGAAGGCCTTTGGATCATGTTTTGCCATGGGACACTGGGATCATGGAACTCAGGTCGAGAACCTGAAATCCTGTATCCTTGAGCGGGTGCAGCCAATTTATTTAGTTCTTCAGTAATGCTGTCTTGAGCAGCATTGAACTCTCTTTCATGCTGAAGCCTCGTTCTCCTCGCGGCTTCTCTCGCTTCTTACCCCTTTTTGGCATCATCAAGGTATGATACCTTTTCATCAAGACGTCCCAGGATCTCCAGAGAGGCATCCTGTTTTGTCTCAATATGTGACATTCTCTCAACAAGGGAGGAGAGAACCTGCGACATATCTTTGATGTTCTTGTCATGGGCTCGCAGTTGAGTACCGGATTCGATCATAGCTGATACTGTCTTGGCCTCGGACACACGTAGCTTGGATTGCTCTTCTCACAGGATCTTCTCCTATTTTTCTTGTAATTATCTCAGGGCCTGCTTGAAGACATGTGGCAGGACAGTGGAGGCTTCCACCACTCAGTAGACTTCATGCTTCAGTCCAGTCATTTCTTCAACGGCGGATGTGTGCATCCAATCCAGAGCCTTTTCTACTGAGTGTAGAGCATCGACTGCGTCCTGAATAAAGACAGTTTGGAGGCCAAGAGCACGTAATCGCTCTTTTCTTGCTGCAGTGCGGGGAGATTATGGCTGGGCGAAGTCCTCGACTCCATTTAACCTTCTCAAATTCACGTCAGGGCGTGAAGTGAGTTATACATCCTCAGGTATAGTACCGTCATCGGATTCCAAGACAGTTGATGGGGCGGGAGCAGCTGATTTGGGTTCGGCAACAGGGGGTGCGACATCCTCCTGTGTCGAAGGGATTTCTGTAGACATGGATACAGGAGGGACTGATTCCTCCTGGTGTCTCTCAGCATCTGCCTGTTCCGGTAGAGGGACTGATTCCTCTTGGTGGAAAGCGCGTGATTCTTCTTCTTCGGCGGCAACAGCAGGCTCGGGTACCTGTTGCGAAACATTTTCTTCTTCCTCGACATGAGGGTCTGAATCCTCATTGTCAGGAACATTGTCTTGCTGTGGCGAAGGGGACGATTGATGGGTGGATGTCCCTTCATCATTCTTGTCTTGGGAGACTTCTCTTTCCTGAGCCTCCTCACGGCTCATTCTCAGACCTGTCTGAATGGCATCTTCGTCGTCGTCTGCGTCGTGGTCTTCTTTTGTACTTTTGGGAGATTCCTAGGACTTATCCTTTCCTTTCCTTCTGGCCTCTGAGTTGAACAAAAGATGGCTTTCAATTATCTCTTTGCAGCATAGATTATCCCATTGGATCAGGGCTTCAATTTCTTTGTAGTCCGTCACTTCCAACACGAATTTTTCTTCATTGCTCCACTCACTCCAGTTGTATATGGTATCGTATGGAGCTAGCCTATAGCTTTTCCATTGAAGAAATCTTTCATAGGCCTGTTCAATTTGCACATAAAGAAGGGTTTTATTGATAATAGTGTCCGGGGAGGGACTTCATACGACGTTTGTGTCCGCTGTAGCGATTGGTTCCTCTACAGGTGTGGAAGCCTGTATCGGAGAGAGATATCGAACAGGGGTTGGTACCATGGTGGGAGATGGATCCTCAACGGGTGTGGGAGCCCGTATTGGAGAAGTAGCATTTGGCTCCGAAGGGGCAGCCGACTCGCTAGAGTCTTTCAAGTTGGCAGATGTCCTCATATCCGTCGTTGCCGCTAAGGGCTCGGGATGTACTGTTGATACAGTAGCGGGCATCTCTTCCACAGGGGTTGGGCCCTGGGGTAGTTGATCAGTGGGTTGCGCCACGATAGGAGCATCCTTGGAGGGTTCTATAGCTTTAACTTTAGTAAGCCTCCTTAGCTTCCTTTTCGGCTTCTCAGCAGCAACTGGTGTCTTGCTGTGAGATCTTTTTCATTTCTTTGAAGAGTCAACACTCTGGGACTTCGAAGAAACATCTCTCGGATCGACAGACAAGGGCATTCTTCGGACGTATGGTTGGTTGGTGATCAGGGTGCTCTGGTTAAAGGCCGAAGGCTTGACGCCTCCTAAATAGATCCAGGAACTTATTTTCTTCGCCTCTGCTGTTTGTGAAAGACCGCACTTCGTCAAAATGTGGTTTAGAAACAAACCAAACAATTTCTTTTTCGATGCAGGTTTTGACACCTCTTCCTGCAGACGCTTCAGAATAATCTGACACCAATTGACCTTTTCACGGGTCATAATTGCTACCATCATCCTAAACCTAAGATTTGTGCACATCTCAAAGGCACCTGTGCGATTCTCGATGATACAGCAACAAAAGTCATGCAAGTACACGAACGGCAAATAGAAATTTTTCTTGTGATAGGTAGTGTGAACAGATTCAACCAAAGCTGAGCTGGTGAACAGGCCATAGTACTCGGTCAATAGCTCTTGAGACCCAAAAGTCTCAAGGTCTTCCATAGTCAGGCCATCAGCGGGCAGCCTGAAGATTTTCTGGAGAAGTTATTGGTTGACGCATATTTCCACTCCGCGAATGACGGCGGTGATGTCAGCGACGTGGCCTCCCTGGGCCAGCGACAGAAAGCAGACGGCAGCATTGAGTTAGAAGTCTTCAACCAAATGAACATCGTATTTCTCGGGGGTGTGGCTCCCAAGCCGGTAAAGGCCTTGCTGACGGATTCTGGTGATGACGAACTCCATGGATTCGACGTCATCATTTTCAGCATGAATTCGCTCGATGACGACAGATCTGGAGAAGATTCGTCCATCAATGATGTTCGAGGCATTCTTCAGAGTGGACGCCATTGATGAATCTCAAGAAAAGATGAAAAGATTCAAGAAGAATATGCAGTGAAATACAGAAAAACTTGTAGGCTGAATTACTTGAGTGATCTTAAAATATGCAGAAGGCGTAAAGAGTCTCAAGTGGCATTTGCAGTCCTTTTATAGTAGGCGGCGAAGAAGGGTTTTCAGAGAACAAATGGTCAGATTTAAGGGATGGGAACCGGAGTTTGAAATGAATGGTCACGATGGACTGAGTGTAACTGGTACACTTATCTATTGAATTTTAAAATAGGAGCGGGTCCCACTTTTGACATTTGTTATTACCCTTAATGCCTCAATTGTCCAGATGTCGTGTAAGGCATTTAATGTAAATGACGTTTGACATGAAAACAGGGGACGTGGACAAAAATTATTTTTAAAAGGAAATATTATAATATATAATGAATCGAATTCCGATAGCATGTGCTGTATCCGCGACGATACAGCATTTCCCCTTAAAAGGTACATATAGGTTTCAATTCCACACAGCAACTTTTGGATTAATGCTGTATTCATGGGTCATACTGTATTCCCCCTTAATTATTGCACACGTTAGCGGTAGGATGATTCATATTGATTTGTTCCCTACATTTATGTATTGAAGGCTCTGAGTGTACAGATAATTAATGGTGGATACTGTATTCTTGGGTCTTATAGCATTCCCCCTCAATTGTTGAATAAAAACAGTAAATACTTACAGGGAGTCATGCTGTAGCAATCCCAATTCTTGTCGAAGCATGTTGAATCTTGCTGTGTCGAGAGGCTTGGTGAAGATGTCGGCCAAATGAATATCTGCATGAACTTTTTCCAGCCGAACATCCTTGTTCTCGACATGATTCCTTATGAAATGATGCTTCATGTTGATATTCTTAGTGCGCGAGTGCAATACAGGGTTGTGCGTGATTCCAATTGCACTCGTGCTATCGCACATGATTGGCGTTTCCTTAGATTCAATCCCATAATATGACAACTGTTGCTGCATCCAAAGGATCTGCATACAAAGAACTACCAATGACATAGTACTGATTGGTAGTGGAAAGTGAGTTTGCCAATTGCTTCTTACTGAACCAAGAAACAAGTCTAGGTCCAAGAAAGTGACAAGTTCCACTTGTACTCTTCCTATCTAGCTTGCAGCCTCCGAGGTCCGAGTCGCTGTATCCAACTAAATCGAATCCGCCTTCTTTAGGATACCACAGTCCTACATTGATTGTTCCTTTAATATACTTGAGGATTCGTTTAGCTGTATTGAAGTGTGATTCCTTGGGTGCTACTTGATATCTCGCACACACTCCTACAGCAAACTGGATATCGGGCCTGCTAGCCGTTAGGTACAGGAGAGAGCCAATAAGCTTCCTGTAGAGTGATTGGTTATCCGGCTTTCCGGCTTCATCAGCACTAATTTGCACGGAAGTGCTCATGGGGGTTGACGATGATTTGGAAGTGTTCATTCCAAATTTGTTGAGAAGCTCCTTGCTGTATTTTTCCTGGTTGATGAAAATCCCTGTAGGCAACTGCTTTACCTGCAAACCTAGGAAATAACTAAGTTCTCTCATCATACTCATTTCAAATTTACTTTGCATGAGATGAGAGAACCTTTGACATAAAGCAAGGTTAGTTGAACCAAATATAATGTCATCTACATAGATTTGAACCATTAGAAGGTCATCGCCTTCCTATATTTTGAACAATGTCTTGTCCACAACACCTTTCTCAAATCCATTATCGGTTAGATACTGGGACAGGGTTTCATACCATGCTCTAGGGGCTTGCTTAAGTCCATACAGTGCTTTCCTCAGCCTGTATACTAGATAGATTCCGTCTGTCTTGGCAAACCCTGGTGGCTGTTCAACATAAACTTCTTCGGCAAGGTATCCATTTAGGAATGCACTTTTGACGTCCATTTGGTATACAATGAAGCTCTTATGGGCGGCAAAGGCTAAAATATCCTAATGGCTTCTAGTATGGCTATAGGGGCAAAAGTTTCATCGTAGTCTATGCCTTCTTCCTGTCTATAGCCTTGTGCGACTAGTCTGGATTTATTCCTTATAATTAGTCCATTTCGATCCTTCTTATTTCTAAATACCTATTTGGTTCCAATAACTGATTGATGCGTAGGTCTGGGTACAAGATACCATACATTGTTTCTCTCGAAACCGTTAAGCTCTTCTTCCATATATGTTATCCAATGAGAATTATTAAGAGCTTCTATGGTAGAAACAGGTTCAGACTGGGCTAAGAATACAGCAATAGTGCACATATTGAGTCTTCTAAGCTCGGATTGAGATTTCCATTCAGGGAATGGTGATATCTCAGTATCTAGTTCTTCTTGTGCACACAGTACATTTCCTTGTGTATTCTGTATTCTCCTACGAGTAGAAACACCAGCATTAATGTTTCCAATGATCAGCTCTTGCGGGTGATCTCTCAACCATCTTCGGTCGGGTTCTAATTCAGGGTCCCATACTGTATCTTGAGTTGATGTAGATACAACTTCAGCTTGTACAACATCGGCTTCATCTACGTTGATTCTTACAGCTGCGGGGTTGATTTCTATGTCAACAACAGGTTCCATGAGAGTTGGTGGATCTAAGATGGAAAGTTGTTGGATGGTCTGAGTAACAGCTTCTACTCCTGTAGGGTCATGGTGAGGTTCGTTGAACACTACATGAACTGATTCCTCAATCGTCAGCTTCCTTTTATTAAAGATCCTGTAATCTTTTCTGATAGAGGAATATCCTGCAAATATTCCTTCATCCGACTTCTCATCAAAGGTTCGAAGTTGATGCTTCCCATTGTTCAACACATAGCACCTGCATCCAAAAATGTGAAAATATGAAACTAACGGAGTTTTGTTGTTCCATACCTCGTATGCTGTTTTGTTGTGGTGCTTGTTGACGATACAGCGGTTTTGAGTGTAGCATGCTGTATTGGTTGCTTCACCCCAGAAATGCTGTGGCAACTTGCTTTTGGCAATCATTGTCCTTGTTGCTTCTTTCAGCATCCTATTCTTTCACTCGCCAACACCATTTTGTTGAGGTGTACGGGCAGCTGAGTATTCGTGTTGTATCCCATTTTCCGAACAGTATTGCTCTATAAAGTGATTAGTAAATTCTGTACCTTTGTCGGAACGAATGGACACGATACTCGATCCTTTTTCATTTTGAAGCCTTCTCAGGAGCTCGGGCAGATTTGATGTTGTTTCCTTCTTCTTGCTTAAGAAGATTGTCCAAGTATACCTGGAGTAATAATCAACAACAACAAGACAATATTTCTTACCTCCCAAACTTACCGGTTCTACAGGACCATAGAGATCTATGTGTAACATTTCCAACACTCTGTGGGTTGAGAGGTAGGATTTGCTCTTCAAGGTGGACTTGATTTGCTTGCCTTTTTGACATGGTCCACAGACACTGTCTTTTTGGAATGATACATTCGGCAATCCTCTAACCAGTCCATGTCTTGAGAGCTTGTTGATCGTCCTGAAGTTGATGTGTGACATCCTCTTGTGCCATAGCCAGCTTAGATCTGTAGTGCATTTGGCAACGAAACAGGAATTGTGGAGCTCATAGGCTTCCCGTCAGCAATATACAGATTACCTGATCTGCTTCCTGTGAGCACAACTTCTTTGATCAGGATGTTCTTGACTCTACAGTGATCTATATAGAATTTCACCGAGAACTGTTTGTCACAGAACTGGCTAATACTAAGTAGATTGTACTGTAAGCCTTCAACATATGCAACATCGGTGACCTTAAATTTTCTTACAAGAAGGTTTCCTTTCCCTCTTGTTCTTCCTTTAGATTTATCACCGAAGCACACTTTTGGACCGCGACCTTCTACGAAATCTGATAGCTTGTTTTATCTCCGGTCATGTGCCGAGAGCATCCACTATCTCCGTTATGCTGAGGTGTTCCGGGAGGAGTAAGTTGTGAAACAATTCCACAACTCCTAAGATGATCATCGAACTCTTGGCTCAAGTATTCGCAACCTCGATCCGATCGAAGGGCTTTAATTTTCTTTCCAAGTTGATTCTGTACTTCATTCTGGAATATTTTGAACATTTCAAATGATTCATATTTATACTTCATAAGATAAACATATCCATATCGGCTAAAATCATCGGTGAATGTAATGAAGTATTGGTATCCGCCTCTGGTATGAGTGCTAAGAGGTCCGCATACATCAGTATGTATTAGGCCTAACAGATCACTAGCCCTTTCCCCATGACCGGTGAAAGGATTCTTCGTCATCTTGCCCAATAAACAAGATTCGCATGTCCCATATGATTCATAGTCAAAAGAGTCTAAAAGTCCATCATTATGGAGTTTAGAAATGTGTTTCTCGTTTATGTGACCAAGTCGACAATGCCATAAGTAAGTCAGATTACAATCATTGAGCTTAGGTTTCTTGGATGCAATGTTATAGACTCCAAAGTATCGGACTCATCTAGATCAATATTGTAAAGGCCAGTATATAACTTTGCAGTACCATAAAGCAAGTCATCAAAGAAAATACGAATGATCTTATTCTTAATAAGAAAATTGTAACCTTCACAATTTAATGTAGAAGCTGAAATAATATTCCTATTCATAGCAGGAACATAATATCAATTGTTCAAAACTAACAAAAGCCCATTGGGTAAAACTAGATCATAAGTTCCTACGGCTAGTGCAGCAACTCTTGCTCCATTGCCAACTCTTAGATCCACTTCCCCTTTCTTCAGTTCTCTACTGGTTCTCAACCCCTGCACATTTGTACAAAAGTGAGATCCACATCCAGTATCTAATACCCAGGAGTTAGAGTTAGATAAGTTAACTTCTATAACAAATATACCTGTGGCAGTCTCACTGCCCTTGGTACGCTTTAGCTCTTCCAACTAAATCTTGCAATTTCTTTTCCAGTG
Organism: Orobanche coerulescens; assembly: GCA_033398695.1. Classification (NCBI taxonomy): domain Eukaryota; kingdom Viridiplantae; phylum Streptophyta; class Magnoliopsida; order Lamiales; family Orobanchaceae; genus Orobanche; species Orobanche coerulescens. The sequence continues at coordinate 129,771,879 of CM065817.1, forward strand.
TCCTGGTTTATTGCAATGATGGCAATTTCCATCTTTGGGAGCTTTAGCCTTGAAACCCGGCCTAGTAGGGTCTTTAGATTTGGCAACTTTTGCCTTACCCCTGCCCTTGCCTTTGTTCATAAAGGATTTACCTTTGCTGACCATCAACACATGGCTTGGTTTCTTCTTAATATTCTGCTCAGCCATTTTAAGCATCCCATGCAGCTCAGCAATGGACTTCTCCATCTCATTCATATTATAGTTCATAATGTGTTGTGCGGCGATTAATACGCCTCGATGGCGATCGGCATAATGATGAGAGAGCCAACCATAGAAGACATACTCTGGGCAAACACCCAGCAGTCGGCACCCGCGGCGATCGTTTTTTGGTATCTGGCGATCGTCTTTTGGTATCTGGCGATCGTTTGTGATGTCCAACTAGAGACGATCGCCTCGTGCCACGTATGAATCCAACATCCGTCAAAGTCGTCGAAGACCGAATCTTGGACGGTGACCCACGTGCAGATCCACAAAGGGCGCCGACAGATAAGACCTTTGACCCCATCCTGTCACCTACCTCACCTACCGACAGGGTCGCCGAAAGGTACAAAGTGGGTCCTCCTGACAAATGACTCAGACGCGTGCGAGCTTCCCATCGCTCGCACCTGCCGCCAGCAGCAGCCCCAGACTTTAAGGGAACAGCCCCACGTGACGGGATGATCGGCCATCTTATTATAATATAGAAAACGGCGGTCGCCCGCGATCGCCGGAGAGGTCCCAGCAACCTTGTCTCCTATAAATAGGAAACTCACAACAACGGCCAAGGAGAGGCTGATATTACCGTGAATACAGTGTAAAAACATACAGAGAGAGAATCAAAGACTCATCTGGCAATTACTTACACATTCCTAGTGATATTCATACACACTTACATTACATCCAAAGCAAGAACTCACAGATTTTCATATCTGGTTCTTCCGGCAATCTACACGCTCTACAGCTTAGATAACTAGAAATCTTTACACTCATTGTAATAGATTCTAACATTAATACTTGTACTCCACAGTATATTTATTAATAACATCTCGCGAGAGCATTCAAGCCCTGGATTAACAACCCCGACAAATCTTGTGTTATTTATTTCCCCGCGGAAGTGTTATCGCATTTGTTTGTTACTCGATCATTCCAGCAATACTATCTCCAGATAATATTTTGGGTAACAACATAATGAACTGACCGAAACTTTCGGGCAATGAGTTTAGGATCACATCCGTGGAGTGCTCCTTAGAAAGTGGAAAACCAAGACTTTCAAGATGATCAATATATCCTTTCATCTTGAGCACGTGAGCGCTGACACATGTCCCCTCAACCATCTTGCAAGCATACAAGGCTTGAAAGGTCTCATACCTCTCTTGCCTATCATGCTTCGAGAAAGTTTCCTTGAGGTAAGCATTTAGCTCATAAGCTTCCATTTCCTCCATATTCTTCTGAAGTTCTGGACAAATGGTGGCCAACATAAGACAACCGACATCAATGGAATCATCACAATGTTTCTTCAATTTGTCTTTTGTTGCTTTGTTTGCATTGTCAGCTGGCTCATCGGGAATCTTTTCCTCAAGAACATACAGCTTTCTTTCTTGCTTGAGAACTATTCTCAAGCTCCGGATCCAATCCAGATAGTTGCTGCCGTTTTCTTTAAGCTTGTCCTTCTCAAGGACAGATCATAGTGAAATGGTGTATGTGTTGTTTGATGCCATTCTACAAAATTCAATATGCAAAATATTTAGTTACATTATTTTATTTCTCGAAAAATACTCCCACTAAAACAATGTACCCTCAATTTACAACATTTGTAATTTTAGTGGGCTAAGATCCCATTTCGCACAATCCTAAACTCAGCTTTGGCATGACGCCTAGAATTGAGCTACTTTAGGTGGATAACTCTTTATCGATTACATCATATGTAACTCTTAGATTATATCATGGGATTTGGCATCGTATGCCCAAGCATGTTATAATCTCATCTTATGCCTTAAGGTTCAAAACTATTTTGATTTCCAAATTCATTAAACGTATAGGTATCACCATTACCTATCCTTCCTTACTACGATAATCCGAGTGCCCAGATTTGGCATGACCCACTCATGATGATCGAAGTCTTGATAGGTGTTTTTCAAATGAACGGCATTAAAATTTTAACGAGGGATTTTTATCCTATGTTAATGTCTATGTTTGCTAACATACATCTAAACATACATAGCATCACATACATGCATAAATTTAAACATACATCGCATCACATGACAATAAAGCATAGGACCGTGTATAGCATGACCATAATCCTAACGTGATTTTCATGAGCCAACATGAAAATCACAAAGGTCATCTAAAGGGTTAAATATGGTCTTCATAGATCTTCCCAACTCCTTGGAACGTCATACGCGATCAATTTGCTCCTCGAGTCCGTCTTTCTCGTCCTTCTTGTCTTCATTACATTAATGAAATTTAATACTACACTATTAAATTAAATTACAAGAAGTGCAAACGACACGCAGGCCGTAAAATAATAAACAATTTAAATAGACGACTCGCAGGCCGTAAAACCAATTATAATTAAACGACACGCAGGCCGTAAAACCAACCCATAAGAAATTAAATTATCCAATCACATTGGTCAATTTATGGTCATGCCATACACCACGCACATACCATAAATAATTATCAAATAATTAATAAAGCATGTAATAATAGAAATTAAAATCTGTCTGACAGTCAGACTATAAATAAAATTTGAGTCATCACATGAACAAATCTGGACTTGGCCGGGATGGTTGTCTTTGTGCCCTGGGAATGTGTCCGCCGGTTCGAAACCCTGATTCTGATTGCAACATTTTGCAACTATAATTGCCAAATTTACTTTTATATTAAAATGGCTTATAAAAAGAACTACTGAAAAGTTACCAAAAACAGGACCCAGCCGAGATGGTAAGTGGTGCAGAAGGAAAGCCGAATGGCGCGGGATCGAATCCCAGTTTTTGCAGAATTATTTTTGCAATATTTAAAACAGATTTATTTGCCTTTAATAAAACCTTTCGTGTATTGTTTTCAAAATAAAGTTGCAGCCCACATGGTAAGTCGGCGGAAGGCGGTCAGATTGACCAGGGTTCGAAACCCTAGTAGTGCGAAAACATTTTTTTTAAATAAAATTAGCCCGCGGGTCCAGCTCTGACCCAACCCGACCCGGGTCCGACCCGACTCGGAACAGATCCAAGCATGCACGATTACGGAGCGTAAATTCGCAAAACAAATCCAGAAAATTTATTTTTGACGATCCGATTTAATCAAATTAAACCAGAAAAATTATTTTATAAAATCTATATTTTATAAACATAATCAGGAACATAATTTACACATAAATATGTTCTACACAAACAATTAAATTACATGCAAGTTGGCTCCGATACCACTGTTGGGTTTTCTATGCATCGAATACAAAATAATCGGAGTAAAAACGCAGCGGAACAATAAACGTGAAAACCCAATTTAGGATCTCATGCAGTAATTTAATTATTTAATTAAAGAGTTAATCGAATTACCTTAATCCGATTGAACAATTCTAGATCCGGACTAGAAGCAGATGAATATCTCCTTCCTCTTTTGGTGATCCACACACGAACAATTCCACAAGCCAGATTGCTAGATCTCATTTAATAATATTGATAAATAGTACAACACAAGTTCCTTACTAGAAGGATTGTACTATTGATCAAGATCAACTAAGGGAAGAGGGTTAGACGACCGACTTCGTTCTCCTATAGTATGAGGAAGAGGTCGATTTTTTTCTTCTTCTTGGAGAGGGAGGCATTTTTTTTTATTGAGTTCTTATGACAACTCCTTGTCATGGATCTCTTATTTATACTAAGTAATCTCTAGATTCAATAATCTAGTATTTGCTTAGTTGCCCCTCAACTTATTAAATAATACAATATGTATAATATCCAATATTATATATTACTTATTATTTAATCTCCTTATAAATATAATATCCAATATTATATTTATTATTCCCAGTTGATATTTATTCCTACTTGTCTATAATTGTCGTACGTGCGACCCAAAAGGCTTATATTATGTTGGCAATTATTTAATACCTTATTAAATAATAAATCATAAGCGGCCTCTAGTAAGACATTATGATTACCCAAATAATATAAGTTAATAGTCCATTAAACCTTTTAACGTGTCAAATCCCTTTGTCACGCGATATCATATTTGAACTAAGTCATGGAGTCTGTCATACTTATTTATGTTCAAATGCTTTCTCGATCTTAAGTATCAAATGACTCTTCATTTGAGCATGGCCATGCATTTCCTTCAGTCCTACTTATCGAGGGGCCCAGCAGATATCTCTCTCACTTAAGAGAGGGACAAATTCCCATCTTGATTATTCATTGCCCTCTACATGACTCCCACTAATCTCGATCGCTAACCTTTATGATCACTATGTTTCAGATGACGTTGGATTACGTCAAGGCATAGCAGTTATCATGTTGGACTCTATGATAATCTCAGGTTCAAGGATTTATTGACATACTGTTATATTGAGATTCACTTATGACATTTCCATGCAGTGATCTCAATGCGGGTCAGTCCAGTATTAGTTCTCCAACCAATACCCATAAGATTGATCCATACCATACGCATAATCATCCGATGATTATCAATCAAACTTATACTAGTATATTAATCACTTGAGTCTCTACTCAACGCGATTTTACGAGGGACATTTGAATAATTTTATTATTCGTGAATAACTATTATTCGATTATTATAATATTGAAACATGCACACATTATAATAATCAACGAGAAATAAATGATATAAAATAACTTTATTTAAATGTGACAGTTACAAATCTAGGCACATCGAATGACCTAGGGCACTATTCCCAACAGGATTGTCACGGGGTGGCGTATGTGCATAGATTATAGGAAATTGAATAAAGCCACTAGAAAAGACCATTTCCCTTTACCTTTTATTGATCAAATGTCAGATAGATTAGCCGGACACGATTTCTATTGCTTTCTTGATGGTTATTCTGGGTATAATCAGATTATATAGCCCCAGAAGACCAAGAAAAGACGACGTTTACATGTCCTTACGGCATTTTCGCTTATAGGCGCATGCCGTTTGGTTTATGTAATGCGCCGGCCACTTTTCAACGGTGCTTGATGGCTATTTTTTCTGACATGGTAGAGCATTGCATTGAGATTTTTATGGATGATTTTTCTGTTTTTGGTGATTCATTTGATATGTGTTTGCAGAATTTGCAGAAAGTCCTAAAAAGATGTGAAGAAACAAATTTGGTCTTGAACTGGGAGAAGTGCCATTTTATGGTCCAGGAAGGCATTGTACTTGGCCACCGAATATCCTCACATGGTATTGAAGTCGACCGGGCAAAAATTGAAACAATCGAGAAGATGCCTCCACCTACTTCGGTAAAAAGGATAAGGAGTTTTTTGGGACACACCGGTTTTTACCGCCGGTTTATTAAGGATTTTTCAAAGATCACGAAGCCGTTGTGCAATTTGCTCATGAAGGATGTTACATTTAATTTTGACGAGTCATGTACAGAAAGTTTCGATCTATTGAAGAAAGCTCTAAGCACCGCCCCGGTAATAGTTGCTCCAGACTGGGACCTTCCGTTCGAGTTGATGTGTGATGATAGTAATTTTGCCATTGGGGCTGTTTTGGGACAGAGGAGAGGGAAAGTGTTCCACGTCGTGTATTATGAAAGCCGAACTCTTGACGACGCCCAAAGAAATTATGCCACAACGGAAAAGGAATTGCTAGCGGTAATCTTTGCTTTTGATAAATTTCGGGCGTATTTGTTGGGGAAGAAAGTAGTGGTGTGGACCGACCATTCGACAGTCAAATACCTTTTGGAGAAGAAGGATGCTAAACCAAGGTTGATTAGCTGGGTGCTTCTCCTTCAAGAATTCAACTTGGAAATTCGCGACAAAAAGGGGACTGAGAATGTTATTACCGATTACCTTTCACGGTTAGAGAGTCCCCTTGAGAAGGGAGAAAGTCATCCACAAATCATAGAAACCTTTCCCGATGAACAGCTCTACAAGTTGGGTTCGCAACACGCGCCTTGGTATGCTAATCTAGTGAACTATTTTGCGAGCAAAACAATTCTGAATGACCTCTCGCGCCATCAAAAGAAGAAGTTGATTTCAGACGCTAAGTATTACTTGTGGGACGATCCTTTTCTATTTAAAAGATGCCCTGATCAAATCATTCGCAGATGTGTTCCGGATGAGGAAATCCACAGTGTGCTGAATCATTGTCATGCATCACCCTACGGTGGGCATTTTAGCGGAAATAGAACAGCGGCAAAGGTCTTACAATCGGGGTTCTATTGGCCGTCATTATTCAAAGATGCTCACTCTTTTGTGTCCACGTGTGAACGGTGTCAACGGACGGAAAACATCTCAAAACGACATGAAATGCCGTAGAACACCATACTTGAGGTTGAATTGTTCGACGTATGGGGGATCGACTTCATGGGTCCATTCCCTCCATCAAATAAGAATCTCTATATTTTGGTAGCAGTGGACTATGTCTCAAAGTGGGTCGAAGCGGTGGCACTACCAATGAATGGGTCCAATGTCGTAATCAAATTTATAAAAAAATATATTTTCACGCGTTTTGGGACTCCACGTGCTATTATCAGTGATGGTGGTTCACACTTCGACAACAAATTCCTTGATGCGGTCTTGAGAAAGTACGGAGTCACTCATCGTGTTGCTACAGCCTACCATCCCCAGAAGAGCGGTCATGTCGAGATATCAAATCGAGAGCTAAAGTGGATCTTAAAAAAAACAGTCAGCTCGTCTCGAAAAGATTGGTCCTTTAAACTCGATGATGCACTTTGGGCATACCGTACTGCGTATAAAACACCTATCGGGATGTCGCCTTACAGATTAGTTTATGGGAAAAGTTGTCATTTGCCCGTAGAGATGGAACATCATGCTTACTGGGCGATAAAGAAATTAAATTTTGATCTTAAATCTGTTGGTGAAAAGCGTTGTTTGCAGCTGAACGAGCTGGAGGAAATTCGCCACGATGCATACGAAAATGCGAAGCTTTATAAGGAGCGGACAAAGATTTGGCATGATAAGCACATCACACAGCGAGAGTTCGTCCCGGGTCAAGAGGTGTTGTTGTTTAATTCTAGCTTAAGGTTATTCCCTGGGAAATTGCGTTCACGATGGTCGGGACCGTTTACAGTAGTTCAAGTATTTCCACACGGAGCGGTAGAAGTACAAAAAGATGACCGTAAATTTAAAGTTAATGGGCACCGGTTGAAGGCCTACTTGGGTAATCCAATAGACGCGCAGAAGACGAGCGTCGTCTTATCCACCGCCGGATGAATGCTAGAAAAGTCCGGCTGAAGACTATAAACTTAGCGCTTCTCGGGAGGCAACCCGAGTATTAGTTGTAGATTTTTGTTTTTCAGTGTTTTCTTGCATTTTAGAATTTTTATTTTTTATCATTTTTGCTTTGATATGCTTATCTCTCGCGTTCTAAGTGTTTTCCTTTGAAAATTCTGTGCAGGAATCACCCTAGGGGCAAAATTCAGCAATGGGCCGCGGCACAAGGATAGTGAGCCGCGGCACACACAAGTTGACACAAAAAGGCCAACCGAACTGTACTCTGTGCCGCGGCACAACCTTACTGAGCCACGGCACACCCGGTCCATGAGCCGCAACACATATGCACTGAGCCGCGGCACGTCAAATGTCCAAGAAACTCCCAGGAAGCTGTACTCCGTGCCGGGGCACGGACCAAATGAGCCGCGGCACACTTACACTATGAGCCGCGACACCCATATGTTGAGCCGCGGCACACGGCAACATAACAAACAGGCTCAGGCAGGCTGTACTCTGGGTCGCGGCTCACTTAAGCTGTGCCGCGGCCCCTGTTGCGAAGATGAACAGCCCAGCACCCCTTTTTAACATCAATCGACCGGCACACCAGGTAAGTTCCATTCCTTTCTTCGCACAACGCTCGGCCGAACCCTACTCAAGTCTTCTTCTTCTTGCATTCTTCAATCCAAGGCAAGGTAATTCTCATCTCTGAATCTTAATTGCAACATAGAATTAAAAGTGAGGTGATGTTTCTTATTCATGGTTTAATATGTTGTTAGTTTTCTTAAAGTGCTATCAATGTTGAGTTAGATTATGAAATTATTGATTGATTATTGATGGTAATTATTGATTATGAATAAATTGTTGATGTTATTTGTCGTTTGTCATGGCTATATATTTATGTTGTTATTTTTGGGGATTGGATTTAGCCATTATAATTCTTGTTCTTCATTTAAACCCATGCATGCTAAGTGTTTGATGAAATGCGTCAATGAAAAAAACTTTGAGCCAAACGTTTTTAAAACTATATGCAACGAATTATTTTATCAGATTACATTGTACCCCAACCCTTACGTCATGCTTAAACTTGAAAGCTCAGCCTTAATTTCCTCTTCGATGATACAAGACTCTATATTCACGTTTCGTGTATTTTAAGTCGAGAGTGGTGTAATTTTCCTTAAAGGTTGTTTAATTTCCGGTGTTTATTTTTTCAGGAACCTCGACATGGATAGAAAAAGGAAGATAAGCACGAGGGCTAGGCCATCCACACCACCCTCCTCGCCGGACGAGGCCGGCACCAGTTCATGAGCGGACATTAGGGGAGTACTTGACCTTTTCTTTTATCGCATATTATTATCTATGTCCATTGAGGTCAATGTACGTCCTAAGTTGGGGGGGTTTACTTTCTGTTACTTTTTACTCATTCGTTGTTATTTTTTCGTTATGTTTGACGCTAGCCTTGCTTGTCTTGTTTTTATTTGCATTCGTGAATTTTACGTGCTTCCTTGTGTAAAACTGGTGATATGACACTGATTTCTCTTTGGAAGAAACGGTTGAGTTTTAGTCGAGTTATAATCTGCGATATTTATTTCCTCTGAGTATTCATTTAGGTCTGATAATTTTCGTGATTGTAGAAATTTTAGCGTATAAGAAAGGAGACATACGTGTTTTCAAATCGCCGTCTATACGTTTGGTTATACTTTTCGCGTAGCTAGTCATCCAGTAACATGAGTCGTGTTGGCACTTAAATTGAGTTTAGAGTCGTATTGTGTTTCCCAAAAAGTTGAGAAATTATACATGTTCTATGATGGGAAGTCTAGTAACCGGGGGTATTCGCATGACCCGTTGTTTACTCTCGCGTAAAACGACAACCCTGAATAGACTAATGATTTAGAGATATCGCATGTGCCGATGATGGGAAGCTTAGTAACCGGGGGTATTCACGTGACCCGTTGTTTAGTCTCGCATAAAACAGCAACCTTGATCGGACGTGCGAGAATAGCTATTCGAGTTTTTTGTCCCCTGCAGAGGGGAACTTAGTAACTAGAAGCATACATGTGCCCCATGAGTGCCTTTTACGTCAAACGGTTCCCCAATACATGAGAATGGAAATACACCCTAGGGTCATCCCGATGAAACATCCCGAGAGCCGGAACCTAGTGGTTAACTCGAATCATTTTATTGATCATATATGAGGGAATGCTTTCCGAGGATTATTTTTGACGATGAAACTCTTGAAATTTTTGCCACTAGACTGTGGGACTGGGCGAGTTGGCTTGTATTATCTAACCCTTCATATTGGCAGTCGGTTAAATTCACGCTTGTTAATCTTTGAGCTTGTTTTTCTTCATGAACGATTGATTAGCATTAAAAATGGTTACTTTGTGGAAACAGTGTCCTTGATGTGACTCACTAATACGATACTCGTATTATTCTTTGAGATTTTCAGGGTAGTGTTGATTAAGTTGAGCACTATGGATTTGCACGATCATTCACGATACTTTTTGTTTAAAAATTAATTTTTGCTTGAGGACAAGCAAAGGCTCAAGTTTGGGGGTATTTGTTAGGCGTATTTTTATGCGTTTATTTATCATTATTTTGTATCCATTTTATGTATAAATCTGCATAAATAAGCTTTTAATGCACTATTCTTATATGTTTTGCAGAAAATTGGAGTCCGGAAGCTTAAACGACGAAAAACGGGCGAAAACGACGATTTCTGGTCACGAGCCGCGGCACAAGGAAAGTGAGCTGCGGCACACGCACGGCACAGCAAGGCGCTGAACCAACTGTACCGGGGGCCGCGGCACGTTGAAGCTGAGCCGCGGCCCATGAAGAAAAATGCGCCCACGTATAAGGCGCTGAGCATTAAGGTCCGCGACACATACTTACTGAGCCGCGGCCCACGGGGCGGTTTTGATGGATTTGCCGCGTTTCTGGGCCATTTTTGGAGCCTGTTCTCGAACCAATCCACGGACGCATTTTGGAGACGACGGATGGTTATAAATAGGGAGTGAAGGTCTGAAAAAGGGGGAATCGAATCATCGAGGAATCAAAGAGAAGAAGAAAAACACCAAGGAGCAGAGCGCAGAAGCTAGAGAATGGAGGAATCCGAGTTCTTCGACTGCGTTTGATTTTTATGCTTTCTTTAATTCTTTTTGTATTTTTATTTTCTAGCATGTCAGGCTAGAAACCCTATTCTAGGATTTTGATGAAACCGAGGTTTTGATGAATTAACTTTCGATTTTGCATTATCAATATAATTCCCTTTTCTATTGAGTTTTCCCCAATTGTTCTTAATGCTTTCAATTGTGTGGCCTATAATTGAATTGTTTTAGTTAGCAACTCGAATCGGGAGAGGAGAGTTGGTAGGAAAAATTGGTGAGAACCGTTTTATCTTGTGAGATAGGAATATACTCATAGGAATTACGTGGCTTGTCTGAAGATTCCGTGCTTTTTTCCTATTGTCGAATTAATTCACCTAGGAATAGAGTGTGTTATTCGCCTTAGAAAAATCTATTGACCTCGGGAGAGGCGATAGAGTATTTTAGCAACATTCGCCTTCAATATATTGGGAAATCATTAAATTCATATAATCGAGAATAATTCGGATAAACCGAGGTGGATTCACAATCCTAGATTATTTCCTTATTTGATTTTCTTTCTTCAAATAATCGATTTTACTATTTATTCTTTTTAGTTAATACTTACACCTCCATTTTCGATCGTTCAGATAAAATTAGAATACTTATAAATTGGTAGTTAGTAAGTCAGTCCTCGTGGGAACGATATCTTACTTATCACCTTATTACTTGTTTACGACAACGTGCACTTGCGTTCACCAAATCTCGCAACGGACCTCAATAAAATAAAGATTCAAGAATTATTCTCTGACCTGAAGGCTTATGATTTCGAACTCCCAAGTTCATCATCAAACCAGCCTGCTGAGAAGGGAATAGCATTTGCAGCCGAGTCCCTCGCCAAGAGCTTATCTGATGTTAAACCTCTAAATCTACTCGATTTCGAGGAAGAGATGGCATTTATAATGCAAATATTCAGCAATTTCCGAAAGAATTACTCCAAATATAAGAAAAATTATAAGGAGAATCCATGGAGAAATCAAAAAGCTGGAAGCTGGAAGGTGGAATGCTATAATTGTAATAAGACATGACACATTTAAATCGACTGTCCTGATCTTAAGAAGGACGAGATCAAGAAGGAGGTGAGCAGAAAAGAAGGTCGAAGGAAAGCCCTCATTGGAGAAGACCAAGAGAAAGTGGAATCAAGCAGCGGATTCTTCTCTGATAACAATGAGAAATATGACTGTCTGATGGCCAACCTAGCTGATGAAGAGGTAACATCAAAACCCTCTAATTAAAATAATAGTTCAGACATGTCACAAGGCATGGACTTGCACGAGTCTGTAAATCAGCTCCTCAAAGACTTCGAGAAATTAAAATATGCACACCTATCTGTATCATCCGAGAAGACTCAACTGCAAGATGAGAATAGGCAGCTGAAAAACGATTTTAAAAAACTCAGCCTAGAATTGAATAAAACCAAATCTGATCTTGAAAACAGGTTGCAGGCAACTTTAAAAACCAGGCTGATAGCTGAGATAAAAAGATTAACTGTTTTAAATAGTGAGAAATCAGCTACACTTGCTCATGTCAAAGCTGAGTTTACTAAACTGACTCAGCTAAGTAAAACTCAGGCGGAGGAAATAACCTCCCTGAAAGAGTCTCTAACTCTGGACGAATTGTGTATGAACAAAAGGCCACTATACTCCAGATCAGGCCTTGGATATGATCCTAACACTCCCTCTAGCTCTAAAACTACTTTTATCAAGGGAGAAACACTTGTCCCATATGCTGAGCCTAATTACAAACCTGTGTTTCAAAATAGGCAACAACAAAGTCACAAGTCTAGGCTGCAGCCAAGGTATACAAGGCAGCCACCTAGACATGAGACTAGGCAATGGCCAAGGCAGAAGCAGCAGCCAGACAACATGCCCATTATTACCAAAGACTCCCGAAAAATAGATTTCAAAATGGGAGGGGCAAATGGAAACCTCAAGGTTATCCAAATTTTCAAAATGAACAGGTGTGGAGACCACAAAGATTTTATAAATGGTCTCAGCCAAGATTTAGGAATGGCCCACACCATCAATTATATGACATATCTAGTACACAATCCTAACCGAGGATACAGGCCCAGACAATACACACCTTTTAGGGGCAATCACCTTTTATGGGATATTTACAAAGAAGCAAGGCATATAGAGTTTTTAACAAAAGACCCTTAGTTGTGGAGAAAACACCTCATGTTGTATTTGATGAATCTTCTGTTGAGTACAGGAAAAAGGTGGAATTAATTGAGAACAAACTCAAATCTGCCACCCTAGAAGAAGTTATCATCCATGATACAGGAATGGTGGAATCACCTGAAGACCCATCTATAGCTAATAAAGACCCAACTGCAGATCAGATAGGACCTCAGAACCTACCTGATGCAGTTGCTGCTGATGAAGACCCATCTGTAGCTGATAAAGACCTATCTGCAGACCAGACAGGACTTCCACCTGCAGATGACAAGACCGTAGCTGATCCAGTTGCAGATCAAGGAAGCCAGAATCAAGCTGATGCTGAGAGAGAAGAAATCCAACAAAGCAAATCTACAGGGGGAACAGACCTGGAGAAGAAGATATTCCTTAGTGGCTTAAGGATCATCCCATACAACAGATAATTGGGAAGCTTACTGATTGAGTCAAGACCATACAGTCCACTCTACCCGCAGGAATGGCAATGTTCTCATGCTTTATGTCTCAAATAGAACCCAAGACTACAGAACAAGCTTTGGAAGATTAATCATGGATCAATGCAATGCAAGAAGAGCTTAATCAGATGGAAAGGAACAATGTTTGGGAACTAACAGACAGACCAGATTACAAGAAGGTTATTGGCACCAAATGGGTGTACAAGAACAAATGCGATGAAAATGGAGCTGTTGTTAGGAATAAAGCCAGACTTGTTGTTAAAGGCTATGCACAATGTGAAGGAATAGATTTTGATGAAACTTATGCACCTGTTGCAAGATTAGAAGCCATCAGGCTATTCCTTGCATATGCAGCATTCAAAGATTTTGAAGTCTACCAAATGGATGTGAAGAGTGCCTTTCTTAATGGAATTCTAGAAGAAGAAGTCTATGTGGAGCAACTCCCTGTATTTGTCAAAGGAGACAAAATCTACAAACTTTTAAAAGCTCTATATGGACTTAAGTAGGTACCAAGAGCATGGTATGAAACATTATCTGTGTTTCTAGAAAAGAATGGTTTCAGCAAAGGAAAGGTGGGCAAGACTATTGAGAGTGGATCACGAAGGCCACATATTACTAGTTCAAATATATGTGTATGATATCATATTTGGCTCAACCAATCCAGATCTGTGTGAGAAATTCTCAAATCTCATGCAAGGAGAATTTGAGATGAGCATAATGGGAAAGCTAAATTCTTCCTAGGATTGCAAGTAAAACAGATGGAAAATGTAATTTTCATCAACCAAGCCAAATATACAAGAGATTTAATCAAGAGATTTGGAATGGAATCGGCCAAGTCAGCAAAAATTCCTATGATCACAAGCACACACCTAGATGCAGATGAAGAAGGCATATCAGTGGATTTAACCCACTATATAAGACTCATTGGATCACTTCTTTATCTGACTGCAAGCAGGCCAGACATTTCATATGCTGTAGGAGTATGTGCACGATTTCAATCCAAACCCAAGCAGTCATACCTGGAAGCAGCTAAGAGGATCATTAAATATCTTGAGTCTACCATTAATTTTGGATTATGGTATCCTAAAGATAACAACTTTGAGTCGTCAGGATATTCAGATGCAGATTTTGCAGGATGTAAGATTAATAGGAAAAGCACTAGTGGAACGTGCCAATTCCTAGGAACCAGAATGATATCCTGGTTTAGCAAGAAGAAGGTATCTAATTCTATCTCAACAACAGAGTCAGAATACCTAGCTGCAGGTAGCTGTTGTGCCCAGATTTTATGGATCAAAACAGTTAAGGGACTACAACATCATTGCAAATGAAGTCCCAATTTGGTGCGACAACCCAGTATTGCACTCAAGGACGAAGCACATTGATGTCAAACATCATTTCATAAGAGATCATGTGCTTAATAAGAGATTCAGAGTAGAAAGAGACAACACAGAATACCAGATTGCTGACATATTCACCAAACCTTTATGAGAAGAAAGGTTTTTGGAGCTCAGCAGGGAACATAGATTACTAGATTGGGAATCTAGTACTGACAAGAAAGCTGACTGAAGCAGATCAGACGAGGGACGTACTAAGATGATCACAGGCATCAGATCCTACCTGAAGCAGACAAGAAGAGTTACCTGATGCAGAGCAGTCAAACAGTCAAACGGTCAACCAGCTAAGTTTTCCACTCTTGACCGACTCCTGAATATTTTATTATTATTAATATTTATTTACACATGGCAATCTCACGTTCACATGTTTACACGATGACACGCTCGCACGCTTACACGTTCACACGACCCCACTAATTCAAATTAAACAAAAATCCCAACCGTCATACGTTTTTAAAATTTGAACCGACTCAAAATTAATTTAATATTAAATTCCAAACGTCGTTTCACTTTCTTTTTAAAGACGGAAAAATCATTTCACTTTACCTTCTTCAAACTTAAAAACCCTAGTTTTCAAGAGCAAAAATCTTTTCGAACTTTCAATACATTCAGAAAAAAAATTTTGTGCAGAAATGGAATCGTAGTTTGAAGGAGTTAATCTGAAGGCTGTGAAGGACCAGATCATTTTTTCTCTGGTGGTCGATTTCGAAGGGCTACTCGAAACCAATCTGGACAACGATGTGCGTCATCTTATCAGATCTATGAAGACGAACGGGATTTACCCATATTTGGATATCACCCCTAAATTTCTCTTCAAAGAGGCTGTTATCGCATTCTACAAGGAAGCTCGAGTTCTGGAATCGAGCATTAGGAGTTCAGTCTTTGGAGAAGAAATGGAAATCACGCTGCAAACCGTCGGAAAGGCCTTCGGAATGAAATATCATGGAATGGCCATCGAAGTCCTGAAGCAAAACGCAGCCGACAAGTGACTGAAGATCAAGGCTCACGAGCACCCATCAAAGTTGAAGCTGACCGCCAAGAGAAGCGAGCTGAGGAAAGAGTATCACTATGCATTGGATATTACCAACAAAATAGTGATGGGGATGGCGGGCAGCTATGACCAGTTGTCGTCAGCCAAGTTTATGGTGCTGGGAGCACTAATTCAGGATGAACCAATTGACTGGGCTGACTACATTTTCAGACAACTGGTGCGCGAAGTAAACAAGGTCCAATAGCTAGATGACGAGAAAAGGTTCAAATCCAAGCTGGCCTTTGGGACTCAAATTAGTTGGATTTTGGTGCAGTTAGGAATGGCGAAGGGAAATCCTGACCCCTTCCACATCAACAAGAGACTTGGTCACTTGGACCAAGAGACTCTAAGGAGATTGGGCGGAGAGAGGAAAGCAGCTAAATTATTAAGGGAAATGTCTAGTGAGCCAACTCCCTACAGATATCCATCAAGCTCAGACGAGTCTGATGGAGATCAAGCTGCAGCCCGCGACCAACCTACAGATCAGTCTGATTCAGACTCAGATAATACACCTATAGCTCTTCGTTTCAAGAGGAGGGGACCAGCCCTGGAGAGCCATCGGTGATTCATTCTTCACCTGAACCCTCCCCCAAGAGGCCAAGGTGATTAGATTTTGAAGAGGAGGAGCAGCCAGATTACTTATCCACTCCTGCACCCTCTCACATAGAGGATCTGACTGCTCCCTCCAGCCTGGAAACTCAAATTGTTCCTCTTCTAACCCCTCAATTCATGTCTGAAGAAGAAGTAGGATTGATTATCCATATTGCTGACGTAGACTACACCTCTATAGAGTAGCTTTTACTGGTAAAACAACACGCTCTCAAACATTATTTCGTCAATATTTTTGAGGAATGGAAAACTTTGAAATCATTTCCATTTACTCAACTCAAGTCTTTTGTTGAAATGAGTAGCTGGGATTTTCCCCAGGCTACGGAGCAACTACTCATGCATTCTTACAATGAGTCAGACCCAATTTTGATGCTCCAGAAAGACTGGTTCATGTCCCATTTAAAAACCAAAATGGACCAGCTCATCCATATTATTATGGGAAGTGTTTTTGATGGTTCTATCAATGAGGATGAAGAAGTAGAAGAAAAAGAAATTAGAATCAAAGAGATAGTGGAGGAAGAAGAAGTAGGAGTTGAAAAAGAAGAAAACATTATAGTTGAAGAAAAAGAAGAAGAAAAGGAAAAAGAAGATGAAGTTGAAAAACAATCTGGAGAAGAAGAACAGGAAAAGACAGAGGAATTGATAGAAAAAGAAGATGATGAAGGAGAAGAAGTTGAGTAGGAAGAAAATGATGATGATGATAATGATGATGATAAGGACAAAAAAGGTGATGAGGTTGAAAAGAAGGATGATAATGAAGAAGAGGAGAATGAAGAAGAGAAAGGGGAAGAAGAAAAAGAGGAAGAAGAGAAGAAAAAGGAGGCAGAAGAAGAAAAAGAAGATAAAGGTGAAGACAGAGCAGATGAGGCTGGGGCACCTGCACGATACACCAGCCTAGATGAACAAGAAGAAGACAGATCGGGGACCCCAGAACAGACCCCATCTGATCAGCCGCCTGCAGACAGGAGTATACAGACAGGTAGTTCAACTGCACACCTACCTGCAGGCGCAGAAAGCTCAGGTAATCACTCTCATCAGGCATTACCTATCTCACCTGTGATGACTGAGCTGATCCGCAACATTGTCAAAGAAACTGCTGGAGAGTTGCTTGCCACAAAAATCTCACCCGACTGCAGACCATCAATGCCAAAATTGATACCCTACTGCAGAGGAATGTTCCTCAACCTCCTCCTCCTACAAATTCCAGGATGCCCCTTAACATGTCTGACTGGATGAACAGAGTTGAGCAACAATTGACTATACTGGTTGATGCTGGAAAAAAAGGGGGAAGGAAGTAAGCAGGGGGAAGTAAGAGAAGTATCAGGTCAGGTACAGGCTGAGGAGCTCAGATCGAAGAAGAGGCAAGATATCCCATTAATTGAAGCTGGGACATCAAGCCAAAAGAGGAAGGAAGTAGTTGATCCTGAGCAGACTGAAGATCAGCCTGCCGAGAAGAAGAGGAGAACAAGGCAAGGAGAAGAGCCAAGGTTCGAATGGGAAGATAGACAACTGTGGCATGTTGAAAAATTTCTGCCTACAGAATTTATGACTAGTTGGGTAGAAGCCAAGAAGGAGTTCACAGAGAAGTATTATCTCTGGGAAATACTCCAGGACAGAGAATGCTCTCCTCAACAGTCATTCATCAACTACATGGAGACCGGATGGCCTACTCTTTAGAAGATCACACTTAAATATGCAGCCAAATGGGATGCTTATCCTATGATCCCTCCATTTAGAGCAAAAGAAGTGCCTACCCGTTTGGACAGAGCTCTCTGCGAGAAAAATAAATTCTCAACTCCAAACAAGCAAGAGTTTACCTCCCAGATCATCAAAGGGAAATATGGTCTGGCACCTGTCTGTAAGAGGCCTATTGGAGCTAAGTTATTTAGGCCTCCTAAGCAAACTGTCCGAAGAGGCAGAGGCAGATAGGATTTTCTTTGTAAAATTTTTGTACTTGTAATTTTTCTGTATTTATTTGTTTGAAAGCCTATGTACTTGTAATCAAACTCAGAAAGTTATATAACAGTCATTTGAATGACAACCTCTAGTTGTCTCAAAACAAAGACTGATTTCAGTTTGTGTCTTGAACTTAAGTGCAGACCTGTTATTCATTTGAATAATTTGCTTAAGTTTTGCCATCATCAAAATAGGGGGAATTTATTAGGAATATTTGTTAGATTTTGATGATGTCATCATTGTATTTGTTTATTCAAATGTATGTTTATTACTTGGCAAAATGTAAGGAAGAACCAAATGAGTATCTTCCATAAGCCAAACTGAGTTAAGTTAGATACTTGGCAAAATGTAAAGAGGAGCCAAATGAGTATCTTCTATAGGCCATATAAGTTAGGCTTTAAAAATCAGCTAAGTACAAATCACAAATAAGTATCTATCATCCGAGTCTTGGTCAACTCAACTGTTCGGATAAGGTAGACCATAGACGAGCTATATCAGGCAACCCTTATCAAAGAAGTTATGGTCAACAATTTTATCAGCGAAGTTGGACCAGACTGCAGTCAAGAAGAAAAGTCAAGTCACCTGAAGTTTGACCATCAGATCAGTCAAGTCAGAAGACTTCAGACAAGTCGGCACATCAGAAAAGTCACCATCATAGAAGTCGACATCAGAGAAGGTTGACTCCACATCAGACAGTTTGAACACAGAGAGATCAGTTAAGTGATCAGCCAAGTAAACCAGTCCACGTCAGCATGCGTTGAATAGTCAATATTTACGTAAAGTCACATGCGGGTGATAAGGGACAGATTGGAGAGATTCTTGGAAGGATATGAATTAAATAATTCATCAAGACCCACCACTGGAGACTTTAAACATATTAAAATCAAAATATTTGGCGTTCTCACATGGAAGTCTTCACAACGGTCGAAAAATGGATTAAAATATGGGAATCCAACCTTGCAACGTTCATAAAGAAAAACAAAGAAGTTTATTTCTCCAACAGACAGATTTGTTACAGATTTGCAACGGATATGAATAAAAGCTCAAAGGATCGACACCTATATATATATATCCGAAGATTTGAAGTTTAGCAATACGATGCGAACTATACTCTCGAGCAATCAAAGCAATTAAAGCAATCAAATGATCAAGAAGTCTATAGCATCGTAAAGAGCAGTACTCTTAGTTTATATACAAAGAAAGTTCTTAGTTGGAGAAGACAAAACACTCTTGTCTTAAAACCTGAGTTCGGGGTACTTCACTGGTTGAAGTTTCGCGACTGATAGGCATCTAAGGATTTGAAGATAAACTGGCACTAATAAAGGAGTTGCAACGACAGGATTTCCACTGGTTGGAAGTTGTTGTAGCTAAGTTGTAGAATCACAATATTTATCACTGGTTGAAAATTATAGTGTATTCATCTCCAAATGGTTTGGAGAAAGTGGATTAGTAGAGGATTACCCCACCTCTGAGACCACTATAAATTGCCTGCGTACTTTACTGTTTTAGCATCATACTTAACTGCTACATTCGTACTTAGTGTTTCATTATTTATATAGCTGTATTCGTCATCAGCTGAATTCCGCACTTATATTGTCTACAGACGACTCTAAGTCATCTGTACCATCAGATGAGAAACTCCTTAATTACTTCTTGGAAAAAGAGTTTCAATAAGTCTATTCACCCCCCTCTAGACTTATTTCTGACGACTTGTGACCTACATTATATTGGGTGCATAACTATACCCACCACCGGCGAAAAATACTTCTTGAGTCAACATGACTGTAGATGGTGGAGAAATTCCTTGAGTTGTACATCGTTAGACTTGCTTGGTTAGCTCGGAAATTTGTGCAGTTAGATCGCTGGTGGAATTTACTTCATTATCTCCGACTCTCCAGCCTCGTGCTCTCTTTTGTTGTGAGGATATAGCAAGTTTTTCAAATAAATCAAAAGTGTCTTGCGCCGTTAGTGTTCCTATATCTCCCCCAGCTACATTATCAATAGAGAATTGGCTATTATGAGTTAGCCCATCATAAAAAGTCTGACTCAGACAGTGTCAAGGATAATGATGATGGGAGCGTGCTAGTAAAAGAGCTTTGAAACAATCTCATGCTTCAAAAAGTTGTTCACCCTCCGATTGCGTAAAAGCCGCAATTTTGGTCCTTAGATCCGCTGTTTTATGATGTGGATACAATTTAGACATGAATTTATTGCACACATCATCCCAAAAAGCCAATGAATTTGGTGGCAACGTCATAACCCATGGTTTCGCTCGATCCTTTAAAGTGTAAGGAAAACACCTCATTTTTAATTGATCCTAGCTCAGCCTTGTTATGGAAAGGTATTAACAACCGAGTAAAATCTCGAATAAAACTTAAAGGATCCTCGTTTGGCATCCCATAAAAAGTTGGAAGTTGGTTGAAATGAATGGATCTCAATTCATAATTTCGTGTTGTTTGGCTAAGTTGTATGCATGACGTTGTTGTACCGATCACTGGTCTAGCAAAATATTTCAAAGTTTGTTGGTCTGCCATAGGTTTTTCGTTTCTAGAGGTTGACTTTTCTTCTTGATTGAAAGATTTAGTACTTTCTTCTGTAAGAAATTCTCCTTCACTACTAATATCTTCTAGGCTATCTCCAACTCGATATTTGGGATGAACGTTTTTATTGTATGGTACCAAAGTTCTTACAAGGGACCTATGGTCCTGCATAGACTAGAAAATCGTGAAGCGCACCTTATGTGAAAAAAACTAAGAATAAGAAGAACAAAATATGTAAATGTAATACCAGGATTTTGGCGTCCAGACATCTTGAATTATTTATCGATTCAAGCGGATATGTGGTGCCTGTGTTTATGTGATCGTGTGCCAGCTTCATTGGTTGTTCGTTTTCATTTGGATCGTAGTTGCGTTGGGTTTTGGTGCAATTCTATTGCCTGTGCAATAGATGTAGTGCACGCTATGTTGCCTCATAATGCGCGCTACTTGTGTATTGATAGCGCACGCTATCTTCCAGTTAGCACACGCTAACTGGAGATGAAGTAGCTGTCCAGAAGCTACTTCATTAGATTCAGAACTCGTTAGCGCACGCTAATATTAGTGATTATCACACGTTAACCGTGTGTTTGGGTAGATCGTGTTGTTGTGTTGCGCGCTAACCAGTGTACTAGCACGCTAATAAGTGTCCAGTATAAATACTAGATTGCATGCCTTTCTTTCCCATTTTTCTTTCATTTTTTTCCCTTTCACTTCCATCAGTCGGGACGAGTCTCCTAGGGCGATCTTGGGTGATCTTCATCATCAAGCTTAACCTTGGTGAGTCTTATTCACGTTATCAACATCATCTCACTTGTTTTCCTTTCGGCTGGAGGTACTTTTTCTTAGAACCCTAGTTGAGTAATTTTGGTTTTTTTCTTGATTCCTTGATTTAATCTGACGTTGATGAATTGGTTATGTAATTATTGTTGTTTTGGTTGTCATATTCGGATTAGAAACTCATTTATCGATTTTATTTCACCCGGAACATGATTTTGGTTTCCTTGGAAAAAACCCTTGAACCCTCGTTGTTATTGAGTTAGAGTCGGGTTTTGAGGAGTATTGTTAGCTCGTTGTGGAGTTATTCTCATAGTGTTCCGTAGTTGCCACTTGCACGCTGAAATTAGAAGTTTCGTGATTGCTCGGTTGTGTCCATTCGTCGTTTTGTTCGCTCGTGGTTTCGAGGCAAGTATCTTGCCCATATATTTTGTGCTTCGTAGATATAATAGTTGGTAATCGATTATGTGCTACTTGGATGCTTATAATGAACGTTCAAAAGAATCGGTATATTTTCAATAAAGGTTTCGTGACAACTCGTGTGTTTTGTGAACGAATGTGCTGTTCTGAATATGTGTATTAGTGTTGTATATTGGAATACTTTATTTTCGTGTGGTGTTGCTGTGTGCGACTATGTCGCTTGTGGACATAAAGCTCTATCCCTTTGTCAAGGGGTGTGTGTGTGTGGATACGTGTGCTTGTTGATGAATATGTGATGTTGTTTGTTATTGGATCTGACTCCATTGTAACGACGTCGTGCCGTTCAGCGTTGTTGGAAAAGTATACTTTCTTGTTGGTATGTGATCGTTGTAAAGTGATGTTCCGCCGGGTAGGGTTTGTTGGAGCCTCTGGGACCCGTCCTTGCTAGTACGGGTCGGGTTTGACCATAGAGTTATCCAAACCGGGTATGTCTCGAGGAGGCTCCAAGGTTCATGGCTTGTTAGCACGATGCCAGGATAATTTATGGCCATGAGCTGGACTTGTGACATATTTGTCATGGGTTATCCAAATCAGGTATGTCTCTAGGAGACTCCGAGGTTCGTGGCTTGTTAGCACGACGCCAGGATAACTATGAATGTATGTTATGACGATGTATGATACGTAATTGGCATATTTGATTATTGGTGCAAACGCATGTGTGCGTTTGTGGTTGTTCTTCTACTGGGTGATGGTCTGATAAGGCCCTAGGGGCTGATACTAAGGTATACGGCCACAGAAGTGGTTTCCCACCCGGGGACGGTTCGACGGAACCTCTGGGGTCGATACTAATGGGTACGTCCGCGAGTTGCCAGGTATGGTTTCGTGACGATAAGATATGATGATATGGTTTATGAAGATGATGTTTTGATGATAATGTGGAATTCCAAAATATGGTTTTCGTAAATATTTTCCCAAACAAAATTCCAGAGATCTTAAAATATTTTACAAAATGTCTACTCATTTCAGTCATACTTTTCATGCTCTGAACTATCTTACTCAAGTGAATTATCTCGGTAAGCCTTTCATTACATTTAACTTGTTGATTGTTCAAGATTATTATGTACTCGGGTATGTTGTGTATGGCTCGTATTTGCACTTTATACTTGCACTAGCAAAGTTCTATTTTGCTAACCCCTGAGTAATTGGGGGTGGATTTTATTTATTGCGACTAGATACATGCAGGTTCTTGGGGAGGAAAACACGGGATCAGTACGAAGGATGATGGAAGACAATGATACTAATCACATGAAGGCCAGTACTGGATACCGTTGGTCGAATCGTATTATCCTTTCCGCTGTAGTATTTTCTGTCATATGAGTTTGTTAGGCCCTGTTCTTTTGAACTTATTTTTCAGTTTTTCAGTTCAGTTCAGTTCAGTTCACGTCCATTCAGTTCAGTTCAAGTCTATTTAGTTCAGTTCAGTTCAGTTCACTTCAGTTATTATTATTATTAATCTCGATTATTATTAGTGTTATTATTATTGCTGCTGTTGTTGATTACTATTATTATTACTAATAATATTTACTATTATTAGTAATAATATTTATTGTTGTTGTTGATTACTATTATTATTATTATTATTATTATTTACCATTATTATCATTGTTATTATTATTATTATTATTATTTGTGACATTTGATACTTTGTGACATTCGGGACATTTGGGGCATATTTATTAGTATTATTATTTTTGTTATTATGATTGTAGTTAAATATATTATTATTATATTATTTTTGTTATTATTTTTTAATAATTATTATTATTTTATTATTTTTCTTATTATTTTATTATATTAATTATTTTTAATATTTATTATAATATTGAAATTATTATTATTTATTCATTATTATTTACTCTTAATATATATTTGATTGGTTTAGTTCACGTCTATTGATTGATTCGATTGATTCGATTGATTCAATTCAATTGATTCGATTCGATTCATTCAGTTCAAAAGAACAGAGCCTTAGTGTATTTGACCATTGCATGGGTATGAGTCGAAATAGAGACATGTATGTTTAAGTTGTATGTCATTGATGAAAGACCAAATCGGTCTACTGATTCGTTATTTAGCCACGTAGGCATGTAATGTGATGTTTTATTTCGGTATTTAGGCTGGTAGATCCTCATGGGGAGGGTCCACGATGCTGTAATATTCCCGAGTGGATTGGGGGTGCTATAGAACATGGTATCAGAGCTTAGTTTGAGGAAACCTAGACTGTCGGGTCGAGTTATGTATTGTTGGGTTGTGTTTGTCCGATCTTACCGAATTGAGTCGTGTCGCGACGCATCGTCTGAGATGTAAGTCGTGATTAGTATCATGTTGCAGCCATCATCTTCGTGCGATTTGTGTATGTAAGTCTCCCTACTATATGATGTGCCTCGTGCTATACGAGCTACTTGTGTGATTCTGTGTTACGAGGTGAAGTTTAAATGTGAATTGTAACTACGTGACATATATTTGTTTGATTTGTGTATTGTATTTAAATGAAGGGTGGTTCCAGTGTATATCTTTCTGACTAAAGTGTTGTGATAGTATAAAAGCAAGTATAAACCGTTTATACGTGAACAATGACTTTGGTGTGGTTACACGAGGAAAGTTTTTCGATGTGATACTTTAAATTTTTGAATGTTTTGGAGAGTCACGAAATTTTAAAATATTCTTACAATGAGTGAGAGATATTTTTTAAAATAAACCTTTATTCTTGTGGAACATTCTCCGAAGAAAGAAAAATTTGATCTTCATGTTTTGACCTAAAGGCCGAATTTTTTTGAGAATTCTAACTAAAGATATTGTGTCTTCATTTTTATAAGGCAACATGATTTCTAAAATCGGATGACGGTGGTTGTAATATAATTTTCAAAATGTGATTCTTAAACTCAAATAAGGTTTACTAAATTTTCACAAGATGTGATCTCGTTTGTAACTTTTCGGTTCATGGTTCACAGACAAGAAATATGTGTATGGTATTGGTTGCTTGTGTGTTGTTGTAATTATGAGAACCGATGGAGCTTTGATTTATATTTTGTATATCCATACTAGCATTCGTGAAGTTAAGTGAATGCATGTTAGATATTGTTAGGAGCCAATAAAAGCTGCTATATAAATGTTGTGTTCAAGATATAAGCGGCAGTCAGGAGTGCATACCCCCACAGGTAAATTGGTAAGTCAGTATAGCCTAGCATGGAACGGACCATGTTCAACAAGGTCCGATTCCTCATTTTTGACACACAATTTAACTGAGGAGTACCTGGAGATGTTAGTTGTGATATTATTCCATATTACTTTAGGAACTCGTAAAACTCCTCACTCATATACTCACCACCTCGGTCCGACCTAAGTTCTTTGATATGATTACCAGTTTGATTTTCGACTAGGGCCTTAAATTCCTGGAATTTCTCAAAGGCCTTGGATTTATGTTTCATTAAGTATACATAACCATACCTAGTATGATCATATGTAAACGTAATGAAGTACTGATATTCGTCACGTGCTGCTTCCAAAGCACCACATACGTAAGTATGGATTAGTCCTAGTTTATCAGCGGCTCTTTGATGAGTCGATTCTAGATCGACTCATTCTGTTCTATCTAGTCGTGTTTTTGTTTGCTTTTTAGTATTTTTGTTCTCTTTTATGCGTGGTATGTTTTGTTTTTAATTTATAGGTAACTAAGCAAAGATTGTGGTGAAATATGCGCTTTCATAGCTAATATTAGAGTTTATGACGATCAAGAGCTAAAACGGGGCTTAAAAAGATAAAAGATTGAAGCAATATCGGTCGTATCTTATAAATTCCAGAATCACCACTCCGAATTGAGATATGTTCTCCTTTGATACAAATTCCTCGTGAAATTAGCTTCGAAACGGTATATCATATGCTAAATTCCGAGGTGTATTGATACAAGAACGAAGGATCAAGCCGAAGAAGACCAAAAACCGGAATCAGAACAGAAGAAAACAACTCGGCTGCACCAGGCAACTCGGCCGCACCAGGAAACTCGGCCATGTCACATGACACGGCCGGGTCTCGTTCCAGTAAAAATTCTATTTCCGGATGAGTACAACACGACCGTGTCTTTTATGACACGACCGAGCCCCTATCCATCCTAAATTGCATTTCCTGTGCAGTACAACACGGCCGTGTCATGGGACACGGCCGGGTCCGTGGACAGTGCCTTTTCTTCTTTTCAGGGTAGTACGACACGGCCGTGTCCCAGGACACGGGCTGTGTCACTTTTCGGTGAAAGTCATTTTCTTTGACATTTTTGCACAATTTTGAGCCCTTTTCTTGATCTTTTGGCTATAAAAAAGGAGGTGGAGACCCTAAGGAGATATTCTGATTTTGTTGAAGACATTTTGGTGTGAAAAACACAAGATTAGGGAGGAAAACACCAAAAAGAAGGGAAAAGAGAGATTTTCATCATCTTTTTTGTAATTTCATCTTGAAGAAAAATATATTTTGTGAGTGAATATTGTTCCTTGAACCATATCGTTTATGAGCTCTTGAAGGAAGAACATCAAATCTTCATCGGGAATTCAATTTCGGCATTTACAAGGGAAGCTTCTACCATGTTTTGTTTTACAATTTTCATTATTGTTTTTGAAATAATCATGTGTAGCTAAACATTTCATATGAGTTTTTAGATTGATCCACACACATGTTATCGATTGTTAGTTTCTATTGATTTTTCGGGTAAAGTTTGGGATTGTTCCTCTTGTTCGTTCTTCGCTTTAGAACTTTTGATTTAGATCATGAAACATATTTCATTGTTGTTATTCTTATTCAAATTGAGGGTTTTTATCGGTGTTCGCCTTCAAACGACCCGATAGAAGCGATTGTGAAAGTTCTAAACCTTTTCCGGCGATCTTTTAGCGAATTATCCCATCAAAAGTAATAGCTAGTCGATTATAAATAGAGATTCGTCCCCATCAAAGGAGTGTCTCTCATTTTCGTTAAGAACAATCGTGATTTTTAGAATTACCGCCATCAAACGGATTTCTTTTAATCATGAGCAATCGATAATTCCAAACCTTATTTATTTGAGTATCGGAACTAATAGTTGATTACGTGTGTGTCAGTGATTCTAAATTCCCATATCATTCTCATTATTGTAATATCTCAATTATCCGACCATTAATTTGGTGTTTTTAACGCTTAGTTTATTTTAATTTTCTGCGTTAGTGATTATAATCCTATCAAACCAATGATGTACTTTACTTTACTTTACTTTTGTTCATTCGACTATTTTCCGAACATTATCGAACTTTAAACCATTTCCAATTCCTCGAGAGATCTGTAGTATCCATATTTTTCTTTCCCTTGTATTTTCGTTTTTGGTGTATTTCTCGATCGTAGTGACCCTTGTGTACTTTTCAGCGTGTCCTTCCTGTCAAACTGTTGAACTGTATTCTCGCTATTGTTGTGCGGAACCGCCGTTTCGGGGTTGCCGTGGATCCATTTCGTGTTGTTGGTTCCCAAATATTGATTCCTATCGTTTTATTCTCCTTCCGGATCATTTTTATCATTTTGGAACCCATTAGGGGGTGTGGGCGCGCACAAGATGTGCGTGCCGCGCACACAAATTCCTTGATTGTGGGTCGAACAAATCGCACTGTGCCGCGGCACACCCATCCGGCCGCGGCACATGCAGCCGAGGCCGCGGCACACTGTCCGTGCCGCAAAGACACTCGTGTGTCTTCTGCGACCAAAACCCAACTGTACCGGGTGCCGCGGCACACGCGGGCTGTGCCGCGGCACAATGCCGAAACCTGGGAGTAAATTTTTGGCCTATGCCGCGGCACACAAAGCGGTCAACTGTGCAAACTCGTCCTTATTAGACGAAATCGGCCGTCTTCTTATTCATTTCACTGCGCGAGAGAGAGAGAGAGACCTAGGAGGGGAGAAATTCTCAAGCATTCTTCATCCGGGGGTCGATTTTCATCATTTCCCTTCGGTTGTGAGGCTCGGATAATCAATCTAACGCGTGTTCTACGGATCTTAGTACTTGAATCTTCAAAGGTAATGTTTCTAGAACCCTATTTTCGATTAATTTGGGGGTTTTGGGTTTTGCTTCCGATTCGTTCCGTTTTGTTGGTGGATTCATGATAAATACGATTAATATTGTTAGTATCTTTAGTTTTCCTACGGATTCATGGATATTTTGTGCTTTTTTTATGAAATCGAGAGGGTTTGGTTGTGGTCCGCCCTCGTTGTTATTTTTTGGTACGAATATACATGAATCGTAGGCGGGTTTCCGGGTGTATTCCATTTCCGTAATCGTCTAGAGTTGGTTGTGATTGTGTTATTCGAATCGTTAGGTTCATTTCCGCCGGTTCCTTGCGGTCGTGTTCAACTCTTCCTTTCCGTTCGTATCACCGTCTATTAACCGAGGCAGGTATCCTTATGAACTTACAATCTTGACATAGTAGTTTTGTATGAGAAATTGTGTGTGTGTGTATGCTCACTACGGCTTAGACTCGACGGGGTCTCGGTAGGGTTCCACGAAGCTGTGGGACCGCGAGCTTGCTTTTAACCACTGTGGGTTAGATCCGACGGGGTCTCGGCAGGGATCCACGAAGCTGTGGGTC
The DNA here is from genome assembly GCA_033398695.1 of Orobanche coerulescens. Lineage (NCBI taxonomy): Eukaryota > Viridiplantae > Streptophyta > Magnoliopsida > Lamiales > Orobanchaceae > Orobanche > Orobanche coerulescens. The sequence goes on from CM065817.1 coordinate 129,800,439, forward strand.
CGCGGTTAATTGTAGTGCATTTTTACAAATGTGGTTTGATCATTGGCATTTCCGGAAATGAGTGTTTTGAAACTATGATTTCTTGATGGCATGCATTACTATATGTGTAAGATGTAAATTGTTCATTTGGTTACTTGTACTAGCGTAATTGCTAACCCCTTTGGGGACCCGTTTTGGGGAAATTCGTTTTATGAATTTCAGGTCAGGTTCATCGAGACGAACTGCTACTGACCAAGATGCGGATGATGGCCGAGCGTGATGATTGTGCACGAGTGATGTCTTAGTGTCTTCCACCTTTTCATAATTTGTGGTTTTGTTTGAACTAATAGAAGTACTCGAGTACTTAAGAACTTTTACTCGTCCGGATTGTATTGTTGTTATCGTGTTTGTGTCGAATGATGATGTTATGTTGACCGGGTGAACCGGGTGGATTATTCTGTTTTGCGTCTTCATGACGTGGTGTTATGTTGTTGTTTCTGTGAGTCGATGATTATGATGCTGTTCAGCCTGGTGGGTCCCATATAGGGATTCACGGCGCTGTAATATACCTCGAATATCCCGAGGGTGTTACAGAAAATGGTATCGGAGATCTAGGTTTATGGATACCTAGGCTTGTCGGTTTATTGGGTCTTGTGGTGTTTTGTTTTGCACATCATCGTGAAGCTGCCATGATTCCGGTACTACCAGTGTCCGTAAGTTTTTCCTTCCTCTGTTCATTAATTCCTTGTATCGTACCCTTGATTCTCGACTTGTGATTGTTCTTTTCTCGTACTTACCCTCGTATGGCTTTTGCTACTCATTTAACCCCAGTATGGATGCTGGAAGAGGTCGTGGTCGCGGTCGTGGTCGTGGACGCGGCCGGGACGTGGGCAATGGTGGGGCGGCCACGCCGCAGCCTTGAGCCGGGCAAGCATCGGGCGACCGTCATAGCCATGCTTCTTCCCAGGAGCGTAACTATCTTGGTATTGCGGCCGTTATGCAGCAAATGGTGAATCAAATGGCGGCAATAGCCCAGGCGGTTCAGAACCCGGATCAGGCCCACGCTAATCGGGGCGGAGCGGCTCGTTGGCTCCAAGATGTTATCAAGATGCATCCTCCTCAGTTTTCGGGAGCTTCAGACCCGATTGGCTGGGAAGGGTGGATCAAGGAGATATCTAAGGTTTTCGTTGCCACTAACTGTCCCGAGGACCGTAAAGTCCCTATTGCTCAATACTTTCTCACAGGGGACGCTACGGACTGGTGGGAGGCCGTTGGGCCCAAAGACCATGCTGCTTCGTGGGCTGAGTTTCAAGAGTTGATGGAGACTGAATATTGCCCGTGGCCAGTCAGAAAGGCTCGGGTACATGCTTTTTATGATGCTCAACTGCGGGATATCCCCATATCTCAAGCTATTGCTGATTTTAACAAGGAGTAGGGTTATGTGAAGACCCAAGTTGTCGAGGAGAGCGACAAAATTTTCCATTTCTCCAGGCGGATGAAGTTGTCGATTCGGGACTATATGTCGGGGCTTGTATGCACTACCTTGAAAGATTACCAGAGCAGGGCCCTTGCTTACGATATGTCCAGGATAAATGAGTGAGGCGGCCCGCGAGAGTAAGAAGCGTAAGTCCACGGAATTTTTCGGCCACAAAGGTGGGGTCGCAGAATTTCGGCCGCTAACTTTTCCGCCGGTGGTGGCCCGCTCGATCTACCGGGTTTCCCGTAGGCTGCGGTGCCCCTTCTCGAGAGGTGAAGTGCTTTAACTGTGGCGCAGGCCACATCGCCGTATTTGTCCGAACCCTTTGCCGACGTGTAATCGGTGTGGCCACCGGGTCACAAGGCGGCTTTCTGGCCGAGAGGGAGAAAATCCTTGGTGCCCGGGCTTCCATTCCAGCGCCTAGGGAACCAAGTGTGAATCGGGGATAGTTTGCTCCTCAATCTCCGCCGAGTGCTAGTGGGGAGAGGTCGGGGTCAGCCTCTAAGGGGAGCTTCATGTCGGCTCAACCCACCCGCGTGTCTATGAGATGCGGAGAGCCGATGACCCGGCTACCGTGGCGATGTGTACCGTTTATATTCTTTCTCATCCTGTCAGTGTGCTTTTCGATTCCGGTGCTACGCATTCGTTCATATCTTTGGATTGTGTGCGCCGTTTGAATCTCGACTGTTTGATGCCTTGTGAACCATTCATCGTTAAGCTTCCTAGCGGTGATAGGATCGTTGGTGATCAGGAGGTTCGAGACTGTTCTGTACTTATTTGTGAGAGGACTTGGCCCTCTAATCTTATTGTTGTGGATATTGAGGGTGAGGATTTGATTCTCGGAGATGATTGGCTCGAGCGGCATGGCGCAATCATGAACTACCGCACGAGGATCATCACCATGTTAGCCGAGGATGGCACCGAGCACTCCTTCGCGGGGCGAAGGAGGGGAAATCAGAAATTCGTCATTAATGCCTTGAAGGCGATGAGTCTCCTGCGAAAGGGGTGTACTGGTTATTGGTGCTATGCCTTGAAGGCGGAGTATGATGGAGTCGGACTTTCGTCGATTCCAGTCGTTAATGAGTTTCCTGATGTATTTCCTGACGAGTTACCGGGATTGCCACCGGATCGTGAGGTTGAGTTTGCTATAGAGTTAGAGCCGGGCGCGGCTCCGATTTCGAAGGCGCCGTATCGCATGGCACCTTCAGAGATGGCAGAGTTGAAGAAGCAGTTGAGCGAGCTTCTTGAGTCGGGGTATGTTCGACCGAGTGCCTCACCTTGGGGCGCACCGGTCCTGTTTGTGCGGAAGAAGGATGGCTCACTACGTTTGTGTATCGACTACCGCGAACTAAACAAGGTGACCATCAAGAACAAGTATCCTTTGCCGAGAATTGATGACTTGTTCGACCAGTTGCAGGGAGCTACGGTATTCTCGAAGATTGATTTGAAATCGGGGTACTATCAGCTCCGGGTGAGAGAATCCGATGTGCCGAAAACAGCTTTTCGGACGAGATACGGACATTATGAGTTCGTGGTTATGCCTTTCGGGTTAACGAATGCGCCGGCGGTGTTCATGCAATTGATGAACAAATTTTTTATCGAGTATTTGGATAAGTGCGTCGTCGTCTTCATAGACGATATTCTTATTTATTCGAGGAATGAGGAAGAGCATGCCCATCATTTGCGGGTAGTATTAGACATTTTGAGAACCGAGCAACTTTATGCAAAGTTCTCGAAATGTGAGTTCTGGCTGAAGGAAGTGATGTTTTTAGGTCACGTGATTTCAGCCGAGGGGGTTCGTGTGGATCCGCAGAAGATTGAGGCAGTGTTGGATTGGGCACCGCCCAAGAATGTGAAGGAGCTCCGTAGTTTCTTGGGTTTGGCTGGCTACTACCGTAGGTTCGTCGAGGGTTTCGAAGCGGCTCGCCACTTATGCGATTGCTCCGTAACCGAGAAGTTCGTCTGGAATGACGAGAGGCAGTTGAGTTTTGAGGAACTGAAGAAGCGTTTGACTTCAGCCCCGGTTTTGGCGTTGCCATGTGGCAACGAAGGTTTTGCCGTTTATAGCGATGCTTCGGGTCAGGGTCTTGGGTGCGTATTAATGCAACACGGAAAGACCATTGCCTTTGCATCGAGACAGTTGAGGCCGTACGAGCTTAACTACCCTACTCATGATTTGGAGTTAGCGGCAGTCGTATTTGCGCTCAAGATTTGGCGTCACTATCTCTTCGGCTCTACATGTCAGATTTTTACCGATCATAAAAGTCTGAAATACATATTTACTCAGCGGGAGTTGAATATGAGGCAGAGGAGGTGGTTAGAGCTGATTAAGGATTATGACCTCGAAATCCTTTATCATCCGGGCAAGGCGAACGTCGTGGCCGACGCCTTGAGTCGGAAACCGATTGCATTGCGATCGCTTGAGATCCTTACGTCTCAGTCCGAGCTTCGGCGAGCTTTAATCGAGTTAGATGTTGAGGTTCTGTTGCCGGGAACTGTCGGACAATTTCGTGCTTTGGAAATTTCGTCGTCTTTGATCGATGAGATTAAGCTGAAGCAGTCAGAGGACCCGATGATTACTCAAATCCGAGAGAACGTTCTTAAAGGAAAGTCTCCTGGATTTGTGATTCACGAAGATGGTGTTTTGAGGTTTCGGGGTCGGCTTTGTGTGCCGAACGACTCAGAGCTGAGACAGAGTATTTTGCGGGAGGCCCATGCTACACCTTACTCCATTCATCCTGGTTCGAGTAAGATGTACAAGGACTTGAGAAGGAACTTCTGGTGGAATGACATGAAGGAGGAGGTCGCGCAGTTTGTAGCAAGGTGTTTGACTTGCCAAAGAAGTCAAAATCGAGCATCGGCCGACCTGGGCTTTTGATCACTTCGCTCCGAATGGAAATGGGAAGATATATCGATGGATTTCATTACGAGTCCGCCGAGATCGAGGTCGGGCATGAATATGGTATGGGTGATTGTCGATCGTCGACCAAGTCGGCACATTTTCCGGGCATCAAGGACACTTGGGGCCGGAGAAGTTAGCTCGTGTGTTTATCGCGCAGATCGTGAGACTTCATGGTACCCGAAGTCTATTGTTTCGGATCGTGATGGCCGTTTTGTATCGCACTTGGCAGGCGGTGCATAAGGCGTTGGGTACCCGGTTGCATTTGAGTACCTCTTTTCATCCCCAGTCAGATGGACAGTCGGAACGCACTATCCAGACGTTCGAAGACATGTTGCGAGCCTGTGCTCTCGACTGGAGTAGCGATTGGGAGGAACATTTGCCATTGATCGAATTTACGTACAACAACAGTTGGCACGCGTCGATTCGGATGGCACCGTATGAGGCACTTTATGGGCGGCGATGTCGATCACCGATTTGTTGGAATGAGGCGTCCGATTTGGTCGGGACCGAGCCGGATGTCGTTTTAGAGACGAAGCGGAAGATAGAATTAATTCGGGAACGGATGTTGACTGCCCAGAGTCGACAGAAGTCGTATGCCGACGTCCGTCTTCGACCTTTGGAATTCGAGGTGGGGGACCACGTTTTGCTAAAGGTGTCGCCGACGAAGGGAGTCTTTCGTTTCGGGAAGAAAGGGAAGTTGAGTCCGAGATTTATCGGCCCATTTGAGATCCTCGAGCGAGTAGGTGGGTTGGCATACCGTTTGGCGTTACCTCCGGCCTTGAGTCATGTTCATAGCGTTTTTCATGTTTCCCAGTTGAGGAAATATGTCCCGGATCCTAGTCACGTCATCGATTATGGTGAGATTGATGTCGCCGAGGATATTACTTTCGAAGAGCGTCCTTTGAAGATTTTGGAGCATCGTGAGAAACGATTGAGGCATAAAACCATCCCTTTGGTCAAAGTGCAGTGGTCGAGACACGGTGTCGAGGAGGCAACTTGGGAAACCGAGGATAGCATGCGTGCTAGGTACCCGGAGTTGTTTGTTTCTTAAGTTTCAGGACGAAACTTATTTTTAGAGGGGTAGAATGTAATATCCGTATTTTTCTTTCCCTTGTATTTTCGTTTTTGGTGTATTTCTCGATCGTAGTGACCCTTGTGTACTTTTCAGCGTGTCCTTCCTGTCAAACTGTTGAACTGTATTCTCGCTATTGTTGTGCGGAACCGCCGTTTCGGGGTTGCCGTGGATCCATTTCGTGTTGTTGGTTCCCAAATATTGATTCCTATCGTTTTATTCTCCTTCCGGATCATTTTTATCATTTTGGAACCCATTAGGGGGTGTGGGCCGCGGCACAAGATGTGCGTGCCGCGGCACACAAATTCCTTCAGTTGTGGGTCGAACAAACTGTACTGTGTGCCGCGGCACACCCATCCGGTGCCGCGGCACAGTGCCGCGGCACACTCGTGTGTCTTCTGCGACCAAAACCCAACTGTACCGGGTGCCGCGGCACACGCGGGCTGTGCCGCGACACAATGCCGAAACCTGGGAGTAAATTTCTGGCCTGTGTCGCGGCACACCTAAGCTGTGCCGCGGCACACAAAGCGGTCAACTGTGCAAACTCGTCCTTATTAGACAAAATCGGCCGTCTTCTTCTTCATTTCACTGCGCGAGAGAGAGAGAGACCTAGGAGGGGAGAACTTCTCAAGCATTCTTCATCCGGGGGTCGATTTTCATCATTTCCCTTCGGTTGTGAGGCTCGGATAATCAATCTAACGCGTGTTCTACGGATCTTAGTACTTGAATCTTCAAAGGTAATGTTTCTAGAACCCTATTTTCGATTAATTTGGGGGTTTTGGGTTTTTCTTCCGATTCGTTCCGTTTTGTTGGTGGATTCATGATGAATACGATTAATATTGTTAGTATCTTTAGTTTTCCTACGGATTCATGGATATTTTGTGGATTTTTTACGAAATTGAGAGGGTTTGGTTGTGGTCCGCCCTCGTTGTTATTTTTGGTACGAATATACATGAATCGTAGGCGGGTTTCCGGGTGTATTCCATTTCCGTAATCGTCTAGAGTTGGTTGTGATTGTGTTATTCGAATCGTTAGGTTCATTTCTGCCGGTTCCTTGCGGTCGTGTTCAACTCTTCCTTTCCGTTCGTATCACCGTCTATTAACCGAGGTAAGTATCCTTATGAACTTACAATCTTGACATAGTAGTTTTGTATGAGAAATTGTGTGTGTGTGTATGCTCACTACAGGTTAGACTCGACGGGGTCTCGGTAGGGTTCCACGAAGCTGTGGGACCGCGAGCTTGCTTTTAACCACTGTGGGTTAGATCCGACGGGGTCTCGGCAGGGATCCACGAAGCTGTGGGTCCGCGGTTAATTGTGGTGCATTTTTACAAATGTGGTTTGATCATTGGCATTTCCGGAAATGAGTGTTTTGAAACTATGATTTCTTGATGGCATGCATTACTATATGTGTAAGATGTAAATTTTTCATTTGGTTACTTGTACTAGCGTAATTGCTAACCCCTTTGGGGACCCGTTTTGGGGAAATTCGTTTTATGAATTTCAGTTCAGGTTCATCGAGACGAACGGGCGCTGGACCAGTATGCGGATGATGGCCGAGCGTGATGATTGTGCACGAGTGATGTCTTAGTGTCTTCCACCTTTTCATAATTTGTGGTTTTGTTTGAACTAATAGAAGTACTCGAGTACTTAAGAACTTTTACTCGTCCGGATTGTATTGTTGTTATCGTGTTTGTGTCGAATGATGATGTTATGTTAACCGGGTGAACCGGGTGGATTATTCTGTTTTGCGTCTTCATGACGTGGTGTTATGTTGTTGTTTCTGTGAGTCGATGAGTATGATGCTGTTCAGCCTGGTGGGTCCCATATAGGGATTCACGGCGCTGTAATATACCTCGAATATCTTGAGGGTGTTACAAGATCGACCTCGGAGTTACTTGCCGCTTCCTGCAAAAGCGATTCGTACACTTGCGAGTATATAATTTGTCCATCAAGTTTTTGGCGCCGTTGCCGGGGAATTGGCGTTTACTTTTTAATCTTGTTTTAATAGTAGTTGAATTGTTATTCTTGATCAATTTATTTCGATAAAATTTGCTCTTACTTCCTTTGTTTATGCTTGGTAGGAGATCGTTGGGTAACCCGATTCTTCCGCCCATAGACGAAGTTCAAAGGATTAGAGCACAAAAAATAATGGCCACATCATCAATGGCAAATGACGAGGTGAATCCGGATCTTGAAGAGCGACTTTTGCTCCAAGAAGAAAACCCTCATCAACCGAGGGTTGAGAATGTTGCACAAAATATAGATGAGGAAGAAATTCGTCAACCAAGGTTTCCGAGATATGAGAATGCTGGGCACAATCAAGGGATACCCGAAGCTCAACAAGTGAGATACTTCTATCTGAGACAACCACCCGTTGGAGTGCAATATGGAGCAAATTATTATCCCGGACCTCAATATGGGATGGAAGCAAACTACAACATTCCGCAACAACCTCCGGTCAAACATCTAATGCGGGACTATGCAAAGCCCGTGGTTAACACCGCCATTTCATGCATCCAATTAGCACTGGCCGCAAGGAACTACCACATAAGCGGATTTCACATCGAGCAATTGCCCTCATTTCATGGATTAGCACGTGAGAATCCGTTATCATTCATCCGAGACTTCTATGTGGCTATTGACACTTCCCATTAAATGGGTTGAGTGAGGATCAACTAAGAATGAAGTGCTTCCCTTATACACTCAAGGATGGGGCGAAAAAATGGTTGATGACTTTGGCGCCCGGCTCACTAAGAACATGGGATAATGTTTATGATAAATTCGTTACCAAGTACTTCTCTCATTCAAAGACTATGCAATTGAGAACTCAAATCTCAACTTTCGGACAACAAGACGGAGAGGCATTTCACGAAGCATGGGACCGATTCAAAATGCTCCTCATTCAATGCCCACACCATCACTATCCGCTTCAACTACTTAATCAATTCTTCTATGACGGATTGACTCAATATTGCCAAGGAGCGGTATATAATGCAGCTGGTGGTTCGTTTTGGGGTTTGACGGAGAGACAAACGTATGATTTGTATGAAACATTGGGAGCAAATTCTCAACAAAAAAGTGTACGTGTTCGTAGGGGAGCCGTGCACCAAGTAAGCGATAAGGACGAGATGCAATCTAAAATCGATGAGTTGACAAATGAACTAAGACAACTCAAGACTCAAAATAAATCTTCGAGCTCATGAGTATGCGAGATTTGCGGGGCACCCGGACATGATGCCAATTCATGCCCTCATACTTTTCAGGGACAACAAACCGAACAAGTTAATTGGGCTATGGGACAAAGCACGGGAAGACCCGAGTGGGAAGAGAGGAGAAATAATTATGGCGGAAACGCAAGAAATGCACCTCTCCCAAATACTTACCATCCTGGGCTAAGAAACCATCCTAATTTCTCATGGAGAAACAACAACCCGATGCCATACGACACAAGCGCCCAAGCTCAATACAATGGAGGAAACCGATCCCAACAACCAACGCAAAGTGAACCACCTCCACAACAAAGGAACTCTCTTGATGAGAGTATTGCGGCATTCATTAAGGAGAGCAAAGAAAACCGAGAAGATAACAATAAAAGGTTCGAATCTTTAGAAGCTTCGATGAAGAAAATGGAGATTCAAATTGGGCAACTTGCTACCGAGGCACGTAGACAAGAAAGGGGTAAACTACCAAGTCAACCCGAGCAAGCTCAAGCTATTACCACTCTCCAAAGTGGTAATGGGATTAATAAAGAAGCTAATTCCGAAGTAAAAGAAAGAGGCGATGAGAAAAAAGACGAGTCAGGAAACCAAGAGGAGAAAATAGATGAAGCAACTTCGACTTCCAAGCTTCACAAATCCGCTCAACCATATAAGCCACCAATCCCTTTTCCTAGCTGGCTTAGAAAAGCAAAGCAAGATGAGCAATTTTCCGAAATCTACGACATGCTTTCAAAGGTTAATGTCAATTTACCTCTCTTGGATGTTGTGAAGAACATTCCCGCTTATACAAAATTTTCAAAGAATTGACCTCCAACAAAAGAAGATACAATGGGAACGAAAAAGTGGTGCTCTATGAGGTAGAAGCAAGGGGTCAAAAGAAAGGCGATCCCGGAAGTTTTATGATCGACATCACTATGGGAGATAAAAAAGTTGCTCGTGGCATGTTAGATTTGGGAGCAAGTGTGAATCTCATGCCATACTCGACCTATTTGAGGCATGGACTCGGGGGAATCAAACCAACAATAATGACTCTTCAAATGGCGGATAGGTCGGTGAAATACCCCAAGGGAGTCATTGAAGACCTATTAGTGCAAGTGGACAAGTTGGTGATTCCGGCCGATTTTGTTATCTTGGAGATGAGCAATTTCGGAACAAGCAAAAATGAAAGGATGATACTTCTAGGACGGCCATTTATGCGTACAACAAAAACAATCGTCGATGTTGATGAAGGAAAGGTCACCATGGCCGTCTTGGGCGAAACCGTGGAAATCAACGTGTTCGGTTCATCTCCTATCCCTTCTCATATTTATGCTGCCCATGATGTGAATTTTATTGATTGCATTGATTCTTTGGTTAATGATACATATTTGCATGATGATGTAGGGGACACGTTGCATGATACTCTAACCTTTGAGCATAATATGGGGCTGAATAATTTAGAAATTGGAGAATATGTTGCATTGTTAGATAATTCCGAAACCATTGATGAAGTTGACGGTCTTAAGATACCATTGGAATTAAATTTTGAGGAGCCCGTTGAAATCACCCCACCCCAATTTGAATTGAAAGAAATTCCAGCACATCTTAAATATGTTTTCTTAGGCAAAAGTGACACTTACCCTGTAATTATCTCTTCCGAATTAACTCATTTGCGGGAAAACAAATTAGTAGAAGTTCTGACTAAGTTAAAGGAAGCAATTGGGTGGAGTATTTCTGATATCAAGGGAATAAGTCCTGTTAGGTGCATGCATAAAATAATTCTTGAGTATAATGTTAAACCGGTTAGGCAACCTCAAAGGCATTTGAATCTGAACATGCAGGAAGTTGTGAAAAAAGAAGTTTTGAAATTGCTAGATGTCGGAGTCATCTACCTGATATCCGACAGTAAGTGGGTGAATCCTGTGCATGTAGTACCTAAGAAATCTGGAATAACGGTGGTTCGTAATGATAAAAATGAATTGGTGCCCACTAGAACAGTAACCGGTTGGAGAATGTGCATTGATTATCGGAAATTAAATGTCGTAACAAAAAAGGATCATTTTCCCCTTACTTTCATTGATCAAATGTTGGAACGTTTAGCTGGGCATGATTATTACTGTTTTCTAGATGGTCTTTCAGGTTTCTATCAGATTCCCATTGCTCCGGAGGATCAATAGAAGACCACTTTCACTTGTCCTTTTGGCACTTTTGCCTTTAGAAGGATGCCGTTTGCTCTTTGCAATGCTCCCGCTACTTTTCAAAGGTGCATGCTTTCCATATTCTCCGACTTGTTAGAAAAATCTATCGAGGTATTCATGGATGACTTTTCTGTGTTTGGAACCACTTTTGATGATTGTTTATATAATTTGACTATTGTGCTAGAACGATGTATTGAGTGTAATCTTACACTTAGTTGGGAAAAGAGTCATTTTATGGTAAAACAAGGTCTTGTTCTGGGTCATGTGGTTTCCAATAAAAGAATGGAGGTTGATAAGGCTAATGTTGATTTAATTGTTAAATTACCTCCGCCTTCATGTGTCAAAGAGGTTCGAAGCTTTTTAGGGCATGCCGAGTTTTATAGGCGTTTCATTAAAGATTTTTCGAAAATTGCCCGCCCTTTGAGTAACCTTTTGTGTAAGGATGCCAAATTTGATTTTACCGAGGAATGTTTAGTCGGTTTTAATGCTTTGAAAGAAAAGTTAACTTCCACACCTATTTTTGTTGCTCCCGATTGGTCTCTCCCATTTGAAATTATGTGTGATGCTTCCGACTTTGCTATTGGTGCCGTTTTGGGGCAAAGAGTGAATAAATTTTTCCACGTGATTTACTATGCTAGCAAAACGCTCGATGAAGCTCAGGCTAATTATACCACCACCGAAAAAAAAAAATTTGCCGTTGTGTATTCTTTAGACAAATTTCGATCCTACTTGGTTGGCTCAAAAGTAATTGTGCATACGGATCATGCCGCATTGAAATATTTATTAAAAATATCCGATGCAAAACCAAGATTAATTCGGTGGATTCTTCTGCTGCAAGAATTTGATTTGGAGTTTAAAGATAAAAAGGGTTCGGAAAACGTAGTTGCCGACCATCTATCTAGGTTAACCGAGGGAGATAATTTTAAACTCGATAATTCTTTGCCGATTGTTGAAACTTTCCCTGACGAGCAATTATTCGATGTAACAAGGACACCTTGGTATGCTGATATTGTTAATTACATTGTTAGTGGTGTCTTGCAGCCCGACTTGAGCTATCAAGGGGAGAAGAGGTTTGTTTCCATGTGCAGGCATTACTTTTGGGATGAGCCCTACTTATTCAGGTTGGGGCCTGATCAGATATTCCGACGTTGCGTCCCGGAGGAAGAGCACGAGAGCATATTGTCATTTTGCCATAAGTTGCACTGTGGGGGACATTTTAGCGCAAAGAAAACGGCGCACAAGGTACTTCAATCGGGATTCTACTGGCCAACATTATTTAAGGATGCCTATTCCCATTGCAAGAGTTGCGGCCGTTGTCAACGAACGGGGAATATAAGCAAAAGGAACGAGATGTCGTTGACAAATAATCTTGTTGTGGAACTTTTCGATGTTTAGGGAGTTGATTTTATGGGTCCTTTTCCACTTTCCCACGGATTTGAATATATTTTAGTTGCTGTGGACTACGTCTCTAAGTGGGTGGAAGCAATTCCAACCCGAACTAATGATGCTAACGTGGTTTGCAATTTTTTTAGGGATGTGATTTTCTGTAGGTTCGGGACGCCTAGAGCTGTAATAAGCGATAGAGGCACGCATTTTTGCAATAAACAACTTGCAGGCTTGCTTAAGAAGTATAATGTGATTCATAAGGTCGCAACGGCATACAATCCTCAAACTTCCGGGCAAGTCGAAGTGAGCAATAGACAAATAAAGGCAGTACTCGAAAAGACGGTGAAACCAACAAGTAAGGACTGGGCATTGAAGTTGAATGACGCTTTATGGGCATACCGCACGGCCTACAAAACTCCAATTGGAATGAGCCCGTATCGCCTAGTATTTGGAAAAGCATGTCACCTACCCGTTGAGTTGGAACACAAGGCGTATTGGGAAATCAAAGCGCTCAATTTAGATCAAGAAAAGGCGGGCGAGGAACGACTTTTACATTTAAATGAGGTTGATGAGATGCGATATGAGGCGTACGAAAACGCTAAACTCTACAAAGAACGGACGAAACGGTATCATGATAAGCGTATCGTTCGCAAATCTCTCGAACCCGGTATGGATGTTTTGTTACATAACTCCCGTCTTAAGCTCATGCCCGGAAAATTGGTGTCGCGATGGGGCGGACCGTTCAAGGTAGTTAAAGTATGGCCGCACGGAGCAGTAGAACTTCTTGATCCGCAGAAGAACGAGCACATTAAGGTAAACGGGCATAGAGTGAAGCTGTATTTCGGACGAATCGAAGAAATCAATGCGTTTGAGTGCATAGAGGTGCACGATGTTGAAGCTTGAGAAAAACGGGAAGAAGTCGCGCTAACGACTATAAAAAAGTGCTACTTGGGAGGCAACCCAACGGTTTAGTTAGATTTTGCGTCTTTTGTTTTTCGAATTTATTTTCCTTATTTGTTTTTACTCGATTCGAAACTGACCGGTTCAACTGTGGGTGTTAAAAATGCAGGAAACGAGTGCGTTATCAGAAACTAACAATCTGGGCAGGTAGGACACGGCCGAGTTGCCTCTGACACGGCCGAGTCTCAAAACAGTGAGATTTGCTATTCTGGGCTAGTATGACACGACTGAGTCTCAGGACACGGCCGAGTGTCAAGACAGTGAGAATTTGTTTTTCTGGGACAGCACGACACGACCGTTTCATGGAACACGTCCGGGTGTCAATACAGTGAAAGTTTGTTTTCTAGGATAGTATGACACGACCGTGTCACATGACACGGCCGAGTCGGTTAGACAGTGGGTTTTGCTTATTCTGAACAGTTCAACACGACCGTGTCAGATGCAACACGGCCGTGTCGGTCGGACTTATATAAGGAGAACACGGCCGAATCACCATTTCCGTCTTCCCAGTTTTTATTTTTTTTCTTCCCTCCGAACCCTAGCATCAATACTATCGATTTTTCTCTTCATTTTCAAAGAAATTTTGTGCAAAATCAAGGGGAGATACAAGAATCAACTACGTAATCATCATTTTTCATCCAATTTCACTCTTCAAGGGGGCAAATCGGATGAATTGGGACCGGTTTTTAATTTTTTTTCTCTCTTCAATATATCCGAAATCAAGGTATGTTTCTCATGTTTTTGATGATTATTCTTGGCTATGAACATGCTATGATAATTAGAATCACTAGTCCATGATTATCTGGGGTTCTTGAAAAAAATTGAAGGAGATGAAATTGGGGATTTTCGATAATTCTCCATGCTTGATGATTAAATTTCTCGATTGGAAATTCTTGTAGTTAAGGGATGTTTTCCATGATGAAGATGGTGAATTCAAACGATAAATTTTGCTTTGGAGTTGTTTTGATCAATAATGTTTATATTGGGGGGATTTCATTGTTTGCTATAAGTTTGGGGGAAGAATACGTTATCAAGTCCTTAGATAAATGATAAATTGAATTTTTTTGCAGAAAATGGCGCGAGGTGGACGAGGAAATTCTCAGCGCGGAAGGGGTAGGAACGGCGGAGAACAAGTGCAGCCGGCAAGAATGGCTATTCAAAGGGCTGTGGGAACTCCGGATTATTATGGAATTGATCTCCCTGAAACATAATATGCAAGGTGGGAAATGCTGGGCCAGAAAAAGATGCTCCTTACACGATGGCCCGATGATGAATGCATGAACGCTATGGGAATAAGAGAAGACGTGATGAAATTCCTTGAAAGAGTGAATTGGGCGTGGATGATGACGCAACAATGGCCGACTTATAGGTGTCTCACGATGGAGTTCCTCAGCACTCTTACTATCAGAAGAGATCCGGTGACTCGAGAACCAACCGAAATGACATTCCGGCTCAACAATAATGAGGAGAGACTAACCATCGTCCAGCTGGAAGATATTTATCATGCAAGATACAATGGCCATTACCCAATAAACCGGTTCGCATGTGAAACTTATTGGAGAGCTATGGTGGAATACCCGGGAAGCGAGGTGCGATATTATATTGCAAGATCGGCTAAAGGATCAAACATTCACAATCCAATACTCCGATATCTACACAAGGTGATTGCGAATACTATATATGGCCGAAAGGAAACCGGGCCTATTTCACTACGGGAGTTATACATCCTGACTCACATGCTCGATAACTCGATTCCAGCAACCGGGGCCATGATAGCGGAATATTTTGAGGATGTCGCGACAAAGCCAAAAGGGGAGATATGGATAGGGGGTTTGATTACCCCTATCGCACTTCACTTCGAGATTTCCTTACCTCAAAGGACTCCCCTTCCAGGAAACAAACTTCTCTCTATCTCCGTAATGAAAGTAAAGAATATCCTGGATTATGAACCGCGCGCAGTCTTCCTCCAGACCGACAATGACCACTTCCTTCTCCCGAATACACCTTTGACGACCATAAATAATATTCAGGACATGGGAAATCTGCAAATGGCTACAGAGGCACATCGTCGAGCATGGATGGCAGCTGGATTAGCTCCCCCGGGTCACAGCCCTCTCGACCGAAATGTTCGACCTCGGCGCATTGTGGATGAAGATAGAGCCGAGAGGATGGAAGAGGAGGAAGCTTATGAAAGAGGCCCGGATGAAGAGGAAGAAGAGGAGAATGAAGAAGAAGAAGAAAGCCCCAGAGATCGGCCCGAGATGTCAAGACGGGCCGAAATTGGACATGCCCCCTCGCGACCAACATTAAGGGAGGAGTTTGTAGCCTTCCGAGAGGAGTTCATAGCATTCCGAGAGGATACTAGACAGAGGCTAGAGGAGGCTAGACAGGAGCGACATGAGATATTGTCTCTTATGAGACAAATGCACGGGTGGCATGTGCAGCAAGGCCACCTCCCTCCACCCCACCAGTAAAATCGGTCGTAAGTATTTCTTGACCAATAAAATTCTTTTTGTTTAAATATTATACCCCCTTCGTTCGTATATTATTTAATTCAAGTTTGGGGGGGATTGGTCAAGAAATACTTCGTTACTCTTGTTTTTATTTGTTTTTGGATACTATTATGCTTGTTTGTTTATTTTTGGTTGTTTTTGTCAGTAGACTTATTTGTGGTGTGTTTTTATTTACATTTGGTGTGTTTTGAGCATTTTGAAAATTTGATAAAAACTTTGAAGTATGAACTATTTTCTTTGAATGCCTCGGGATATATTTCGTTGTTTTGATATACAAATCGAGGATAATTTGTAGAGGAAAAATTGTTGATAATCGAAATGGGTGTCAAATTGAATAAGTAGTTTAAATATCTTGGAGCTATGAACAAACCTACTTGTGAGCTATCGAGCCTTCGTGCATTTTCTAAAATGCAAGTTTCATTGTCGAGTGTTTCATTCTTGATTTAAGACTCTAGAACTTGCCTTGGTATCTTGTTCAAAACTACTAGTGTGTGTGCAATTGAGTGAAAATGATTTTTGGCGCCTTTGATCTTAACCCTTCGATTTTGGCCGACCCGAAATTTGATCATTCCTTAAATAAACCCAATTGAGGTCATTGTCTATTTCATTGTTAAACCACATATCGAGCTTTCCATTGCTATAATCCTTCGATCCATACTTGAGCGATTAGAAATTATGTTCGACGAGGATACAAAGATTGTGGTGACATTGGGTGATATACATATTGTTCGGAGTGTTGAAATGGTGAAAATAATTACTCCGCTATTTTTGGGAACTTAGTAACCGGGTGTATTCATGTGACCCATGTTTTATATTCGCGTAAAACGGTTACCTTAGATATGAGTATGCTTGGAAGCAGTTGTGTATGTTTTGATCCTAGTAACCAGGTGTATTCATGTGACCCATCGTTTACATTCGCGTAAAACGGATCCTAAAACAACCCAAGCCAAAAAAAATATATATATATCGGAGCAATAAGGAGGGTTTGACGCTGCGTTTTTCACTTTCAATAGTGCTTGTTGCAAGTGGTTCATAATTAAGGGGATGAAAGAAGCAAACTTCAAAAATCTTGTGCTTCTAAAGTGACTATGGTCATTTAGTTCTAAAAATTTCTCAAGTCAAGTCACTTTAGCCATATTTATCCCACCCCGACCCAATCCTACATTACAAGCCGAGTAAAGCCCTTTTTGATTCACGAAAATTTTGCATGCACAAAACAGTGGTAGAGATGAAGACGATTGGCAAGCCTATGGGGTTCCTTATTTCATTGAATGAGTTCCGAGCGTATACTTATCCCTATCACTTTGAGAGTGAGTGATTACACTTGACCGGTGAGGTTTATATTGCCAAGTATTGACTATGATGTTAAGGAAGCACCCCGGAGGTTTGAAAACTTTGAAGAACTCGACTTATTTTACTTGTGAGTATTGATGAAATTTTCGAAGAGGTCCTTTGAGGTATTTTGACAGTTGAGTTCCCATTTGTGAGTGATTATTTTAAAGTGCATTGCTCGGGACGATCGAAGTTCAAGTTTGGGGGGATTTGATGAGTCGATTCTTGATCGACTCATTTTGTTCTATCTAGTCGTGTTTTTGTTTGCTTTTTAGTATTTTTGTTCTCTTTTATGTGTGGTATGATATGTTTTTAATTTATAGGTAACCAAGCGAATATTGTGGTGAAATATGCGCTTTCATAGCTAATATTGGAGTTTATGACGATCAAGAGCTAAAACGGGGCTTAAAAAGATAAAAGATTGAAGCAATATCGGTCGTATCTTCTAAATTCCAGAATCACCACTCCGAATTGAGATGTGTTCTCCTTTGATATAAATTCCTTATGAAATTAGCTTCGAAACGGTATATCATATGCTAAATTCCGAGGTGTATTGATACAAGAACGAAGGATCAAGCCGAAGAAGACCAAAAACCGGAATCAGAACAGAAGAAAACAACTCGGCTGCACCAGGCAACTCGGCCGCACCAGGCAACTCGGCCGTGTCACATGACACAACCGGGTCTCGTTCTAGTAAAAATTCTATTTCCGGATGAGTACAACACGACCGTGTCTTTTATGACACGGCCGAGCCCCAATCCAGCCTAAATTGCATTTCCTGTGCAGTACAACACAGCCGTGTCATGGGACACGACCGGGTCCGTGGACAGTGCCTTTTCTTCTTTTCAGGGTAGTACGACACGGCCGTGTCCCAGGACACGGGCCGTGTCACTTTTCGGTGCAAGTCATTTTCTTTGACATTTTTGCACAATTTTGAGCCATTTTCTTGATCTTTTGGCTATAAAAAAAGGAGGTGGAGACCCTAAGGAGATATTCTGATTTTGTTGAAGACATTTTGGTGTGAAAAACATAAGATTAGGGAGGAAAACACCAAAAAGAAGGGAAAAGAGAGATTTTCATCATCTTCTTTGTAATTTCATCTTGAAGAAAAATATATTTTGTGAGTGAATATTGTTCCTTGTACCATATTGTTTATGAGCTCTTGAAGGAAGAACATCAAATCTTCATCGGGAATTCAATTTCGGTATTTACAAGGGAAGTTTCTACCATGTTTTGTTTTACAATTTTCATTATTGTTTTTGAAATAATCATGTGTAGCTAAACATTTCATATGGGTTTTTAGATTGAGTCACACACATGTTATCGATTGTTAGTTTCTATTGATTTTCTGGGTAAAGTTTGGGATTGTTCCTCTTGTTCGTTCTTCGCTTTAGAACTTTTGATTTAGATCATCAAACCTATTTCATTGTTGTTATTATTATTCAAATCGAGGGTTTTTGTCGGCGTTCGCCATCAAACGACCCGATAGAAGTGATTGTGAATGTTCTAAACCTTTTTCGGCGATCTTTTAGCGAATTATCCCATCAAAAGTAATAGCTAGTCGATTGTAAATAGAGATTCATCCCCATCAAAGGAGTGTCTCTCATTTTCGTTAAGAACAATCGTGATTTTTAGAATTACCGCCATCAAACGGATTTCTTTTAATCGTGAGCAATCGATAATTCCAAACCTTATTTATTTGAGTATCGGAACTAATAATTGATTATGTGTGTGTCAGTGATTCTAAATTCTCATATCATTATCATTATTGTAATCTCTCAATTATCCGACCATTAATTTGGTGTTTTTAACGCTTAGTTTATTTTAATTTTCTGCGTTAGTGATTATAATCCTATCAAACCAATGATGTACTTTACTTTACTTTTGTTCATTCGACTATTTTCTGAACATTATCGAACTTTAAACCGTTTCCAATTCCTCGAGAGATCGACCTCGGAGTTACTTGCCGCTTCCTACAAAAGCGATTCGTACACTTGTGAGTATATAATTTGTTCATCACTCTTTCAAAAGTCCCTGTGAAGGGGACTTAG
This sequence comes from Orobanche coerulescens, assembly GCA_033398695.1. Lineage (NCBI taxonomy): Eukaryota > Viridiplantae > Streptophyta > Magnoliopsida > Lamiales > Orobanchaceae > Orobanche > Orobanche coerulescens. The sequence goes on from CM065817.1 coordinate 129,819,508, forward strand.
TCATTTTGTCTTTAAGGCAAGATTCACAAGTAGGAAAGGGATCCGATCCCAATGGACCCACAAGTCCATCTTTTTCCATTTTGTAAACCTTGGTCTGACCAACATAACCAAGTGTAAGATGCCATTTCAAAACTTGATTAGTTTCATCCCTACCACGCTTCCTAGTCATAGTATTCACAACGACTTTGTTACTGAGGTTTAAATGATACAGTCCATTCAACAATATAGTAGTGCCCACTAGTTTATTTCTAAAATAAATTTTGCAAGGACCATCACCAATGAAAAATGAGAAGTCTTTCCAATCCATGACCGGAATGGATACAATGTTTTTATGCCCCTTGGGCAAAACAAGTACATCTTCTAAAGTCAAAACAAAGTCGGATTCTAAACCCAAAAGAAGTGATCCTATGTCGGTTGGCTCGACACTATGCCCGCTTCCGATAGTGATCATCACTTCCCCAGCTCCAAGCATCCTACTTTGTTCCAGATCCTGATTCACGGTACAAATATGAGAACTAGCACCAGAATCCAGTGTCCAAGAAGTAGAAAATATAGTAGCAGAACAATTTGTTTCCAAAACTAAAAGTTTTGTACCTGAAGCGTCATGAAGAATCGGACAGTGTCTAGCCCAGTGGCCCAGCTCCCCGCATTTGAGACAAGCGTCATTTTTCTTGATCTTTGGAACCATCGGGCCCTTGCCCTTACCCTTAAGGTCCTTGACTTGTGGTCCCCTCTGCTTCTTGGTCTTTTTCTTCTTTTTCTTAGACCTCCGAGATCCGGAAGAAATCACAAGGGCGGGCTCCTTCATCCTTGGAGTCTTCATCTGAGACTGAGCGGTCACTAGTTTGTTTATTAGCCCCGCTAAGTTGCATGCAATTTCATTGCATTTGAAATTCATAACAAACTGTGAGAAGGAATCAGGGAGAGACTGTAGGATAAGGTCGGCCTGAATAGAAGCATCCATCTTAAAATCAAGAGCCTCCAATCTCTCGATCATAGATATCATTTTTAGGACGTGGTTCCCAACCTTCTCACCTTCCTTCATCCTAGCACCGAACGTTTGCTTGGATATCTCATATATAGCAGTTCGACTGTGCTCACCATAAAGCTCGGTTAAGTGAGATAGAATCTGCCTAGCAGAAGTCATCTTGTCATGAGATCTCTAAAGCTCATTAGACATAGAATCCATCATGTAAGCACGGAATTTTATGTCATCCTTAACCCACTTTTCGTGGTTTTCAATATCTTCCTGATTGGCTCTTGTCCGCACTGGAGGTGCCGGAATGTCCGTCTCTAAGACGTATCCAAGTGCCTCTATACTTAGAACTATCATCAGATTGCAGAGCCAATGCACAAAGTTAGGTCCGATTAGGGTGTTCTTTTCTAGTAAAATTGCGAGTGGGTTCATTGTCATATTGAGAGTTATGTCTGCATTAAGTACGACAGATTAATTAGTGACTCGTTCAATTATGATCTGAGTATAGAATTAAGGTCCTTTCTATTCTTGTTACCCAGCTCCCACTATTTTTATCGGAATAACACACTCCCATGTGAAATCCGTAAGTATCGTTCGCCCTACTTCATAGTGGTGATCGAGTACTTTATAAATTTTAATAGAGGGCAACCGAACAGGTTTCTAGTCTATTAATTTTTATCAAGTGGTGTCCAACTCCGACCCATCCAATAGATGAGTTGATCTTCTTTTTCTCCTTGCTCACTCCCCTCAACCTATACGGTTTCTATGGTTCGTGAACAAGTTTAGTTTATACCATCAACGCAAATCAGTTTCACAATTTAATCTTATCCGGTAACCGAACAAGTTTCTAAGGATAAAATTTGCTCCAACTGAAGGCATCCAATGCGCTCCCAGCAATTTATTCATCCTCCCCGAACGACTACCCCGATAACTCGGAAGCATAGCACATCCGGTTTGGATTTCAATTTTCGAAAGCTCGATGGAGGGAAGGAAAACCTTGAAACCTTTTAAACTTAATAATTTATCGTGGGAGAATTTTCGCGATTAATGTTACAGTTTGCACATTAATTCATTTAAGCGCGTTTGTTGCATTCATACCATATGAATAAACATTCACAACCTAGTTGCTACCAATATGTAGTTCATGGACCGTTTCTAGAATCAAAAACTCCGTAATCTAATTACAAGTCTTCGGTCTTGAATTTTCATCTTCTCGAACGGATCTTCCTCCCGTCTTCGTCATTACATATAAATTTTACATTGAAAAGTTGCATCCTAGATACAAATATTTCTAGTAAAATAAATAGACTCAAAAAGGCCTTTACAACCCCATCGAATAAAACCGAACGATTCAAAACTAAGTCCATGAACCACATCACCATTAAAAAAATAATGCATCAAACACATTAAATAAATGACATTCATAATTAACCTAAATATTGATCCTACCAATATAAATTAATCCATCCAATTAATTCAAAGAACCGTTAATTTTAATTTGTTCCGGATAAAATAAATATTTTATTAAATTAATTCCCTAAAAATAAAATCACCATAATAATATTTTAGTCAAATTCAATTCAATTTAATTTGAGAGAAATTAATTTTCCGAACGAAATATAAAAACGGAGCCGAAAACACGAGGCCCGGGCCAAGCCCGCGGCTGTGGTCATTTGCACCACCAAGAAATGTCTGACCTCTAACCGCCTGACCAGCCTCAAAGACCCCGCTTGTCGCCGGAAGTCCTGAAGCCTGGCAGCTTCGAATCACTGGGTCCGGCCATTTTTCCAGCTCGTCTTTTCATCCCGATCCAAAAATAATATTTTTTTAATTTTTATATTACACAATTAAATCTGTTTTTCAAAAGAAAAATAAATTTATATTGTAACATAAAATCATGAAAAATTAATTTTTAGATGAACAATTGAGAATCAACTATTAATACGATTATGATTCCAAATCATAAACCATTCAATCAAGCATTTCAAATGCTAAATATCGTATAGATGATCGCATGACCTACGCTCCGATACCACTGTTGGGATTCTGTGCCTAAAACGAAGGCCCAACGGAAGCGGTAAAACAAAAATTAATTAGATCCGAATCTCTACGAGGATCGATCGAGCTACGTATATACGAAAATAATACGAAACACAAGAGATACGAGAAACATACCCTTGTAGTCTATTGATTTAAATGGTGTCCTTCTCTTGAGCTATTCCCCAAGCTTTAGTTGATTTCCCTACAATCCAATCCGCTCCAAGCTCTTGGATGATCCAACGCCGAAAGTACATCATCTCTACTTGCCACGCGCCGGAGAAACAATCGGAATGATGATCACCTCGCTATCCTCCAAGGATACAGCTAGAGCTAGGATGATGAAGCTTTCAATTGTGATTATAACACTCTAAGTGTATAACTCACTATCTCTCAATTTATATCTTGAGTTTTCTCCAAGAAAAACAAGAAGAAATGAAATAAAGAAGAAGACTTGAGAAAAGAACTCTCTCTCTTGCTCTTAACTCACGGATGGAATTCTCAAAGTGTGTGGTGAGAGTGAGTTAGTCTTCATTTTATTCTTCAAGGAATCTTATCAAAACACCTTTGCAATATAAAAAGGTGATTCCATGTCCCCTGAGGAAAAACGCTTCATGATATTAAATCATGAAGTCTTCCACCACATTAGGTGGAAGACAAGGGGGGGCATCTAGAAGGGTAGGAGGAGTTTGGTCCGTTTCGGACTCCCGTGAGTTCAAACAGATAAACTCTGATTCCGTTCCGATATATTTATATAAATTAATTAATCTAATTAATTAATCATACCAAATACATAAGAACATAATTAATTTCTCCAAGAAATAATTATATTCATGGATTAAATTAATCACCCAGTAATTTGTTTAATTCATTAAGCTGTAAATTAATTTATCCAATAAATCAATTTAGACATCCAATGCCCCAATTAATTAGATATCCAATATCTAATATTCATAATGAGAGAATAAGCTCGATTCATTCCGTCGTCAATCCTATTGCGCGACTCAGTAGGTTCGTCTCAGTTAGCAATGGGAGGAACCAAATAGTAGTTGCACCACCTAGCCAGCCTGGCGGCCCACATTGTCCCCAACTGAGAACGTATGATTGGGATCATTCAAGAACCATTCTGTCGTGAATACCAGTATACGTATAAACCCTTCTTTCAAATGTCCCGATCAAGTTATAGGGTCACGGTCAGTCAAACCCTATCAGTACCTGACGCTATGCATGAGTTAATAAAATCGAGATCATCGAGCTCTCGTGTACCCAATACAACTAGCTCTAATGCTTTGGCCAAAGACTTATGATCTCATCTGCCAATAACTGCATAAGACATGAAACCCGTTCACTAACAGGAGAAAGAATTCTATCTTGGTATTCAGTAGGACCTTCTACTTGCCCGTCAAGACGCACGTCGAGGTTGACCCCCGCCTTCCGGTTTACAAGATTGAACTACTCTAATGAAAATCTTGACGTCACAAGCACATCCCTACTAAATCCTCAAGTCGAAGGTTCACGAATACCTATCACAACCTTTCGATTCCGTCATTGACTGTCCCGGAGTGAAAACCGTATGACGAATCGAGGGTGAGTCGGTTCGAGTATACTAATCCAATTAACATACCTATAATGTGTGCTCCCACTAACCATTAGTGTTCGACAGGCACTCTCCATGTCAAAGAACATGTCATACAAGTCTTCAGATAAACTTAATGCCCAGTCAAGTTTCATCGACTTGCGAACGATTAAGTATTTGAGCTATAAACCTTTCCAGTGCCGACCCCCTTATCCAATAAGGAGTGGAATGTTTTGCTCTCAAATACACGGACTAGTTTCTATATATATATTTACGAGTTAAGAATGCCAATAACTAGCAGTAAATAAAGAAACACACATTTACCTTATGATAATGAATTACATAATAACAAGTACAATGCCTTCACTCATACATCCACTGAGTGGCATTCGAGGGCATAATCCTAACAATTGCATGTTGTTGTTTATTTGTAACCTTCAATTCTAGTACCATTTGGGTGTGTTCACCATTATATTTCTGAATCGTAGCAGTTAGTGCAAGCTAAATATTCATCTAACGCGCGCTGTTGCGGCATGGGTAACACATGCTAAGCTCTGTGGTAGCGCATGCTAATTCGGCTGGACAGAATCTATAGGACTTCGTTTTAGCCATTAGGTCTAATTTTTTTACAGTAGTAAAACTAATCATCTGTGACTTTATTCTATCGGTGTTGTCTAGGTGATGATAATTGTTGTGTGTGATTATGTATTATGATTTTCATCGTGCTAGGTGGTTACTTGTTAGTATGCCGAGAGACAGGGGTCGTGGTCGTAACCATTGTACGGGTGGCCATGGGGATCAGACGCGGGACCAAGAGAAGGTTGCCGGTCTTGGTGTTGCTACTATATTTCAACAAATAGCCACACAAATAACATAGTTGACCCAGGCGGTTCAACGTAACACATATGTGACTCAGAACGTCGGTGAAAACCAATATCTTCGAGAAGTGATTCATATGAATCCCCCTCGATTTGCTACTGCCGCAGATGCATTGGGATGGGATGGTTGGCTTTTTTGGTTGGGAAAGATATTCGAGGCAGTTGATTGTCCTAAAAATCGGAAGGTGCCTATCGCTCAGTACCTTCTTGACAGAGATTCCGCTAATTGGTGGGAAGCTATTAAACCTCGGGATTGTGTCGTCACGTGGACAAAATTCCAGGAATTTATGAAGGATGAGTTTTGTCCGGAACCGACCATAGAGCAGAGGATTCGTGAGATTTATTTGACAAAACTGCGGGATATATCGGTGTCGCAAGCTATCATCGACTATAGAAAACAACTCAACTTTGTGCGGGATCAGTGAGGAGTGAAGAAGATATGATCCATCATTTCAACATGCGGATAAAGCCAGAGATTCACCAGTATATGGCGGGACTCACTTGCATTAAGTTGAGAGAGTATCAAAATTGAGCATTAGCCTACGAGATAGCTTCGTTATCGACTGAACGTTTGCCCGAGTCCAAGAAACATAGGAAGTCTGATGATTTTGCTGTAAGTACAGGAGTCGGAATTTCTAAACTGCAACACTGTGGCCTTTCTGCCGTGAAGCTCCATCGCTCGATGAGTGGGACTAAGAGTTCCAAGTTGTCAGCTTTGACTCCTGGTAAATCCAGGAGGTTTTTCAACTGTAATGTGTTGGGGCATGTACGTGCACATTGTCCTTCCCCGCCAGTAACGGGTTACAAGTGTGGACTCGAGGGACATAGAATTCAGTTTTGCGAGTTGATCGTTGAGTCTTCTGAGGGGCGGACTCCAGTACAGATATCACGAACGATTATAAGAGGTCCTTGAGAGATGTTGTCGGTCAGATGCTTGCTATTTTGTTACCTCATTTTCGTTGTTTAAGTTTCGGGGACGAAACCTCTTTTAAAGGAGGTAAGAATGTAATACCCGTATTTTTTCGCTTCTGTATGTTTTGATTCTACGGACTTGTTTGTGTTTGTTGATACTTATGAACTTGTTTTGTTCTTCGATTTTCGTCATTCGAACGAGATTTGATATTATTTCGGATTATTCCATTTATCGTGATGAATTTTCCGAGTTTGGTTCAATTCTTGTGAACCTTGTGCGAAATTAACCTCTTGCCATTTCTACGAGTTCATTTAATGTTTTGAGTCATGTTGTGTACTTCATAGTTGTTGATCGACCTCATATTATGATTAACGAGCGTCTGGGACACTTCATAATTTTCCAGAGTTTCAATCAATTGTCTTCATATTTGATCTTCTAAACCTTTGGGTTGTCAGAATTACATACTTGTTTAGTGTTAGAATCGTGTTTTGGTTGTTGTACTGCTTGGATTAATCAATCGTAGTGATTCATGTTCGTTGTTTTCATAAACACTCTTGCGTAGCAAATCACACCGCAATAGCTTTGTACCACATGAAGCTTTTGTACGCTGTCAGCAGCAGATAGTGTGTGTTATCTCAGGCTGCCTTGCCTTGATTGTTTCATGTTTTATGTTTCGGGACGAAACTTATTTTTAGTAGGGCAGAGTTTAATACCCAGGATTTTGGCGTCCGAACATCTTGAGTTATTTACCGATTCAAGCGGATATGTGGTGCCTGTGTTTATGTGATCGTGTGTCGTGCTTCAGTATTTGTTCGTTTTCATTCGGATCGTAGTTGCGTAGGGTTTTGGTTTGATTATATTGCCTGTGCAATAGGTGTATTGCACGCTATGTTGCCTCATAACGCGCGCTACTTGTATATTGATAGCACACGCTATCTTCCAGTTAGCTGTCCAGAAGCTACTACATTAGAGTCGGAACTCATTAGCGCATGCCAATATTAGTGATTAGCGCACGCTAACCGTGTGTTTGGGAAGATCGTGTTGTTGTGTTGCTTCGATAGCACGCGCTAACCAGTGTACTAGAGCATGCTAATAAGTGTCCAGTATAAATACTGAACATCAGGCCTTTCTTTCCTGTTTTCTTTCATTTCCTTCCCCTTTCACTTCCATCCATCGGGACGAGTCTCCTAGGGCGATCTTCATCATCAAGCTTCACCTTGGTGAGTTTTCTTCACGTTATCAGCATCATTTTACTTGGAATCCTTTCAGATCGAGGTATTTTTCTTAAAACCCTAGTTCAGTAATTTTGGGGGGTTTTCCTTGATTCCTTGATTTAATCCGAAGTTGATAAATTATTTATGTAATTCTTGTTGTTTTGATTGTAATCCTCAGATTGGAAACTCGTTTATCGATTTTATGTCACATGGAACATGATTTTGGTTTCCTTGAAACAAACCCTTGAACCCTCATTATTATTATTGTTTTGCAGCGAGTTAGAGTCGGGTTTTGAAGCGTATATTAGTTCGTTGTGGAGTTATTCTCATAGTGTCCCGAGTTGCCACTTGCTCGCTGAAATTGGAAGTTCCCTGATTGCTCGGTTGCGTCCTTTTGTTGTTTTGTTCGCTCGTGGTTTCGAGGCAAGTATCTTGCCCATACATTTCGTGCTTTGTAGATATAATAGTTGGTAATTGATTATGTGTGCTACTTGAATGCTTATAATGAACGTTCAAAAGAATCAATATATTTTTAATAAAGGTTTACTGTAAAGACAACTCATGTGTTATGTGAACAAATGTGATGTTCTGAATATGTGTATTAGTGTTGTATATTGGAATACTTTATTTTCGTGTGGTGTCGTTGTGTGCGACTATGTTACTTGTGGACATAAAGCTCTATCTCTTTGTCAAGGTGTGTGTGTGGATACATGTACTTGTTGACGAATATGTGATGTTGTGTGTTATTGGTTGTGACTCCTTTGTTAGGAGGTCGTGCCGTTCGGCGTTATTGGAAAAGTATAATTTCTTGTTGGTATGTGATCGTTGTAAAGTGATGTTCCGCCGGGTAGGGTTTGTTGGAGCCTCCGGGATCCGTCCTTGCTAGTACGGGTCGGGTTTGACCATAGGGTTATCCAAACTGGGTATGTATCGATGAGGCTCCGAGGTTCGTGGCTTGTTAGCACGATGCCAAGATAACTTATGGTTTTGAGTTGGACTTGTGGTATACTTGTCATGGGTTATCCAAACCGGGTACGTCTCGAGGAGACTCCGAGGTTCGTGGCTTGTTATCACGATGCCAGGATAACTATGAATTATGTTATGACGATGTATGATACGTAATAGGCATGTTTGTTTATTGGTGCAAATGCATATGTGCGTGTGTGGTTGTTCTTCCACCCGGGGATGGTCAGATGAGGCCTCTGGGGTCGATATAAATAATAATAAATAGTTTGTTATTATTTATTTCTACTACCGGCTTAATATTGAACCTAAAGGGTCACACCATAAAATAAAATATTTGATAAAGGAAGAATTAATTAATAATGGCTAATAGTTATTTTATTTATGAAATAAATAATAGTTAGCAATTATTTATAATTAATTACATATGATTTAATTTATTATAAATAAATTAAGAAAGAGTTCTTAATATTATTAATTATGAATTTAATTTGGGAAATTAAATTTGATGAGAGAATCATTTTTTAAAGAGTTTAGAAAATGAACTAATAATTAAAAGAGTTTTAATTGTTAATTAATAAGATTAATTAATAATTGGGTTTATTAATTCTATAGGAGATGTTGCCACTGAGGGTCCCGAAAATATGTAGATTATTTCTCCATTCTGATTTTTGAGGAAGCCACCAATGCCAGCAGAGGTAGTTCCTGCATTGGATTTCTTCCATGACCCTTCTGCATATGCTACATAAGTATTTGAATCTTCATGAGAAACAACCTGCACTTGATATGATCTTCTCAAGGCAGTTGGCGGAAAGAGGTGCCAGTCTCTGACCAGGTTACTGTGAATTAAATTCCTCGCTTGTATCCCAGGTGAGGGAAATCTTTTGCTAATGATGTGTTATTCCTCCAAATGTCCTCCTAGAATCTGATATTGGTGCCACTCTTTAATGTCCATTTGTAGGCTTGATGGTTAAGGTAGCTGGCAGAGTGGTTTTGGATTGGGGTTATTCTGTTAAGAAAGGGAGAGAAAGAAGAGGAGGTGGAGGTTTGTAACAAATTACCATACTTGGCTTTCATTACTATAAACCATAACTGATGTCTATCTTTGTGGAGCCTCCATGTATATTTTCCTAGCGAGGCTAAGTTCTTTTAATCAAGATCCTGTAGACCAAACCCACCTACTTCCTTTGGAGAGCACACAGAGTTCCTGTTCAGAAGATGCATTTTGTCTATACCCCATATGAAGTCTCTCCTTATTTTATCTATTTTATTTGCAACCCCCTTTGCTATAATATAGAAATTTTGCCAATAGACTGGGAGGCTATCTAATGTTGGCTTTAGGAGAACAAGCCTTCCTGCCATAGAGAGGTGTCTGTTTGTCCAACCATTTAGTTTTTGGTCTAAATTTTCAAGAAGAGGCTTCCAATTGGAATACCTAAATGCTTCATTGGCCATTTCCCCAGTTTACATCCCAGGATGTGTGCCCATTTTTTAGTGTCCACTTCATTAAGGGATGTGGAGAAAATCTCACTCTTATGGAATGAGAGATGCTGAAAGCATTTAAGAAGACACTTGATTCCTTTGGCTGAGTTCTCATCTTCATTAATGAAAATAAGTGTGTCATATGCATACTGGAGGTGAGTTAGGGTGAAGTTGTTGTTACCTATACTTATTCCAGAGAACTCCTTGTTTTCTAGCCCTTTTTGTAGAAGTGTATGAAGTAATTGACCTGGGATGTTGGAAAGGAGCAGAGACATAGGGTCCCCTTGTCTAAGACCTCTAAGAGGTGAGAATTCATTAGAGGGGGCTCCATTTATTAGGACTGCTATCCGCATAGTGTAAAAGATACTTTTAAGCCACTTAATCCATTTTCATTGAAGTTCATCTTGTGCATTGTTGTGAAGATGAAGTTCCACTCTATTGTATCAAATGCTTTTTCAAAGTCAAGTTTGAGAATAATACCTTTGGTCTTGGACTTCTTCAAGCGGTGGATGACTTTAGATGCTATCACAATGCCATTTGTGATTTTCCTTCCTTGCATGAAGCATAACTAACTTGAGTCTTAATGTTAACACTTTAGGCAGAAGTTTCATTGATGAATTGATTAGGCTGATGGGTCTATATTCTTTAGGAGTCTTAGGTTGGTTAAATTTAGGAATAAGTGTGAGAAAGGATGAGTTAATTCCTGTTGGAATGTGAGAGTTGTGATGGAAATTTTTAAAACCATTCCCAAATAATTGGCTTCAAATAATGCCAACATTGCTTGAGGCAGCCAATATTTAATCCACTAGGAACTGGTGCCTTGTATGGGTGAAGTTGGAGCAAGGCATCCTCTATTTCTGTAATGGAAAAGGGGGCTACTAGGGAGGATGCTTGGACATCTGAAATAGTCCTCACATTTAGGTTACCAATGAAGAAGAGGATGAGGTGTTTGTTGACTCTATACACATTTTCAAAATGTCTTTTGAATGTGAGTATTATTTGTTGGGGAGTTGCTGACCATCCATCTTCACTGATTGTTCTTCTGATTTGATTCCTAGCTTTTCTCTTCAGAACAATTCTGTGAAAGAACTTTATCCTGTCCCATATCCCAAGCAACCCTGGAGTTTTGCCAGATCATAGATGCTCTTTCATCATACAATTGTTGTAATTGAGATTTAATTTCCTTTGTTGGACTTTGAAGAGGAGATGTTTTGTTGTCATTCTCCCATTGTTCCTTCTCTTTTTGTCTTATTTTGGTTTCTATGTGCCCGTTGACTTGTTTATTCCATGTGGAAATTACCTGTCCGATTTGCCTTGTTGCCTGAGTTATGTTCATGTATTTGCCTTCCACTTGATTAGGGATATTTTGAAGCTGTTTGATGAGTGAGTCTTCTTTTAGCCAAATATTAAATACTCTAAAAGGCTTGGGACCCCGTTGACATTTTTGTCTTGGAGGAGAAGAATGGGGTTGTGATCTGAGTTTTTCCTGTGTCATAGCTCTGATGTCCAATTCCCAGAGGATTGCCATTCAACATTGAGAATGCCCTATCCAGGGTGTTTTTCCTGCCATTTGGTCCATGCCAGGTATGAGCCTGGTTGGAGTTTGGGATGGGTATGACTCTATTGTTATTAATGAAGTTTTTGAATTGAGTTATATCCTTCTTCCTGTATTTGCAGTTTAGCTTTTCATCCTTATAAAGGATGCTATTTAAATCTCCAATGAGGGAAATTAGGATATTTGAGAGGAGGAAATTAGACTCTCTAATTTCATCCATTCTTCTTGTTTATCTTCATCATCTTGAGGTCCACAAAAGGATATACACTTGAAAGTTTTCTTAGCGAGTTGAACCTGTCCAAGGATACTGATCCAGTGCCTCGTTTATCTTTAATAAGCACAAACGAGTTTACCTCGATTAAATCTGAATCCAAGATAGTTTCCCCCGAGATAATTTGATCGGGTTAAAAGATTGTAACAAAGGAGTGGAGGGTATGTGATAATTACTCCTTGTTTCACACACAATATATATACTTGGATAAAAATCCGAAATTCAAGCTCACAAGTATATATATAATAATGCAAGTGCTTATAGTTATATATATATATATATAACTATAAGCACTATTAAGTAATCTAGAAACACCCTTAATGGTGAAATCTAGAATCCAATTGCATTATTAAGTAATTTCATTGCATATTTGTTATTATTTGTTGCATAAAGCTGGTCGCTAGTATATGCAACAAATAATGCAATAAAAAAAATACATAAATGCATATAATTCTACTCATCTACAGCCGTTAGATCACTAATATCAATGGCCTACAAAAGTTTCTAGATTTCACAAGGTAATTAGTTTTCATATGATCTATTTCTTTTATATATATATATATATATATAGTATAAGTGACAAACAAAATGTAATATATATAGATAAGACAGGCACAAATAATATATCCCTCTGTCCGCCACCCATGTGCAACAATTTCATTTTCCATCCGTCCGCAACCTATGTGCATTGTTTATTTTTGGCAATTTTTTTACCCTTTCACAACACAAGTGTGTCCATTTACTCCACTCACAATACATCCTACCAACTAAGTCAACTCAAATATTAAAACCCGTGCCGATCAAAAGAGTGCATATGGGTGGTGGACGGAGGGAGTATATAACACAAAATAAGATACCTTATGGCCTTCTGATCTTTGGAAAGACACACCAAGGGTACGAGCTAAATGAAGCCAAAACACACGCAAAAATCGCCGCAAAAATTCGCCGGAGGTTCGGTAGGAAATAAGAGCAAATGACGGACCAAATTAGGCTATTTAAAGGCTCGGATTTTTGGCCAATATGGGACAAGTATCTGACCAAGATATCTGTTTGTGTGATGATTTGAGTAAGAATTGGTATGAATATCAAGCTATATGGTGTGTATCTTTGGTTGGATTAAGGCTTGATGGCTAGAATCTGTTGAAGAGTTTGGCTACTGATTTTGGAGAGTATTCTAGAGACGAATTTGCCGCAATTATTTGGCTCAAAATGGCTTGAAAATGAATGGGGAGAGCTTGCTATTTGGAGACTTTTTGGACCAATAAAATCATGCCAAGTGTCAAGCAACCCATATTCTAAAGGATGTGTTTAGAGGTATTCACGGTTCCGGTTCGAACTGCCGAACCGCCGGTTCGGAACCGTTGACCGCGGTTCGGTTAACCGTTGACCGCGGTTCGGTTCAAAACCGGAACCGTCAACCGTTTTAAGACGGTTCGGTTTCGGTTCGTCATTTTGACGAACCGCGAACCGGCGGTTCAACCGCCGGTTTTTTAAAAAAAAATTCAAAATTTGAATTTTGAACTGTTGTGAACCGGCCAAACCGGAACCGGCGGTTCACAACGGTCACAATTTCAATTTTTTTTTTTTACATTTTTACACCTATAAATACGCCCTCTCACCCTTCATTTTTCTCACACCAACTATCTTCTATCTATCTACTTTCTCCCTAATTTCTATTTTCTCAAGTGTTATACTTTTAATTGAAAAAAATGTCAAGTGGTCAATTCAACCGGGGAAAGGGAAAGGCTATCACCGGCATTCCTCGACGAGGAAGATCCGGTGCTAGTGGTAGTACTCCTACTCATCATATTCATACTCCGAGTTCTAATTCCATTCCAAGTCCGAATTTTGGTGATTATGTTCCCGATGAATTAACCGAGGAACAAATCAACGAAATATTTGAAGTCTCAAAATCGATTCATGAAGATGATGAGAAACCAACAAAACCAAAACAAAGGAAACCATCCGAGCTCAAATCTCCATTATTTGCGCTCCATTATACAAAAATTGACGACGTTGCATCCGGTCCCGGTCATTTCTTGGCCAAGTGCAACTATTGCGATAAAATGTACAAGTTAAAAAAAGGCGGAGGTTACGGGACACTCAATGGCCATATACAGAGACAACATCCCGACAAAGTTGGCATCGAGACTAATCAAACCCAACTTCGAGGCACGGCGACGTCGTCTAATGCCCCCAATCAAGGTAATAGTTTTTTATTTAAATGTAATCCAATTACCACTAGAAAAGAATTAGCTAGATTTGTTTGTGGTAAATCTCTTCCTTTTAACTTTGCCGACGACCAAATGAATGAAAATTTTACTCAACTAAGTTTTAATCCCGCTAGTAAAAAAATTTCACGCTCTACCGTAACTCGTGATGTTCGAAAAACTACTAGCGAGGCAAAATTAATTTTAGCTAATATTACTTACACTTTACTATAATGCTTTATTTCCTAATCCTATTGCTAATTTTAGTCCTCCAAATCCTAGCGAGTTAGTTCAAAATGCAAAAAATTTATTATCTACTCTTTATCGGGAATATGTTTGTAGTTATAGTGGTAGTCTTGATCTTGGAACGGGTTCTTCTTCTTCTGTTCACATTCCTTCTAGTAGTAGTAGTAGTAGTAGTAGTAGTATATCTTCTTTTGGTTTTGCTATTCCGGATCTTAGTGAATGGAATGCCTATCAAGAAGATTTATCCCGAAAAAGAACAAGATACCAAAGTAATGCTTATCAAGAAATTGAAAAATTATTTAACTACTTGTGAATTGGGAGCTTTAGAACGTGGATCGGATGGTAATAACAATCTTCTTAAGTGGTGCGCAAAAAAGTCTACAATCTTTCATGTAGTTGCCACGATTGCGAAGGAAATACTAGCTGTCCCCGCCTCAACAGTTTCTGTTGAACAAGCCTTCAATGTAGGAGGATACATTTTGGATGAACGACGATCTCGATTGACGCCTCAAAATCTTGAAGCCCAAGCATTATTGAATGATTGGGTGAACAAGAAGACACTGATACATATGATACCAGATCTAGCAATGATTCGGTTGACTTGGGTGATTGAACCATCTCAACTCCGCCTCCGCTCCACTCCCTAAGGTAAGTATAAGGTAAGTGAACTACGAGGACTTTGAGTCCTAAGGTAAGGGGATACGCAGGCAACTTAATCCAAATATTCAAAGTTGAAATTCTTAATTTTAACTTTGAATATTTGAATTAAGCTCAAGTCCATTTTTATTTTTTCCCCTCCCCCACCCCAAATTTAAAAATGAACTATGAGGACTTTGATTTTGATTCCTAAACTCTAAAGTTACGGATATCGAATACATAGGCGCTTAATTCAAAGATTTAAAATTACAAAATTCACGTTTAGACTTTAATACTTGAATTAAGCTCAAGTCCAATTTTTACCACATATTTTTTTAAGTTAAAATTTAAAAATTTCAAAAAAAAAAAAAAATGAACCGTCGAACTGCCGGTTCGGTTCCGGTTCGGAACTGGCGGTTCACGGTTCAAAACCGTAACCGTGAACCGCTATAAGGCGGTTCGGTTCCGGTTCCGATTTTCGACAAATCGGAACCGGTGGTTCGAAAAACCGGTAGTTTTGAACCGCCGAACACCTCTAGATGTGTTGGACTAAAAGTGTCTAGGTTCATTTTGACATGTGTAGAAAGGACAGAGCGTAGCTGTAACCCCAAATAAGCGACTCAATTTCTATGCGCAAATCAAAATACTCAAAAATTATGAAAATTTTAGGGAAGATATATAAAATATATTTAGGATTTCTGAAAAACTTTGGAGATTTTGGGAGTTTACTAAGTCAGCCAAATAAATAAAAGATACAATAAAATAAGTAGTAGAAAATGTGATTCGGAAAAACTTTCTCAGAATTTTGCCTAGAATTCTTTTTAATTATTATAGAGTCAAATCTCAAGTTTCAAGTCAAACAAAGTTGTAGAAGTATTTTTCTTAAATTAACTTTGTTTAAATACCCTTCCGAGTTATAATAAAATAACAGTAGTTTTATCGTAACCGGTTAGCAAAAAACCCCTCAACCAGCGCAACCTACGGTGACGTTTAAAGCGTTTAAAGAATTTCGACCATCCGAGTTTAAGGGTACGGCCGATCCAATAGAAATGTTGAGTCTGATAAGGTCTACAAGCTCTAACTCAAAACAACCTTAACCTAATTAGATAATATAGCTTAGTTTGTAACTAAGTGATTGTGATTGTCCTCATGTAACCAACCTAGACCAATGAAATGAAGATGCAAATCTAAAGCAGGTCAAGAAGTCAACTCTCATCAAGCCAATCTCAAGAAGAATGAATATATGCTCAAGTTGAAGTCTCAATGATAAGGAAGCTTGGTGGTGGAAGAAGTTCATTAACATGTTCGTACCCCATTAAAGCTCAGGTAGACGATTTGAGCAGATCTGGTCAATTTATGAGGAGTTGGACAAGGTTGGAGAAGACTAACTGCGAAAGTCATTTTTGTTAAAGTTGTTGTCTAGTTCATTACTAGCAGTCAGTTTGCAAAAGTGACTGTCTGTTAAAGGACAAGAGTCATTTTGGCCAAAGTAGCTATCAAGTTTATTGAGAGAAACTATAAGCACACTTTTGATTGATTTGATGGAGTGATGGCAATAAGCCTGCTTTTGGGGCAAGCTACATTTTTCTTTTTAAAATTGAAATAGAGACTATTTTGCAGGCACACGTGATTTTGCAGGCATGCTTAATGTAACACCCCCAAAACCATCCGGGATATTACAGCGCCGTGGGTCCCGCGCCAGAACCCACCAGGCTAAAAACCGTTTACAAAACCAATTCATAAACGCCAAAAGGATGATGACGGTAATATTTTGCAAATACTCAAATATTTTCAAAAACATAATTTTGAAATACAGTCATAAAATACCATTTGAAAATACAAGGCGAAGTGCCAAATCTCGATAGTTCAAAATGTACGTTAAGACGCCGCTTAAATGTACCGATAAAATAGTTTAGGAAAAGGTTTAACGAAATAACCCAAGTTCGCAAAGTGCCAAAAGGCCCTTTTTAAAATACACACACGCAGCGAATAAAGATACCGAAAAGCCATTTTGAGATATACACACGCAGCGAATAAAGATACCGAAAAGCCATTTTGAGATATACACACGCAGCGGATAAATACAGTTCAAAATACACATTTGCAGCGGAAATAAATAACCGGAAAAGAATACTCAATTCTCCGAAATCAAGCCACAGCCAGTATCACATCGGGAAGCTCATCCCTTCACGACCGCTACTAGCTCGATCTCCGAGTACCTAAAAATAAAGCCCACGACGGGATCAGCCACAATACTCAATAATGATACCGATCACATCATCATAAATAATTACATACCAATGTAATAATATAGTAAGAATACTACCAAAGTAATCTTACCGTTATAATCTTACCAATCCATAATAATCCAAATCCTTACCATAATCCACATTTCGCATCCTCGAATGACGAAATGAACTTAACAACAATTATCTGTATTGAATTTCAAAAATACCAACAATCCTCAAAACATCATCATAACTCATAAGTGTGGAAATAATCCAATCTGTGCCAAATCCTGTCCGTCAGATTACACAATCAAAACTCAACCTGGATAAACCAACAGTACACAACATATCTGTAGATCAACTACCATATGATAATGATAACAAATCCCGAACATCGACGTACAGTCCGAATGCTTATACGATCAATAACAATGATCAACCAATACCTCAACTGAGAATATCATCAACATGATAACTCCAATACGACCAACAAAGGATCAACGATAACCGAGATTACCATCAACAAGGTAAAATCCAAATGATCAACAAAGGACCAACAATAACCGAGAATACCATCAACAAGGTAAACTCCCAACGATCAACAATAATGGATCTCTAGAAAATAACCTCGACTGTCGAAACATACCCCTCGGGCGTATGAACAACCAGTCGTAAACCGTCGAACATACCCAACCATGAATGGAGGATGAACGACCAAACAATATGGCTCAAAGATGGAAATCATAGTACGCCCGATCCGGAAATGTGTCCGTGCACAAGCCACCCCGGGTATCGATCAAATACACGTGTGGTCTTGTACCTAATTAGCCTCACGAACTACGTCTCGTGTGCACGGTTTAATGTGGAAATATCAACACATAACCATCATGTGCCCGGCTAAAAATCCTACACAATAACCAATCGGCACGCAGATATGACTCCAGATATGTCACGATGCAACATGACAACGAAACTCAAAGAAATACATATCCAATAAGGATCAAAAGACTCACCGAAGTGAACAACAACAGACTGACAATGAAAAGTCGACACGACTAATCAATATCCAAAACATCAATCCTGGGATCATCATCCCCAAATGAATGACCAACACGATGTACGATCTCAATACAATAGTCCTGGGATCAACATCCCTCAACGAATAACCGATACGAAACTCATTATACGAAACCTCAACATATACAACAACTCAACATACTAATTATCTCATAACTGAACAATACATAAGTTACCTCAAAGCCGACGACAATATCCTTTCCACGAACAACATCCCTGAACGAATACACAGTTATACAAATAATCTCAAATAAGGTACCATCCATTCAATATCAATAACCCTTTATCCCGATACTTATGTAATCACGATAACTATCCTCGATATCCGATATTCTATATCCTTGACCAAAAATAACTCACGTCTTCCCTGAACACAATTAAATCATGTAGCTTATGATTTAATACAACCAGAGCACGATATACAAACCATTATCCCGACAACTTACATTTCTAACAACATTGCTATACGAATTATAAATGAAATGAAAACGAAACCATTCATCAAATATTATAAACTGAACAAGTATAAACTTGCCTCGATACCGATACCACGAAGCCGTTACCAAAATCCATTGCCTTTGTCTACGAGCTCCTCATCCCCGACCATAAGCAATCTACAAACTCTTTAGCCTCAACCGCAACTCAACGGTCATAATCCACGATCAAAACATATCAACCTATTGCAATAACCGATTAACACACATTCGATAAAAATCAATAACCGACATAGCTAACCAACCAAACTCAACGGTTCAACGAAACTCCGATCATATACATAAAACCAAATAATCCAACTCAATAAATACGAACTCATATCCACAATACAAGCCGTAACTCGATGATCACAAATAACAATCAATAACCGATCAACAACAGTTCTACAATATCCCGATTAAACACATATCCAAACAACCCAAACCAATCAAACACGAACTCAAAACCAAAATACGATTCCACAATCCGAAGATCATATCAATAATCAATTTAAACCAACAAGGGTCTAACATTACCGATTCCAAATTCAATCTTAAATACGGATACAAGTTTCCTCCTTGTAAATTCATAATATAAACCAATTACCGGTTATCATCATCAATCCGGACGATCCGATTAATTCAACATCATAGATAACCATATTCCAAAGGTTTCAAATAATTCCATTATCCGAATTGAACACTTATTCAATAAGTATGAATTTCCAAATTCAAACATGAATAATAATTCTCATCAAACTCGAAATCATATTCGTAATCCTATACGAATATTGTACCAAATACATAACTTAGTTCTAAATGTGAATATTCCATATTCATATCCAAAACACCAACACTTTAAAACGTATTCATCAAATCAATGATCAATTCATCTCGACATTAAGGATTTTATAACATATTCGATTCCAACTTCAACTCCAAATACGAAGATCCTTCTTGTTCATACTTGTAAATTCGTAGAAAACAATTTACCGATTATTATTGTGAATAATCACATTCCAAAATTATCCGAAATCCTTCCAAAATCATAACATGTAACTCAAGAGTTCTTCAAGAACACGAATTATCCAAATTCACGTTCATAATCCATAAAACAACATAACCCGATATTTTCTAACATCTAAACAATCCTTAATCATAATTCAAGGTGTATATAATCATGTTCTTCAACATATACTTCTCATAACATCATGAATCGCAACAAACCACCAAGAACATCGAGAATACTACAATTCCATAATCATAACAACATAATCGAATCATTTGATCACCAATTCATTATCTTCCTTTAACAAAATTCCCATAATTACCAAGAATCATCACAACAATATCATTTCCATCACCATTCATACGAAAACGTGTAGAATTTTCCAAGTTCTACTCATTGAGACATTTCATCGAACACTTTGAAGGCATAGTCCAATTCAATCGATTATTCAAAGGAATACTCGAATTCTTTCCACAAAACTTCAAGAACAACGAATAATCTCAAGAATACAACAATATTCCATCAATAATCTGAGTTAAAACGAATCAAATCGGCCAAGACATCAAGAAACTTCAAAAATATCCAAAACCAAGTGTTTAGGTGTTCTTACCTTCGATCCGGGTGGAAGATGATGTTAATCCATGATTCCAACTTCCAAAACATGTTGCTAGATGATGATATTACTCAAATCCATCCACTTTGATGAAGAAATCGCCAAAAACGAAGAGAAAACATGAAAATGGCCGGATGACTCGGTCCAGGCCTTTAAATAGGCGGACCCTGCCGGCACGTTACGTACGTAACCGGCCACTGCCTTACGTACGTAACCGGCCATGGCCTGCTCACTGCCCAGTTCTGCCGGAACCCTTACGTACGTAACCGGCAGCTGGCTTACGTACGTAACTTGCCCTTACGGCCGTAACCGGCCACTGCCTTACGTACGTAATCGGCTAGTCCTAGCCCCCAGCGAGTCACTGCCGACCGTGATCGGCCACCCCCACGAATCACTGCCGACCATGCTCGGCCATTCCAACGAGTCACGACCGGCCATGCTCGGCCATCCAGGTCATCTCGGCCACGACTCGACCGGCTACTCCGTAACGTACGTAACACTTAATCCGTTGCGAACGTAATACGTACGTTGACTTGCTACAGTATAATACTCGTATTACGTACGTAATACACCCTGTATAATGTACGTAACTCCGTCCGTTGACTCACCTGTCCACATCTGCGCCGAAAGCTGCCGACCACGGGCCCCACTGTCCGATTCCTCTTGTTACGTACGTTATGTACACTATATAACGTACGTAAGCTAACACATTTTACGTACGTAAGCTCCAAGGCTTAACGTACGTAATGGCTTTTATACTTAGCCAAAAATCCAACTGTTCCTGTCCGACGTCTCGACGTACGAAATACAAACATACAGCATACTGAATACACATACTGAATCCAAAAATATTCTCATACGGTATACCTGATATCCAAATCTGTTTAACCTGATACAACATATCCTGAATATATCTGTTAGTCAAAAACGATAATCATACCAGTATAACTGTCTCGGTTCTCAATTTATTTTATCCATACTGTATAGATACCAAACTATACAGTATATCTCAGATAAAATAACGCGAAAAATTTATACTGAAAATTCGGGTATTACACTTAAAAAAAATCGCGTGCCCCAACCTGCTGCTTTTGACATTGTGTGGTCACTTCATTCTTTTTAAAATAATAATGCAACCAACCTCATATTTATATAATGTTATTGTGATGGAAGTGAAAGAGCACCACACCATTTCAAAACTAAAACATTTGAAAAGATTACCACACTACAATATTTGCAAACTACACATTTATTACTCCTACTACACAAAATTCATTTACATAATGAGTTTTAACTATGGTGGTGATGACGAGTACGAAGACGTTACGGCAGATTTTTACAATCCAGAGGAGGGTTTGAAAGGCATACAAGAGGTTGAACAATACGTCAGGGGAATTGCGGCTAGAAGAAATATCAACTTAGCCAGACGTAATTCTGATCCATATAAGGTACGATTTATATGCAGTCAAGGTGGAAAGTATAGAAATCAAAAAACGAAGAATGAAAGAAATACAAAAACGCAAAAGTTAGATTATCGTTTTCGTATAGTTGCTAAGCAATTTGATCCCTTCAATGATCTTTAGGAGATAGAAGTTTTGGAAGGGAAACACAATCATCCCTTCCCGGAACATGCGGAGGGTTCGAGACTCGGACAAATATCACCCGACCAATACAAAGAGTTACAACGGCTTGAAGCGTTACACACAAGTCCGAGCAACGCGCTGGCCTATATGAAGCAAAATGATGTGAATAATGCTACGAATCAAAAAAGAGTCTACAATGCCTACAACAAATCAAGGAGCGACAGGCGTGATGGGCGTACCCATACGAATAACTTCATCTCCCTAATGCTTCAGCGGAATTACAGGTAAAAAATTAGCAAATTGAATTCATTTTAAAATATAATTTAAATATTAGTTGTATGTTCATGTAATATAATTTAGAATGATAATCCTACAGCTATTTTAACTTATGAAATTAGGTACCAACTGCGGACAGTGGATGACAGTAACGTACTCAAAGACATCGTTTTCAGTCACCCTACTTCTCATGGAATGGTTAACACGTATCTGCATGTCCTAATTATTGACACGACATACAAGACATCGATGTACAATATGCCTTTATTCGAAGCAGTTGGTGCAACAAGCACTGACAAAACATTCACCATTGCATACGCATATATGCAGAATGAAGCCCAAGATCACTTCGAATTCGTTTTACAATTTATTCGGGGTTTGTATGAGTGTGCTGTACCAAACGTTGTCATCACGGACCGGGCACTCGCAATAATGGGGGCAGTGGATCAAATATTTCCAGAATCCCAACATCAATTATGCAGACGCCACATAGAGCAATGTGTTCTAGCCCGAGCGCAAAAACAGCAAGAATTCGACGCATCGTACGCTGAATATTTTAAAAATAGCTGGAATTGGGCAATTAGTGCATCAACACACGATGTATGGATACGTAAGTGGGCCCATCTACAAGAAACTTACAAGAAGTATCCATCTTTAATTGCCTATTGCGAAGATACGTGGATTACACCCTTTGCAGATAGAGTGTTGGGCGCATATATCGATCATCGCCTACACTATGGAAACTACACCACAAATAGGTAATTTTATCACCAATTAAACCATAGGTATTCAAATATTCTCTCATAACTAAAATTTTTCCTACGTGTAGGGTTGAGCAAGAGCATCATCGGGTGAAAATGAACCTCCCCGGTGGCCTACACCCATTTGACGTTATCTTCGATCGTCTTCATCAGGTCATGGAGTTGCAGATCTCCGAGATTAAAAAACAAGTAAGCCACAACACTCAGAAGATAAGAACCGATTTGTTAAACATAGACTTATTCAGTGAGATAGTGCGCAATGTATCGTTCAAAGCGATCGGCCTTATTCTCAAAGAATTTGCCAAGGATCTAGGCGAAAAAATGTGCGGGTGTTATCTTAGGAGAACACACGGGCTTCCGTGTCACTGCGAGCTTCTCTGGTACATGTCATCACAAAAAAATATCCCTATTGCGTGTATTGATTCGTACTGGAGAACACTAGGTATTAATTTTCCAGCTATTCCTACCAACAACAGAAACAATGATGATGTCGATGTTAATACGCGGAGAAAATTATTCGACGACACAGAAGACGTTGCTGCACCTCCGGCGGTTGAAAAAAAAGAATAAGACGACTCGAAGCACAGATCGCAAACCTTCAATGTTTGAGCGTGTCGGCAAGATTTTCGGATCTAAAACTCCCCCAACACAAAAAGGTAAAGGGAGAGTGGCGGCAACGAACGCATGTCAGGATATTCTACTAGAAGGACGTAGAAAAAGCAAGTCGGAAGCTCACAATACGGGGAACTTTGCTGAAGGTAGCAATAACACATATACGAAGGTCGTAAAAGTTGTTCTCACCAAAAATTCCCAAATAATCACACTTCAAAACCCCCCAAGTCCCCTGCTTCTAAAAATGTTCCGCCTCGGAACAACACCGCTCATCAGAGTCGGTCTCATTTTCAGGAAGAATTTCCCCCCTACATCAGAGATTATATTCAATCATACACGGATGTGATTGGAGATGGAAATTGTGGATTTAGAGCGGTTGCACTCGCCATCTACGGAAACGAAAACTTCTGGCCAAGGGTACGACAGGATATGCTAGATGAACTCCGCAAAAGAAGAGAAATATACGAAAATATTATATACGGTGTTACCACGGAAGATTTGGAGGCACTTATTGATCACTTCAATTATGATTTTGCAACGAGAGATAAGTGGTTTTCAATGCCTGATTGTGGATACTTGGTTGCGACCGTGTATAATGTTTTCGTAATTGCATTTAGTGATTATGGGGCATTTTTATGTCCTCCCATAGCCTTGGATTCTTGTAATCCACCTCCGGCCGCAAAGGTGGTGATAGGAAACGTGAACGCAAACACCCATTGAATATTGGTAACAAAAACGATATAATATTTAATTTTTATATAATATATTTTATGCAATTATAACTAACTATTATTATTGAACTTTAATTTTTACAGTTGGAAATGTTTCCCGGGGATTATCCAGTAGCTCCAGTCTTCAATTTCTGGCACACTAATAAACATACACCTGTAGCAGGCTTAGACTTACAATTTACAGCTTCGATACGACTCTACAAAAAATTACAAGCAGAGTATATGAACCGGAACGTGTACGTATATTTCAGGCTGAAAAACAAAAACGACAGCAGAAAATATACTAATATACCAATCGTTTCATATTGAATTTTAGTTTTTTCATTTTTCACCATTTCCGTCGTGTTTCATGTTTTTCCATTTTTTACCATTTTCGCCGTGGTTCATCTTCATTGTTGTGCATAAGGAATTTTTTTACCATTAAAAGATTATCATAAAAAATGGGCTGGAGAAAATTACTATAGCAAATAAATAAAAATAATTGGACTGGACTAAAACATTAAATAAAAAATATAGCGCCTGACAGACATGCTCGACTGCGGCTATAATATCACAAAAATAATTAATACTTTTAAAAATAACAATTGATACTACTATTAAAAAAACAGTTTTTTTTAAAGAAAAAAAGAACACTGCAGGTGATGGGCGGAGGTGATGGGTGTAACACCCCCAAGTTATTCAGGGTATATTACAGCGCCGTGAGCCCCGCCGTGGGACCCACAAGGCTAAACATACGCGGAACTATAAACTTGACCGATAAGGTCTACATACAATAGAAAGAAAGACGATACAAATGGTATTCGAAACCATAATCAATGAAACCATATACATCACTACACAAATCAATACCTCGGCAACACAGGCCGGAACATCAAGGAAACTGAAATACAATACTCGAGTATTTAAAAATCCATTCCAGTACAACAACACTGAATGGAGGAAACCAAAAGAGATAACCGGAGACAAGACACAGTATCACACTTGCCCATCATCTTCATGCCGACCCGGTACCCGCCTGTCCGCTCTCCTGGAACCTGAAATACATGAAACGTATTTCCCCCATAAAGGGGTTAGCCGTCGAATAGCTAGTGCAAGTATAACAATATGAAACATAATACTTCTCGTCAATTTAGTATTTGTAATCCGTCATTTCTTCAATTTCCGTCAATTCATCTATTCTATACTAGTATTCCTGTATTACTTATATCTCAAGACGTATGTGAATGCCGTAGAAACGGTTCGTTCATATCATACGCCGTTACATGTAGGAATGCCGTCAAAACGGTTCGTTCATTACATGCCAACATTATTTCATATGAATGCCGTAGAAACGGTTCGTTCATATCAACCATGGAATCGCACCAGAGGCTACGAAACCCTCGAGAGGACCATAGGCCCGTCCCGGAGTGGCTAGAAATAATCATACCATCAATATTTCATACTTTCAAAGTCGAGAACGTACAATCATAAATGTATACTTGCCTTTGAGACATCGAGAAATCGAACGGAGGAAAGGTATGAGTTCGGTAGGTCCGAGAACGCGCTTCCGGCACCTAAACGATTCGCAAGGAATATGACAATTAATTATCCATACTCAAATTACACGAAGAGACTCCGAAACTCGCCTACGATTCATGTATATTCGTATATAAACAACAACGAGGGCGGACCACAACCAAACCCTCTCGATTCCGTAAAAATCACGAAATATACCATGAGTCCGTAGGGAAACTAAGAATACCAACAAGATTAATCATATTCATCATGAATTAATCGACAAAACAGAACGAATCGGACAAAAACGTGAAAACCCCCAATTTTACCAAAAGTAGGGTTATATATATCTATCCTTGTTTGTCTGGATCAAGGGATGATATCGGACGAACGATTGATGATATAACCCAAAGAACTCCATGGATATGTTTTTAAACAACATGGCTTCAAGCTTAGAACACGCCCAGCTGCGGAAGAGGAGAAGAAGAAGGTGAAAAATGGCGATAAAAACGTCTGCAGGGCCTTTTATAGGGGTTGATCGCCTGCCGGACACGGCCGTGCCGATCGGGCACGGTCGTGTCGCATGCAGTGGCGACAGAGACTCGACCGTGTCTGCTTGACACGGTCGCGGCGCGAAGGGCCTTCAATAGTGACCGTCCAGCAATGACTTCGGCATGACTCGGCCGTGTCCCGAACACGGTCGGGCGTGTCAGCGATCGGTTCCGCTTATCCGGAAGAGTGCAGCCGCAGGCGTGTCGGACGACACGGCCGAGTTCGGTCGGCAGAAACTTCGGCATTTCCGGACGAGTACGGCACGGGCCGTGTCGGACGACACGGCCGAGTTCGGTCGGCAGAAACTTCGGCATTTCCGGACGAGTACGGCACGGGCCGTGTCGGACGACACGGGCGAGTTCGGTCGGAAGAAACTTCGGCATTTCCGGACGAGTACGGCACGGGCCGTGTCGGACGACACGGCCGAGTTCGGTCGGCAGTGATCGGCCAAAAGCTAAAAAAATGAGCGGGTGAGCTAAAACGACCATAACTCTCTCGTCCGGACTCCGATTGACTCACCGTTTGAACCATTGGATAGCTAACTCGATGCTCTATAATATTGCAAAGATTTAGAATTTTTGGAGTTACCAAAAATTAATGGTGATCTAACAAAGTCGAACTCATACGTGGAAAAGTCGCTAAAGAACACGGAATTCAACAGAACGATACCGAAACGAACTCGGATGACAAAAAGTGTAGAATTAATCATTCTCAGGATGACGAAACGGTCCCAAGCAAGTCGTCAAAAATAGACTTCCGCCAAAAAAATAGAAAATTTCCGGGGATCAAAATTACGGGTATTACATTCTACCCTCCTTAAAAGAAGTTTCGTCCCGAAACTTAAAACAGGTAGGGAGAAGAAATATTTCGCCAGGAAAAACTCAACGAGATGCACAAGAACCGAAACTTACGCCCAAACGGCGAATCATCAATATAGAACACCACAATACATTACCCGAAGGCAAACCAAACCAATGCCGAAAAAGATACGAATTCACAATGCCCGAAGGCTCCAACGGGAATACCGATACATCACAATGGCCTGAAAGCCGAACAGCCCAAAGCTGTAAATCATCACAATACAGATCTCAAAGGAGCAAACCTGACTGTCGGACATACCCCTCGGCGTATGAACAACCAGTCGCAAATCGTCGGACATATCCAATACAACATGGACTACGAACGATCAATCAATAAAGCTCAAGAGGGACATCACAGTACGCCCGATCCGGAAATGTGTCCGTGCACATGTCCACCCCGTATACGGAATCCAGAATATACGTGTGACAATGTACCTAATTAGCCTCAAGAACTACGTCTCGTGTGCACGGTCCAATGCGGAAATATCCACGCATGACCATCGAGTGCCTGGCTAAAACTCCTACACAACCAATCGGCACGCAGACATGATTCCGGATATGCCACGATACAACATGACAACGAAACTCAAGTGATAAAACATCCAATATGGATCATACGACTCACCAAGTGAACGATGACACACGAATAATGAAAGATCGACACGTCCAACGATATTCAAAACAACCATCCTGGGATCAAAATCCCTAAGGACCGATTAACACGAGCAACGATCACAACACAACAGTTCAGGAAATCCTCAACCTTCAAAGATAACAAAATTACCGAGTTCACAAGAATAATAGTGTGCTGCCTTGAATCGGTCAACACGACAATAATAATTCAACGGATGGGAACTATCCTCGACAGTCCCAATTCAATACTTCGATTACCGTAGAACGGTCAATCGATAACAATTATACAACGGATGGGAATTATCTTTTTGACAACGGGTGGAAATTATCTTTGATAATCCCAATTCAATATATCGATAACCTTCAGAACGGTTAACCGATAACAATTGTACAACGGATGTCTCGGAACCTTTAATCGGTTACCGATAACGAAGATGATAATCGAATACGTCAATGCCTTCAATCGGCCAAAACGATATCAATAGAAAAAAAAACACTGATGTCAATAATGACAATTCACAAAAAAAAAATATCTTGATGGAGCATCAATCAATAATAACAATCGATACGTCGATGCCGCGAACCGGCTATCAACAACAATATCTCAAAGGAACATCAATCAACAATAACAATCGATATGTCGATACCGCGAACCGGCTATCGATAAATATATTACCAACAAGTATCGTAATGCCTTAATCGGCCATTTACGAACAACAATAATATTTGACATAATTTGCCGAAGGGTATCGTATCAAACAATCCCCTGATATCAACAAAATCATAAAGAGACCAAGTCTCGAAATGATACACACATTCATACACATACATGATAACATTAATCTCATTGACCAGTACAAGTATAAAACTTGCCTTGATATCAATACAACGTACTGTTACCAATTCAGTTGATTTCATCTTACGAATTCCCTCAGTCTCGACCAAGTTAATCTACGAACCCTTCAACCTTAACCGCAACACAACAGTCATAATTCACGATCAAACATCATACCTTATTGTAAAACGAAGGATTGATAATCAACCAGTTCGATGACGACCAATATCAATACCACCAAACCACGAATTCAATCGTTTTACCATATCTCGACTAATCACAGTCTGAACAATCCAACTCAGACACTTACAAATCCTGTCCACAATACGAGTCGAAATATGATGATCATATCAGCAACCAATTCGGACCAATAATAAGGGTCTAAATGTTCCAAACTCAATTCTTAAATACGAATTGACAAGGTTCCCTTCTCGTAAATCCATCGTTAAAATTTACTTATGACCGTCATCAATTCGAATCATCCGACTGGTTCAAAACAATAGATAATCATATTAAAAAGGTTATCAAACAATCCAATCATTCGATTTGAATATTTGCTCCATACGTATGGGTTTCCAAATTCAGAGATGAATAATAGTCTCATCAAACTCGTAATCACATTCGTATTCCTATACGAATATTATTTCCAACACATAGTTTAGCTCTAGATATGAATATTCCATATTCATTTTCAAAACATCAACACTTCTAAAAAAAAAAATTTTTATCACCTCGTATAATTCAAGAGTTCTTCAAGAACATGAAATATCCGAAATCACGTTCAGAACAACATATCCGAGGTATATATCTCCATGTTACCATTTTCTTCATCATGTCATTCATACAATCTCAAGAATCGCAACAAAACCCTTATCACCATATGAAGAAGATCTCAATGATCATATCAACATCCGAAATCTCTGATTACAATTCCAATAAATCTCGTATAACATTATCACATGATACCATAATTGTAACACCCCAGATCCTCCTGGGAATATTACACGCCGTAAACCCTTCTCACAAGGATTTACCAGGCTAAGCACAATTTTCCACGTTATTTCAAAAATGTCAAAAAGACTGATGACGGTAATATTTTTCAAATACTAAAAAAAATCATTTTCCAAATACCGTCAAAACGATCAAGGTTAAAATGCTAAAAAAAAACTCAGTTAAGGGAATCGATTTTACAAAATAAAATTTCAGTTGGCAAAATACCAAAATCCATTTCAAAAATACTCACGCAGCGGATAAAAGTACAGTCCAATTTATGCATTTTCATTGAAATAAGACAAACATCAAAATACACGATTCCCAACATACTCCCTCCCAAGTAGTAATCGAAAAAAAAAGAAAAAAAAATGAGCCACTATCAAAGGGATATGAGGATTACCTTGTATGGACGAACCACGAAGAAAGAATAATTGAACTCCATTCCAAGAATCATTAAATCATCATAGTCATCATATGGCCTCAAGAACATCAAGATCTCTATGATTCCATAATCATAATCAACATATTCAAAGCATATCATTATCTTCCTTCAACATAAACCTCATAGAATATGGATAACACAAGGAATCACTTCAAGAATCAACAATAGTTCCATAACCAAGCTCTAATTCCATGATTCCAAGCTCACAATCATGTTAAAAGTGCTTAGAACACTCTTAAAAGTGAAGAGGGACGAGTTTTGGAGAGAAATATCTCAAAGGATCGTGAGGGAAATGAAAGGCAACACTTCAATATATAAATTGCACTCTCATTACGTACGTAGGTGTCCTTTCTTAACGTGCGTAACAACTTTAACGTCGTAATCCAAAATCCATAACGCACGTAACCAACTCCTTTGTCTCATTCCGTGCGAGTCCATTACGCACGTAACCCATACCATACAACGTCGTAATATACCGATTAACTTGCTCTGATCTGATGGTTGTGTCACGACGTAACACGTCTTGTATAACGTCGTAACACGACGTTGACTCACTGTCAACATCCTCCGCCGAAAGTTAAGGTTCCATTAATAGCGATCTGGTGTTAGCGTCGCTAACCAACATGCGTTAGCGTGCGCTAACCGAATATAAAAATCAACTGGGCCTACAGCCGGTCGCCTTCCGAACTAACCCAGCAAGTCGTTACGTACGTTAAGGGTCCTCCTTAGCGTACGTAACCGAACCTCTTAGCGTGCGCTAAGTATGCACCGTAGCGTACGCTAAGTATATATCTTAGCGCGCGCTAGGCATACCTTGTAGCGTGCGCTAACGTAGCTGTACTTAGCCATTTTTCGCTATTCTCGACCAACATCTCGACATACCAAACGATCATACGGCACAATGAATACATAAACACATTCAATAACATTGTCATACGTTCACATCATCCTCAAGAACAATTATCCATCAACGACATCCAACATATAAACGAAAAAAAATATATCCGAAAAATCGGGATATTACACTCTACCCCCCTTAAAAACAAGTTTCGTCCTCGAAACTCGCAATCACTCGCACAAACAACATTTCAACGGGAATTCAAATTCACCAAGAATTATCGAATAATCCGAACAACATACTTACAAGTCTGTGAAGTCGAAGATCTCCCGTGATACTAGCATGCGACTCCTAAAAAAAGTCTCAACATAATACCGATACACACCAATATCGCAATTAGCAATTTAACAAAATCTCAAGGAAGAGTTCACGTCCGTGACCACGGCCACGATTCTTCCTACTTTCAGCCAACATTCTGAAAGGCACACACGTGCGTAAGTATAATCCGAATCGCACATTCTTGAAGTGACCAATTCCCAAGAATACCAAGCTATAAACGAAACGATTAAGAAAAATACGAGAAGAGTGAGAGGACTTACAAGTACCGGTCGCACTGTGATGATGGAAGAGTAGTGATACTGTGGGCAAATGCCGACTCAATCGACCCAAAAGACCGACAGCCTAGGTATCCATAAACCTAAAGCTCTCATACCATATTCTGTAACACCCCCAAGTTATTCAGGGTATATTACAGCGCTGTGAGCCCCGCCGTGGGACCCACAAGGCTAAACATACGCGGAACTATAAACTTGACCGATAAGGTCTACATACAATAGAAAGAAAGACGATACAAATGGTATTCGAAACCATAAACAATGAAACCATATACATCACTACACAAATCAATACCTCGGCAACACAGTAGGAACATCAAGAAGCGAAATACAATACTCGAGTATTTAAAAATCCATTCCAGTACAACAACACTGAATGGAGGAAACCAAAAGAGATAACCGGAGACAAGACACAGTATCACACTTGCCCATCATCTTCATGCCGACCCGGTACCCGCTTGTCCGCTCTCCTGGAACCTGAAATACATGAAACGTATTTCCCCCATAAAGGGGTTAGCCGTCGAATAGCTAGTGCAAGTATAACAATATGAAACATAATACTTCTCGACAATAAAGTAAATGTAATCCGTCAATTCATCAATATCCGTCAATTCATCAATTCAAGACTAGTATTACGGAATGACTAAAATCTCAAGACGTATGTGAATGCCGTAGAAACGGTTCGTCCATATCATACGCCGTTACATGTAGGAATGCCGTCAAAACGGTTCGTTCATTACATGCCAACATTATTTCATATGAATGCCGTAGAAACGGTTCGTTCATATCAACCATGGAATCACACCAGAGGCTACGAAACCCTCAGAGGACCATAGGCCCATCCCGGAGTGGCTAGAAATAATCATACCATCAATATTTCATACTTTCAAAGTCGAGAACGTACAATCATAAATGTATACTTGCCTTTGAGACATCGAGAAATCGAATGGAGGAAAGGTATGAGTTCGGTAGGTCCGAGAACGCGCTTCCGGCACCTAAACGATTCGCAAGGAATATGACAATTAATTATCCATACTCAAATTACACGAAGAGACTCCCGAAACTCGCCTACGATTCATGTATATTCGTATATAAACAACAACGAGGGCGGACCACAACCAAACCCTCTCGATTCCGTAAAAATCACGAAATATACCATGAGTCCGTAGGGAAACTAAGAATACCAACAAGATTAATCATATTCATCA
Organism: Orobanche coerulescens; assembly: GCA_033398695.1. Taxonomy (NCBI): domain Eukaryota; kingdom Viridiplantae; phylum Streptophyta; class Magnoliopsida; order Lamiales; family Orobanchaceae; genus Orobanche; species Orobanche coerulescens. The sequence goes on from CM065817.1 coordinate 129,852,297, forward strand.
TGAATTAATCGACAAAACAGAACGAATCGGACAAAAACGTGAAAACCCCCAATTTTACCAAAAGTAGGGTTCTAAAGATCTAACCTTGATTCATTTGGATCAAGGGATGATATCGGACGACGATTGATGATATAACCCAAAGAACTCCATGGATATGTTGTTAAACAACATGGCTTCAAGCTTAGAACACGCCCGGTGCGGAAGAGGAGAAGAAGAAGGTGAAAAATGGCGATAAAAACGTCTGCAGGCCTTTTATAGGGGTTGATCGCCTGCCGGACACGGCCGTGCCGATCGGCACGGCCGTGTCGCATGGTGGCAAGCGAGGACTCGGCCGTGTCTCGCTTGACACGGTCGAGGCGCGGAGGGCCTTCCGATAGTGACCCGTCAAGCGGCGACTCGGCATGACTCGGCCGTGTCGGAACACGGTCGGGCGTGTCGGCGATCGGTTCCAGCTTATCCGGAAGAAATGCAGCACGGCCGTGTCGGACGACACGGCCGAGTTCGGTCGGCGAAACCGGCATTTCGGACGAAATGCAGCCGGGCCGTGTCGGACGACAGGCGAGTTCGGTAGGCGAAACCCGGCATTTCCGGACGAGTGCACGGCATCGGCCGTGTCGACGACACGGCCGAGTTCGCCGGCGATGATCGCCAAAAGCTAAAAAAATGAGCGGGTGAGCTAAAACGACCATAACTCTCTCGTCCGGACTCCGATTGACTCACCGTTTGAACTATTGGAAAGCTAACTCGATGCTCTATAATATTGAAAAGATTTAGAATTTTTGGAGTTACCAAAAATTAATGGTGATCTAACAAAGTCGAACTCATACGTGGAAAAGTCGCTAAAGAACACGGAATTCAACAGAACGATACCGAAACGAACTCGGATGACAAAAAGTGTAGAATTAATCATTCTCAGGATGACGAAACGGTCCCATGCAAGTCGTCAAAAATAGACTTCCGCCAAAAAAATAGAAAATTTCCGGGGATCAAAATTACGGGTATTACAATGGGTGCTGGACTTTTGCCCACCAAATCAAAAGTGAAGGTGTGCTTTTAGCAACCAGCAAGTTTATTGCTAATAGCTAATTTTCTAAAGAAAAATGATACAATCACAACCGTTGTAACGGTTGTGATTGTTTTGGACCATTGATTATGTGGGTGGTGGGGTAGGTGATGAAATAAATAATGAATTTAGTGATAAATGTGTGGTGAGATGGTGTGTTGTAAAGTTTAGTTGTGTAAATTGGTTGTGCATGTAGCATTGTTGTTTTCTAAAGTGTGTGTCAAAGAAATACAACAACTAGTTTTCAAGAAAGTTACCGTCAAAGCTTCCAATAGCTAATCCCCCTCCCCCCTTCTGACACCGCCGCCTCCCTCCCCCCCCCCCCCCCAACAGTTACTTTAGTCTAGAGAAGCAACAGTCAATTTGATCTAGCCTGCAGCAAGTTTTATTCAACAGTCATTTCAAGACTCAACAGCTAGATTCAGTACACAAGCCTACAAAATTCACAATGATTAGAAATAGATTAATGATAGGTATCTTTTTTTTTTGTTTGCTAAATTTAATAATAGGTATCTCTCTTTTAGCACAAATTATATTTTCATTATATTGAAGTTAAAATATGTGATCAGGAATAAAGACAAACAATCAACAAATTGCTTTGTTAGCCCTTCTTAGATCACAAAACCGATACAAAATTAAAGTTTAATTTACATAAATATACAATGCACAAAAAGCAAATAAATTAAAAAAATAAACAATTATTATTTACAACAAAAAAACAGATAAATAATTAACAGATAAAAAGATTGTTTAAACAAGTGGAAGAATCATGGAAAGAAGAAGAAGGGGCACGAGTTTGAAGGCATTGATTTTGGGAATGAAATCGATGATAGATATTGTTGATCATCTTTACGACACTTCTTCAAAATCTTTTTGAGCTTCTTGAAACCAACACCAGGTAGTTTTTGATGGTCTTGTCCTAATGCATGTACTCCTCATATCTCTTGCGGAACTTCATAATATAATAATAGATATATAGATGTGTTTATAATATATATCGCACAGTTTATGGGGAAGAGATGATGTCTATTTTCTCTGGTAAATTTACTCGGGAAGGATTTTTGATGCGTTACGTACGCTGACAAAGTCAATTTGCCAGGTGACGATAAACTCGGAGAATACATTTAATTTGTAGTATATTGGCCTATCTCCATATAACATTGAATTGGAAAAGTTTATAACTTAAATTTAATATTTTGGTATTGTCACTTTTTATTATATTATAGTCTAATATTTTTTACAAATATAAATAATTTAGTATTTCATTTTATCCATTAAAACTTATTTAGTATTTCATAATGTAATTTTAATACCCGAGATTTCTGTTATGTATTTGGAACTTGTGATATTGTAATAATTGTACTTTTGTATGAGTACTATTCTCCATATTTCATAATCCGATGCCATCGAGCATATAATTTCGTGTATGTGATTTATATGGTTGAAATTCTGTGCATGTAGCGCACGCTACAGGCTACGGGTAGCGTACGCTAACATGGTTTCATAGCGTACGCTACCGAGTGTAATTAGCGCACGCTACGTGTGGTCAAATTGATTGAGACGCGCGGTAGGTGAGATCTGGCCAGGGGACCCTTGTCGGATCCTGTCGAATGTATCTGGACGGCTTTCGGGAAAAGCCGAGTCAACGCCTTAGCGCACGCTAGAGGTCTATGCGTAGCGCACGCTAAGTGCCGAGTACAAGATAGGCGTGAGCCGTTAGCGCACGCTACGGACAGTGGATAGCGCGCTAATAGCCATTTATTATAAATAGAGACATCCTATTCGTGAATTGATCCTTTCTTCCCCATAACCCGAACTCTTGCACTTGAAACATAACTCCATTCGTCTTAAACACTCCATATCAACCTCCTAGTTCGAGATTGAAGATCTTATATCATTGGAGATTGGTGTTCAAGCCTTGGGTGTTGGATTGCTTCATTTTCATCCGTGTTCTTCACTACTTTGAGGTAGGTGATTCTTCACCAATGATTAGTAATGTTCATGAGGAAGTTTGAATCATGTTTGGATAGCTAGTATCTCGTTTTTATCGATCATCACATGTTAGAAGGATACTTTTGACGTATCTGTACTAGATGTCGAATGAACCTTTGAACCATCTTATTATAAGGACTCCTAAGCATGTTTAAATCGATTTATGATCAAGTGATCGGATATTACCCAGTTGATACGTTGTATACGTTGGAATCATGTATTTTGGAACGTAAGACGATGGAACTTAGATTATTTCTTGAAGATCGTAGAGGAATCTTGATATCGAGATAACTATCCGTATATTGGTGTTTCATAATCATAAATCTTCCAGAAACCTTATTAGCATGATATGCCCGAGGATAACTTGTAATATCACCATAGGGTTCATGAGTTCTTCATCATTCAACTCGATTTCGGTTCGTAGTATTACGCCATGCAAGATTAGCGCACGCTAACATGTGTGAGTTAACGTGCGCTATCGAGGTTCGGTTTCGCACGTAACGCACGTAGCGCACGTTATGAGGCGGCCGAGCGATCGCGATTTGTGGCTAGCGACGCTAGTCTTATACGATAGCGTACGCTTGATTGGCTTAGCGCACGTTACGTATAATACGTAGCGCGCGCTAAGCAATCGGCGACTTGTTTAGTTGAGCTTTTCGGCCGTAGGTCGAATTGTTAAACCATTGTTCGACTCGAAATGATTTGTATATCGTTCCTTTTGTTAAGTTTCGAGCTTGTTACGTTAAACGGAGGCTTCGGCCTTCGAGTGCGTCGAGAGCATTGAAGTATATCATTCTTGCCATCTTCGAGGCAAGTATCGTGATATGTTAATATCGGTATTTTTGGAGTATACGTATGATTATGCATGTTGTTGAACATGATATTTACTTCGTTGATTTGTCATGATATTCGTTGTATATTGTTTATATGTTCATGTTGATGAACATAATGATTTGGCATATGTGTATGCATGAGTTGTATTTGTATACGTTGTACGATCTATGCTGAGGGCGCTGGATCGGATGTCCACCTCGTGTTGGTCCGACGGGATCATCTTGGGATCTAGGCTGAGGGCGCTGGATCATTGGACGGGTTATTTCCACCTCGTGTTGGTCCGACGGGATCATCTTGGGATCTATGCTGAGGGCGCTGGATCATTGGAATACCCATGCTGTGTAATGGAATCTTGTAGATTCGCATTGTCGGGTTCCGGCAGCGGAAGCCCGTGTGATATGTCTTGTTGCGTTTTGTTGATGCATATTCGAATTGTTTAAATACGATACTTGTACTAGCATTGTTTTGCTAACCCCTTCGGGGGTGGACATTTGTTTTGATGTTCAGGTAGCCAAGGAGCAGGGAAGCGACCACGATGCAAGCGTGACGACGAAGGGGTTCAGTGATGTTTATTGTTATTGGAGATTTGTTGTCTTGGTTTGGTTTCTGTACTCGAGTACGTGTGTCCTTTGATATTAATTCGATATGGTTGTATTAATTACCCGTTGAACCAGTGTACGTTTTCATAAACTCGAATTTTCGCAGTATTGACGTCTTATTTTCACTACCCTTTTTAATTAGCCTTGTAAATCCTTATTTAAAGGGTTTACTATTGTAATTATTCCGAATATCTCGGGGTGTTACGAATATGGTATCGGAGCTAAGATTTATGGATATCTTGGCGGTCGGGTTTTATTTGGGTGCATTTACGTTATTTGATTTACGGGTTGTTTGTAACATCCTTTGTTGAAGTCGTCATGTGGACCGTGGTTGTAAGTCTCTTAATCTCTTATACTACCGTTTTACTTAATTACTGTTTTGTGAGTATTGGCGGACTTTATTTCAAAAATTTTTGTTCTGTATAATGAGAAATTTCGTTTACAGTATGTTGAGAGGAGGCCGTGGACGCGGACGCGGACGTGGTAATATGAGACATGAGGATTCCGCAACTACCCCAGAACTATCGGCTAGTCGAACCGATTCCCATTCTGGAGGGCAGCAAGGATCAGCGAGTGATGACGCAAATCCGAACATGCCGGGAGTGCTTCAACAGGTGGTGGCGCAGATAAACCAGTTCGCCCAGGTCGTTGATCGCATGCAGACAGCGATGGGACAGCAGCACCATGAGGATAACCGGGGAGACAGATGGCTTGCTGAGGTGGTTAAATTGCACCCGCCAAAATTTGACGGATCTGCTGAGGCACTTACTTGGGATCACTGGCTCAAGGAGTTGGAAAAGATATTCGCGGGTCTTAACTGTCCCGAGGACCGGAAGGTTCCCATTGCCCAGTATTTTCTGACTGGGGAGGCCTTTGGTAGTGGGAGGCTATTCGACCCGAGAACCATAATGCGGATTGGACGGAATTCAAACAAATGATGGAAGCACTGATTGTCCTCGTCCGGTTAGAGAGGCGAAGATCCGAGAGTTTTTCTCTCCAGAGAGTTCGGAGGCATCTGATGGATGTAATTAAAACCTTTAATCATCGGTGACTTGTGTGCGACACTTGGTCGAACGGAGGCGTAAAAGATTTTCATTTTGATATGCGGATGAAGCGGAGATTCGGTACATGTCGGATTCGAGTGTACTACGTTGCGGCAGTACCAAGACAAAGCGGCCTACGACATGAAAGAGGCGGCGGTGGAGAAATCGGTAGAGGCAAAGAAGCGAGAAGGTGACCGTGACTTTGCGAGAAAACAAGAGTGGTGGGGCCCGCAGGGCCGTCTTCCCTTTATTCGGCTAGGAAACCTCCATATCCTTCTAAAGGCGGAAAGAAGTTAGGACAAACATCGTGATTTCGGACGCATCAAGGAAATGCTACAATTGTGGTCGGCGGGGCATATTCGAAGAGATTGCCGCATCTTCCGTGACTTGTTACGATTGTGGGCAAGAAGGGCACCGTGCGGCTTCGTGGAGCCGCTACTAGATCTGTTGGCGCCCGCACTCCGGCCGGTTCCTAAGGAGATAAGTGTGAACCGAGACACGCAGAGTGGATTTCACAGTGAAACGGCGGGAAGAGAGAGACATCCATCTTTGGGTCCGTTCCTCCGCGCTGTACGAAATGAGGAGATCGGCGACGAACACCTGCGTTGCATCAGTGCGATTCAGATCCTTTTGCAACCGATTAGTGTCTTGTTCGATTCGGGAGCTACGCATTCTTTTATATCTTTGAACTGTGTTAATCGTTTGAACATCTCGTGCTTGTATAATTGTGAACCTTATGTTGTGGGATTACCGAGCGGAGAGAAAATTGTGGGAACACTAGAAGCTAGGGATTTCCCAGTATCTATAGAAGGGAGAGATTGGCCATCGAATCTTATTGTAGTTGACATATGCGGTGACGATTTAATTCTCGGAGATGATTGGCTCAACCGTTATGGAGCTGTGTTGAATTACCGAGAGAGAGTCATTTCCATCATTGCTGATGACGGATCTGAACACTTATTCCGAGGATGGAGACCGGGAAGCTCGGGGAAATTGATCAAGGCAATGAAAGCTGTGAAATTACTGAAGCAGGGATGTCACGGACTTTGGTGCTATGCCATGAGGGAAGAGGAAGGAATAGAGCTCTCGTCTATTTCAGTTGTGAATGAGTTCTCAGATGTATTTCCTGACGAGCTACCCGGGTTACCCCCGCAAAGAGAAGTGGAATTCACCATCGAATTAGAGCACGGAGCAACCCCTATTTCAGGGCACCATACCGCATGGCGCCAACCGAGATGTATGAACTCAAGAAGCAAGCTGGAGGAATTGTTACGGAAGGGCTATATTCAACCGAGCGTTTCCCCTGGGGAGCGCCCGTTCTCTTTGTCCTAAGAAAGACGGATCCCTCCGATTGTGTATTGATTACGGGGAGCTTAACAAGATGACGATCAAGAATAAGTATCCTATACCTCGGATCGACGACTTGTTTGATCAACCGCAAGGGGCGAGGGTATTCTCGAAAATTGACTTGCGATCGGTACCACCAATTGAGAATTAAGGAATCGGATATACCGAAATCGCTTCGGATCCTGCAGGGCATTATGAATTTGTGGTGATGCCATTCGGACTTACCAATGCTCTGCGGTATTCATGCAATTGATGAATCGGGTATTCTTGGAATACTTGGATAAATTTGTGGTCGTTTTCATTGACGACATTTTGATATATTCGAGGGACGCAGAGGAGCATGCGATCATTTACGTGTGGTTTTGAGCATCTTGAGAAAGGAACTATATGCAAAATTTGCTAAATGCGAGTTACGGCTTAAGGAAGTAACCTTCCTTGGGCATGTGATATCCGCCGATGGAGTTCGGTGGACAGAAGAAAGTCGGAGCAATCTTGGAATGGGAAGCTCCTAAGAACGTGAAGGAAGTCCGAAGCTTCTTAGGACTAGCGGGATATTATCGCCGCTTTGTAGAGGATTTTCCAAAATTGCTCGTCCGCTCACTCATTTATTCTGAGAAAACTCAAAAGTTCACGTGGAATGAGAAATGCCAGTGGTTTGTGAACTTAAAGAGAGGGCAGACGACAAGACCGATATTAGCGCCGCGAAGGAGGCCGATGGATTCATGGTATCTGACGCTTCAAATCGGGTTTGGGTTGTGTGTTGATGCGAAGGATAAGGTGATTGCTTATGCTTCTCGGCGGTTGAAACCGTCGAAGTTAATTATCCGACTCATGATCGGAGCTAGCAGTGTGGTTTTGCTTTGAAAATTTGGCGACATTATCATCGGCACTCATTGTCAGATCTTTACGGATCATAAGAGCCTCAAATACATTTTCAGTCAGAAGGAATTAAACATGAGACAGAGAAGGTGGCTGGAATTGATCAAGGATTACGACTTAGAGATTCTCTATCATCCGGGGAAAGCAAATGTAGTAGCCGATGCATTGAGCCGTAAACCTGTTTCTCTTCGAGTGTTGGAAGCACTTACATCCCAAACCAGTATTCAACGGGAACTGATCCGCGAAGGGATTGAAGTATGGGCACCAGGAATCCAAGGGCGACTTTATGTGATGGAACTGACTTCATCACTAGTCGAGAAGATCAAGTCCAAGCAGTTGGGCGATTCCCTGATCCTTCGATTATGTGATGAAGTAAAGAAAGGAAAAGCCCCAGGATTCGTGATACAGGATGATGGAGTTATGAGATTTCAAAGTCGACTTTGCGTTCCCGATAATGATGATTTGAGACGAACTATTCTGAAAGAAGCTCATAGCACGCCCTATTCTATTCACCCGGGCAGCAGTAAGATGTATAAGGATCTTAAACAAAACTTCTGGTGGGGGAATATGAAGAAGGACGTAGCGATACGTTTCGAAGTGTTTGACTTGTCAGCAGGTTAAGATTGAACATCAGCGACCTGCCGGGATGTTAAAGCCGCTTCCGATCCCTGAGTGGAAGTGGGAGGACATTTCGATGGATTTCATCACAAGTATGCCAAGGACTAGAGCAGGAATGAACATGATTTGGGTCGTAGTTGATCGACTAACCAAGTCGGCTCATTTCCTAGGAATCAAGGATACATGGGGACCCGAGAGATTGGCACGAGTGTTTGTTGCGGAGATAGTCAGATTGCATGGGACGCCGAAGACCATTATTTCGGATCGAGATGGTCGTTTCGTGTCGCACTTGGAAAGCGATTCACAAGGCTTTGGGGATGAGCTCAACTTTAGCACGACTTATCATCCCCAAGCAGACGGTCGGTCAGAAAGGACTATTCAAACTGTAGAAGACATGCTTAGAGCTTGTGCGTTGGATTGGTCAAGATTGGGAAGTTCACTTGCCCTTGATCGAATTCACTTACAATAACAGTTGGCACGCTTCTATCAAGATGGCACCATTTGAAGCTTTATGCGGGAGGAGATGCCGATCGCCTCTGTGTTGGGATGATTCTTCGGACATGATCTGGACGGAACCGGAATTGATTATTCAGACTCAAGAGAAAATAGCTTTGATTCGAGAGAGACTATTGACTGCCCAGAGTCGACAGAAGTCTTATGCCGATGTACGTCGTCGTCCTCTAGAGTTCGACGTTGGGGATCATGTGCTATTGAAGGTGTCTCCTACACGAGGGATTTTCCGTTTTGGGAGGAGAGGCAAGCTTAGTCCGAGATATATCGGACCATTTGAGATCCTAGATAGAGTTGGGGATTTAGCGTACAGGTTGGCCTTACCGCCATCGCTGAGTCATGTTCACAATGTGTTTCACGTATCCCAACTGCGGAAGTATGTACCGGACCCCAGTCACGTCATTGATTTCGACGAGATCGAGATAGCTAATGATGGCACCTTCGAAGAGAGACCTATCAAGATACTTGAGAGCCGGATCAAACAATTGAGGAATAAACCAATACATTTGGTTAAAGTACAATGGTCACGACATGGAGTCGAAGAGGCCACTTGGGAAACGGAGGACGGTATGAAGGCTAAATATCCGGAGTTGTTTTCATCCTAAGTTTCGGGACGAAACTTCTTCTTAGGGAGGAAGGATGTAATACCCGAGATTTCTGTTATGTATTTGGAACTTGTGATATTGTAATAATTGTACTTTTGTATGAGTACTATTCTCCATATTTCATAATCCGATGCCATCGAGCATATAATTTCGTGTATGTGATTTATATGGTTGAAATTCTGTGCATGTAGCGCACGCTACAGGCTACGGGTAGCGTACGCTAACATGGTTTCATAACGTACGCTACCGAGTGTAATTAGCGCACGCTACGCGTGGTCAAATTGATTGAGACACGCGGTAGGTGAGATCTGGCCGGGGGACCCTTGTCGGATCCTGTCGAATGTATCTGGACGGCTTTCGGGAAAAGCCGAGTCAACGCCTTAGCGCACGCTAGAGGTCTATGCGTAGCGCACGCTAAGTGCCGAGTCTGATATAGGCGTGAGCCGTTAGCGCACGCTACGGACAATGGATAGCGCGCGCTAATAGCCATTTATTATAAATAGACTGACATCCTATTCGTGAATTGATCCTTTCTTCCCCATAACCCGAACTCTTGCACTTGAAACATAACTCCATTCGTCTTAAACACTCCATATCAACCTCCTAGTTCGAGATTGAAGATCTTATATCATTGGAGATTGGTGTTCAAGCCTTGGGTGTTGGATTGCTTCATTTTCATCCGTGTTCTTCACTACTTTGAGGTAGGTGATTCTTCACCAATGATTAGTAATGTTCATGAGGAAGTTTGAATCATGTTTGGATAGCTAGTATCTCGTTTTTATCGATCATCACATGTTAGAAGGATACTTTTGACGTATCTGTACTAGATGTCGAATGAACCTTTGAACCATCTTATTATAAGGACTCCTAAGCATGTTTAAATCGATTTATGATCAAGTGATCGGATATTACCCAGTTGATACGTTGTATACGTTGGAATCATGTATTTTGGAACGTAAGACGATGGAACTTAGATTATTTCTTGAAGATCGTAGAGGAATCTTGATATCGAGATAACTATCCGTATATTGGTGTTTCATAATCATAAATCTTCCAGAAACCTTATTAGCATGATATGCCCGAGGATAACTTGTAATATCACCATAGGGTTCATGAGTTCTTCATCATTCAACTCAGTTTTCGGTTCGTAGTATTCTGCCATGCAAGATTAGCGCACGCTAACATGTGTGAGTTAACGTGCGCTATCGAGGTTCGGTTTTCGCACAGAACGTACGTAGCGTACGTTATGAGGCAGCCGAGCATCGCGGATTTGTGGCTAGCGACGCTAGTCTTATACGATAGCGTCGCTAATGATTCGACTTAAGCGCCGTTACGTATAATACGTAGCGCGCTAAGCAATCCAGGCGACTTGTTTAGTTGAGCTTTTCGGCCGGAGGTCGAATTGTTAGGCCATTGTTCGACTCGAAATGATTTGTTTATCGTTCCTTTTGTTAAGGTTCGAGCTTGTTACGTTAATCGGAGGCGGCCTTCGAGTGCGTCGAGAGCATTGAAGTATATCATTCTTGCCATCTTCGAGGCAAGTATCGTGATATGTTAATATCGGTATTTTTGGAGTATACGTATGATTATGCATGTTGTTGAACATGATATTTACTTCGTTGATTTGTCATGATATTCGTTGTATATTGTTTATATGTTCATGTTGATGAACATAATGATTTGGCATATGTGTATGCATGAGTTGTATTTGTATACGTTGTACGATCTATCTTGAGGGCGCTGGATCGGATGTCCACCTCGTGTTGGTCCGCGGGATCATCTTGGGATCTAGCCGAGGCGGCTGGATCATTGGACGGGTTATTTCCACCTCGTGTTGGTCCGACGGGATCATCTTGGGATCTATCTTGAGGCGCTGGATCATTGGAATACCCATCTTTGTGTAATGGAATCTTGTAGATTCGCATTGTCGGATTCGGCGTGAAGCCCGTGTGATATGTCTTTTTGTGTTTTGTTTTTGCATATTCGATTTGTTTAAATACTATACTTGTACTAGCATTGTTTTGCTAACCCCTTCGGGGGTGGACATTTGTTTTGATGTTCGGGTAGCCAGGAGCGGGGAAAGCGACCCGCGATCGGCGTGACGACGAAGGGGTTCAGTGATGTTTATTGTTATTGGAGATTTGTTGTCTTGGTTTGGTTTCTGTACTCGAGTACGTGTGTCCTTTGATATTAATTCGATATGGTTGTATTAATTACCCGTTGAACCAGTGTACGTTTTCATAAACTCGAATTTTCGCAGTATTGACGTCTTATTTTCACTACCCTTTTTAATTAGCCTTGTAAATCCTTATTTAAAGGGTTTACGGCGCTGTAATTATTCCGAATATCTCGGGGTGTTACAGTAATGTGTTATTTTCATTATTTAAAAATATATGTAAAACGATCAATTTTGATTTCTAATTCGATTTGCTTTTTATGATGAAGAGGCAACAACTCTGTCAAGTTTAAGTGTTTATACTTTTTTAATTGTAGCAATCTGCCATCCAGAAACCAGTTGAGCTGCTCATGCGGATGTTTATACTTTTTTACTAATGTCACACTTAGGATCACAACCATAAGCAAATATTAATAAGCAACCAACAAAATCCATTGCAAGAATATATATATTCAAATATTCAAAAACATTAGATACTTGGAACATATATAGCCACACACACACACACACACACACACACACACACACACACACACACACACATATATATATATATATATATATATATAGTACTAGTAGTAAAAGTCAAATATTAGGTTTTTCATATTAAAAATGAAGCATAAAACAAGCAAAAACTGCAGCAGCAACTCTGTTCCAATTAAATCACACTTTACTCCCAAAACGCACTTAGCTCTTGATCAATGTATGCTATCCTGCAAAAGATTAGATGTACATCAGTCAAAGATTCAAATTATGTGAGTAGCTAAAACACTAACTTGATCAATTGTATTTGCTAATTATGTCGATAGTTAATTAGAGTTGTACTGATTACTACAACTGTTAAAAGATTGCCTAGAAAGTTAATTAAATAGAGGTGTAATAATCACGGAAGCTGTTCAAAAGCTGTTCACACCTATTGATAATATGGCTTGAATTACTAGAGTGAAACGAAATATTAGCATGACAATATATGATATATTAGTGATAAATAAAAAGTTAAGATACATCAATATCTTGGAATAATGGTTCACATCAATATCAGCACATAATTATACTGTATACAAATGAATTGTGAAATCATATTAACTCAAATAAAGCCAATATGTTCAAGCAACACAATACAGATGAAATAAGGATGCTATTGTGCAAAAAGGAATCAAACAAAATGTTCAAGAAAAGCATAATTTTGGAATAAAAAGATTGCTTGTACAATGAGATATATCTAGATGGGTCGGTAAGTTACCTCAAGATTGCTTTTGATTCTAATCGCACTTAAAATCCAAACATGTGTAAATTTCTTGCATGAGCCCGAATTAGAGATTGCACCGGTTGAAAACCGTTGAGTGAAACAAGTGTCTGTGTGTAGTTGAGAACTGTATGAACCTTCTCTTGTCCAAAAATTTAGTCTCTTTCTTCTCATAGTCATACAAGATCTTAAACAAACTCATACTATCTTCTTTTGTTACCTTCTCTCCATAAAACTGTCCTGCACCCAAATAACAAGATAGAAATGTCCACGTCTCCGAATCGGACACAATACCGAATCTTTTAGTCCAAGTAGACTCCCGGCCGCCGGGAACATCATCATCCAATGTCCATAGATCAGTTCCTGATCCGGATTCAATGACCATAGCAACAGAACCTTGAAATCCATTACATCCGACCTTTTACTTTGTGTCAATTTAGGATCTTGAACTAGTCGGAAAATCTCTTCATGCAAATCAAATGAGACTAGCTTATTCCCACCATCAAAATACGATAAGTGCCGTTTATAACAACATTACCACCACGGTAAAACTTCTGGTTTTTGAGAATAGGAGCCTGAAATTCTCTCCATGAATCAGCATTTGTGGAATAAACTTGCACTGTGGGTATAACATCACATATTTCTTTATTAACAATTCTAAAGAGCTTGTAGTCATCCGAGATAGAATCATAACCAAACCCTACCTTAAATGTAATTACAAAAGGTGTGCGTAGTTCCTTACACTGGCGATCGATGGATTCCAGAGATAAACAAATGGACACAAAAAATCAGATACACATATGATGCCATGACAACAACCATTAACATGATGCTTACGGCTGTAGAAAAGATGTTGTAGCATAGGAATGCGATCAAAGTGTATGGGGGAGCTGGACGAATCTTGTCCGTTGAGTTTAAGAAGAGCCCGGTTAACAAGTTGACTACGTCGTTCCTGTTCTTGTTGATGAGCATCATAAGCTGGTTCAACTTCATCAGGCTCCAGCATTTCCAGAAAGTTTTCAAAGTCCAGCTCTTCTGCTTCTTCCAGAGAAAATCGGGTAGTGAGTAGTGTGGGTTTAATATTACTGGATGAGACGATGGCACGGTGGAGGTGAGATTTAATGAATTTAGGACTTGAGATTAAGGATAGCCATGGCTTGCATACGGGCTTGCATTGGAGCAATGATTTCACTGGAAGACGAATGAGTATTTGGGTAATCATTTCTCCTGGTAAATCGCTGATGGACCTTGCCATTGAGCTTGAAGAAAAATGGGGGAAAATTTGTTTGTATACGTATGTATTGTAGGGAGGGAAGCTCAATGGTCAGCTCAAATATAAGCAATGCGTGTGTTTATGTGTCCAAGGACTAGGTGTATTTATAAGTAAAGGATCTACATGACCTGTATCTAATATGGCTGTATATATAAGTTGAAACGACAAAGGTATTATATATATATATATATATATATATATATATATATATATATTAATGAAAACGTTACGTTTTCCGAAATGATTGTTAAACAATTGTGATATGGCATCCACCTGCATACCACCTCTTCCATTTGATTTAGGTCTGTTTAATTCATCTTAACCTTATTTATTTTTGTATTTATATATAATTTATAAATTGTTAAAAATAAAATAAAATATCTTTCTAAGATTTATTTGTTAATATAAGATTATATTTAATGAAAATTTATTACACATACGTGGCAAACGAGTGACATATTTTTTTTCCTCAATATCTTTATAAGTTTTATAAAACAAATGACTTGAAACTCAAATTGTACTATTTATTTTTGTATATCTGATCATATTTTTATTTTTATTTTTACTGCTGTAGTTATTTATGATCAATTATAAACATATTATTATTATTAATTAAAATTTTGAAGTACATTCATACATTATTAGAATTTTGGTATCTGTGTAAAATGTTTAGCTTTGCATTCTTTTCGCTTCTACTGAGTTGACTCCTCATTGTGAGGTGGACTATATTAGTTGACCACTCTTATATTAGAAAAAAGAATGGTACTAATTAAATACATCAAAATTACATATACGTCCTATTTCAATATAATTATTTTTATAGAAAATTATTACTATATTAAAATATTTACTTTTTAATTTTTATTGGTTCGAAAGTGTAAGGAAGCTCAACGGTTAGCTGAAATATAAGCATCATGTGTCTAGGTTTATTTATAGGTTGGGATTACATCAACCAAACGACAAAGGTAATACTTGTAATTAATTATGAGAAATGCTACATATTCTATCAAATTTCATCAAATTTTAATAGAATAAAAAGTGAAAAATGTAGAAACAAATTTTCCGAAGAGAAATTACAATTACCCTGATCTGACATAAGAGTATTACTACTACATCACAATTCAGAACTCCTCTCTACAATCATAGGCGGATCCAAAATTCAAAAACCACTCGTGCACCGAAACTACGATGTCCGCATTGAATATAGAATGCATTTTCGAGAATCTTTTTACTCAATACACAAAATTAACAAAACAAATTCAACGGTAAATAAAATAATATGTAAACAACAAACAAGTAACAAAAAAACTATAAACATCAAAATATTTAGGCCAGTCCAGGGAGTACCTTGACGGGTAAGCTTTTGGAGCTCGTGGATGTTTTGGGTAAGAGAAGGGTTGATGTGCCTTGTATTCAGGAGACTAGGTGGAAGGGGGCGCAGTCCAGGGAGGCGAACGGTTATAAATTGTGGTATTTAGGCTTTGCTACCTCGAGTAATGGTGTGGGTATTCTTTTGTCTAAGGAGCTAAAGGATAACGTCGTGGAAGTGAAGAGGTGTAACGATAGGATTATGTCCGTTAGAGTGGTGGTTGGGGAGAAGGCGGTTAACGTCGTTTGTACGTATGCCCCAGATGTTGGTTTGGGTGTGCTTGTTAAGGAAGCTTTTTGGGTCTGGTTAGATGAGTTGGTCGGGAGTATTTGTAACACCCCCAAGATATTCGAGGTATATTACAGCGCCGTGAATCCCTATATAGAACCCACCAGGCTGAACAACCATCATACTCAACGAATCGTGGAAACAACGAAATAATACCTCGTCATAAAGACGCAAAACAAAATAATCCACCCGGTTCAACCGGTCAAACATAACACCATCATCCGATACAAACACAATAAACAACAAAACAATCTGGACAAACAAGAACTCTTAAGTACTCGAGTACTTCTATTAGTTTTGCAAGCCCACAAAAGTAAAAGATAGAAGACAATAAGACACCACTCGTGCACAATCATCACGCACGGACATCATCCACATGCTGGTCCAGCACCCGCTCGTCTCGATGAACCGGACCTGAAATTCATAAAACGAATTTCCCCAAAACGGGTCCCCAAAGGGGTTAGCAATTACGCTAGTACAAGTAACCAAATGAACAACTTACATCTTACACATATAGTCAAAGCATGCAATAATGAAAAACTTCGGTTGATACACACATTTCTGGAAACGCCAATATCAAAACGCATTTGTGAAATACACCACAATTAACCGTGGATCCACCCATCCGTGGACCCCTACCGAGACCCCATCGGATCTAACCCATAGTGGTTAAAAGCAAGCTCGCGGATCCACCCCCCCGTGGACCCCTACCGAGACCCCTTCAGGTCTAATCCATAGTGAGCATACACACACACACACACAATTCTCATGCAATACTACTACGTTAAGATTGTAAGTTCATAAGGGTACTTGCCTCGGTTAATAGATGATGACACGAACGGAAAGGAAGAATCGAACACGATCGCGAGGAACCAACGAGAAACGAACCTAACGATTCGAAGAACACAATCATAAACACTTCTAAGCGATTACGGAAAAGGAATACTCCCGAAAACCCACCTACGATTCATGTATAATCGAATAAAGATGATAACGAGGGCGGACCACAACCAAACCCTCTCGATTTCGCAGAAACCACGAAAATATACCATGAATCAGTAGGAAGACTAATGATATCAACAAGATTAATCATATTCATCAAGAATTAACCAACAAAATGGAAAGAATCGGACGAAATCGCGAAAAACCCCAAATCTCCCCTAAAATAGGGTTTTAGAAGATTTACCTTGATTCAAGAGGTAGAAGATAATTAAATGATGATAACTTGGTGTTAGAGACTCAAAATCGTGGATGGATGATGAGACACGATCCAACTTCAGCCTCCAAATCGTCCAAGTTGCCTAACCCTCGGAGAAGAAGAAGGAGGAATGAAAAATGACGCTGAAAAACGCGACTGTCCCCTTAAATACCTCAGAGACGCACGACCACCACGCACGACCAAGTGCTCGTGTGTCTGGTCGTGCGTCAGGCCACTGCCTAACTTCTGTCCTCACACACGAGCACAGCGCACGAGCACTAGCTCGTGCTTCCTGCTCGTGCGTCCCTGGGAGTTACTTCCGAACATTGATTGCGTACGAGCACAGGGCACGACCAATTGTTCGAGTGCTTGGTCGTGTGCTAGGCCACTGCCCAGCACCTGTCCTCACACACGAGCACAGCGCACGAGTACTAGCTCGTGCTTCCTGCTCGTGCGTCCCTGGAGTCCTCTGCCTAGGATACGACTACGCACGAGCACCAAAACACAATCGACAACTCGTGTGGACTGCTCGAGTGTAAGAACCAAAGGCTAACATCTAGCCCGACACGATTCCGAAAACATCCAGAATGTAACCAACTCAAAAGGGAAAGACATCAAGAGTTCACGACGCTCTCTAAGGAACAATACGACAACATAATACAATACACCATCGAATCACCAAGCAAAAACTCACAACGTCCATAAGGACATAAGATGGACTTGCGGCAACCCCAAAACGACGGTTCCGAAAAACGATTTACAAGAATATATAAAATAGCGACGAAAATGACATAAAAAACTAAACCGAGTAAAACGAGTCCGAATCAAGCTCGGACAACAAGAAGTCCAATATTAGATATCCTCGAAATGTCAATACGGTTACGAACGAGTTGCTAAAAAAACAAAAAATACACCAAAATGAGAATACCGGAAAAAGAAAAAAATTACGGATATTACATTCTACCCCTCTAAAAATAAGTTTCGTCCCGAAACTTAAGAAACAAACAACTCGGGGTACCTAGCACGCATGCTATCCTCTGTTTTCCAAGTTGCCTCCTCGACACCATGTCTCGACCACTACACCTTGACCAAAGGGATGGTTTTATGCCTCAGTCGCTTCTCACGATGCTCCAAAATCTTCAAAGGACGCTGCTCAAAAGCAATATCCTCGGCGACATCAATCTCACCATAATCGATGAGGTGACTAGGATCCGGAACATATTTCCTCAGCTGGGAAACATGGAAAATGCTATGAACGTGACTCAAGGCCGGGGGTAACGCCAAACGGTATGCCAACCCACCGACTCGCTCGAGAATCTCGAAAGGTCCGATAAATCTCGGACTCAACTTCCCCTTTTTCCGGAAACGAAAAACTCCTCTCGTCGGCGACACCTTTACCAAAACGTGATCTCCCACCTCAAATTCCAAAGGTCGACGATGGACATCGGCATATGACTTTTGTCGACTCTGGGCAGTCAACATCCGTTCCCGAATTAATTATATCATCCGCCTCGTCTCCAGAACGATATCTGGCTCGGTCCCGACCATATCAGACGCCTCATTCCAACAAATTGGTGATCGACAACGTCGCCCATAAAGTTCCTCATACGGTGCCATCCGAATCGATGCGTGCCAACTATTGTTGTACGTGAATTCGATCAATGGCAAATGCTCCTCCGAGTCACAACTCCAATTGAGTGCACACGCACACAACATATCCTCGAACGTCTGGATAGTGCGTTCCACTGCCCATCGGACTGAGGGTGAAAAGAGGTACTCAAACGCAACCGAGTACCCAACGCCTTATGCACCGCCTGCCAAAAGTGAGATACAAAATGGCCATCACGATCCGAAACAATAGACTTCGGAGTACCGTGAAGCCTCACAATCTGCGCGATAAACACACGAGCCACCTTCTCCGGCCCCCAAGTGTCCTTGATGCCCAGAAAATGTGCCGACTTGGTCAGACGATCAACAATCACCCATATCATATTCATGCCGGACCTCGATCTCGGAAAACTCGTAATGAAATCCATCGATATATCTTCCCATTTCCATTCCGGAATGGGAAGTGACTGCAATAACCCGGCCGGTCGCTGATGCTCGATTTTGACCTGTTGACAAGTCAAACACCTCACTACAAACTGTGCGACCTCCTCCTTCATATCATTCCACTAGAAATTCCTTCTCAGGTCCTTGTACGTCTTACTCAAATCAGGATGAACGGAGTAAGGTGTAGCATGGGCCTCACGCAAAATTCTCTGTCTCAACTCTGGGTCGTTCGGTACACAAAGCCGACTTTGGAATCTCAAAACACCATCCTCGTGAATCACAAACCTAGGAGACTTTCCTTTAAGAACGTTCTCTCGAATTTGAGTAATCATCGGATCTTCCAACTGCTTCAACTTAATTTCATCGATCAAATACGACGAAATCTCTAAAGCACAAAGTTGCCCGACAGCTCCAGGCAACAAAACCTCAACATCCAACTCGATCAAAACCCACCGAAGCTTAGACTGAGACGTAAGGGTCTCCAGCGTTCGCAACACAATAGGTTTTCGACTCAAGGCGTCGGCCACGACGTTCGCCTTGCCCGGATGATAAAAGATTTCGAGGTCATAATCCTTAATCAACTCTAACCACCTCCTCTGCCTCATATTCAACCCCCGCTGAGTAAATATGTATTTCAGACTTTTATGATCGCTAAAAATCTGACATGCAGAGCCGAAAAGATAGTGACACCAAATCTTGAGCGCAAAAACGACTGCCGCTAACTCCAAATTGTGCGTAGGGTAGTTGAGCTCGTAGGGCCTCAACTGGCTAGATGCATATGCAATGGTCTTGCCGTGCTGCATCAATACGCACCCAAGACCCTGACATGAAGCATCACTATAAACAGCAAAACCCTCGTTGCCACACAGCAACGCTAAAATCGGGGCTGAAGTCAAACGCCTTTTTAGTTCCTCAAAACTCGACTGCCTCTCGTCATTCCAGACGAACTTCTCGGACTTCTGGAGCAACTGTGTAAGTGGTCGAGCTAGTTTCGAGAAACCCTCGACGGACCTACGATAGTAGCCGGCCAAACCCAAGAAACTACGGACCTCCTTCACATTCTTAGGCGGTGTCCAATCCAACACTGGCTCAACTTTCTGTGGATCCACACAAACCCCCTCGGCTGAAATCATGTGACCTAAAAACATCACTTGATTCAGCCAGAACTCACATTTCGAGAACTTCGCATATAGTTGCTCGGTTCTAAAAATGTCTAACACTACTCGCAAATGATGGGCATGCTCTTCCTCGTTCCTAGAATAAATAAGAATATCGTCAATGAAGACTACGACACACTTATCCAAATACTCGATAAAAACTTTGTTCATTAACTGCATGAACACCGCCGGCGCATTAGTTAGCCCGAAAGGCATCACTACAAACTCATAATGTCTGTATCTCGTCTGAAAAGCTGTTTTCGGCACATCGGATTCCCTCACCCGGAGCTGATAGTACCCCGATCTCAAATCAATCTTCGAAAATACTGTAGCTCCCTGCAACTGATCGAACAAGTCATCAATCCTCGGCAAAGGATACTTGTTCTTGATGGTCACCTTGTTTAGTTCGCGATAGTCGATACACAAACGCAGTGAACCATCCTTCTTCCGCACAAACAGGACCGGTGCGCCCCAAGGCGAAGCGCTCGGTCGAACATACCCCGAATCAAGAAGCTCACTCAACTGCTTCTTCAACTCGGCCATCTCTGATGGTGCCTTGCGATACGGCGCCTTCGAAATAGGATCCGCGCCCGGCTCTAACTCTATAGCAAACTCGACCTCACGGTCCGGTGGCAACCCCGGTAACTCATCAGGAAAAACATCAGGAAACTCACTAACAATTGGAATCGATGAAAGTTCGACTCCACCATCCTCCGCCTTCAAGGCATAGCACCAATAACCGGTACACCCCTTTTGCAGGAGTCTCGTCGCTTTCAAGGCGTTAATAACAAACTTCTGGATTCTCTTTCGCCCCGCAAAAGAGTGTTCGGTGCCGTCCTTGGCTAGCATAGTGATGATTCTCGTTGTAATATCCGCAATTTTCGATTTCCGGTAATTTCTTTTTTTTCGGCGGAAGTCTGTTTTGACGACTCGCTCATGTCCGTTTCGTCATTCTGAGAATGATTAATTCTACACTTTTTGACATCCGAGTTCGTTTCGGTGTCGTTTCGTTGAGTTCTGTGCTTTTTAGCGACTTTTCCGCACTTGAGTTCGATTCTTGCGAATCTCGACCAAGCTAACTGTTTCGAGTTTCCGCAAGTCCGTTTAACTTTGTTAGACGTGTTGTGAACCGGTTTGGTTATTCGATCACGTATCGTGATTTTCGGGCATTTGGGCCATTTTCGTAATTTCCCAAAGTTTGGGGTAATTACCTTCCGTTGTCGAATTTCGAGCCTTCGGGTGGTCGGAATTGTGTGTCCTACTAGCTCTTAGATTCGTCTTTGTGAGTACTTCGTAACCGTATCTTCGGTTCGTATTCAGGTTCGGGTTTCGGTGTCGTTTTGTTGAATTCAGGATTACTAAACGACTTTTCTAAGTATGAGTTCGTCTTTGTTAGATCACCATTAATTTTTGGTAACTCCAAAAATTATAAATCTTTGCAATATTATAGAACATCGAATTAGCTTTCCAATGGTTTAAACGGTGAGTCAATCGAAGTCCGGACGAGAGAGTTATGGTCGTTTCAGTTTTTGGCCGAGCACTTCCAGTAGCCTTTCGGCCGATAAGGGGGGTCGATAGACCCTACTGCCGGCATTCCGTATGACTATCGGTTGGGCCTATCGGCCGATAGGCCGGCCGATAGGTTCTGCTGTGTTGCACTATAAATGTGGTTTTGAGCGTGAACAGCTCATTCTTTCCCATTTTTTCCACCGAGTCGCGAGAGAGAGAGATAGAGAGGGAGAGAGTTCTTCATCCGGGGGTCGATTTTCATCATTTCTTTTCGGTTGTGAGGCTCGGATAATCAATCTAACGCGTGTTCTACGGATCTTAACACTTGAATCACTCAAGGTAATGTCTCTTGAAACCCTACCTTTTTGGATAATTGGGGATTTTGAGGTTTTGTCCGATTCTTTCCGTTTTGTTGATGGATTCTTGATGAATATGATTATTCTTGTTGGTATTCTTAGTTTCCCTACGGATTCATGGATATTTTGTGGATTTTTACGGAATCGAGAGGGTTTGGTTGTGGTCCGCCCTCGTTGTTGTTTTCGGTATGAATATACATGAATCGTAGGCGGGTTTCCGGGTGTATTCCATTTCCGTAATCGTTTAGAAGTGGTTGTGATTGTGCTATTCGAATCGTTAGGTTCATTTCCGCCGGTTCCTTGCGGTCGTGTTCAACTCTTCCGTTCCGTTCGTGTCATCGTCTAATTATTCGAGGCAAGTACCTTGTCCATACATTTCTTGTTTTGTGGATATGATGATTGGTGATCGTCTTGGTATGTGTGTGTGTTTGTTTGAAACGGGTTTTTCAAAAGATTCGACTAGCCTCGTTAAAGGCTCACTTTCAAAACGCGTGTGTTTTGTAAATTGTGTGGGTTGTAAGTGACTATGTGAATCCTATGGATATGTTTGGTGTTGATGTTGCGCTTGATAACGCGTGTGTGCATATATTATCTCATTTTTGGTGCATTGTAATTTGACGATTATGTCGTGCTTTGTGTTGGTTGCCTTTGGTGGATTGTATGAATATCCTTGTTGTGACATGTTAATTGTGTGAATGTATTTCGCTCACCTCGGGAGGGTCCGACGGGATCACGGAGGGAATTCCAATGGTATAGCCCTGGATTCACGAGTGCGGTTGTTTGTTTGGTGAATGTATTTGCTCACCTCGGGAGGGTTCGACGGGGCCACGGAGGAATTCCAATGGTATAGCCACGGATTCACGAGTAAAACTTCACGAATTGGTGTATATGATTTCGAAAACGCATTCTACTCACCTTGGGAGGGTCCGACGGGGGCCACGAAGGGAATCGATGGTATAGCCACGGATTCACGAGTTGATGTTGTATTTTTGGTGACCAAGGTTTACGTATCTTGGGTGATTATATTGTATTGATGTTATGTCCGCCGAAGACACGTGACATGGGTTTTAACCTTGTGTATTCTTTGTTGGTTTTCTAATTGCGAAAACAAAACCTTTGGGCTGTGACCCTGTTGATTTTGGAAAGTTTAGGATTTGATAATCCTAAATTGTTTTCTATTAAAACTCTCGACGGCATTTTAAACTGTTTTGCAAATTGTTTCCCTTATTTGCGATCTTTCGGTTTTGGAAATGTTTACCCAAAACTCTTGCCTCGGGAAGTACTTTTCTTTACGTTTGGATCTTTGAGGATTCCTGATTATTATTGTTCTTGGAACTTGTATTGTATGGCTCGTATTTTTGCACTTGTTCTTGCACTAGCAAAACAGTGGAGTTTTGCTAACCCCCAAGTATTCGGGGGGTGGATGTCTATTTTTGCATTCAGGTTTTGGAGCATAGCACGAGTCGGCGAAGGATGATGAAAGATGAACGATACTAATCACACGAGGTTCCGTTGATGTAGTATTGGTCGAGTTGTATTTTCTTTTCAGCTGCGGTATCTTTTCCCCGTTGTACGGGAGTTGATTTTATTTTGACCCCTGCGTGGGTTTGTGTTTGGTTATGAGTTTTATGTTTTTTTTGAAAGACCAAGTCGGTCTACTGAGTCATTTTAGCCTTTTAGGCGTTGTTTAGATGTTTGATTTTAGTTATCGGCTGGTAGATCCTCGAGGATAGGGTCAACGGCTTGTAATATCCCTGATTGTATTCGGGGAGTAACATAAATGGTATCGGAGCTTAGGTTGAGGAAACCTAGGTGTCGGGTCAAGTCGTGTTGTTTGAGTCTTGTTTCGTTGGATTTTTATCCGATCGAGTCGTGTCGCGACGCGTCGTGCGAGTTTGTTGGTCGTGATTAGTATCGTGGGGCGATCATCATCTTCGTGCGACACTGTGGTGTATGTATCCCTTCTTTGTGTTGTGCATAGTTTGACAAGATCTATTTTTATGATTTTTTTGCTAAGTGTCGGAATACTCTTATGGATTTTGATTTCTTGATACGTGAATATTTGACTCTCATATTTCTTTCATGTGAGGAGTAGTTCTTTGGATTGTGCATGTTGGACTCTATTTCTTTTTTCCATTGCGTGAGTTCCTTTGTAATAGCTTTCGGTATCTTACCGACTGAATTTTATTTCGAAAATCGATTCCTTTAACCGAGTTGTTGGCCTTGACCGTTTTGACGGTAGTTGGGTGTTTTCAAATGATTTTGTGAGTTTTGATAAGTACTACCGTCATTGACCTTTTTGGGCATTCTAACCCATTGAATTATTTTTGAAAACCTTGAGTATCTTAGAAAATTGAAATTCGAGACGTACTTTTAAAACGAATTATTTTCTTGCGGTGTTTTCAAGGTGTTTTCTAATGCCGCAATACATTTCAAAAAAAAAAAAAAAAAAAAAAATTTCCGGTTGAGGACCAAAAATGTTTTTGAGATATTTTCAAATGCGATTGCTTAGACCCAAGGGTCGAATATTTTGAAAGTTTTTCACTAAAGGAAAGGTGTCCTCATTTTTGTTCAAACGCAAGATGATTTTCAAAGTCTCGATAATGGTGTTTGTACTACTTTTTGTAAAATGATACTAAGATCAGCTGTTGTTTCAAAGCTGTTTTCAAAAGGTGGTTCTCGTTTTTAAAACCTATCATTCTGTTTGCGGACCGGAAATGCGTGTATGGTTTTCGAACTTTCGTTACAGTGTCAACCCCGAATTGTGATTGAATTGGTGGCGTGAGTGTCGAGTCGTTCGCCACGCATATGTTTTGTTGGCCCTCGTGAGAGGTGTGAACTGGTGTTTCTTGTTTATCGCCTCGTGGCGATTTGCGTATTGTCGCACTAGTGTGGGTTGTTAAAGCACGGATTTTTATGCGTTATACACATGGGTGATTGTTTCATGATGTTTGTGATTGTGTGATGGTGCCGTTCGGGATGTTGTAATCTTGAATGATGCCGTTGTTGTGATTTTTGTATGCGTTGATAGGTGATCTTTGAGTTGGCATCTCGGTATGTTGTTTTGCGGTGTTTTAAATCCATTGTATCGGCGGTTGTATTTTCGGTATGCCGAGCCGAGGTGTTTCAACCGTGGTGTGCCGGGGGCATGCATGTACCAATTATCTTTCTCGTCACGATCTAGTTTTGCGAGTTGGGTTCCGAGTCTTTCGGGCGCGAGCTTGACACGAATATCGAATCGGCTTTGAGAGGCCTTTGAAGGATGTTTCGCGGTTCTTTGGTTGTGTCGTCACCTTGATTTCTTTGTTGTGAGTTGCGGGCGACCTTCTTTTATAAGAGGTCGAATGTAGTACCCGTGTTGTTTTTAGACTTCGTATTTTCTCTTTCTCCGGTCTATCGATTCGCTCGTGTTCGTTGAGTGCTTTATCTGAACTTGTTTTGTATTTCGGGTTCATCATTGAGCAGTGTGATCTTATTTTGGGTCAATCGATTATCATTTGTCACTTTCCGAATTCGGTTCGATTCTTGTGAACCTTGTTCGGAAGTAACATCTTTGGTTCTACGAGTTCTTTTATTCGAAGTGGTGGATCTTGAACTTTTACATTTTCGACTCTGTCGACTCGTTTATGTTCGTTGACATTTGAGCTTGTCTGCTCCTTGCTTTTGTTGATCGAGCAGTGTGGTATTATTTCGGAATAACTCGTTTGTCGTTGTGACTTTTCTATTGCTATTCCCTTTCATGTGGATCTTATGTGAATGCATACGTTGTTGTTTTCACCGGATCATATATTGTCTCGAGTCGAGATGTGAACCTTGGAGTTGTTGTTTGAACTTTATTGTTCTTTGTGATTCGAACATGATCCTTCGATCTCTGTTGTCTCGATCGTTGTGGTTTGATCGTTTGATTGTTCGGTTTATATTGACCTCGTTCCGTGATTGGCGAACATGCAGGCTCCTTCGTAATTCCCTTCAGTTCGGGAAATTAGTTTCGTTTTCGATCTTCCAGCCCTTAGGCGGTGGGATTTCGTGTTTGTTCAGCGGTTGACTCGCGTTTTGATTGGTGTACCGTTGGGTTGGTCAATCATATTGATTTTCGTTCGTTGTGATTTGTGATTGTCGGATAATTGACTTGGCTATATTATCCGTTTGATGACGTTTGTCACTTGTTGTTTTTATTATATCCCTAACGGCGACGTTGTGTTGGTCGCCGTGGAGCGTGTTTTCACGTCGTATACTCCTTTGCGTTGTTTGTAACATTTCGCCGTTGGGCGTTAGTTACGCATTCTTGTGTATCTCGTTGAGTTTTCTGGCGGAATATTTCTTCTCCCTACTTGTTTTAAGTTTGGAATGAAACTTCTTTTAGGAGGGTAGAATGTAATATCCGCAATTTTCGATTTCCATTAATTTCTTTTTTCGGCGGAAGTCTGTTTTGACGACTTCGCTCATGTCCGTTTCGTCATTCGAGAATGATTAATTCTACACTTTTTGACATCCGAGTTCGTTTCGGTGTCGTTTCGTTGAGTTCTGTGCTTTTTAGCGACTTTTCCGCACTTGAGTTCGATTCTTGCGAATCTCGACCGGCTAACTGTTTGAGTTTCCCGCAAGTCCGTTTAACTTTGTTAGACGTGTTGTGAACTTCGGTTTGGTTATTCGATCACGTATCGTGATTTTCGGGCATTTGGGCCATTTTCGTAATTTCCCAAAGTTTGGGGTAATTACCTTCCGTTGTCGAATTTCGAGCCTTCGGGTGGTCGGAATTGTGTGTCCTACTAGCTCTTAGATTCGTCTTTGTGAGTACTTCGTAACCGTATCTTCGGTTCGTATTCAGGTTCGGGTTTCGGTGTCGTTTTGTTGAATTCAGGATTACTAAACGACTTTTCTAAGTATGAGTTCGTCTTTGTTAGATCACCATTAATTTTTGGTAACTCCAAAAATTATAAATCTTTGCAATATTATAGAACATCGAATTAGCTTTCCAATGGTTCAAACGGTGAGTCAATCGAAGTCCGGACGAGAGAGTTATGGTCGTTTCAGTTTTTGGCCGAGCACTTCCAATAGCCTTTCGGCCGATAAGGGGGGTCGATAGACCCTACTGCCGGCATTCCGTATGACTATCGGTTGGGCCTATCGGCCGATAGGCCGGCCGATAGGTTCTGCTGTGTTGCACTATAAATGTGGTTTTGAGCGTGAACAGCTCATTCTTTCCCATTTTTTCCACCGAGTCGCGAGAGAGAGAGATAGAGAGGGAGAGAGTTCTTCATCCGGGGGTCGATTTTCATCATTTCTTTTCGGTTGTGAGGCTCGGATAATCAATCTAACGCGTGTTCTACGGATCTTAACACTTGAATCACTCAAGGTAATGTCTCTTGAAACCCTACCTTTTTGGATAATTGGGGATTTTGGGGTTTTGTCCGATTCTTTCCGTTTTGTTGATGGATTCTTGATGAATATGATTATTCTTGTTGGTATTCTTAGTTTCCCTACGGATTCATGGATATTTTGTGGATTTTTACGGAATCGAGAGGGTTTGGTTGTGGTCCGCCCTCGTTGTTGTTTTCGGTATGAATATACATGAATCGTAGGCGGGTTTCCGGGTGTATTCCATTTCCGTAATCGTTTAGAAGTGGTTGTGATTGTGCTATTCGAATCGTTAGGTTCATTTCCGCCGGTTCCTTGCGGTCGTGTTCAACTCTTCCGTTCCGTTCGTGTCATCGTCTAATTATTCGAGGCAAGTACCTTGTCCATACATTTCTTGTTTTGTGGATATGATGATTGGTGATCGTCTTGGTATGTGTGTGTGTTTGTTTGAAACGGGTTTTCAAAAGATTCGACTAGCCTCGTTAAAGGCTCACTTTCAAAACGCGTGTGTTTTGTAAATTGTGTGGGTTGTAAGTGACTATGTGAATCCTATGGATATGTTTGGTGTTGATGTTGCGCTTGATAACGCGTGTGTGCATATATTATCTCATTTTTGGTGCATTGTAATTTGACGATTATGTCGTGCTTTGTGTTGGTTGCCTTTGGTGGATTGTATGAATATCCTTGTTGTGACATGTTAATTGTGTGAATGTATTTCGCTCACCTCGGGAGGGTCCGACGGGATCACGGAGGAATTCCAATGGTATAGCCTGGATTCACGAGTGCGGTTGTTTGTTTGGTGAATGTATTTGCTCACCTCGGGAGGGTTCGACGGGCCACGGAGGAATTCCAATGGTATAGCCACGGATTCACGAGTAAAACTTCACGAATTGGTGTATATGATTTCAAAACGCATTCTACTCACCTTGGGAGGGTCCGACGGGGCCACGAAGGGAATCGATGGTATAGCCACGGATTCACGAGTTGATGTTGTATTTTTGGTGACCAAGGTTTACGTATCTTGGGTGATTATATTGTATTGATGTTATGTCCGCCGAAGACACGTGACATGGGTTTTAACCTTGTGTATTCTTGTTGGTTTTCTAATTGCGAAAACAAAACCTTTGGTCAATGACCACTGTTGATTTTGGAAAGTTTAGGATTTGATAATCCTAAATTGTTTTCTATTAAAACTCTCGACGGCATTTTAAAGCTGTTTTGTAAATTGTTTCCCTTAATTGCGATCTTTCGGTTTTGGAAATGTTTACCCAAAACTCTTGCCTCGGGAAGTACTTTTCTTTACGTTTGGATCTTTGAGGATTCCTGATTATTATTGTTCTTGGAACTGGTATTGTATGGCTCGTATTTTTGCACTTGTTCTTGCACTAGCAAAACGGTGGAGTTTTGCTAACCCCAGTATTCGGGGTGGATGTCTATTTTTGCATTCAGGTTTTGGAGCATAGCACAGGGTCGGCACGAAGGATGATGAAAGATGAACGATACTAATCACACGAGGTTCCGTTGATGTCGTATTGGTCCAGTTGTATTTTCTTTTCCGCTGCGGTATCTTTTCCCCGTTGTACGGGAGTTTATTTTATTTTGACCCCTGCGTGGGTATGTGTTTGGGAATGAGTTGTATGTTATTATTGAAAGACCAAGTCGGTCTACTGAGTCATTTTAGCCTTGAAGGCGATGTTTAGATGTTTGATTTTAGTTATCAGCCTGGTAGATCCTCGAGGAGAGGGTCTACGGCGTGTAATATCCCTGAGTGGATTGGGGGTGTTACACTCGTGTGGTAGTTCATGATCGCACCATGCCGCTCGAGGCAATCATCCCCAAGAATTAAATCCTCGCCCTCAATTCCCACAACAATAAGATTAGAGAGCCAAGCCCTCTCACAAATAATCACAGTACAATCTCGAATCTCACGGTCACCAACGATCCTATCACCGCTAGGAAGTTTAATGATGAAAGGCTCGCATGGCGATAAACAATCAAGACCCAAACGGCGCACACATTCCAAAGACATGAACGAATGCGTAGCACCAGAATCAAAAAGTACACTGACAGGATGCAAATGGATATGAACGGTACCTGTGGCAACGGTAGCGGCTGGGTCATCGGCCCTCCTCATCTCATAAACGTGCGGGTGGGCGGAGCCGACACTGGAAGCTCCCCCCCCTAGTGGGCTGACCCCGACCTCTCCCTCGACTAGCACTCGGCGGAGATTGAGAAGCAAACGATCCCTGATTCACACTTGGTTCTCTGGGCACTGGAATGGAAGTCTGGGCGCCAAGAATTTTCTCTCTATCGGCACAGAAAGCATCCTTGTGGCCTGGCTGGCCACACCGATTACACGTCAGCAAAGGGCTCGGACAATTACGACTGATGTGGCCTAGCTGGCCACAGTTAAAACACTTCACCTCCCGAGAAGGGGCACTGGCAGCCCTGCGGGGAACACCAGTAGAACGAGCTAGGCCACCACCAGTGGAGAAGTTAGCAGACTGGAATCTCTGCTGACTCCCACCTTTGTGGCCCGAAAAATTCCCGGCAGATTTCTGCTTCTTCCTCTTGCGGGACGCCTCACTAGCCGTCACTGACATATCATAGCGAGGGCCCTACTATGATAATCCTTCAAGGTAGTGCAGACGAGCCCAGACATGTAGTCGTGAACCAACAATTTCATTCGTCTAGAGAAGTGAAAGATTTTGTCGTTCTCCTCGACAACTTGAGTCTTCACGTAGCTCAACTCCTTGTTGAAATCGGCAATTGCTTGAGAAACGGGAATATCCCGAGGTTGAGCATCATAGAAAGCATGGACTCGAGCCTGTCTGACCGGCCACGGGGAATATTCGGTCTCCATTAGGTCCTTGAATTCAGCCCACGAAGCAACGTGATCCTTAGGTCCAATGGCCTCCCACCAATCAGTAGCGTCCCCAGTGAGAAAATATTGGGCAATAAGGACCTTACGGTCCTCGGGACAATTGGTAGCAGTGAAGACTTTAGATATCTCCTTGATCCACCCCTCCCAGCCGATCGGGTCCGAAGCTTCCGAAAATTGAGGAGGATGCATCTTGATGACATCCTGAAGCCAGCGGTCCGCTCCGCCCTGATTAGCATGGGCCGGATCCGGGTTCTGAACTGCCTAAGCTATCACCGCCATTTGGTTCACCATTTGCTGTATAACGGCTGCAATACCAAGATCGGCGCGCTCCTGAAAAGAAGCATGACTATGACGGTCGCCGGTACGGCCGACTCCCGAAGAATGCGACAAGGCCGCCCCACCGGCTGCCCCACGTCCTTGGCCGTGTCCACGACCACGACCACAACCACGACCTCTTCCAGCATCCATACTGGAGTTAAATAAGTAGCAAAATCCATACGATGGTAAGTACGAGAGGAAAAGAAACCACAATCAAGAATAGAAGGTGTAATGCAAGGAGACAAAGAACGAAGTAAGAAAAACTTACGGGCACCGGTAGCATCGGAATCATGGCAGCGTGATGATGTGCAAAACGACATACAACAAGACCTAATAACCGACAAGCCTATGTATCCATAAACCTAGCCTCCGATACCATTTTCTGTAACACCCCCAAGATATTCGAGGTATATTACAGCGCCGTGAATCCCTATATGGAACCCACCAGGCTGAACAACCATCATACTCAACGACTCGTGGAAACAACGAAATAACACCTCGTCATAAAGACACAAAACAAAATAATCCACCCGATTCAACCGGTCAAACATAACACCATAATCCGACACAAACACAATAAACAACAAAACAATCTGGACAAACAAGAACTCTTAAGTACTCGAGTACTTCTATTAGTTTTACAAGCCCACAAAAGTAAAAGATAGAAGAAAATAAGACACCACTCGTGCACAATCATCACGCACGGCCGTCATCCACATGCTGGTCCAGCACCTGCTCGTATCGATGAACCGGACCTGAAATTCATAAAATGAATTTCCCCAAAATGGGTCCCCAAAGGGGTTAGCAATTACGCTAGTACAAGTAACCAAATGAACAACTTACATCTTACACAGATAGTCAAAGCATGCAATAATGAAAAACTTCGGTTGAAACACATATTTCCAGAAATGCCAATATCAAAACGCATTTGTGAAATACACCACAATTAACCGTGGATCCACCCCTACGTAGACCCCTACCAAGACCCCATCGGATCTAACCCATAGTGGTTAAAAGCACGCTCGCGGATCCACCGCTCCGTGGACCCCTACCGAGACCCCGTCGGGTCTAACCCATAGTGAGCATACACACACACACACACAATTCTTATGCAATACTACTACGTTAAGATTGTAAGTTCATAAGGGTACTTGCCTCGGTTAATAGACGGTGACACGAACGGAAAGGAAGAATCGAACACGACCGCGAGGAACCAACGGAAACGAACCTAACGATTCAAAGAACACAATCATAAACACTTCTAAATGATTACGGAAAAGGAATACTCCCGAAAACTCACCTACGATTCATGTATAATCGAATAAAGATGACAACGAGGGTGGACCACAACCAAACCCTCTCGATATCACAAAAACCACAAAAATATACCATGAATCCGTAGGAAGACTAATGATATCAACAAGATTAATCATATTCATCAAGAATTAACCAACAAAATGGAACGAATCGGACGAAATCGCGAAAACCCCCAAATCTCCCCTAAAATAGGGTTTTAGAAGATTTAACTTGATTCAAGAGGTAGAAGATGATTAAATGATGATAACTTGGAGTTAGAGACTCAAACTCTTGGATGGATGATGATACACGATCCAACTTCAGCCTCCAAATCGTCCAAGTCGCCTAACCCTCGGAGAAGAAGAAGGAGGGATGAAAAATGATGCTGAA
The DNA here is from genome assembly GCA_033398695.1 of Orobanche coerulescens. NCBI lineage: Eukaryota > Viridiplantae > Streptophyta > Magnoliopsida > Lamiales > Orobanchaceae > Orobanche > Orobanche coerulescens. The sequence continues at coordinate 129,884,657 of CM065817.1, forward strand.
AAACGCGACTGTCCCCTTAAATACCTCAGAGACGCACGACCAAGTGCTCGTGCGTCTGGTCGTGCGCCAGGCCACTGCCTAACTTCTGTCCTCACGCACGAGCATAGCGCATGAGCACTAGCTCGTGCTTCCTGCTCGTGCGTCCCTGGGAGTTACTTCTGAACATTGATTGCGCACGAGCAGCGGGCACGACCAATTGTTCGGGTGCTTGGTCGTGTGCTAGGCCACTGCCCAGCTCCTGTCCTCACGCACGAGCACAGCGCACGAGTACTAGCTCGTGCTTCCTGCTCGTGCGTCCCTGGAGTCCGCTGCCTAGGATACGACTACGCACGAGCGCCAAAACACAATCGACAACTCGTGTGGCCTGCTCGAGTGTAAGAACCAAAGGCTAACATCTAGCCTGACATGACTCCAAAAACATCCAGAACGTAACCAACTCAAAAGGGAAAGACATCAAGAGTTCACGACGCTCTCTAAGGAACAATACGACAACATAATACAATACACCATCGAATCACCAAGCAAAAATTCACAACGTCCATAAGGACATAAGATGGACTTGCGGCAACCCCGAAACGGCGGTTCCGAAAAACGATTTACGAGAATATATGAAATAGCGACGAAAATGACATAAAACACCAAACCGAGTAAAACGAGTCTGAAACAAGCTCGGACAACAAGAAGTCCAATATTAAATATCCTCGAAATGTCAATACGGTTACGAACGAGTTGCTAAAAAAACGAAAAATACACCAAAATGAGGATACCGGAAAAAGAAAAAAATTACGGATATTACAGTATTCTGGACGATCAATTTATTGTTTTGGGGGGCGATTTCAATGGGCACATTGGTGACGGGGTGGATGGTTACCATAGTGCGCATGGGAGTTTTGGCTTCAGAGTTAGGAATACAGGAGGATTCGCACTGTTGGAGTTTGCCACTGCGCAAGAGTTGGTAATTGCAAACTCTGTTTTTCAGAAGAGAGTTGAGCACCTCATCACCTTCGGTAGTGGGGGGCACAACATGCAAATAGACTACCTTATTTTGCGCAGTCGTGAGGCTAGGACGTGCGTGGACTGCAAGGTGTTCCGGAACGAAGCTTGTGCTTCAACACCGACTGCTGGATATGGATTTATCCATGGGAGGTCATGTTGTTAGCAGGGCTAGAGAAGCTAGACCTAGGATTCTCTGGAAGGATCTGAAGGTTGAGAAGGCGACATAATTTAGGGAGTCTCTGAACCGTGAAGGAGGTTTTTTGCGGGGGGCGATGCTAACCTTATGTGGACCAGCATGGCCAATGCTATTAGGAGTGTGGGAGAGAAGGTGGTAGGAGTTTCTTCCGGCAGGTCTTGTGGACCTAGGGAGGCATGGTGGTGGAATGAGGAGATCCAAAAGAAGGTTAACGTTAAACAAGCGATATTCAAGGAGCTTTTGTCGGTTAGTACTAGAGAGGAGATAATCTTAAAGATTGTAGAGTACAAGGTGGCGAAAAGAGAGGCTAAGAAGGCAGTGGCTAAGGATAAAGGTGAGGCATATGAGGAGATATACAAGCGCCTAGACATCAAAGAAGGAGCGAATGCTATTTTTAAACTAGCGAAAGCTAAGGAAAGAGGGCGGCGCGACCTGGGCCCCGTTAGATTTATTAAGAATGATTTGGGCCAAGTGTTAGTGAACGATGTGGCTATTAAGTAGAGGTGGAATAGGTATTTTTTGAACTTTTCAATGAGCTAGGGGAAGTGACTCGGTGGTGCAAGGAGTTAGTCTATCTTCTGCTCGTTCGTTTAGTTCATGCGAGAGCATCAGCAAGGAGGAAGTAAAGGGTACCCTAATGAATATGGGTAGAGCTAAGGCTGTAGGCCCGGATCAGATCCCTATTGAGGTGTGGCTTTGTCTCAGGGAAGTTGGAGTTCAGTGGCTAGCAGAGCTGTTCAACATCCTCCTCAGAGGTTCTAGGATGCCGACGGAGTGGAGGCATAGTATTGTCGTGCCATTTTTCAAGAACAAAGGCGATGCTCAGAGTTGTAGTAACTATATGGGTATTAAACTCCTCAGTTATAGTATGAAACTTTGTGAAAGAGTGGTGGAATGCAGGGTAAGAAGAGAAGTTGAGATCTTAGAGAACCAATTTGGCTTCATGCCGGGGAGGTCCACAACTGAGGCCATTCATCTCGTCAGACGCCTTATGGAGAAGTTTAGAGAGCGGCGTAAGGATCTCCATATGGTGTTCATTGATCTAGAGAAGGCTTATGATAGCATTCCGCGTGATGTTATTTGGAGGAGCCTAGAAGAGAGGAGGGTGTCGTTGCCGTTCATTAGAGCGATCCAAGACATGTACTCCCAAGCTAGGACTTGCGTTAGAACCCCAGTTGATGACACCCAGTATTTCCCGGTTGAGATAGGGCTACACCAGGGGTCGGCGCCTAGACCTCTTCTCTTCGCTCTAATTCTTGACGTCATTTCGCGGGGGATTCAGGATGGCGTCCCATGGTGCATGCTTTTTGCTGACGACATTTTGTTAGTGGCGGAGTCGAGAAGGGAGATGAACTCGAAGTTGGAGCTATGGAGGTCTAAGTTAGAATCCCAGGGCTTGTGTGTGAGTTGGTCTAAGACCGAGTATCTCTGGTGTAACTTTAGTGGTGAGACCAATGAGAAAGAAGTAGAGGTAATGATTGCGGATCAAATCGTACCCCGTACGGATAAGTTCAAGTATTTAGGTTCGATCATTCAGAAGGAAGGTGAATGTGAACATGATGTTACTCATCGTATCAAGGCGGGGTGGCTAAGGTGGAGAGCAGCGACAGGGGTCCTGTGCGAAAAAAAAGTCCCTCTAAAGTTGAAGGGTAAATTCTATAGAGCGGCAATCAGACCTGCAATGTTGTATGGCTCCGAATATTGGGCAATGAAGAAGTCGCTTGAGAGCAAGTTGGAAGCTGCTGAAATGAGGATGTTAAGTTGGTCGTGTGGTCACACAATGTTGGATAAAATCCCGAACAGGGTTTTCAGGAACGCACTAGAAGTGGCGCCAATTTCTGCGAAAGTTAGGGAAGGGAGATTGAGATGGTTTGGCCACGTCCGCAGGAGGCAGACATCTGCTCTGGTGAGGAGGGTCGAGAGTTTATTGGATGTCGGGGGAGGAGGAGAGGCAGACCGAGGAGGACGTGGGAGGAGCAAGTGAGATTAGATTTGAGGGCCTTAAACCTTTCCGAGACCATGAATGTGGATAGGTGCTCGTGGAGGTGCCAGATCAGAGTTGTGGATTTTTTGGTAGGGAGCGATGTTGTAGTAGAGAGCCTCAGGGTTGGCTTGTCTCGGTTAGCTTTGGCCCAGAGCATTGCATGTTTTACTTTTACTCTTATTTCATATTTTATCCTATTGGCCTTTTGCGTGTGGTGTATTTTTTACAGGGAGTTGTGCGAGAGTCAACCCCTCTTCTGTTAGAGCCGCGTTAATAGAGAGTGTAGTTGTCAAAGTCCCCTTAGGTAAGTCTCATGTGAATATGGGCTCAGGTATGGTTTTGAGCTTTTTCGAATCTTATGCTTTTTTGTATATATCACTTATGTGTGCACTAAGCTGGGGGTCTTCACGGAAATAGCCTCCCTACCGTAAAAAGTAGGGGAATGGCATGCGTACATCTTACCATTCCTAGACCCTGCTCTGTGCGGGATATACTGGGTGTGTTTGGTTTGGTTTGCTTTGGTTTGATTTTGTTAATATAAGATTATATTTAATGAAAATTTATTACACATACATGGTAAACGAGTAACATATTTTTCTTCCTCAGTATCTTTATAAGTTTTATAAAACAAATGACTTGAAACTCAAACTGTACTATTTATTTTTATATATCTGATCATATTTTTATTTTTACTGCTGTAGTTATTTCTAATCAATTATAAACATATTATTATTAATTAAAAATTTTGAAGTATATTCATACACGAGGCTTGATCCAACCCGTGCGATGCACGGTCTTTGGTTGCAGACGCTTGAATGAGCATTGGCTGCAGACGCTTGAATGAGCATATGACGGTAGTTAGATGCCTATTAGAGAATTTGTATTGTATTTATTTTAAAGGATTTAATTGTGATGTTATCATAACTTTTGTATTTAAATTAGTTTATTTACATTTAGAGTTACAATTAAAATGGTCTTTTCACATGTAGTCTTTTAATATGAATAAGGACTCATCCGTAACGCTTTTTCTGTGTAGAATTCTTTTAGTCTATGTAATTAGTTATATGTAATGTATTGTATTTATTTTAAATGTTCATAGTGTAATGTTTTATCAACTCGTGCATTGCACCCATTGTATCTAAATATTCATAGTGTAATGGTCGGTACTAGTTAGGTTTCCAATACATATAATAGTTTATTCACATTAAAAGAGTACATGTAAAAGGACTTTTTCTAAGACGTTACATTTAAAAGAGTCTCTTCACATGTAATCTTTAAATACTAACAGCTTTTGTTTTAACATTCTACAATTTTATGCAATCTTGAAACTACGATATGATTTCGTTTTTAACACGATTGTTTGTATTCCTTGGAGTTTAATATGTAGATGTAAATTCGTGAGTTTATAAAAAAACGAAATTATTTTTGGTGTGCAATGCATTAGTTGTACAGTACTAATTTTTGTGCACAACCCCCTTGCACATTAAATTAAGGGGGATAAGCTTTATATATAATAGATGTTGGTATTAGCTGTATGTAAATCCTGAAATGTCGCCGTATGGGATTTTCATGTTTGAAACGAAGTCGTCTTTCCTGCTCCCATATTGCCTCAAGCTCGCAGCTTTTCGTCCAACGGATATAAAAAAGTGGAAAATTTTAAACCCAGAATATTGAAAAAGGAGAGAGAGAGAGAGGGAGGGAGAGAGAAGAAAAGTGAAACTTTTCTTTTATTACCGAAACAAAAGAAAAGTGAACCACTATTGTGAATTTCCTTTCCGATTCCACTCCACCGCTTTGATCCATGCATTGCTGCTCTGTTCCGATTCTTGGCTTCTGGTTTATTTAATTTCTTTTTAATATTTTTCTTTACCCCCTTGCACATTAAATTAAGGGGGATAAGCTTTATATATATGGCAATGGTCCGTCGGGGATGGTTTTGCACTATCCAAAGCTGAATTTAAAATTAAAAATCGAAGCTGTGAAAAACGATTTTCCAGTCTTGTTTTACTAAAATAGGATTTTTTTTGGTTTCATATATGAATCAAGTAACTGTAACCGTTGAGGATGGAAAAAAATTCTTACTCATTAATTTTTCAAATTGTACTTCATATGTCCATAGTTAATTGTAACATTGAATTTCCTTTTTAATATTTTTTTATCCCCCTTGCACATTAAATTAAGGGGGATAAGTTTTATATATAACGAGGTATTATACAACCCGTGCGATGCAAGGTCTTTTGTTGAATATCTACGTGTTTTGTACGTAATGTTGGGGCAGACGGTTGAATGAGTAGATGACAGAATTTAAATGCCTTCTAGAGCAGTTTATATGTTATTTTATTGTTATTGTCCTTTTATTTTAGTCTATGTAATTAGTTATATGAAATGAGGCTTTACTAACCCGTATGTTGCTCCGGGGTTGTTTTTGGTTTATTCAACCCGTGCGATGCACCGATTGTATCTAAGATTTCATAGATAAAATTTCACCATCTTGTAGTTTATACTATCATTTAAAAGTTCATTTTAATCACCTTGTGTATTAGAAGGTGCACATGTTTTGTACGTAATGTTGGGGCAGACGGTTGAATGAGCAGTGACAGAATTTAAATGCCTTTTAGAGAAGTTTATATGTTTTTTTATTGTTATTGTCCTTTTATTTTAGTCTATGTAATTAGTTATATGAAATGAGGCTTTACTAACCCGTATGTTGCTCCGGGGTTGTTTTTGGTTTATTCAACCCGTGCGATGCACCGATTGTATCTAAGATTTCATAGCTAAAATTTAACCATCTTGTAATTTATACTATCATTTAAAAGTTTATTTTAATCACCTTGTGTATTAGAAGGGTGTATTTGCATTGTGATGTTTATCATAACTTTGTATTTAAATTAGTTTATTTACATTAAAAGTTACAATTAAAATAGTCTCTTCATATATTTACAATTAAAAGTTACAACTAAATCCCCCTTCCACATTAAATTAAGGGGGATAAGTATTATATAGTATAGATAGATTATTAGAATTTTGGTATCTGTGTAAAATGTCTAGGGTGCGTTCTGTTTGTATTTCATTTTGTATTTTCATTTTGAAAAATGTTTTGTACTTTTCTATTTTCATTTTTATTTTCAAAATTGCTGAAAACGCGTTCTGTTAAATTTATTTTGCAAAATATTTTGTTTGTAATATTAATATTAAATTCATAAATCTTTATTTTAGACTTAGTTTCAAATTAGGATAATCCAAAAAAAAAACTCAAAATGCATTTTGAGCATTTTGAAGATTTTTTGTTGAAATACACACAAAACGCTCAAAATGAGGTTTTGGGCGTTTTGCGTTTTGTGTACAAATATTTTTTTTGTTTTCCAAAATGTATTTTCGAAAATGATAAAAAGAACACATTTTTAGCTTTGCATTCTTTTGGCTCCTACTGAGTTGACTCATCATTGTGAGGTGGACTATATTAGTTGACCACTCTTATATTAGAAAAAAGAATGGTACTAATTAAATACATCAAAATTATATATACCTCCTATTTCTATATAATTATTTTTATAGGAAATTATTACTATATTAAAATATTTACTTTTTAATTTTTATTGGTTCTAAATTGTGAGGAAGCTCAACGGTCAGCTGAAATTAATATAAGCATCATGTGTCTAGGTTTAGGTTGAGATTACAGCAACCAAACGACAAAGGTAATACTAGTAATTAATTATGAGAAATGCTACGTATTCTTTCTAATCGTGACGCATCATCTTCTCCATCTACCATCTAATACCGCTAGCATTATCCAATTGGTCCGTTTTAATCATAATTTTATTAATTTTATTTTGTAATTTATAAATAAAACAAAATTTAATGTAGGTTTGAAAACAATATTACATGAAAATTTGGTAATACCAACTAAAATTAACTACAGAAAAAAGTCCGTCGATAGTTGTCGAAAAAAATTTCGTCCAATTTTAATAGATTAAAAAGTGAAAATGTAGAAACAAATTTTCCAAAAGAGAAATTACAATTACCTAAAGGAATAATACCCATTGTGTGCCTAAGTCTGTTAGTTTACGGGCTTTTTTAGTTTGGGTTTGGCTAAGGCCTGTTTGTATGTATTTCTCCCTATTTAAAGAGATGTCATCAATGGAATAATACAACAACTTTTACCCTACTTTATTGTCTAAGTTATTTTTCCTTCAACACGTTATCAACACGTAGTTCCCAACTGAGCAAAGAAAAAATCTATCCTGATTTTCTGCAAAATTTTCTGCAAAATTCCGAAAAAAAAGGAAAAATCGGATTTTCCCTGAAACCCTAGCCGCCACCTGCATCTCCTTCCCCGACCGGTCATCTTCTTCACTGACCGACACCGAAACCTAATCCCCCGCAACCGTCTGCTGCATAGGAACCTGCGGCCGAAACCCCAACTGAAACATCCATCTCTACTCATCCTCTTACGCCTCCGTCAAACCTGGTGTTCAAAGGCTGTGCCGGCCAAAACTTGCAGTACCACGGGATCTACGACCAAATACCCAAAGCTCTTTTCGCCACCTTATTATAGACAAGATGATATGTGTTTGATCTGCGGAACAGTCAGACTCTTATTCATGTATTTTTATTTTATAATTATTATACATCCAAAAAGAAGAGAAGGATGAGGCTCGCCGTCTGTTCCGAGCAGCAGAGGGAGCCTTGGACCGACCATCTGCCTTTTTTTTGGGATAGAAGAAACAGATCATCATATGTACAGATCTAAAGCGGGCGTTGCTCGATCGCAGCGGAAGCCCACCGAATTCTAGTGTCATTTCCCTATTCAACCATAAACTCCGACGAGGAGATCGCTTACCCCTCTATATTTTTCGGCGAAACAGTTTCCTGGTTCGAGATCTGGGGTAACAACTTAAATTTCATTTTGGAGAGGAATCGAGGATGTTTACTGACGATTCAAGCGGACAATTGGAACCAAAAATAAATTGACGATATATGATAGGAGAGAATCGTATCTTTCCTGTAAGGTCCACAAATCCGAACCCTACTATATGCAACGTGCAATTTTACATGCTTTAGTTACTTTAATTGCATATTTATATTTCATAAATTTGTTTATGCTTAATTAAACTAATTAAAGCATGATACATTAATAACTTTAATTAAATCAAAGCAAATTGCTTAAACCAACTTGAATTAAAGTAAATTCACGTTGAATTATAATTAAATTGTGGTTATAAGAAACATACTTGACTGCATAATATGTGTATAGATACATTTCTCAGATTATATGTCTATATCTATAAGATACATATATATTTGCATGTATATATAGATATTACATGCAATTAGTCTTCATATTAGTAGATTTTAGAGGACTTATTTCTAATGCCTATATTAAATAGAACCATGATAAAGTAATATCATTGGTAATCCTCAATAGTATCGAAAGTAATTTTGACCATATCTCGGTTCCAAAAAATAACAACGCTCCCATTATTGAAAATTTTATCATGGAAAGTACTCATGGTAAACTATGAAAAATCATTTTCCTTTTTCTTGTATTAAGATAGCTTATCCAACTCGCCTCAAATTTGATATCTTGGACTCAAAAGAGCTTGAGTACCATAGATGAGTCTCCTACGTTGACACCACATTTATCACTAAAGAATATAGTGGTACACTCCTTAACACCACAGACCAAGTACTGTCTAATAAGATAAAAGCGAGTGCACTTATATTCCTTAGGTGACACATCGAACCCAGCTTGAGATGGAAATATCTATAGTTGAAAATCCCGCAAAGAACTGTGGAATGCCCGTAAGGGCTATTTTTGGAACATTCACGACACTTTGCTCCCAAATTTGACCATGCAGTGAAATGAAATCCGCTTGCTCGACTATAAACGGATCAACGATTTCAACAAAGGTATGCTCCGTCTCAAGGCACGCCTAAATTTCCGTGGGAAGGACATCACAGAAGATGACATGATCCAGCAAACTTTTTTCACCTTCCCTACTTCCGCTCTTATACTAACGAACCAGTATAGGTTGGAGTATGATAATAAATGCATCACTACCTTCAGTAAGCTAACCAACCTACTGCAAGTGGCTGAGAGGCATAACGAAACGTTAGTAAGAAATAATGCCAGGTTGGTTGGGACAAAGAAAATTCCTGAGGCCAATTATGGCAAAGTGAAGGATGAAAACTACCCGAATGAATAGGGAACTGGACATGATAGGCTTCGTGGTCAAGGACGTGGGGGTTCTTCCAATGTAATGCGAAGACTTGGTGCTCCCGGCTCTACTAGCCAAGGGAACCAAAAATCACCTACCCATCCTACCGCCTCTAAGGCTCGAGTTAGTAATGAACCGTGCTATCATTATGGAGATGCTGGACATGGTACAATAACTGCCATGCAAGCAAGCAAGTCGTATCTCACTGGAAGAAATATAGAGTGTCCAAAGAAATGAGAACTCACTATATGGAAGAATATGATTTAGACAAGTCCCCCTATATCAGTTTCACAATCACCAATCGTCAAATTGAGTCATACGAGCCACAGTCTATAGACTGAATCTTAGTATTATGTTTACTTTCTCGTTTACATTTGGTATAGTTGCCTCAAGACGATTGTGTTGGTGTTTTACTTTCAATAATGGCGTGATGCAATGTTATTTCACGAACAAGATATTTAATATTTCTTACGTTAGATTATTAGCTTTATTTCGAAGTACTGAATATTGCTTGAATGCTTATGGTTCGAAATTTCTCTCTCTTCTAAGGAATGAATCGAGTAGAACTTGAATGTTCTTAGAATTAGGCTTCTATTCATCGAATTAGTCGCCTGCTAAACCTCGGTAACTACGATGATTAGGTCCTCCCAACTCATCAAATGGCGAGGTAATGCCCAATTTTGATGCCTAAACGGCAATCTTCCAAGTTACCGATACTCTGTATGCACCTAGAGCCCTTCGAACCTTACTTAGCTTCAACAATATACGTAGCAATTGTTTCCAGATTGAAACCCAATGTGAGAATGGAATAGAGTTTCTTTTATTAATTCTAATGAATGTGGACGTAAACGCATTTTAGAATAACTCATGAGTGATTCTAGTGGATTGTACCTCACTACTATTAGGTTTTTTAAAATCCTATGTTGTCACCAACAATGTACTTTGGGACATAGACTCATATAGGCTTTGGCACGATAGACTAGGTCACCCTGGTCGAAGTATAATGATCCATATACTAAAGAACTTGTACATACATCATTACTTTTCGAGCGAAAATGTGACAACAACTCAACATAAAGACAATGTTGATGTTAATCGTATTATGTCATCCAAAGAACCAGATGCATATCAAATGCGTACCACTCATTTTTGCAAAGCCTACTTTTTAGCTAAAGTAGGAGCGAGACCTTCCTACGCTGAAGAAACAAAAGCAAGCATTCCATTCTTACGCTGAATATAAGGATATATTTGTGGATCCATCCACCTAATATGCGGACCATTTATGTATTGAGGGTTTTGATGGATTTTCCGACATGTTGGTCACATGTCGCTCTCCTGTCCACTCAAACTGCTGCAGAACTTCCAATATAATTTATAAGGACTCACCTCCCTTATCACATCTAAAGTACTCGATGATGTTAGAGATTTCACATCAAAAAGTACTTGATGTTTATTGCATGATAGAGATTAATGAATAGTATCTCGTCCCCTGTGCATATGCAAACAGTCTCACATAAACCACCATTGAAAAAGATATGTATGGTGATTATGTCATTGGTTATGTGCACCAATTAGCATATTTTTGCCTGGGATTATGCAATATTGCACGCAACTTTACTTAAATCGGTCATTCTTAGACCCTCTGCTTGTAATATCCGCAATTTCGATTTTCCGGTAATTTTTTTTAGCGGAAGTCCATCTTAGCGACTCTGTTGTGACCGTTTCGTTATTCTGAGAATATTTAGTTCTGCACTTTTTGTCATCCGAGTTCATTTCGGTATCGTTTTGTTGAGTTCTGTGTTCTTAAACGGCTTTTCCACACTTGAGTTTGATTCTTGCGAATCTCGTCCGAAGCTATTGTTTCGAGTTTCTCGTAAGTTCATTTAATGTTATTATTCATGTTGCAAGCTTTGGCTTGGTGTTTTGATCGTGTCTAGTGTATTTCGGACGTTTTGGGCCATTTTCGTAATTTCCCAAAGTTTGGGGTAATTACTTCCCGTTGTCGAATTTCAAGCCTTTGGGTGGTCGGAATCGTGTGTTCTCTTAGTGCTTGGATTCGTCTTTGCGAGTACTTCATAACCGTATCTTAGATTCATATTCAGGTTCGGGTTTCGGCATTGTCCGGGCCGTCGGAAGTGGCCACGGCCGAGTCACAGCCGCACAGTCTCGAGCAGGTACTGGCCTGGCCGAGTTACGGCCATAAGGTGCCGGTTACGGCCGTAAGGACCTGCCAGGTACGGCCGTAAGTGCCGAGTTACGGCCGTAAGGACCTGCCGGTTATGGTCGTAACTCTGTCGGCCATATAAATCCTGGGCGACGGGCCAGACTTCATTTCACCCCATTTCTTCACCTGGGTGGCGGCTGGCGACGGGAAAATCGGGGAGTGGAGTTTTTGGTCGATTCCACTCGATTTCTAAGCATTTTTGAGGATTCTGTCGATTATATCAACATCAAATCCTTGTTTTTCGTCGGATCGAGGTAATTTCTTGAAATCTCCTAGAATTTGATTTTCGGGATTTCTTCTTGATTTTCATTGTTCGTCCGAATTTGATGAATCGGTTGATGTTAGTAAACATTATTAATCGTGCTCTATGGATTGTATATCCATATCTGAAAAACTGAAATATCGGGGCCCCCTACTAGTATCACTGGGACTTCTCGCCGTCAACATGCTATTCCCGTGTTTTTGCCTTGCCATGACCTGAAAAACAAAATCCCCAGCCGGGGTCAGTTACACAGAACAACAATCCTCAAGGGTTGAAAATACACAATCATGAATTATCTTTAGTTATGAAATATCCTAAGTTATGAATTACGCTGAAGAGGAGTATCATAGTACGCCCGTAGTGTTCTGTGCAAGTGTACAAGACGAATGACCGGACACACCTGTAACACCCCCGATATATTCAGGAATATTACAGCGCCGTAAATCCTTTACATAAGGATTTACAAGGCTGAAGAATTGAACAGACATTAAAAGGTACTAACGAATGGAAATAACGGAATTAAGATACAACAGTTTAACCCAGTACCGAAAATACAGTTGTTCAACAGAATCTTAATAATACATCACCAAATTCAAATTCCTCATAAATGACTTCGTACTCGAGTACTTATTGAAATAACCAATAAACAACACACAAATGAAGCCGGCCGAAACATCACTCTGCACCCTCGTCGTCATGCAGCTCCAGTGGTTGTTTTCCCGCTCTCCTGGATCCTGAACATATACAAAATGTTCACCCCCGAAAGGGTTAGCACAACGATGCTAGTACAAGTACCACAACATATTATTCATATCTCACGAAGAATAATAACGTAAACGACAAAAATACCAACGAGTCTTCTCCTACGAGAAACTCATGACTGACATACACAACTGATAATCACAACATGATATCATAACATACACATGGTAATTCCGTCGATCTAGCATTCACTGCCTAGAACCCACGATGATCCCGTCAGACCAACCCGTGGTGGAAAAACCCATCCGATGATCCAGCGCACGCTAGCATAGATCCCCCGATGATCCCGTCGGACCAACACGAGGTGGACATACAACAACGACATACATGCACGACAATATGTATAACATCAATACATAAAACAAATAAGGTACTTGCCTCAATTTGAAGACAAGAACAATACTTCCACGAAAACGAACACTCGAAGGTCGTCCTCCTCAATCAATCACATAACAAGATCAAACCTTAACAAAAGAAACGATATAGGATTTATCTCACGTCGTACGAATGTTTAATAATTCGATTTACGGCCAATAAGTTCATAAAATGTAATCTGCCTGAACTGCTTAGCGCACGCTAAGTACTCTGCGTAGCGTGCGTTAAGTATGCTCGATAGTGCACGCAACCAACAAAGCCTAGCGTACGCTAACTATGCATGGTCAAGATTTCACCGATCGGTCGATCGACTTCGTCGATGGCCTAGCGACGTTACGTACCAAACGTAGCGTACGCTAACTCGTGCTCGATAGCGCACGTTAATCTTTATAGCTTAGCGTGCGCTATTCGTGCATGGCGCTTTCTTCGGGCAGAAGCTGTTCTCATCATGATCAAAACAATGAAATCTTCCGTGATAATTCATGTTACCTCCATGAATATCATGTACATACGTTTATGAATGATCTTACAGATAACAACAACTTCGGATTCAAGGATATGCATACCATTATAAAAGCATATTCCATTTCGACTACAATTCTTCATATGACGATTCGAAAAGGCTTAACGGTTGATATCAACACCTTATATCCATCGAAATTATCATGCTGTAGTTGTTTAACATTCCATCTATACTATAAAAATCCTTCCATGATCACTCCCTTAGATTCATCTAACAATAATGATGTTAAACTCAAGTCTATGATTGTTATGAAGTCGTCTACTAGATTCGGATTACCAATGATAGAAGCTCCCTCTACTTGTTCAATGTAATAAGATTCGAATCATGATGTTCATAATCAAGGTACTTGAGACATAATCATCTCTATATTCCAAACATGATGCATGTTGAATAATTCACTAATGAAAAATCAATATCTTGATATCATGATCATCTAATTCTTTAGAATCTAACTCTAAGTCTGGAGATAGGTTGAACATACCTTTAATATGACGAAAATCACTGAACCGTAAGGTAGAATCTGACTCCGGTTGGTTGTATGCCACTCCAAGGTGCTATTCCACTTCAATGATTACTCCCAAGTGATAACCAATATTCAAAGACCAACAAGATGTGTTCTAAGTGTGTAGAAGGATTATTACAGCTCTCTGGCCTCTCAAGAATGAAGAATGGACGAATGAAATGTGAGCCAAAACGGGTTGTTGCCCCATTTATAATATTCTGCATTTTAACAAGTTAGCGCACGCTACAAGCTTTTCTTAGCGCGCGCTAATAAGAGTTGACTTCAGAACTGTCCAGGTTCATCCGCGGGAATCTTACCTGGACCCATGTCCCGGCTGGCGCATGTGCTAGCCGTCCCGCTCAATAATTGAGTTCTTAGCGCATGCAACTCCTACATGCATAGCGTGCGCTAGTAGTAGCCCGATAGCGCGCGTTAAGCTACATTCTTAGCATGCGCTATCACGAGTTTGCATGAGAAATTTTGCATGTTGCTATACTTATGTACAAAGATATCAATGTAAGAAATATCATACTCCAATCATCAAGATTACAATTCCGAATAATACAGGGTTCGAATACAGGCAAAATACACAGTAATAAATCCGGATATTACACTCTCCTACTAAAAAGGAGTTTCGTCCCGAAACTCAAGACGAAAATAACTCAGGATATCTAGACTTCATATCAGCTTCCGTTTCCCAGGTGGCTTCTTCCATTCCGTGACGTGACCATTGAACTTTCACCAAAACGATTGGTTTGTTCCTCAACTGCTTAACTCGACTTTCGAGTATCTTGACCGGTCTTTCTTCAAACGTCCCATCCTGCGCGACTTCGATCTCGCCGAAATCAATGATATGACTGGGATCTGGTATATACTTCCGTAGCTGGGATACGTGGAACACGTTATGAACATGGCACAATTATGGCGGCAGTGCCAATCTGTATGCCAACTCCCAAACTCTCTCAAGGATCTCAAATGGTCCGATATATCTCGGACTCAGCTTTCCTTTCCTTCCGAAACGAAAGATTCCCCGAGTAGGAGAAACCTTCAAAAGTACGTGGTCTCCAGCACTGAATTCCAATGGGCGACGGCGTACGTCTGCGTAAGATTTCTGGCGACTCTGGGCGGTCAACAGCCTTTCACGAATCAAGGCTATCTTCTCTCGAGTCTGCACGATCAACTCTGGTTCTGTTCCGATCAAGTCTGAAGAATCATCCCAACATAGGGCGATCTACATCTCCTCCCGTATAATGCCTCAAACAGTGCCATCTTAATGGAAGCATGCCAACTATTGTTGTAGGTAAATTCAATCAATGGTAGATGAACTTCCCAATCAGTTGACCAATCTAAGGCACAGGCCCTTAGCATGTCTTCCACCGTTTGAATAGTCCTCTCGGATTGTCCGTAAGTCTGCGGGTGATAAGCTGTGCTGAAGTTCAATTCGGTCCCCAAGGCCTTATGAACTTCTTTCCAGAAGTGAGACACAAAACGGCCGTCTCGATCAGAAACAATGGTCTTCGGCGTACCATACAATCGAACTATTTCCGAAATAAATACTCGTGCCAACCTCTCTGGTCCCCACGTATCCTTAATGCCTAGGAAATGAGCTGATTTGGTTAAACGATCAACTATCACCCAAATCATGTTCATTCGTGTTCTGGTTCTCGACATATTAGTGATGAAGTCCATCGATATGTCCTCCCACTTCCATTCAGGAATTGGGAGTGGTTTCAACATTCCGGCAGGCCGTTGATGCTCGATCTTAACCTGCTGACAAGTCAAGCATTTCGAAACATAGTCCGCTACATCTTTCTTCATGTTGCCCCACCAGAAATTCTGCTTCAAGTCCTTATACATTTTACTGGTGCCCGGGTGGATAGAGTAGGGCGAACTGTGAGCTTCCTTCATAATCGTCTGTTTCAGAACATCATTATCGGGAATGCAGAGTCGGTTCTGAAATCTCAAAACTCCATCATCCTGAATTATGAATCTGGGGGCCTTTCCTTTGGTCACTTCATCACGTAACCGAACCATCAGAGGATCATCTGCCTGTCTAGATTTGATTTCTTCGATTAATGATGAAGTTATCTCCATCACGCACAGTTGTCCTTGGACTCTTTGTAACCACACTTCAATTCCTTCTCGAATCATCTCTCGTTGAAGGCTAAGTTGGGAGGTCAGCGCCTCCAGCATCTGAATAGAAATAGGCTTGCGGCTGAGTGCATCGGCCACTACATTCGCTTTGCCTGGATGATACAAAATCTCCAAGTCATAGTCCTTAATCAGCTCTAACCATCTTCTTTGCCGCATGTTCAACTCTTTCTGACTGAATATGTACTTGAGACTCTTGTGATCCGTAAAGATCCGACAGTGAGTCCCGTACAGATAATGCCTCCAGATCTTCAAAGCAAAAACCACTGCTGCTAGCTCCAAATCATGTGTTGGGTAATTCACTTCATAAGGTTTCAGCTGTCGCGACGCATAAGCGATCACCTTATCATTCTGCATCAATATGCACCCGAGTCCTTGGTTCGAAGCATCACTGTAAACTATAAATCCTCCAGTTCCCTGTGGAAGTGATAGAATTGGTGCCGTCGTCAATCTCTTCTTCAATTCATCAAAGCTAACCTGACACAATTCATTCCACTCAAACTTTTGAGTTTTCTGCAGGAGTCGAGTAAGTGGGCGGGAGATTTTATAAAACCCTTCCACGAATCGACGATAATATCCAGCAAGTCCTAAGAAGCTTCGGACTTCTTTCACGTTCTTTGGAGGCTTCCAATCCATAATCGCTTCGATCTTCTGGGGATCTACTCGGACTCCTTTAGCTGACACCACATGGCCGAGGAACATTACTTCATTTATCCAGAATTCACACTTAGAAAGTTTGGCGTACAATTGCTCGCTTCTCAAAAGTTCCAATACGATCCGCAAATGCTGCGCATGTTCTTCCGGGCTCTTAGAATACACCAGAATGTCATCAATGAACACGACCACAAATTTATCCAAAAATTCGATGAACACTCGGTTCATCAATTGCATAAATACAGCAGGTGCGTTAGTGAGACCAAATGGCATCACTACAAACTCATAATGTCCGTAGCGAGTTCTGAATACTGATTTCGGAATATGAGATTCCTTAATCCTTAGCTGATGATATCCTGATCTCAGATCGATTTTAGAAAATACTGTTGCCCCTTGCAACTGGTCAAACAGATCATCAATCCATGGCAACGGATACTTGTTCTTAATCGTCATCTTGTTCAGCTCTCGATAGTCAATACATAGTCGAAGCGATCCATCTTTCTTTCGGACAAAAAGAACTGGCGCTCCCCAGGGCGAAACGCTTGGCTGAATATAACCCTTGTCCAGTAACTCCTCCAGCTGCTTTTTCAGTTCGTACATCTCTGTAGGTGCCATACGATACGGCGCCTTAGAAATTGGTGTAGCTCCGGGTTCCAGCTCAATGGTAAATTCTACATCCCTTCGTGGAGGTAGTCCAGGTAACTCGTCAGGAAATACATCTGGAAATTCGTTCACAACAGGGATGGATGAAAGTTCCACAATTCCATCTTCTTTCTTCATTGCATAGCACCAGTATCCGATACAGTCCTGTTTCAACAATTTGACAGCTTTCATTGCTTTGATCAATTTTCCTGAGCTTCCCGGTTTCCACCCCTCGAACAATATTTCGGAACCATCGTCAGTGATCAGCGAGATATTCCTCCTTCGGTAGTTTACAATTGCTCCATATCGATTAAGCCAATCGTCTCCGAGTATCAGGTCGTCTCCTTGCATTTCTATCACGATCAGATTTGAGAGCCACTCTCTGCCTCCAAATGATATAGGGAAATTTCTAGTTTCTAAGTTTCCGACAATCCTCTCTCCACTCGGTAAACCAACAACATAAGGTTCACAAGTATGAAAACCGGAAATATTCAAACGTTTTACACAAGACAAAGATATAAAAGAATGCGTAGCTCTGTATCGAATAAAACGCTAACTGGCTGGGAAAGGATCTCGGGCGATGCACTGCGGCAAAGACATCTGATCGTCTGTCCTCCTCATCTCGTACAGACGTGGGGGAGCAGATCCGGCACTCGATGTCCCCTTTCGGTCCCATTGTCCTCTGCCTCGTCCGCGGCCAAAATTCTGAGGCATCTGAACACTTTGCTGCGTCTGTTGGATACTGGCTTTCTTCTGGACTGGCTGTGGTGTACGGGCTCTAAAAGACTTTGCAGCCTCTTCATAAAACACATCCCGATGTCCCTCTCGCCCACAATCAAAACAAGTAACGGCAGGAAGGGGGCAATTCCGTCGATAGTGCCCCGTCTGGGCGCAGTTAAAGCATTTCCTGGTCACATCAGTAATAGTTGATTTCGCTCCGAAGTTCTTTCCGCCCCTAACTGGGTGCGGAGGTTTCTTGAAAGAGTGAAAGGATGACTGGGCCTTACGGGGCCCGCTGTTCTTGTGCTCTGTAAAAGTACCAGAGACTTTCTATTTCTTGGATTCCGAAAATTTCTCTATAGCTGCTTCCTTGATCTCATACGCCAACGCCTTATCCTGGTATTGACGGAGTGTGGTACATTCAAATCTGGACATGTACCTCTGGATTTCTGGTTTCATCCTCATATCGAAATGGATCATCATTTCTGCATCTGTTCTGACCAGATGTCGAATAAATGCCAGCTGCTGGTTAAACGTCTTAATTGCCTGGGATACTGGCACATCTGAAGGCTGAGCGGAGAAAAACTCCCGAACTTTGGCTTCCCTCACATGACAAGGGCAATACTGAGCTTCCATCATCAATCTAAACTCTGTCCAATCGGCATCATGGTCTACAGGCCGGATGGCTTCCCACCTTTCGGACGCTTCCCCTATCAGAAAGTATTGCGCGATAGAGGCTCTCCGGTCGTCTGGGCAGTTAATTCCGGCAAAGATTTTCTCCAGTTCCTTCAACCAATGGTCCTAGGTGGGAGTCTCAGAAATACCGTCGAATTTTGGTGGTTGCATCTTCGCTACCTCTTGCAGCCACCGATCACCTCAATTTCCCATGTCTGGGATCTCTTGCTGTCTCTCTCCCTGCTGTAGTCCCACCGCCACTTGCATTCGGTCCACGACTTGGGCGAACTGAGTCATCTGGTTCACCACCTGACGACGGATCTCTGGTACAGCATGTTCTGGTTCGTTATTAATAGATTGTTGCGGCTCGCCTGAGCTATGACTGGCCTGATTGGAAGGCGACGCTTCCCTTTCAGCATTTCTTCGTCCGCGTCCACGACCGCGACCACGTCCACGTCCGCCTCTCAACATACTGTAAGCATAAATACTCAATATACAGGAAACAACATCGTTCTAATATTCGAGCATAAAGGGACATAACATGTAAAGAACGAGATAGAGTTTAGGAACTTACAACCACCGTTCGCATGAAGACGTAGGCAGTGCAGTGATGTCATTCACGGCCGGTTTCCTCAAAAGACATAAATGACCCCTATTTTAACCCAACGGCCAAGATATCCATAATCTTAGCTCTGATACCATATTCTGTAACACCCCCGATATATTCAGGAATATTACAGCACCGTAAATCCTTTACATAAGGATTTACAAGGCTGAAGAATTGAACAAACATTAAAAGGTACTAACGAATGGAAATAACGGAATTAAGATACAACAGTTTAACCCAGTACCGAAAATACAGTTGTTCAATAGAAACTTAATAATACATCACCAAATTCAAATTCCTCATAAATGACTTCGTACTCGAGTACTCATTGAAATAACCAATAAACAACACACAAATGAACCCGGCCGAAACATCACTCTGCACCCTCGTCGTCATGCAGCTCCAGTGGTTGTTTTCCCGCTCTCCTAGATCCTGAACATATACAAAATGTTCACCCCCGAAGGGGTTAGCACAACGATGCTAGTACAAGTACCACAACATATTATTCATATCTCACGAAGAATAATAACGTAAACGACAAAAATACCAACGAGTCTTCTCCTCGGAGAAACTCATGAATGACATACACAACTGATAATCACAACATGATATCATAACATACACATGGTAATTCCGTCGATCCAGCGTTCACTGCCTAGAACCCACGATGATCCCGTCAGACCAACCCGTGGTGGAAAAACCCATCCGATGATCCAGCGCACGCTAGCATAGATCCCCCGATGATCCCGTCGGACCAACACGAGGTGGACATACAACAACGACATACATGCACGACAATATGTATAACATCAATACATAAAACAAATAAGGTACTTGCCTCGATGTGAAGACAAGAACAATACTTCCACGAAAACGAACACTCGAAGGTCGTCCTCCTCAATCAATCATGTAACAAGATCAAACCTTAACAAAAGAAACGATATAGGATTTATCTCACGTCGTACGGATGTTTAACAATTCGATTTACGGCCAATAAGTTCATAAAATGTAATCTGCCTGAACTGCTTAGCGCACGCTAAGTACTCTGCGTAGCGTGCGTTAAGTATGCTCGATAGCACACGCAACCAACAAAGCCTAGCGTACGCTAACTATGCATGGTCAGTACTTCACTGATCAGTCGACTGACTCGTCTGATGGCCTAGCGTATGTTACGTACGAAACGTAGCGTACACTAACTCGTGCTCGATAGCGCACGTTAATCTTTATAGCTTAGCATGCGCTATCTGTGTATGGCAGTTTACTGCTGGGCAGTAAACTGTTCTCATCATGATCAAAACAATGAAATCTTCCGTGATAATTCATGTTACCTCCATGAATATCATGTACATACATTTATGAATGATCTTACGGATAACAACAACTTCGGATTCAATGATATGCATACCATTATAAAACCATATTCCATTTCGACTACAATTCTTCATATGACGATTCGAAAAGGCTTAACGGTTGATATCAACACCTTATATCCATCGAAATTATCATGCTGTAGTTGTTTAACATTCCATCTATACTAGATAAATCCTTCCATAATCACTCCCTTAGATTCATCTAACAATAATGATGTTAAAGTCAAGTCTATGATTGTTATGAAGTCGTCTACTAGATTCGGATTACCAATGATAGAAGCTCCCTCTACTTGTTCAATGTAATAAGATTCGAATCATGATGTTCATAATCAAGGTACTTGAGGCATAATCATCTCTATATTCCAAACATGATGCATGTTGAATAATTCACTAATGAAAAATCAATATCTTGATATCATGATCATCTAATTCATTAGAATCCAACTCTAAGTCTGGAGATAGGTTGAACATACCTTTAATATGACGAAAATCGCTGAACCGTAAGGTAGAATCCGACTCCGGTTGGTTGTATGCCACTCCAAGGTGCTATTCCACTTCAATGATTACTCCCAAGTGATAACCAATATACAAATACCAACAAGATGTGTTCTAAGTGTGTAGAAGGATTATTACAGCTCTCTGGCCTCTCAAGAATGAAGAATGGACGAATGAAATGTGAGCCACAATGGGTTGTTGCCCCATTTATAATATTCTGCATTTTAACAAGTTAGCGCACGCTACAAGCTTTTCTTAGCGCGCGCTAATAAGAGTTGACTTCAGAACTGTCCAGGTTCATCCGCGGGAATCTTATATCCGGACCTATGTCCCGGCTGGCGCATGTGCTAGCCGTCCCGCTCAATAATTGAGTTCTTAGCGCACGCAACTCCTACATGCATAGCGTGCGCTAGTAGTAGCCCGATAGCGCGCGTTAAGCTACATTCTTAGCGTGCACTATCACGAGTTTGCATGAGAAATTTTGCATGTTGCTATACTTATGTACAAAGATATCAATGTAAGAAATATCATACTCCAATCATCAAGATTACAATTCCGAATAATACAGGGTTCGAATACAGGCAAAATACACAGTAATAAATCCGGATATTACAACACCCGTCCTTGTACCTAATTAGTCTCACGGAGGTAATCTGTTACCGTGTGCACAGTCCAATGTATTACTCCCAATACATGGACATCACGTGCCCGACTAAAAATTCCACACATCCGCACCCCGCCACGCAATATGAACCCAGAAGGTCATATGAACGAGAATGACCATAATGAATGTCAATGAATAATAAACTGACAAAGTCAAGAATGACTCACCGAGATGAAAGTAATAATGAAGCGATTGATAGTTCAATGAAATGATTGGAACCGCCGTTCCTCGTTAATGAAGTGATTATTCGACAATTACAAGTCTCAATATGATTAATACAATGATGAATGAATTATGATTATAAATGATCAACAACAAAAGGAATGAATATCCTTTTAACCGAGTAAGAATTAACTTACACAACACCGGTGACAATTATCCTTCCACGAACAACGTCCTAATTGAGATATCGGTCGCTCGAACAACCTTGAATAACACAATTACCAACAATCCGTTCAACATACGTAACAAACATGAATATAACGAACTCAAAACGTCGATACGACTAAACCAAGTCCATTGAGGCATTAAATCAAACACGTTGCGGCCAAACTCCGATTGTTTACAATCAAACCTCTATATACCAATATCAAATCCCCCAAGAAGTGTTTCAAACCAACAAAACATCTTCAATACGATTAATAATCCAAAACGAATATCCAAAAACGTGATTATAACGACAATTAATCGAAAACCCCCAATTCCAACTCGATATTCAAAGTGTTCTTGAATAATCCCTCAATAATCCAATGAATCTTTATACAAACTTATAATCATATACATATCCCTTCATATAACATGATTATAACGTCTAAAACATCATATCTCAACACAAAATCGAAATCCAAGATGTTGAAGAAATTACCTCTTGAAGATCCAACCACTTCGATCCGATGAACACGAGTTAAATCGAGTATCCGAGCTTCCCAAATGAATGAGGATGATGAAAATCTAACACTCAAGTGATTGAGGATGGAAAAATCCCTCCCTCAAGTCTCTCTCTCGGAACAAAATGAAGAAAAGGATGAAAATGATGAAAAAGTCCCGGCAAGCCCTATATAAACTGCCGGAAGTTACGGCCGTAACTCGGCCTTCTTACGGCCGTAACATTCCAGTCAACAGCCTTACGGCCGTAACCGGCCAACTCATACGGCCGTAACTCGGCTTCTTCCAGAAACCTACCGACAGCCTTACGGCCGTATCCGCTCCTGACTTACGGGCGTAACTCGCCCTCATCTTAAACACCTGTCGACATCCTTACGGCCGTACCCGCACACCTTACGGGCGTAACTCGGACGATACGGCCGTATCCGGCCAATCTTACGGGCGTAAGCCCCATTCGTCGAAAATGACCAGGTACCCTGCCTGCAACGTACGGCCGTATCCGGCCAAGCCTTACGGCCGTATCTCCCTCGCCTTACGGCCGTATGCCGCAACCCTTACGGACGTAACTCGCCTTCGGCCAAAACGCCTGGGCACCCTGCTCGACACGTACGGCCGTATCCGGCCAAGCCTTACGGCCGTACTGCCTAACTTACGGCCGTATGCCGAAATCCCTACGGCCGTAAGTCCCGCTCGTCCGAAATGGCCTGAAAACAACAAACGTCTATTACGGCCGTATCCGACACTCCTTACGGCCGTAACTCGTTGCTGGACAAGATGAAATTCCGACAACTCCGATTTCTCGCTACGATTGATGAATGATTCGACATACCAAACGTTTGTGAACGCGAACAAGTCCAACACATGCCAAAAATGATACTTCCAGCACAAGTCTACCAATCACGATGATAATGATAATACTCCCGTTCCGACACTTAAACGGAGATGAAATGACGATCGGTAACTGATACACGGTTACAACATGCCAAATGAACGCAAATGAATGAATCATGACTGATGAATGATTATTAATGAGTGAAAATTACTGAGTGATAATTACTGAGTGATAGTTACTAAATGATAATGAATAAATAACAACCGGGTATTACATACTCCCCCCCTTAAAAGGAGTTTCGTCCCCGAAACTAAGGGTCAAACAACTCGGGATAACTCTCCCGCATACTCTCTTCGGTTCCCATGTAGCCTCTTCGACTCCGTGTCTAGACCACTGAAACTTAACCAAAGGAATCGCCTTATTCCTCAACTGTTTGATTTGCCGCTCTAACACTCGTATGGGACGCTCCTCATACGAATGATCATCTGCGATCTCGATTTCGTCGAACTGAAGTATGTGACTCGGGTCGGCAACATATTTCCATAGCTGAGAGATGTGAAACACATTACGAATTCGGCTCAACGCCAGAGGTAAAGCCAATCGATAAGCTAACTCGCCTACTCGATCCAGAATCTCAAACGGTCCAATGAATCTCGGACTCAACTTTCCCCTCTTCCCAAAACGGAATATACTACGACTCGGGATTACCTTGACCAAAACATGGTCACCCGTCTCGAACTTTAATAGTCGACGACGATTACCTGCATATGATTCCTGTCGACTCTGAGCGGTCAACAACGACTCCTGATCAAAGCTACCTTCTCACGGGCGGCTATAAACATATCGGGCTCGGTGCTGATTGATTCTGATAAGTCATCCAAGCACAAAGGAGATCGACAACGACGACCGTAGAAGGCCTCGTAAGGTGCCATCTTAATCGAAGAGTGCCAACTATTATTGTACGTGAATTCGATCAACGGTAGTTGGGCTTCCCAATCATCTTTCCAATTGAGGACACATGCCCTCAGCATGTCCTTCTAAGTCTGAATAGCCCTCTCTGATTGTCCGTTGGACTGAGGATGAAAAAATGTACTGAGATTAAGCTGAGTTCCCAAAGCACGATGAACTGATTTCCAAAAAAAAGAGACACGAATCGCCCGTCACGATCAGAAACGATACTCTTAGGAGTACCGTGCAGTCTCACTATCTGTTTGATGAACAGCTGGGCAAGTCTCTCGGGACCCCATGTATCCTTAATCTCAAGGAAAAGAGCTGATTTAGTTAAGCAGTCCACAATCACCCAGATCGTATTCATGCCACGATGACTCGTCGGCAAACTCGTGATGAAGTCTATTGAAATATCCTCCCACTTCCATTCTGGAATAGGGAGAGGTTTCAGCATACCCACTGGTCGCTGATGTTCTAGCATGACTGGCTGACAGGTTAAGCATCTCGAAACAAATTCCGCGACTTCTCGCTTCATATTACTCCACCAGTAATTTTGTTTCAAGTCTTCATACATCTTGCTAGACCCCGGGTGAACGGAATAAGGGGTAGCCTGAGCTCCTCTCAAAATCGAGTTTTTCAACTCGTCATTCGTCGGTACGCACAACCGATTCTTAAATCGCAAAAGTCCATCCTCGTGGACCACAAATCCAGGGCTTTCCCTTGAGCCACATCCTTACAGATGCACAACAATGATGGGTCTGAACCCTGATTCTCTCTGATTGCCTCCTCAAGTGGCGATGAAATCCCTAACCTGCAAAGTTTCCCTTGCACTCGCTGAAGCCAGACCCCGATCTCGGGTCTAAGGAATTCTTGCTGAAGCTCCTTATGAACTGTTAAATGAGCAAACATTTGCTCCTGAACGGATTTACGACTCAAGGCATCGGCAACCACGTTTGCCTTACTCGGGTGGCACAGGATCCCGATATCATAATCTTTGAATAGTTCCAACCACCGCCTCTGTCGCATATTTAACTCCTTCTGAGTAAATATATATTTCAAACTCTTATGATCGGTGAATAACTGACGGGTGACGCCATAAAGGTAATGACACCAAATTTCCAACGCGAAAACCACGGCTGCTAGCTCCAGGTCGTGGGTCGGATAATTAACCTCGTAAGGTCGCAATTGCCGTGAAGCATAGGCAATAACCTTCCCATCCTGCATTAATACACATCCGAGACCGTGTCCAGACGCGTTACTAAAAACCACGAATCCTTCCGTCCCTTCTGGCAAGGAAAAGACAGGTGCTGAAATTAACCGGTTCTTGAGTTCCTCAAAACTCCGCTGACATACGTCGGACCACGTGTATTTCTTACCCTTTCGCAAAAGGTTCGTCATTGATTGAGCGATTTTAGAAAACCCTTCCACAATTCGCCGATAATAACCGGCTAATCCGAGAAAGCTTCGAATTTCCTTATCATTCTTTGGAGGTAACCAATCTTGGATAGCCTCCGTCTTCTGAGGATCAACACGCACACCGTCTGATGAAATTACATGCCCGAGAAACGACACTTCGGACATCCAGAATTCACACTAAGAAAACTTTCCATAAAGTTGCTCGCGTTTTAACACGTCGAGAACCTGCTGAAGACATACCTTGTGTTCTTCTCGATCACGAGAATAAAACAAAATGTCATCGATGAAGACAACAACAAACTAATCCAAAAAGTCGATGAAAACCTGATTCATTAACTCCATGAATACCGCAGGTGCACTAGTTAACCCGAACGGCATAACTACGAACTCATATTGATCATAGCGTGTACGAAACGCTGTCCTTGCGATATTCTACTCTCAAATTCACAACTGATGATATCCAGATCTTAAGTCGATCTTGGAGAAATACTGAAGTTCCCTGAAGTTGATCTAAGAGATCATCAATACGGGGTAGAGGATACAAATCTTGATCATCACCCTGTTCAACTCCTGATAATTAATACACACACGAAACGAACCCTCCTTCTCCTTGACAGATCACACTGGTGCTCCCCACGGGGACGCATTCGGTTGGAGATAACCTTTCTTGAACTATTCTACAAGTTGAATCTTCAACTCCTGCATTTCGGTCGGGGCCATCCGATACGGTGCCTTCGATAACGGGGACGTACCGGGCTCCAACTCACTCCTGAATTCCACTAATCTATGTGAAAGAAACCAGATAACTCATCTGGAAGTACATCGTAAATCGATGACAATGATACCACGAATGATTGAACATTTCGATTGCCCTGGAATGGTCAATCGATAAAAAGTGATACAATGAATGATTGAACATCTCGATTGCCTTAAAATAGCAAATCGATGAAAATGATACCATGAATGATTGAATAACTCGATTGCCTTAGAAAGACCAATCGATGAAAATGATACAATGAATGATTGAACATCTCGATTGCCTTAAAACGGCAAGTCGATGAAAATGATACAACGAATGATTGAACACCTCGATTGCCTTAAAACAGCAAATCGATGAAAATGATACAATGAACGATTGAACATATCGATTGAGGAATTTCCCTGCTTCCGTCATAATAATAATTCTTCTGGAACAACGGGGATTACTTCCCTGAAATACACACTCGTCTCCAACGACTGAAATGATAGTGACCAAACGCTTACGATCACTTAGGATGGTATCGTGACGATCCATCTAATTAACACCTAATATTACATCGTCCTTAGGTAAGTCCACCACGATTAGGTCCACCAACCAATCGCGGTCATTAAGCTTAATTCGGTATGATTTCTGAAAATTCTTCCATCGTCAGGTAGACCGATGGTATGAGGTCCACAAGTAATAGGACTATCCCAAAATAAGTCTATTCAAACATGATTCGAAAATGAATGAATGCGGTGCACCAGTATCCAAAAGGTACACACAGGTTGAAATAAAATTACGAGTATACCTGAGGTCATTCGGGCCACTGGATCGTCGATCCTCCTCATCACATGAATCCGGGACTTGCCGGCCCCCGAACCGGACGCTCCCGTCTGATAAATATGAGCCCCAACTCTATTTGCTTCCATTGTCTTAAACGACGTTGACAACGCAGTCTGATTCTGAAACGCTGATTGCTTCGGGGCCTGAGATGCCGCCGGAGCCGACTTGGAGTCCTTTCGGCAAAAACAGGCCTTATGCCCAAAATTCCCACAATTATGGCACGTGATAGACGGTTTCAGACACTTAGTGCTATAATGACCCGGCGCTCCATAGTTGAAACAGATGATGGCCGAATTGGCCGCTCGGGATTGAGATCCCGCATGATTATGCACCGTGGGAGGTCGCTTAGAAACGATAGGGACCGCACGAGGCTTCTTGAAGGTTGACTGACCGCCTTCGGATTGATTACGCTTCGTTGATTTCTTGCTGACAGATGAAGGTTGTTGCTCAGCAATTTCCTTAGCAACAGGCTCATTCGGGAGAGTTCTCTCGATTAAACCGGCCAGAGTGGCGCAATGATGATTGAGCAATTGCATATGGGTCATCATGGCCTGCATAAAAGTGAGTGGATCAACCCGAACATCTTCCGATCGAACCGAGTCCTGGGTACGATTTCCCGACAGTGAGTGATTATATCCCGAGTTTCGGCCCGCACCGCGGCCTCTCCCCGTGCATCCCCTGACAGCTCTCCCCATACTGAAGTAGGAAGGTCGCATAACGATTATATTTCCCGCATGATTATCACATTATGATTATGTCATGAGATGATGAAAATGAGTATACATGCTCTAACTTAGCGATTATATGAATGATTTACTGAAGTGACATGATTATCTGATGAAATTCTTGAAATGATTACCTTGGACAACTTAACAAGATTAATAATATGATCATTCAGATCGACAACTGAGTAATGAAATGAATTGATTAATTAATGAGTTAACATGATCGTCCTGATTATTAACTGAGTAATGAAATGAATTAAGTGATTAGTGAGTTAACATGATCGTCCTGATCATCAATTGAGTAATGAAATGAATTGAGTGATTAATGAGTTAACATGATCGTCCTGATCATGATGAATGATGATGTTTGAGGATTGTTAACTGATGAATGATGAATGAATGATTATTGCCAGAAATTATACCATGGCGTTAGAAGTCTTACAGTTCTTTCGGTCTGATTGGCTCGGCATTTGCACAGGTCACACGTGACGCGAAAGTCCAATGATACTAGTCTGATGACGATGATTTCAAATGAGACATGACTCGGGAGGTAGTATTCAAAACCACGCTCCGATACCAACTCTGTAACACCCCAAACTAGGCAGATATTACAGTGCCGTGAATCCCCGACTCGGACCCACCAGGCGAATGAAAATGATGAATTAAATAATATAATTGTAGTACCGAACCACGTTATATTACCAAATACTCCGATGAGGAGTTTAAGTACAACACACCAGGACAATACCGAATACTAGTATATTTTATATGAAGATAAAATACACAACACTGAATGAAACGGAGTATCCAAATGAAAGTCTGCAGCGGAAAATAAAGGACAATAACATGAATAACTGAAAGATCGGGGCCCCCTACTAGTATCACTGGGACTCCT
Organism: Orobanche coerulescens; assembly: GCA_033398695.1. NCBI lineage: Eukaryota > Viridiplantae > Streptophyta > Magnoliopsida > Lamiales > Orobanchaceae > Orobanche > Orobanche coerulescens. The sequence goes on from CM065817.1 coordinate 129,913,963, forward strand.
CGCCGTCAACATGCTATTCCCGTGCTTTTGCCTTGCCATGACCTGAAAAATAAAATCCCCAGCCGGGGTCAGTTACACAGAACAACAATCCTCAAGGGTTGAAAATACACAATCATGAATTATCTTTAGTTATGAAATATCCTAAGTTATGAATTACGCTGAAGAGGAGTATCATAGTACGCCCGTAGTGTTCTGTGCAAGTGTACAAGACGAATGACCGGACACACCCGTCTTTGTACCTAATTAGTCTCACGGAGGTAACCTGTTACCGTGTGCACAGTCCAATGTATTACTCCCAATATACGACTAAACCAAGTCCATTGAGGCATTAAATCAAACACGTTGCGGCCAAACTCCGATTGTTTACAATCAAACCTCAATATACCAATATCAAATCCCCCAAGAAGTGTTTCAAACCAACAATACATCTTCAATACGATTAATAATCCAAAACGAATATGAAAAAACGTGATTATAACGACAATTAATCGAAAACCCCCAATTCCAACTCGATATTCAAAGTGTTCTTGAATAATCCCTCAATAATCCAATGAATCTTTATACAAACTCATAATCATATACATATCCCTTCATATAACATGATTATAACGTCCAAAACATCATATCTCAACACAAAATCGAAATCCAAGATGTTGAAGAAATTACCTCTTGAAGATCCGACCACTTCGATCCGATGAACACGAGTTAAATCGAGTATCCGAGCTTCCCAAATGAATGAGGATGATGAAAATCTAACACTCAAGTGATTGAGGATGGAAAAATCCCTCCCTCAAGTCTCTCTCTCGGAACAAAATGAAGAAAAGGATGAAAATGATGAAAAGTCCCGCCATTCTATATAAATCGCCGTGGTTACGGCGTAACTCGGCCTTCTTACGGCCGTAACATTCCAAATAACGGCCTTACGGCCGTAATCGCCAACTCATACGGCCGTAACTCGCTTCGTCCGTAAATCCGCCGACAGCCTTACGGCCGTATCCGCTCCTGACTTACGGGCGTAACTCGCCCTCGTCTTAAACACCTGTCGACATCCTTACGGCCGTACCCGCACACCTTACGGGCGTAACTCGGACGATACGGCCGTATCCGGCCAATCTTACGGGCGTAAGCCCCCTTCGTCGAAAATAACCAGGTACCCTGCCTGCAACGTACGGCCGTATCCGGCCAAGCCTTACGGCCGTATCTCCCTCGCCTTACGGCCGTATGCCGCAACCCTTACGGCCGTAACTCACCATCGGCCAAAACGCCTGGGCACCCTGCTCAACACGTACGGCCGTATCCGGCCAAGCCTTACGGCCGTACTGCCTAACTTACGGCCGTATGCCGAAATCCTTACGGCCGTAAGTCCCGCTCGTCCGAAATGGCCTGAAAACAATGAACGTCTATTACGGCCGTATCCGACACTCCTTACGGCCGTAACTCGTTGCTGGACAAGATGAAATTCCGATAACTCCGATTTCTCGCTACGATTGATGAATGATTCGACATACCAAACGTTTGTGAACGCGAACAAGTCCAACACATGCCAAAAATGATACTTCCAACACAAGACTACCAATCACGATGATAATGATAATACTCCCGTTCCGACACTCAAACGGAGATGAAATGACGATCGGTAACTGATACACGGTTACAACATGCCGAATGAACACAAATGAATGAATCATGACTGATGAATGGTTATTAATGAGTGAAAATTACTGAGTGATAATTACTGACTGATAGTTACTGAATGATAATGAATGAATAACAACCGGGTATTACAACCTAGTCTCTTCATAAGTTCATTGATACTAGGGGATCGTTCGATACGATACTCTTCGGCAATAATGCCAAATATTTATTATCATTCATTAATTGCCGGTTCAAGGCATTGGGATACTCGTTGTTAATGTTATTGTCGATCGCCGGTTCGCGGTATCGATGTATCGATTGTTGTTGTTAATATTGATGTCGATCTAAGACGTCGTTGTAATCATTGTTATTAATTTTGGAGTTTTGTCCTTGATGTTGTTTTATCCGATTGAAGGCATTGACATATTCATTTCTCATCTTCGTCGTCGGTAACCGATTAAAGGTGTTGAGGCATTCATTGTATCATTGTTATCGATTTGCCGTTCTAAGGCAATAAAGGTACTCAATCATTCATTTTATCATTATTATCGATTGGCCGTTCTAAGGCAATCGAGGTGCTCAATCATTCATTGTATCATTGTTATCGATTGGCCATTCTAAGGCAATCGAGGTACTCAATCATTCGTTGTATCATTGTTATCGATTGGCCGTTCTAAGGCAATCGAGGTATTGAATCATCCACTGCATCATTGTTATCGGTTGGCCATTCTAAGCCAATCGAGGTATTGAATTGGGGTTGTCGAGGATAGTTCCCATCCGTTGTGTCGTTGTTATCGATTGATCATTCTAAGGTAATCGAGGTATTGAATTGGGACCGCCGAGGACGGTGCCCATACGTGAGTCATCATTATCGTGTTGTCCGACTCAAGGCAGCACACTATCATTCTGGTGAATTCGGTAATCTTTGAATTTTGGCCGCTTTTGTTTTTGTGACCTTCCGGGATTGTGTTTCGTGGCCGGGTGGCGTATGTGTGGAATTTTTAGTCAGGCACACTATGGTCGTGTGTTTATGCGGGACTCCGGACACATTTAGACTGTGCACACGGTAAAGTACCTCCGTGAGACTAATTAAACCAAGTTGCGGGTGTATATGCGGGGTTCTGGACACTCGGCTACTTGTGCACTCACACATTCCATTCGGGCATACTATGATATTCCACTATGGTCATGTGTATATGCGGGACCCCGGACACATTTAGACTGTGCACACGGTAAAGTACCTCCGTGAGACTAATTAGTCCAAGTTGCGCGTGTATATGCGGGGCTCCGGACACTCGGCTACTTGTGCACTCACATATTTCATTCGGGCATACTATGATATTCCACTATGGTCATGTGTATATGCGGGACTCCGGACACATTTAGACTGTGCACATGGTGAAGTACCTCCGTGAGACTAATTAGGCCAAGTTGCGGGTGTATATGCGGGGTTCCGGACACTCGGCTACTTGTGCACTCACACATTTCATTCGGGCATACTGTGATATTCGTCATTCAACTCTAATACTTAATTCAATTCTGGTTTGGTTCATCTTCATGTAATTCATTGTGATTCATATTTAATTCAGTTCTGGTTTGGTTCATCTTCATGGAATTCATTGTGATTCATATTTAATTTAGTTCTGGTTTGGTTCATGTCGTGTAATTCATAGTGGTACTCTGTGATTATGATTCGCCGTTGGGCACTTATGTTCTAACCTGTTGAACAGGTATTAATAGTATGCCGTGGGCATAGTATTTCACGATTGCTCAGTTCTTACCTTGGTTTGTGAGCATCTCGTATTATTATTATCATTATACCGTTTCATTCTGCCTTTGGATGCATATCATGTTATACATGTATTTGATGTTCATTATCTCGATGACTGCCCCGTGGGGGCGGAATATGTTTTCATGTTTTAGGTGCTTGCAAGGAGAGAGTTGAGACACAGGGGCATGATGATGGCGACAAGGCATTTGGGCGATACTAGTCCGAGTTTTTCATGTTGGTCAGTCAGTTGGAGTGTTCTCCAGTTTGTTAGTCATTGTCATTATGTATTACCCGAGAAAATGCTCGTGGATGTTGTATTTTATTTTTGGCCATGTAGGCCCATCGTTGTCGTTGAAATTCCCCATCAGAATATTGTTTCGGATATCATAGTAGGGACTGTGATCTCCCTTGTTAGCTAATTTGATGTAATTTAGTCATGTTCGCCTGGTGGATCTCCTGGCGTGGGGTCCACGGCACTGTAATGACCCAATAGGATTTGGGGGTGTTACATTGCTAACCAATTAGTTTATGTGTACCAGTTGGTAACTGGATAGCCTGATTTTTATATTTTGGACCCAGACGGACTTGAGTGACAATTGCACATATTTGGTTGTGCATTATATGTGCCTTCTGCGCCCCACAGTGCATCGATCTTTAGAAATGATTAAGTATTCACGTTGGATAAGAATCTCCAGACATTTATCCGCTATTTGGAACCTTCATAGTGATCTCTTTACCGCATGATTTGCCGATTGTCACTTTAATGAGACAACCTTCCCGTCGTTAGGGGGAGGAGATGAAATGTAATTTCTCGGGGAATGACATGAATTTTCATGGTGTCTCCATTTTGTCTCATTATGATCCCCGAACTTCATAATGTTACCATGAAGCATAAAGAACACTCGATCTTCAAGATGTAGCAGATTCGATGCCTGATGCATTTACTGATATCGTTCAAGTGACAAGATCTCACATTACAACTGCAAATGTGCCTGTAAGGTTAGAAGTCCCCTGTAAGGGGCACATCACCAATGAACCGGGTGATGCAACCGCACTTGGTGGAGGTGTGGTTGAGGCCGTGGCTCCCTGCGAAGGAAGGGGTGGAAGCCTCATGGTTCAACTAAATACTCAACCAAGAAAGAGGTAGAGTATGGCACAAATTCACATGTTAACCATCAATGAACTCGTTTCATGAGATTATGCTTGATTTTATTATGTCCATGAGTCATGACGAGGGGGACGCCCTGAAGATATGATTCAGAAAATCAAGAATCTCGATGAAATTATGAGAGTGTGGCCTCATCAACCACCCACTTTGATGATATGTCATGAATCATAAAGTACGATGATGTCGAACCTCGCTCAGTTGGATGAAATCAACATAGAGCTGATTGGCCTATAAGAAAAATATTTCAGGTAGAACTAGATTATCTGACAAAGAGACAGGTATTTGGTGTAGGTAGTGCTAACCTAACCAAGTGTAAAGCCTGTAGGACATAAACGAGTCTTTGTCGTAAAGCTTAGTGAGAATAATAGAGTCCTAATGTACAAGGTTCATGAAGTAATGCTTCTCACGATGCCGTGGAATTGATTACTAGGAAATGTACTCCCACGTATACGTTCCGCTATTTGATTAGTGTAGTAATTTCCGAGGGACTGGAAATGCAGCTAAATGGATGTGGTTAATGCGTATCTCTATGGGGATCTAGATACGGAGATATATATATATATATAGAAGTGCCCTATGGCATTTCATTACCCAAATCAAGTGACTCTAGACCACGGAGTGCATTTGTAATTTGATTGAAACGCTCAATTTTACGGTTTTGAAGCAATCCTGAAGGATGTGGTTTAACCGTCTAAGTGACTACTTGATTGGGAAGGGATATAAGAACGATGAGCTATGTCTATGCGTCTTCACAAATAAGTTTCAGATTCACGATCATCGCAATGTATGCCGATGACATGAACATAATCGGTCTTGATGAAATAAGAGAAACCACCGGACAGTGGAAATCTGAGTTTGAGATGAAAGATCTTGGGGAAACTCGGTTCTATCGAAGCATTGACATAGAACATCGCATTTGTGGAATTCATTCCACCGGTCTACCTATGTCCAGAAGATTCTCAGGCACTTTAACATGGACAAGGTAAACCCGACTAGCACCCATGGTAGGTTGAAGATTTGGATGCAAAGGAAAGATCCCTTTCGTCTAAAGGAAAGTGACGAAGAGCCTTGGGAGCTGAAATTCCCTACTTGAGTGCAATAGCGCGTTATTGTACTTGGCTCAATGTACACGACCTGATATCACTTCTCAGTTAATTCGCTGACTAGATTTAGTTCTGCATCGACGCAATATCAATGGAATGGTATCAAGAATATATTTTGATACTTAAAAGAAACCATTGACTTGGGACTATTCTTTCCCTACAAGCACGCAAAGGAAGCTGCTTACGAAAAGGCCAATGCTAAAGTAAATGCTGGTGCCGAAGCAACTAGCACAAAGTATGTGTTGGTTTGACTTGCTTATGTTTTGGAAATCGACTATGCAAACCCCTTTTGGCTACCTTCTTCACGACATGATTATTTATTTGCATGAATCAGTCCGTGAGTGTACATGATTAAGAACTATCATTCTGCATTTGTAAGGAACTAGCGGTTAAGTACTGCCACTGATGAACATACTTACATTTATGAACATGATGTAACTTGTAAAACCCCTTGATTGATGGAATGATCATAACGGAAAATATGTGAGATATAATGGAACATACTTACATATGTTGCACTCTTGACCAAGGTTTCTTTTTCCCACTGGGTTTTGTTACTTGGCAAGGTTTTTAACGAGGCAATGGTATATGAATGTAAGCATTAGGGGGAGATGTAGACTTTTCCAACTCTCGAGATCGATGTAAAGATCACAAGGAAATTGTGATTTATAAAGAAACTTAATCACATGTGTTGTACTCTTTTCTTTGACCAAGGTTCATTTTCTCCCATTGGGTTTTGTTACTTGGCGAAGTTTTTAATGAGGTAATGCCTACTTGATTGATGTACAAATCAGGGGGGAGATGTAGACTTGAGGGGGAGTCTTACATCCACACCGTACATTATACTCTTTTCCTTCCAATGATCATTTTTCCCACAGGGTTTTTATCACTTGGAAAGGTTTTTAACAAGGTAACAAGATGTACGATTTTAGGGATCGATGGAATGGTCACCTTAGTAGCGCTATGATCAAATGTAACGATCATATGAGAGGATAGATTCAAAGGACGAAGTCTAAACTTGATGTGACTAGATGCTGTACTCTTTTCCCTATGATCAAGACATTTTTCCCAATGGGTTTTTGCTTGACGAGATTTTAACGAGACAACATGACATGCGCTTGTAGACTAGGCACAAGGGGGAGTGTTAAAGGAATAATACCCATTGTGTGCCTAAGTCTGTTAGTTTATGGGCTTTCCTAGTTAGGGTTTGACTAAGGCCTCTTTGTATGTATTTCTCCCTATTTAAAGGGATGTCATCAATGGAATAATACAACAACTTTTATCCTACTTTATTGTCTCAGTTATTTTGCCTTCAACAAGATACAAATTTTAGCACAAGTATTTCTTCCTTTTATCTTTATTAGAAAAAGTATACATTTTATTAAATAGAAATAGAATAACTAATAATAGTCTTCACTAAGATAGTTATTTCATATTTTTTAAGGATATTGCGCGACCACAAAAGAAACAATTTTGACCGGTTGATGATTCAGAATCCGTACAAAATCCCATTTTGGAATTGCTTAAATTTTCCCCATCCCTTTATGATAGTCTTTTGCGGGTGCCGTTGGGTGATTTATTTAGCCTAGTTGATACTGATGTGCCATTGTACGTATGCCACATCGATGTTTTAGAAATCTTTCAGGGGAATGATTGGCTTAGCATCTCAGTTATGCAATTGTGGATCATGTAAGTAAATTTTATAACTATTTTTTAATAATATGAGTTTATGTTTGTGTTATGTCTGTTTGTTGTTATATCATTTTTGTGTGAAACGTAGCTTTATCATGATGAAAATGTTAATTGCGATTCAATGTTGTTGATGATTATTACATACATTAAACACTTTTGCTAAAGTCAGTGAACAAATTGTGATTTAAACTGTGAATCGGTTATGCAACTCTGATAATAATCTGCATTTAATTTACAGTTATCAAAAGTTAAACTTCTTTTTATTGATTATTGGGTACCTAAAATCACTAATCGTAGACACGGTGAATGATAATTTGTATGGATTCCTTGAGCCTCAGTCCATACAAAGTATGGGGAATATGAAGTCTGAAGCCACATCTTACATTCTACGACATATCCGGGATTCGAAAAAATAGATTTTTCTAGGAGCTTATCACCACGAGTAAGTACAACGACCTAACAATTAGCGTCAGATTTTGAACAATGCAACACTTTTGGTTAAATAAGAAATTTTATAACTTGTTTATCAAAATTAGCTTGTTTGTTTTCAAAATGCAGGCGACATTGGAAACTCCTGGTAATTTTACATAAGCAAGGGACTGCCGTGTGGTTTTGTTCATTACATCGTAAGCCTAATCAGGATATCAAATTCATAGTGCAGAGGTAAGCTTCTAAAGAAGTGAAATGAATAAAGATAGAATAATTTATACATTTTACTTCGGTTGGATTATGTTTTTCTATTCGGATATATCTTTCTTATGTGTAAAATATTTATGGTCATGTAGGAGATCAGAATTATAGTACCTGCAGACCTTGATTTTAGTTGATGCTTTTGGTTGGTTTGGCAATGAGGTTGAATAAAGTGTCCCTGGTATATGAGTTTGATGCAGCAGCCGTTACATGTTATTTTTGTGAGCTTTATTGCCATTATTATATCTTTATTTTAGTCTAATTCTGTGAAAATGAGATCCTAATGCATGATATTTACACATTTTGAAGGAAATTAGAGTCCTGAACCTCAAACGTGGAAAAACGGGCCAAAAACGACAATTTTTGGTCGAGGGCCACGTCACACCGAAGCTGGGCCGCGTCACAGGCACAACACAGAGCAAACCGGCACAAACCGTACCGGGGGCCGCGGAACACTCTCTACGTGCCGCGGGTAATGATTTTATGCCCAGGCCTGGGCAGCGGGACAACTAGGGCCGCGACACACTTAAGCCGGGGTGCGGCCCGCAGCGGCAGGATTCCTGTTTTGACCGCGCGATTCTGGCTGTTTGGAGGCGGATTAGACCTAATCCTCGGACGCGTTTTGAAAGGGAAAAAGGTTATAAAAGCGCAGTGAATGTCAGAAAAGAAATCATTGAAAAGAAGAGGAGGAGAATACCTAGCAGCAGAGAGCTAAGGCCAGAGAACGGAAGAAGACAAGTTCATCAATTGTGTTTGAGTTTCTTCCTTATGTTTAATTCAAATATTTGTATACTATTTTCTAGCATGTCGGGCTAGACCCCATTATTCTATGATTGAGATGAAACCGAGATTATGATGGATTAATTCTTGATTTTACGTTATTGATATCTTTCCCTTTTCTATTGAGTTTTCCCCAATTGTTCTTAATGCTTTCAATTGTGTGGCCTATGAATGAATTGTTATAACTGCATAAATTGAATCGGAAGAGGAGAGTAAGTGGTGAAAATTGGGAGAAAACCGTTTTGTCTTGTGAGATAGGAATATACTCATAAGAATTATGAAACTCGTTTTGAAGATTTTAGAACTTTTTGGCTAATGTCGAATTAACTCACCTAGGAATAGAGTGAATTATTTGCTTTGGAAAATTCTACTGACCTCGGGAGAGGCATTATATTAACTTAAAATCTTCGCTTTCAATAAATTGGGAAATTACATAAATTATATTAATCAAGATTAATTTGGATTAATCGAGGCGAATTCTCGATCCTAGATTCTTCTCCTATTTGATCTCCTTTTATCGGACTATTGATTCTATTATTTTTTTTAGTTTATCTCAATCAAAATTTCGGTCGTTCAAATAAAAGTATAAATACTAACAAATTGGTACTTAGTGCATCAGTCCTCGAGGGAACGATACTTTACTTATCACTTTATTACTTGATTACGACAACGTGCACTTGCGTTCACAGAAATACGTAACAATTTTTTGGCGCCGTTGCCGGGGACTGATTGTTTTTTAATATCAATTTCAGTATTTTTAGTCTTAATTTGAACATTATTTTATTTTTTGTGTAAATTTTTTTTATTTATTTTCCTTTCATGAGTTCGTTTAGTGCATGAGAAAATTTGGTAACGAAGGTTTATTTCCTTTGGATACCGAACTCGAACGCACTCTGCGGAAAAACAGGAAGAAAATACATGAGCTATTAATTACGGATATCATGGGAGACAACACTGGAAATCAAGGGATTGACAGCCCTATTCAGCAAGTTCAACCAGCATTGGCTCTCAGTGATTATGCACTTCCACAAATCAATGCAAACTTTTCGGGGATTCGGCACCCGACCATTCGAGCAAATAATTTTGAAATCAAGCCAGCTATCATTCAAATGGTGCAAGCAAGCCAATTATGTGGATTGGATAATGACGACCTCAATGCTCACATTGCTTCATTTCTCGAGATTTGTGACACATTCAAAAACAAAGGTGTTACCGATGATGCCATTCGTCTATGGCTTTTCCCATTTTCTCTAAGGGACAAGCCCAAGTTCTGGTTGAATTCACTCCCGCCTGGCTCTATCACAACTTGGGTGGAGTTAGCACAAGCTTTTCTAGCTAAGTTCTTTCCACTGGTGAAGACAGCAAGACTCAGAAATGAGATAACCACTTCCGGACAATATGATACGGAGTCGCTACATGAGGCATGGGAACGATATAAATATTTGATAAGGAGATTCCCTCATCATGGCCTTCCGGATTGGCTGCAGATTCAAACATTTTATAACGGGTTGAGTGCTTCTACATGCACTCTAGTGGATGCAGCAGGTGGGGGCGCGTTAATGGGAAAAACTATGGCCGAAGCTTATTCATTATTAGAAGCTATGGCTGCAAATGCTTATCATTGGCCTTCTGAGCGTGTGAATCTGAAACGAGTCATGGAAATTTCCGACAATGATCCAATATCTATGCTATCAGCTCAAGTTGCAGCTCTAACTCAACAACTCCAAGTCTTGTCACACACCTCTTCTACCGGTACCATGGAAACATGTAATTGGTGCAACGAGTCTCATCCTAGTGCTGAATGTCAAGTCAGAAATCCTTTTGAGAAATCTCATATGGAGCAAGCTCAATTTGTAGGGAATGGAAATCGTCAGAATAACCCGTATTCTAACACTTACAACCAAGGGTGGCGAAATCATCCAAATATTTCATGGAGGAACGGGCAAGCTTTGAATAAACCTCCACAAGCTCAATTCACTCAGCCACAACAGCAGCCTCCTCAACCACCGAAGGTCTCTTTGGAAGATGCACTTGCTCAAATGGCGGCTAACACGAGCCAATTCATGACTCGCACGGAAACTACTCTACAAAATCATTCCGCTTCTATTCATAATTTGGAGGTCCAAATGGGGCAGATTGCAAATCTATTATCTTCTCGACCTCAAGGTGTATTACCAAGTGCTACCGAGATGAATCCCAAGGAAAATGTGTAAGCTATCGAGCTACAAAGTGGAAAGGAGCTACACGAGCAGCCCAAGAGTAGCAAAGAAAAGAGCAGCCCCATTGAGAAAGTGAATGACGAAGAACCCAAGTCAAAATAAGTCTCGACCAGTCATCCCGCTTATGTACCACCAGTCCCGTTTCCACAACGTCTGCAAAACAAAAGTTGGACAAGCAGTTTTCCAAGTTTCTTGATGTCTTCAAGAAATTACACATTAATGTCCCATTTGCCGACGCTTTGGAACAAATGCCGAGCTATGTGAAATTTATGAATGATATTTTATCCAACAAAAGGAAGCTCGAAGAATATGAAATGGTGGCACTGACTGAAGAGTACAGCGCTATTTTGCAGAAAAATCTCCCGCCTAAATTGAAGGATCCAGGAAGCTTCACTATACCGTGCACTATTGGAAACTCGTTTTTTGATAGAGCTTTATGTGATCTAGGCGCCATTATAAATCTTATGCCTCTTTCTATTTTCAAGAAACTAGGCATTGGGGAGGCCAAGGCTACTATAATCTCTTTGCAACTAGCCGATAGATCCATCAAGTATCCGAGAGGGGTAATAGAAGACGTCTTGGTCATGGTCGATAAATTCATTTTTCCTGCTGATTTCATTGTGCTCGATATGGAAGAAGATCATGACATCCCAATTATATTGGGAAGACCATTTTTAGCGACCGACCGAACTCTAATTGATGTGGAAAAGGGGAAGCCCAGTTTACGAGTTCAAGAGGAGCAAGTCACTATTAATATATTTCGATCTATGCAACATTCTAGTGATGTCGAAAATTGCTTTCAAATTGATGTCATTAACTCGTGTGTAAGAAGATCTCTTCGGGAGAGCTATCCATCAGATCCACCGAAGTCCGTTTTAGTCAGATCCTCTACCGAATTAAATTCAGAGCATGTAGCCTATTTACGAGACATGGATGCGTCACCACCATTTTTTACTCAAAGACCATGTGAGGAGCTCGGAAGTTCACCGACGCGACCCATCCCTTCAATTGAGAAGCCCCTGAATCTAGAACTTAAGCAGCTGCCTAATCATTTGAAATATGCATTTTTGGGGCCCGACGATTCCCTACCTGTCATTCTTTCTGCCGCTTTGGCGGCTGATCAAGAGGAGAAGTTGTTGAGAGTATTGAGGGAGTACAAACCTGCCCTGGGATGGTCTATTGCGGATATCAAAGGAATCAGCCCGTCCATTTGTATGCATAGGATTTTGATGGAGGAGGACTACAAACCTTCTGTGGAGCATCAACGTCGGTTAAATCTGAATATGAAAGAGGTGGTAAAAGTCAAGGTTTTAAAACTCCTCGATGCAGGTATGATCTTTCCTATTTCTGACAGTAAGTGGGTAAGTCCTGTTCAAGTTGTTTCAGAGAAAGGTGGGATAACGGTTATTCAAAATGATAATAATGAATTAATTCCCACTAGAATTGTTATGGGGTGGCGTATGTGCATAGATTATAGAAAATTAAATAAAGCCACTAGAAAAGACCATTTTCCTTTACCGTTTATTGATCAAATGTTGGATAGATTGGCCGGACATGATTTTTACAGTCTTGATGGTTATTCTAGGTATGACTAAATTTATATAGCCCCAGAAGACCAACAAAAGACGATGTTTACATGTCCTTACGGTATTTTTGCTTATAGGCGCATGCCTTTTGGTTTATATAATGCGCCGACCACTTTTCAAAGGTTTATGATGGCCATTTTTTCTGACATGGTAGATCATTGTATTGAAATTTTTATGGATGACTTTTCTGTTTTCGGTGATTCGTTTGATTTATATTTGCAGAACTTACAGAAGGTCCCGAAGAGATGCGAAGAGACGAATCTTATGTTAAATTGGGAGAAGTGCCATTTTATGGTCCAGGAAGGCATTGTGCCAGGCCATCACATATCCGCCCATGGGATTGAAGTCGACCGTGCAAAAATTGAAACGATTGAGAAGATGCCTCCGCGTACTTCCGTGAAGGGGGTGAGGAGTTTTTTGGGACGCGCCGGGTTCTACCGCCGTTTTATTAAAGATTTTTCGAAGATCACAAAACCTTTGTGTAATTTGCTCATGAAAGATGTCTTGTTCGATTTTAATGAGTTGTGTAAAGAAAGCTTCGATCTCCTGAAGAAGGCTCTAAGCACCGCTCCTGTTATAGTCGCCCCAGATTGGAGCCTGCCGTTTGAATTGATGTGCGATGCTAGTGATTTTGCCATTGGGGCAGTTTTGGGATAGGGACGGGGAAATGTGTTTCATGTCATATATTATGCAATTCGAACCCTTGACGACGCCCAAAGAAATTACGCCATGACAGAGAAAGAGCTATTGGCCGTGATTTTTGCTTTTGATAAATTCCGAGCTTATTTGTTGGGGACAAAAGTGGTCGTGTGGACTGACCATTCGGCTATCAAATACCTTTTGGAAAAGAAAGATGCTAAACCAAGGTTGATTATGTGGGTGCCTCTCCTACAATAATTCAATTTGCATATTCGAGACAAGAAAGGGACCGAAAATGTCATTGCAAATCACCTTTCACGCTTAGAAAATCCCCTTGAGAAGGCGGAGAGTCATCCACCAATTTTGGAAAAATTTTCCGATGAACAGCTCTACAAGATGGATTCGCAACAAGCACCTTGGTACGCTGATCTAGTGAACTATCTTGCAAGCAACATAATTCCAAATGATTTCTCTCGTCATCAAAACAAGAAGCTAATTTCAGACGCAAAGTACTACTTATGGGACGACCCTTTTCTTTTTAAAAGATGTCCCGACTGAATCATTCGCAGATGTATTCCAGATGAGGAAATTCACAGTGTTTTGAATCATTGCCATGCATCACCCTACGGAGGGCATTTTAGTGGCAATAGGACAACGGCAAAGATCTTGTAGTCGGGTTTCTACTGGCCATCATTATTCAAGGATGCTCATTCCTTTGTGTCCACGTGTGACCGGTGTCAACGGATGGGAAACATCTCCAAATGACATGAAATTCCGTTGAACACTATTCTTGAGGTTGAATTGTTCGACGTATGTGGCATTGACTTTATGGGTCCATTCCCTCCATCAAATAAGAACCTATATATTCTAGTAGCAGTGGACTACGTCTCGAAATGGGTCGAAGCGGTTGCACTACCAACTAATGGGTCCAACGTCGTGATCAAGTTCATAAAACATACATTTTCACGCATTTTGGGACTCCACGTGCAATTGTTAGTGATGGTGGCTCACATTTTGACAACAAGTTCCTTGATGCGGTCTTAAAGAAATACGGAGTCACTCATCATGTTGCTACAGCCTACCATCCCCAAACGAGTGATCAAGTCGAAATATCCAATCGAGATCTAAAGTGAATCTTAGAAAAAACAGTCAACTCGTCTCGAAAATATTGGTCCCTTAAACTCGATGATGCACTTTGGGCTTACCATACAGCGTATAAGACACCTATTGGCATGTCACTGTATATATTGGTTTTGGGGAAGGGTTGTCATTTGCCGGTAGAGATGGAGCATCGTGCATATTGGGCAATAAAGAAACTCAATTTTGATCTTAAATTGGCCGGTGAAAAGCGCTGCTTGCAGTTGAATGAGTTGGAAGAGATACGTCATGATGCCTACGAGAATGCTAAACTTTATAAGGATCAAACCAAGGAGTGGCATGATAAGCACATTATACATCGAGAGTTCGTTCCGGGTCAAAAGGTTTTATTATTTAATTCACGCTTGCGGTTGTTTCCTAGGAAATTACATTCACGATGGTCGGGACCGTTCACTGTAGTTCAAGTATTTCCACACGGAGCAGTGGAAGTACAATGTGAGAATCGAAAATTTAAAGTAAATGGGCAGCGGTTGAAAATCTACTCGGGTGACCCAATGGACGCGCAGAAGTCAACAGTCGTCCTATCCGCCGCGGAGTGAATTCTAGCAAAGTCCAACTGAAGACTATAAATTTAGCGCTTATTGGGAGGCAACCCGAGTATTAGTAGTAGATTTTAGTTTTCGTTGTTTTCCCATTTTGGGAGTCTATTTTTTTTTTTTTGGTATTTTTGCTTTTATGTGCTTCTCTCTCATGTTTTATGTGTTTTCACTTGAAAAACCTTAGCAGGAATCTCTCCAGGGCCAATTTTCAGTTAGGGCCGCGGCACACCAAGAGTGGGACACGACATGCAAAAGAGTCAAATTTTGGCGCAACCTCCTGTACTGAGGGCCACGGCGCGCTAGTTTTGGGCCGCGGTACACTCGACCAAGAGCCGCGGCATGCTGAGGACAGGCCGCGGCTCGCCAATGGCCCAAAAAATTTGCCCAGTGAATTGTACTATGTGCCGCGGCACGCAAGTTCTGATCTGCGACACACTTACTTTGGAAGCCGTGGCACCCGTACAATGAGCCGCAGCACGCTGCAAAACACCCAGTACATCAAAACCTGTTGTACCGTGGGCCGCGGCCCACTTGCTACGTGCCGTGGCCCCTACTGGTAGTTTTTAAAAGGGCAGCGCATGAACTAGAGTCATTCAGCCGAGATAAGGTATCACTCCCTAAACCCTTCTTCTTCTGCGCGATGCAGGTGTTTTCCCTTCAATCAACTCTTCTCTTATCATCATCTTTGATCATGCCCAGGTAATCATTAATCTTTCAGTTTCTTTTCCGAAATTAATTCAAGAATTACGGAGTGGGTGGACTTGTTTCCATTGTTTGATGAATTCGTATTTTTCCGATTTCTAGCAAGATTTCAATCGAATTATATTGAGATTATCGATTTTTCTGATTATGCTTCGTGTGTTGACATGAATTAACTTGAAAGTATTTGTTGTTGGTGATTGAACTCACAACTAACTCTTTTCTCTTGATTTGAAATCATGCATACCATGTGTTCGATATAATGCCCCAGTCAAACTCTTGAACTAAAAATCATCAATCTTTGGAAGCGAACATGATTTTCTGAATAATGTATCCCCCCTGCCTTAGTGCTTATTTTGAGTTAAATTTTCGCATTTTGTCCCTCATACGAAAGTGAGAAGCTTTTAATGTTACATTCGTTGTGGGTGGTTCTTTCATATACCATTTTGTCATCTGATATCCTGCATTTATTTTCCAGGAATTCGCAATGGCCCAAAAGAGAAAGTTGAGCTCTACAAGGACTAGGACTCGATCACCCCCCCCCCCCCCGAGAGGGGAAACCTCGCAAAACCAGATGGATGGGCAATCCCAGCAATTCTCCGACCCAGAGATCCATCGAATCTTTAATGAAAGAATTCATCCTCGGCCCATAATTCCTGAGAGGGGATTCACTCCCGCCACCCAAGACGGCGAACTATTAACCATGATCACCGAAATGGGGTGTACAGGATTTTTCGCACAGCCCGATCCGGCCGTCATCTCTATAGTACATGAATTCTACGCCAGTGATTTGCTACTCCATATCCAGGGAGGACAGATGTTGGGAGATCGGATGACGAGCCAACTATAGCACCCAGGGTCCGATCGACCATCGTATTATCTCTCATTTTGACCAGTAGGGTGGCGCACGGGCACACCCGCGAGGACGCAGATTTCTTCTAGATAAGCCACATAAGCACTCCCCAGAGCCACTTCTTCTGACTCATGACCCGACGGCAGATATTGAGGATCAGACCGAGTCCACTCCACCGCCAGCAAGAGATAACCTCCTTCAGGCGATGTTTGACGGTTTGAGGGAGGAGATGTAAGCAGAGCGAGACAGCATGATCACTGTCGTTCGACATGAGATGTATGAGCAGGTTCGCCGGGCCAATCGGCGTGCTGAGAGGCACTTAGCTGCGAGGGACGCTTACCATCGGGATTACTTAGCTGTGTGGACGGGCCATATTCTCCACCCAGACGGACCATTCATCCCTCTGACCAGGCCACCTACACTAGCGAGTTCACCTGACGAGGCTGATGCCATTGCCTGAGCTTACTTTCATTCAGGGTAGTACTTGACCTGTCCTTTACTTATACTTATTTGTCGTCCATTGGGGTCAATGTACTTCTCAAGTTTGGGGGGGGGATCACTTTTTAGTTGTTATTTATTTTTAGTTGTCATTTATTTAGTTTGCCTTGCTTGTCTTCTATGGTATGATGGATATTGTTTACATTCGTGAGTATGTCGTGCAACCTTGTGTAAGACTGAATATATGATTTTGATTTCTATTTGAAGAAACGGACGAGTATTAGTCGAGTTCACATTATGCGATATTTCTTTCCCTCGATTATTCATTTCGGTCTGATTTTTTGCGTAATTATGGTAGTCTTGGCATTTAAGAAATGAGACATATGTGTTTGTAGTGTCCGCATTACACAAGCCATCATCTATATATTTGGTGGCGCTATTCACTTAGCTAGTCGTCCAGTAACATTAGTCGTGTAGGCATTCAGTTAAGTACCTACGGTTAGGCATTGGGTCAGACAGTATTAATTCCCAAAAATATATACATCATGACATGTTCTAGGATTGGAAGTCTAGTAATCGAGTGTATTTACGTAACCCGTAGTTTACATTCGCGTAAAACAACGACCTTGAATAGACATGCATAGGAGATTGAATTAGTGTTCAGAAAAATCGCATCTCCGATGATAGAAAGCCAAGTAATCGGATGTATTCACATGACCCGTCGTTTACATTCGCGTAAAACAGCAACCTTGAATCGGACGTGCGAGTGTAGTTATTCGAGTTTTTTCTCCGCTGTAGAGGGAGACTTAGTAACTAGAAGCATTCATAAGCCCCATGAGTGTCTTTTACGTCAAACGATTCCGCAATACATGAGAATGGAAATCAGCCCTAGGGTTCTTCCGATGAAACATCCCGGGAGTCGAAACCTAGTGGTTAACTCGAATCATAATGGTTATTAAATAAAAGGGAGTGCTATCTGGGGAATATCATTTATGATGAAATTCTTATGTTTTTTCCATGAGGCTGTGGGACTGGACGAGTTTGCTTGTTATAACCAAAACATTCATATTGTCGGTCGGCTCATTTCACGTTTGTTGATCTTTGAGCCTTGACTTTCTTCATGAGCTAAGATTAGCACTAAAAATGGTTACCTTGAGGAATTATTGTCCGTAATGTGACTCACTAGTACGATATTAGTATTATCCTTTGAGATTTCAGGGTAGTATTAATTAGTTGAGCACTATGGATTTACACGATTGTCCACGATACTTGTATTCTTGTTTGAAATTGATTTTTTTGCTTGAGGACAAGCAAAAGCTTAAGTTTAGGGGTATTTATTACATGTTATTTTGTGCGTTTTATTGTCATTATTCTATCTTTATTTTGGTCTAATTCTGTGAAAATGAGCTCCTAATGCATGACATTTGTACATTTTGAAGGAAAATAGAGTCCTGAAGCTCGAATGTGGAAAAACGGGCCAAAAACGATAATTTTTGGTCGAGAGCCACGTCGCACCGAAGCTAGGCCGCGTCACAGGCACAACACAGAGCAAACCGGCACAAACTGTACTGGGGGCCGCGACACACTCTCTACGTGCCGCGGCCCGTAATGATTTTATGCCCAGGCGTGGGCAGCGGGGCAACTAGGGCCGCTGTACACTTAAGCTGGGCCGCAGCCCGCAGCGGCAGGATTCCTGTTTTGACTGCGCGATTCTGGCTGTTTTGGAGGCGGATTAGACCTAATCCTCGGACGCGTTTTTTAAGGGAAAAAGGTTATAAAAGCGCAGTGAATGTCAGAAAAGAAATCATCGAAAAGAATAGGAGGAGAATACCTAGCAGCAGAGAGCTAAGGCCAGAGAACGGAAGAAGACAAGTTCATCAATTGTGTTTGAGTTTCTTCCTTATGTTTAATTCAAATATTTGTATATTCTTTTCTAGCATGTCGGGTTATACCCCTTTATTTTAGGATTGAGATGAAAGTGAGATTACGATGGATTAATTCTTAATTTTACGTTATTGATATCTTTCTCTTTTCTATTGAGTTTTCCCCAATTGTTCTTAATGCTTTCAATTGTGTGGCCTATGATTGAATTGTTATAACTACGTAACTTAAATCGGAAGAGGAGAGTAAGTAGTGAAAATTGGGAGAAAACCCTTTTGTCTTGTGAGATAGGAATATACTCATAAGAATTGTGAAGCTCGTTTTGAAGATTTTAGAACTTTTTGGCTAATGTCGAGTTAAATCACCTAGGAATAGAGTGAATTATTCGCTTTGGAAAATTCTACTGACCTCGGGAGAGGCATTAGATTAACTTAAAATCTTCGCTTTCAAATAATTGGGAAATTACATAAATTATATTAATCAAGATTAATTTGGATTAATCGAGTCGAATTCTCAATCCTAGATTCTTCTCCTATTTGATCTCCTTTAATCGGACTCTCGATTCTATTGTTTTTTTTAGTTTATCGCAATATTTAGTTGTTAATAATTATTCAACCACAAAATTTCGGTCGTTCAAATCAAATTAGAAATACTAACAAATTGGTACTTATTTGTTTGGTCCCTATTTGGTTTGTTTGATGCAGCAGCTTATTTGTAGTAGATTTTACGTAGAGATTCTAAACAATATGCATCATTTTCTAATTTGACTGGGCTAAGGTTCTGATAAGCTTATATTCAAGTTCTTGAGATTAGTTTCATAGTTTGTTGAATACTTCATAAAATATATATACTATTTTCTTACTTTAACAAAAAAAAAATTCTTATAATCCTGTGACCTCTTGTACTATTCATAACACAATTATGTTTTTCTTACTTCGAGTATTATGACCTCATGAAAGTGTTGGATGGTGCACACACGAGTAAACCCAAGCAGGTCATTCAATGGATATATCACAAAGTAAGTAAAATTTCTATCCCAAAACCTACGTATAATTTTGTGTGATTTTATCTTGCTTGACAAATATTCTTTTACCGATTGTAATTTTTAATATTTCTTTTTTACTGTAATAAACAAGATGGTGGTTGGGAGTGTGGATATTATGTCATGAACTGGATGCGGACCATAGTTCAGGCTGGTATTGCAGAAAATTGGATGGAGGTAATTTTATCGAGTCAAACTAATCATATTTTTTTTTCTGTTTTTGTACTGAAAAGTATTTTTATAAATTATATGACAGATATTTAGTGATACTCAATCGCTTCCTGAAGAGAGCATTAAAGAAATTCGAACGCAATGGGTGAAATATTTTCTTACCAAATTTGTTTAGATTTTTTCTATGACATACAAACGGCTGGTTTTTGTTATTCTCGAACCGGTAAGTTCATGAAGCTAAAGCTTTCGGAACTTTTATAAGGATTTGTATTTTTATTTTGTAGTTAGTTGATAATGCTTGTTGTAAACAGTTGAGATAGTTACTATGTCTTTGCTTCATAGCTTTTTTTTGGCCGCTTCGGAAAAGAATCTTTGCTTCATAGTTGATAATACATTCGTTGCTTAAAAATTATGTTGGGTTGGTTTTCGTTTGAGATGTTGCTGATTGAAATGTTTGTGATCAGAAAAATATGTTGGTGTAGGTTGGCCTAATTTTATACAGGTGGAATTGGCTGGGCTGCACACCTACCTGGATGAAAAAATAAAGCAAATTCACTTCTGTTCAATTAGAAACCGATGTTAAATTCTGGGAACCATTCACATTGGTTCAATTAGAAACCAATGTGAATAAGAATTTTCACATCGGTTGAAAACCGATGTGAATAAGAAACCGATGTGAATAAGATTTTTTCACATCGGTTGAACACCGATGTGAATGGTTAGAAAACCAGTGTGAATAAGAATTTTTCACATCGGTTTTAAAACCGATGTGAAAAATTGACATCGGTTATAAAACCGATGTGAATCAACTAAAAAAATCGATGTCGTATCCCATTTTCATAGTAGTGTGCATTGCAATTTTGATGTACAAAATGCATATATTTCATGCATAATTAGTACAAAACTCATGCATATTCGCAATTCGCAAAATAAGAACCATTCTCATATGATCATATATATATATATATATATATATATATATATATATATATATATATATATATATATATATATATATAGTAACGAAAACGTTACGTTTTCCGAAATGATTGTTAAACAATTGTGATATGGCATCCACCTGCATACCACCTCTTCCATTTGATTTAGGTCTGTTTAATTCATCTTAACCTTATTTATTTTTGTATTTATATATAATTTATAAATTGATAAAAATAAAATAAAATATCTTTTTAAGATTTATTTGTTAATATAAGATTATATTTAATGAAAATTTATTACACATCCATGGCAAACGAGTAACATATTTTTCTTCCTCAATATCTTTATAAGTTTTATAAAACAAATGACTTGAAACTCAGACTGTACTATTTATTTTTGTATATCTGATCATATTTTTATTTTTATTTTTACTGCTGTAGTTATTTCTGATCAATTATAAACATATTATTATTATTAATTAAAATTTTGAAGTATATTCATACATTATTAGAATTTTGGTATCTGTGTAAAATGTTTAGCTTTGCATTCTTTTCGCTCCTACTGAGTTGACTCATCATTGTGAGGTGGACTATATTAGTTGTGTAACACCCCCAATCCACTCAGGGATATTACACGCCGTAGACCCTCTCCTCGAGGATCTACCAGGCTGGTAACAACATTTAACATCTCGACAATGCCTTCAAGGCTACAATGACTCTGTAGACCGATTTGGTCTTTCCACAAATACATACAACTCAAATACAACTCATGCCCACGCAGGGGACAAAATACAACTACACCCGTACAACGGGACCAATACAGCAGCGGAAAATAAAGTACAACTGAACCAACACACGGTGTACGGTTCCTCATGTGATTAGTATCGATCATCTTTCATCATCCTTCGTGCCGACCCTGTGTTATGCTCCAAAACCTGAATGCAAAAACAGACATCCACCCCCCGAATACTCGGGGGTTAGCAAAACTCCACTGTTTTGCTAGTGCAAGAACAAAGTGCAAATACGAGCCATACAATTCACATTCCACGAATAACAATAACCGAGGATCCTCAAAGATCCAAACGAAACGAAAAGTACTTCCCGAGGCAAGGGTTTGAGAAAACATTTCAAAAACGAAATATCATAAATCAATGGAAATAATTTATAAAACGGTTTAGAATGCCATCGAGAGTTTTAATAGAAAACAATTAAGGATTATCAAATCCTACTTTTCAAAATCCAAAAGACAAAGGGGTCACCGCCTCAAAAGTTTACTTTCTGAAAAATGACATTAACCAAACCGTTGGGATTTTAGCCCCAAATCCGTAAAACGACTTTTACAAAACCATTGGGATTTTAGCCCCAAATCTCATCAACTCACAGTACACAAGAACGACCACAAGGTTCGTCTCCCAACATCAAAATCCACAAATAAAGGATTTAAAACATAAACCACAAAATACTCTAGAGCCATCCTAGCCAAGTAGGCCAAACGAACAACTTACCTCTTACACATTTAGTCAATGCATGCAAATGAAAACCGTTCAAAAGCACTCATTTCCGGAAATGCCAATATCAAATCACATTTGTAAAATGCACCACAATTAACCGTCGATCCACACCTCCGTGGACCCCTACCGAGACCCCGTCGGATCTAACCCGTAGTGGTTAAAAGCAAAGCTCGTCGATCCACACCTCCGTGGACCCCTACCGAGACCCCGTCGGATCTAACCCGTAGTGAGCATACACACACACACGTTACTCATGCAATACTAACATGCTAAGAATGTAAGTTCATTAAGAATACTCACTAGAGATGGCCATTAACACAACACCATTATCAAACTCTTCAAAAATAAATAACAAGATTAAATACGGAATACACGATTCCATAACTTAAACAATAGGAGTATCATCATAAAATCCTTCAACGTTCAAAATAACCAAATCATAATCAATTCTCAAAACACCGTTCATAAATCACACTAGTTTTGAAAGAAAGCCTTTAACGAGGCCAAATCAAATCCTTTGAAACTTCATTTCAAATAACCAAACAAACGCATCAAGACGACCACCGATCATCATATCCATAAACGAGAAAAGTATGGGCAAGGTACTTGCCTCGAATAAGAACAACGCGAGAATCGACCAAGTAGGTTGGCCCGAACCGACTACGAACCCGCCGACGCCACCGAACGCCAACTCACGTTCATAAACTACGAAGGACAAATAATAACAATGAAATGAATTCCATAACACGACTCAAAGCCGTTGAATTCAAAGAACGAATGACGAAAGTTCACGGATTTCCCCCAAAATGGCCAAGAACACGATTCGTTCCGTCAAAACCCGAAAACGGAATTCCAAGTTGAAATATGGATATACAATCCATAGAATATGTTTAACAACATCATTTAACCATAATCGATCCATCGAAAGCGGATGAAAAACGAGATCGGGACAAATCCCCCAAAAAGTCAATTCGAAGGAAATCAAGAAATATACTTCGATTCGACGAAGAACAATGGATTAAATGATGTTAAACACAAAAATACTACCAAGATTAATCATACCCATCATGAATTAATCAACAACACGGAACGAATCGGACGAAAATGCAAAAATCCCCAAATTCACGAAATTAGGGTTCTACGGAAGATTACCTTGATTCGCTGAATCAAAGGTTGATAACGGACGATCGATTGATGTTATGGACTCAAGAACTTCATGGATTTGTTGTTAAACAACATGGCTTCGTCACCCATGAATCGCCATTCGCGGACGGGGAAGGAAGGAAGTGAAAAACGAAGTGAAATGTGATCGCCACCATATTTATATCGGGCCGACTAGCGGCGCTAGCCTTCCCGGACTAGCGTGCGCTATCGGCCCAGATCGCCGAGTACCCTCGGCCGTGGCCCACACGACCCGGCATCACCGACCAACCCCGCCGACCAAACTGCCGACCCGACTCCCGCTAGCGTGCGCTAAGGCGGAAGCTCGCGCGCTAGCCGAATTGGCCCAAAGAGCTATTGGATCGAACCGCCTGCCAGTAACGACGCTAGCCGGCCGACAGCGTGCGCTACGCCGCCGACTAGCGCGCTACGCCGGCGTAGCGTGCGCTACTCGCCGATCCCGACCGAGTCCGTAACCTCGAAACCCCACGCCTGTGCCCAGTTCGAGCACAGACGCTAGCCACCCGGCACAGGCGCTACACTGCCGGTTAGCGCGCAGCCTTCCGGCCAGAAGGCGCTTACGCCGCTTCTCGCCGCACCGTCCGGCCGGTGCTCGCAATCGTCCGGCCAGCCCCGCCACCGTCCGGCCCCGCAACTGCCGTGGCTCGGCGACCCGACACGAAAACGCACGGAACGAACACGACGAAAAGTTCGCGGACGACATCAACGATCCGAAATGAAAACATAATACCATATTTAGTCATACGCGACCAAGAAACGGGTCGAGACAACCATTACAGATACGGATACCCGTAACTTTCAAAAAATTACAAAATGGCCCAAAACGCCCGGAAATCACGATACGTGATCGAATAACCAAACCGAAGTTCACAACACGTCTAACAAAGTTAAACGGACTTGCGGGAAACTCGAAACAACAGTTTCGGACGAGATTCGCAAGAATCGAACTCAAGTGCAGAAAAGTCGCTAAAAAGCACAAAACTAAACGAAACGACACCAAAACGAACTCGGATGTCAAAAAGTGTAGAATTAATCATTCTCAGAATGACGAAACGGACATGAGCGAGTCGTCAAAACAGACTTCCGCCGAAAAAAAGAAATTACCGGAAATCGAAAATCGCGGATATTACATTCTACCCTCCTTAAAAGAAGTTTCGTCCCGAAACTTAAAACAAGTAGGGAGAAGAAATATTCCGCCAGGAAAAACTCAACGAGATACACAAGAATGCGTAACTAACGCCCAACGGCGAAATGTTACAAACAACGCAAAGGAACATACGGCGTGAAAACACGCTCCACGACGACCAACACAACGTCGCCGTTAGGGATATAATAAAACCAACAAGTGACAAGCGTCATCAAATGGATAATACAATCAAGTCAATTATCCAAACAATCGCAAAACACAACGAACGAAAATCAATATGATTGACCAACCTAACGGTACATAGATCAAAACGCGAGCCAAACGCTGAACAAATACGGAATTCCACCGCCTAAGGGCTGGAAGATCGAAAACGAAACTCATTTCCCGAACTGAAGGGAATTACGAAGGAGCCTGAATGTTCACCAATCACGGAACGAGATCAATAAAAACCGAACAATCAAACGATCGAACCACAACGATCGAGACAACAGAAATCGAAGAATCACGTTCGAATCACGAAGGATAATAAAATTCAAACAACAACTCCAAGGTTCACATCTCGACTCGAGACAATATATGATCCGGTGAAAACAACAGGATGTGCATTCACATAAGATCCACAGGAAAGGGAATAGCAATTAAAAAGTCACAACGACAAACGAGTTATTCCGAAACAATACCACACTCGTTTGATAAACAAAAACAAGGGGCAGGACAAGCTCAGAAATGTCAACGAACATAATGAGTCGACAGAGTCGAAAACACAAGAGTTCCAAATCCGATCCACTTCGAATAAAAGAACTAGTAGAACCAGATGATGTCACTCCCAAACAAGGTTCACAAGAATCGAACTGAACCCGAAAAAGTAACATCGATAACCAGATCGACCCACAACAAGATCACAGCTCGTTCGGACGATGAAATCGAAATACAGAACAAGTTCATAAAGTGCCAACGAACATGAGCGAATCGATAGACTGGAGAAAGAGAAAATACAGAAGTCAAAATAGTACGGGCATTACCTCCGACCTCGTCCACGAAATTCACAAAAACGGGAGCAAGATAACAAGACATTTAACAACCGACACATAACGGAACCATCATCGATGCACACGGTCATACCAAACCAAGCTCTAACAGCTCGCACACGCGCGACAACGCAGAAATCATCACGAGGCGACAACATTCAACACCAACATCCCGCCTCTCACAGGGGGCTAGCACAATCAATGTGTGGAAAGCGACTCAACGCTCACACTGCCAATTCGATCATACTCGGGAGAAAGTATCAAAATGACAACGCGAACATCATACATACCCAGCCCACAAACGGGAATGGATAGGTTTTAAAAATGAAAACCTCATTTTGAAAATAATTTAGAAGAACACCGGTTGATCTTGAGTATCACCTTTCAAAAAGTACAAACGTGAAACATTGTTATCGAGACTTTGGAGAACCATTTCGCATTTGATAAAAATGAGGACACTTTCTATTAGTGAAAACTTTCAGAATATTCGACCCTCGGGTCTAAATAAAAGTGTTTCTAAAACATTGAAAATATCTCAAAGCATTTTGGTCCTCGAAGTAGAAAATTTTTGAAATATATTGTGGCACCTAGGATGTACCACAAGAAAATAACTCATTTGAAAAATATGTCTCGAATTTTATTTTTCTAAGATACTCAAGGTTTTCAAAAATCCAATAGGCCAGAATGCCCAAAACTCACGCATATCGATGTTCACTAAAACAACTCCTAATACACGCATCAAAACGTTTAAAATCAAGACAATACATGTCTTTAAACGGAAATAAACGATAAAATACCACATTCAGAACAAAACCACTGATAAAATACCCTCCCGCACTGGCTAGTGAACAAGTCGAACGCGTATAAGCACAAAGCTTCCACAAGAGACTTGTAAAACGTGCAAATCGATTCGAAAATCATCAACAACGGAGAAAAACAACAATAAAAAGACATCACAAGCGACAACACTCCTCGTATAAATCAAATACGAAAGTCGACTAAATACATATCGTGAAATCAAAATTCACATAAAAATTCCACCACTTAACAAATAATCATAAAAATAGCTCGTGTCACATGAGGCACAACACAAAGAAGGGAGACTTACTTCCACAGGTCGCACGAAGATGATGATCGCCCCACGATACTAATCACGACCAACAAACTCAAACGACGCGTCGCGACACGACTCAGTCAGATAAAAATCCAACGAAACAAGACTCAAACAACACGACTTGACCCGACAGCCTAGGTTTCCTCAACCTAAGCTCTTATACCATTTATGTAACACCCCCAATCCACTCAGGGATATTACACGCCGTAGACCCTCTCCTCGAGGATCTACCAGGCTGGTAACAACATTTAACATCTCGACAATGCCTTCAAGGCTACAATGACTCAGTAGACCGATTTGGTCTTTCCACAAATACATACAACTCAAATACAACTCATGCCCACGCAGGGGACAAAATACAACTACACCCGTACAACGGGACCAATACAGCAGCGGAAAATAAAGTACAACTGAACCAACACACGGTGTACGGTTCCTCATGTGATTAGTATCGATCATCTTTCATCATCCTTCGTGCCGACCCTGTGTTATGCTCCAAAACCTGAATGCAAAAACAGACATCCACCCCCCGAATACTCGGGGGTTAGCAAAACTCCACTGTTTTGCTAGTGCAAGAACAAAGTGCAAATACGAGCCATACAATTCACATTCCACGAATAACAATAACCGAGGATCCTCAAAGATCCAAACGAAACGAAAAGTACTTCCCGAGGCAAGGGTTTGAGAAAACATTTCAAAAACGAAATATCATAAATCAATAGAAATAATTTATAAAACGGTTTAGAATGCCATCGAGAGTTTTAATAGAAAACAATTAAGGATGATCAAATCCTACTTTTCAAAATCCAAAAGACAAAGGGGTCACCACCCCAAAAGTTTACTTTCTGAAAAATGACATTAACCAAACCGTTGGGATTTTAGCCCCAAATCCGTAAAACGACTTTTACAAAACCATTGGGATTTTAGCCCCAAATCTCATCAACTCACAGTACACAAGAACGACCACAAGGTTCGTCTCCCAACATCAAAATCCACAAATAAAGGATTTAAAACATAAACCACAAAATACTCTAGAGCCATCCTAGCCAAGTAGGCCAAACGAACAACTTACCTCTTACACATTTAGTCAATGCATGCAAATTAAAACCGTTCAAAAGCACTCATTTCCGGAAATGCCAATATCAAATCACATTTGTAAAATGCACCACAATTAACCGTCGATCCACACCTCCGTGGACCCCTACCGAGACCCCGTCGGATCTAACCCGTAGTGGTTAAAAGCAAAGCTCGTCGATCCACACCTCCGTGGACCCCTACCGAGACCCCGTCGGATCTAACCCGTAGTGAGCATACACACACACACGTTACTCATGCAATACTAACATGCTAAGAATGTAAGTTCATTAAGAATACTCACTAGAGATGGCCATTAACACAACACCATTATCAAACTCTTCAAAAATAAATAACAAGATTAAATACGGAATACACGATTCCATAACTTAAACAATAGGAGTATCATCATAAAATCCTTCAACGTTCAAAATAACCAAATCATAATCAATTCTCAAAACACCGTTCATAAATCACACTAGTTTTGAAAGAAAGCCTTTAACGAGGCCAAACCGAAATCCTTTGAAACTTCATTTCAAATAACCAAACAAACGCATCAAGACGACCACCGATCATCATATCCATAAAACGAGAAAAGTATGGGCAAGGTACTTGCCTCGAATAAGAACAACGCGGAGAATCGACCGAAGTAGGTTGGCCCGAACCGACTACGAACCCGCCGACTCCACCGAACGCCAACTCACGTGCATAAACTACGAAGGACAAATAATAACAATGAAATGAATTCCATAACACGACTCAAAGCCGTTGAATTCAAAGAACGAATGACGAAAGTTCACGGATTTCCCCCAAAACGGCCAAGAACACGATTCGTTCCGTCAAAACCCGAAAACGGAATTCCAAGTTGAAATATGGATATACAATCCATAGAATATGTTTAACAACATCATTTAACCATAATCGATCCATCGAAAGCGGATGAAAAACGAGATCGGGACAAATCCCCCAAAAAGTCAATTCGAAGGAAATCAAGAAATATACTTCGATTCGACGAAGAACAATGGATTAAATGATGTTAAACACAAAAATACTACCAAGATTAATCATACCCATCATGAATTAATCAACAACACGGAACGAATCGGACGAAAATGCAAAAATCCCCAAATTCACGAAATTAGGGTTCTACGGAAGATTACCTTGATTCGCTGAATCAAAGGTTGATAACAGACGATCGATTGATGTTATGGACTCAAGAACTTCATGGATTTGTTGTTAAACAACATGGCTTCGTCACCCATGAATCGCCATTCGCGGACGGGGAAGGAAGGAAGTGAAAAACGAAGTGAAATGTGACTGCTCAGCCATATTTATACTGGGCCAGACTAGCGTGCGCTAGCCTTCCCGGACTAGCGTGCGCTATCGGCCGGTATCGGCCGAGTACCCTCGGCCAGGGCCCACACGACCCGGCATCACCGACCAACCCTGCCGACCAAACCTGTCGACCGACCCGCTAGCGTGCGCTAAGCGGAAGCTGCGCGCGCACAATGGCCCGGGCAGAGCCACCGGATCGAATCGCCTGGCCAGTAACGACGCTAGCCGGCCGACGCAGGCGCTACGCCGCCGACTAGCGCGCTACGCCGGCGTAGCGTGCACTACCCGCCGATCCCGACCGAGTCCGTAACCTCGAAACCCCATCGCCAGTGCCCGAGCCAGACGCTAAGCCACTGTGCAGGCGGCGCTACACTGCCGGTTAGCGCAGCCTTTCCGGCCAGAAGGCGTGCGCTTACGCCGCTCGCGCACCCGTCCGGCCGGTGCCCGCAATCGTCCGGCCAGTCCCGCCACCGTCCGGCCAGTCCCGCAACCGTCAGGGCTCGACGACCCGATTACCGAAAACGCACGGAACGAACACGACGAAAAGTTCGCGGACGACATCAACGACCCGAAATGAAAACATAATACCATATTTAGTCATACGCGACCAAGAAACGGGTCGAGACAACCATTACAGATACGGATACCCGTAACTTTCAAGAAATTACAAAATGGCCCAAAACGCCCGGAAATCACGATACGTGATCGAATAACCAAACCGAAGTTCACAACACGTCTAACAAAGTTAAACGGACTTGCGGGAAACTCGAAACAACAGTTTCGGACGAGATTCGCAAGAATCGAACTCAAGTGCGGAAAAGTCGCTAAAAAGCACAGAACTAAACGAAACGACACCGAAACGAACTCGGATGTCAAAAAGTGTAGAATTAATCATTCTCAGAATGACGAAACGGACATGAGCGAGTCGTCAAAATAGACTTCCGCCGAAAAAAGAAATTACCGGAAATCGAAAATCGCGGATATTACAAGTTGACCACTCTTATATTAGAAAAAAGAATGGTACTAATTAAATACATCAAAATTACATACACGTCCTATTTCAATATAATTATTTTTATAGGAAATTATTACTATATTAAAATATTTACTTTTTAATTTTTATTGGTTCTAAAGTGTGAGGAAGCTCAACGATCAGCTGAAATTAATATAAGCATCATGTGTCTAGGTTTAGGTTGAGATTACAGCAACCAAACGACAAAGGTAATACTAGTAATTAATTATGAGAAATGCTACGTATTCTTTCTAATCGTGACGCATCAACTTCTTCATCTACCATCTAATACCGCTAGCATTATCCAATTGGTCCGTTTTAATCATAATTTTATTAATTTTATTTTGTAATTTATAAATAAAAATAAATTTTAATGTAGGTTTGAAAACAATATTACATGAAAATTTGGTAATACCAACTAAAATTAACTACAGAAAAAAGTCCGTCGGTAGTTGTCGAAAAAAATTTCGTCCAATTTTAATAGATTAAAAAGTGAAAATATAGAAACAAATTTTCCAAAGAGAAATTACAATTACCCTGATCTGACAAAAGAGTATACTGATACATCACAATTCAGAACTCCTTTGTACAGTCATAGGCGGATTTAGAATTCAAAAACCACTCGTGCACCGACACTACGATGTCCGGATTGAATATAGAATGCATTTTCGAGAATCTTTTCACTCTATACACAAAATTAACAAAACAAATTCAACGGTAAATAAAGTAATACGTAAACAACAAACAAGTAACAAAAACCTATAAACATCAAAATATTTATACTGAAATTGCAATTTTGAAGTTGAAATGAGTAAAATTCTATGTTTCCAGTAAGAAGGTGTGTTTCAAAGATTTGAACTGAAATTGTAAGTAAAATAAAACTGAAATTAGAGTTCTAAAATCTGAAATGAATGAGTATACTAAATTATAAATTATCGACTTAAAATTGGATGTGCGCTAGTAAGAACTAAGAAGCATTATTTCATATTGTTTGTGTAAGGAAATTAAAAAGCTCTAATGCTAGTAATTTGAAAAAACTGAAGCTTAAACAACAATAATTTCTAAATCGAAAGTTGAGGAAAAAACCACCACTTGTTTAAAAAAAACAATTTTAGAACTCTAATTTCTAAATTTATACTTAGAACACAACTTGAAATCTAAATCTCCCAAAAGATATGTAGGCGGAATTTACTTTTTATATTTTTAGTAGATCAACACAAAAACAATACTGTTTTAATCAAAATCGATGGCGTTTTAGTTACAAAAAACGATGTCGTTTTGGACTGGTATAACATTTTGATGGTGCACGTGCACCAGTGTGCTCAGCCTCAATCCACCTATGTCTATAGTAGTAGTTAAGAAAAATATACTTCCTCTGTTCTGTTATTATTGCAACGTGTTGACTATTACACTATTCACATACTCTCTTTTGACCATCTCTTGTAATTTTATATATATATATATATATATATATATAAATATAGTTATGTGAGATCTTGTTAGATTCATCTCGATATATACTTTTAAAATATCAACTTCTTATAATTTTTAAAAATAAAGAATTAAAAATATTAATAATTAAATTTGTGCATTGACAAGCGTGAAAGTTCAAATATTGCGTGAAAATATTAATAATTAAATTACGAATTGCTATTATTTAACCTACATACCAAATAAATAGATTTCAACAATTTTATATGCTGCACTCCTAACCTGGTTAAGCGTATTCGTCAGATGAAAAACAAAAATTCATTTTTCTATTATTATTACTAGTCTTTTCACTCGTTTGTTGCACGGGAAGATATGTGTAACTGTTTACAGCTACAAAATTTCAAAATTTCAAAAAAAAGTCCAACATAACATCACATTTCATAATAATATTTTTTATTCATTTCATGAATACAAATAATGCATAACATAGATAAATAAAATAAAATATCTTCAATTTTTGAAGAACAGATACATGTCTATGCATCATATCCTAGTCCATGACCATCCCACCCATCTCTAACACGGCAACTCCACGTTGAATTAAAATAACTATTACGAAATAATATGGGGGAACGGCTGGAGTCCTTAGGCAATGTCCGGGGATGAAACCATTAACCCTGCCCGGGCCCAGTAAGCGCGGGCCTGTAACCCAAGTGGGGGACAATGAGGCGATCAGGTCATGCTGGCAAACTTACCTCTAGATCGGGGGTGAGCTCGAGCCTCTTTGGGGGGTACTCAGGACAGGGGAAAATCCCCCTCGTGTGCGTGTGTGGGGAAAAAACTATTACGAAATAATATATGTTAGTATCAATTTTGTTCAGCTTCATATATGAAAGAACAACAATAAGCAAAAAAGAAATAGTGACCAAGAATACATGACTCAAAGTCAAACCAACACATTTTGCATACTCACTCAGGTACTCACTTAAACTAATTCGTAAATCAGACTTAACTTTGTCATCTGTATGATATTCACTAAAACAACTTATTCAAACACATTTGCACAAAAAATTGTATTTATATTCTATTGATAAAGCAGAATATAAGGCCAACAATCTCCTTGATAAGCAAAATAGTATCACTTCAAAGAAAATTAAAAAATATATGCAAAATAGGTATAAAGCAATTCATAGAAATCAAGGAAAAGCATAATAGAAGGGAAGAAACATATAAACAAATTCTCAGGTGAACTCCACGAAAACCACAATATAGGGTGAAAATACGGTATGAAGACGTTCATGATCTGACGAGAATTTTAGGCACATAACGAAGTTATTTGTGACTGGAAGTCTATAGAGATGTCCTTCAACTCTTAAAAAGGCATTTCTGCAGATCAACATTTTCATGATTATTTCGACTACCAAAACTTAGTTTTCTTTCGTAATACAAACATCAAAGCTCAAATATGCAATGCATCAAGGGGGTATTGTTGGTATGCTAAAAGATAAATGGACTTCTTTGTAATTAGGCTAACATAGTAGTATTTTGTAATTACCCCTAAAGTTTCTTTTCTAGAAAAATAAGACGCTCAATGGTAAAATACAGACCCACCTATAGAGACTACTTAATATATGAAATACTTCAGGATTTTCATTTCCATTACTTTAAATTATTTTTTTAAGAACAACTAAATAGGTTTAGTAAGTTCCTAAGCGAGCAGAAATTTTTTTTGACTTGTGATCGAAATCAAATAAAGTCAAACAGAACAACCAGCTTAGAGAATCTAAGAACAATCAAAGGATAAAGAGATTAATCAAGCAGTAAAATAAAAAATCCAAGAAATATATAGGATAAAGTAACTACCATAACATGGTTTCTTTTGACAATATATATATATATATATATATTGGATCCAATGGTTATCAGCAAAAGCACGATGATTTATACCTTTTGTTTCTTTCAACTAATAGACAAAGCACTAAAACAGAAGAGAAAAGATCAATAGAATTAGCTTCCTCTTTTGTGCTTCCTCTCTTCTATCCTTAAAGATGCAAAATAACAATATCGCTTGTAGAGATGCCTTGAGCATTTTCCACATTCATTCTATGGCACTCACAGCACACAAATATATATATGGAGATTCATGGTGATTTTTCGTAATTATCAAAGATAATGAACTTATGTTGTTTCCCGCAGTGATTACATTTTACTATTAACTCGTACCAAATATATCAACAGTTATTTTCTTTTCATATTTCTAGTATCTATATTTCCACAACTCGGCAAAGGGCAATAAATTTGAACAAACAACTCTTGACTAAAGCAACACATAAATAATGACAAAATATTACATACCTTGAACAAAGTATATATAATATGGACTATATGTTTTAACTTGAGTAGCCCCTGCCCAACATAGAAAACTGAAATACCTTAAACTAAAAACCAATACAAATAAATAGAAGCACTATGTTGTTACTTGTATGACTTAACAGATAGTTACTATTTAAATAAAGTTTTGAGAAATTACAGCAAGCAAACACCCTCTTACAATCATAAAGGATGAGAAAAACTGAACTGATTCGAGTCTGATTTAATTCAAACTCCACAATACCCTTCATATTCTATTCTCTAATTACCAAAAAATCTTTCGTAACTACAAATGCCTCCCAATATTTATTCTGATTTGACAGATTGCACCCTGAATAAAGGAATATCTGCTAAAAAATACAAATATCCTTACAATTTTGTCATGTTTCTCAATTGAGATATTGCATCAGGTATAGGATCTTCCATCGAGGTACCTTGCCAGTCTCTGCAAACAAATTTAGTAAACTTTTAACAAAAATGTGATAATTTGCAACCGTTTTACTCAACCAAAGCTTTTGAAAGAATGAAAGTCTTTAATTTCAACCAAATGAAGCAAGAGATGATCCAAGGGACCATCAAGAAAAACTACACAAAAAGGGATCAGTGTATATGCAACAACCACGACAGTCAGTAAGTCCTCTTGTGTTTCCAGGTATATCATCACATTGTTTAATTAGACAAAACAGATTGATGGATAAGCTTACAGGGTGTAACACCCCAAACTAGACGGATATTACAGTGTCGTGGACCCCAACTGGGACCCACCAGACGAATGAAAGTTAATGAATTAAATAATATAATTATAGTACCGAACTACATTATATCATTAATCACTACGATGAGGAGTTTCAAGTAAAACACACCCAGGAAAATACAGAATACATGTATATTTTATATGAAGATAAAATATACAACATTGAATGAAAATGAACATCTCAACGGAAATCTGCAGCGGAAATAAAAATGAAGAAAACATGAATGACTGAAACGGACAGGGCCCCTCTACTAGTATCACTGGGACTCCTCGCCATCCACGTTCTCTTCCCGTGCTTTAGCCTTGCCATGACCAGAAAACAACATCCCCCAACGGGGTCAGTTACACAGAACAACAATCCTCAAGAGTTGAATAAACACAATCATGATATATTTTAATTATGAAATTAAGCTGAAGAGGAGCATCATAGTACGCCCATAATGGTATGTGCAAGTGCACAAGACGAGTGTCCGGACACACCCGTACTTGTACCTAATTAGTCTCACGGAGGCAAAGACTATAGCTGCTAACTCCAAATCATGAGTTGGGTAATTTACTTTGTATGGTTTAAACTATCGAGATTCCTAGGCAATCACCCTATCCTTTTACAGCAATACACATCCCAGACCATGATTTGAAGCGTCTCTGTATACCATGAATCTATGAGTTCCATTTGGTAACGCTAGTATAGGCGCTGTCTTCAGTCTTCTCTTAAGTTCATCAAAACCCGCCTGGCATTTCTCATTCCACACAAATTTTTGAGTCTTCTGTCACAGCTGAGTAAGTGGACAAGCGATTTTGGAAAATCCTTCTACAAAACGGTGATAATATCCAGCAAGTCCCAAGAAACTCCGGACTTCTTTCACATTATTAGGAGATTCCCATTCCAAGATTGCCTCGACTTTCTTCGGGTCCACCTGAACTCTGTCAGCTGATATTACATGCCCAAGGAAGGTCACCTCTTTAAGCCAAAATTTGCATTTAGAAAGTTTCTCATAAAGCTGTTCCTTTCTCAAAGTGCTCAAAATGATGCGCAAATGCTCTGAATGTTCCTCTGTGTCTTTCGAATAGATCAAGATGTCATCGATGAAGACTACCACAAATTTATCCAAGTATTCTAAGAATACCCGACTCATCAATTGCATAAATACCGCAGGAGCATTGGTGAATCCAAATGGCATCACCACAAATTCATAGTGCCCGTACCGGGATCTGAAAGCAGATTTCGGTATGTTCGATTCCTTAATTCTCAACTGATGGTATCCTGATCGCAAGTTAATCTTCGAGAATACCCTTGCCCCTTGTAGTTGATCAAACAAGTCGTCGATCCAAGGTATAGGATACTTGTTCTTGATCGTCACCTTGTTTAGCTCCATGCAATCAATACATAATCGGAGGGATCCATCTTTATTCCAGACAAAGAGAACGGGTGCTCCCCAAGGAGAGACGCTTGGTTGAATGTAACCCTTCTGCAATAATTCCTCAAGCTGCTTCTTTAGTTCATACATCTCGGTTGGCGCCATACGGTATGGTGCTCTAGAAATAGGTGCAGCTCCAGGCTCCAATTCGATATTAAACTCTACTTCTCTCCGCGGAGGTAACCCGGGTAGTTCGTCAGGGAATACGTTTAAGAATTCGTTTACCACTTGAATAGATGTGAGCTCGACTCCTTCTTCTTTCTTCATGGCATAACACCAAAATCCATAACAACCCTGCTTTAGAAATTTAACTGCTTTCATGGCTTTGATCAATTTTCCTGAGCTTCCCGGTCTCCATCCCTTAAATAAATGTTCAGATCCGTCATCAGCAATGATAGAAATTACTCTCTTTCGGTAATTCAAAATAGCTCCATAACGGTTGAGCCAATCATCTCCGAGAATTAAATCGTCACCATGGATGTCGACTACAATAAGATTTGATGGACAAAATCTCCCTCCTATAGTCACTGGAAATTCTCTAGTTTCTAGGGTTCCCACAATTTTCTCTCCGCTCGGTAATCCCACAACATAAGGTTCACAATCATACAGCACGAGATTTTCAAA
The DNA here is from genome assembly GCA_033398695.1 of Orobanche coerulescens. Lineage (NCBI taxonomy): Eukaryota > Viridiplantae > Streptophyta > Magnoliopsida > Lamiales > Orobanchaceae > Orobanche > Orobanche coerulescens. The sequence goes on from CM065817.1 coordinate 129,950,965, forward strand.
TGATTAACACAGTTCAAAGATATGAAAGAATGCATAGCTCCTGAATCGAATAAGACACTAACTGGTTGCAAAAGGATCTGAATCGTACCTGATGCAACAGCCGTGTTCTGATCGTCTGACTTCCTCATCTCGTAAATACGCGGAGGAACGGACCCAGCGCTGGACGCCTCTCTTTCCCCAACATTCTGCTGCTGGAAACCACTCTGCTGTGTCTGGTTCACACTTGTATCCTTCAGAACCGGTGCAGGAGTGCGAGTACCAAAATATCTAATCGCATTTCCACAAAACGTTGCGCGATGTCCTTCTTGTCCACATCAAAGCAGGTCATAGCAGGTGCGTAACAATCACGTCGAACATGCCTTGTTTTGCCACAGTTATAACCTTTCTTCGCGTCTGAAGCTGTTGATGCTGCCCGGAACTTCTTTCCACCTCTAGAAGGATGCGGAGGTCTCCTAGATGAATGAAATGAGGACTAGCCCTTGTGGGGCCCACTACTCTTCTTCTCCGTGAAGTTGCCAGACACTTTCTGCTTCTTTGCTTCCGTTGATTTATCTACTGCCGCCTCTTTCATATCGTAGGCCAGTGCTTTATCCTGATACTGTCGCAAGGTGGTACTTTCAAATCCGGACATATATTGCTGAATCTCCGGCTTCATCCGCATGTCAAAATGAAAAATCCTCTCCACCTCGGTCCTGACCAAGTGGCGCACATAATTCAGCTGGTGATTAAAAGTCTTAATCACGTCTGTCACAGATGCCTCTAGATTTTGTGGTGAGAAAAACTTCCGGACTCGGGCCTCTCTAACTGGGCGAGGATAATATTGCGCTTCCATCATTAATTTAAATTACGTCCAGTCAGCATTATGATCCTCAGGTCGAATAGCCTCCCACCAGTCGAAAACCTCCCCAGTCAGGAGATACTGGAAGATCGAAACCTTTCTGTAATCGGGACAGTTAATCCCTGCAAAGATCTTCTCTAACTCCTTCAGCCAGTGATCCCAAGTAAGTGTCTCAGCAGAACCGTCAAATTTTGGAGGGTGCAATTTGACCACCTCAGTAAGCCATTTGTCTCCCCGATTATCCTCGTCAGGTCTTTGCCCCATCGCCATCTGCATGCAGTCAACTACCTGAGCAAACTGGTTTATCTGAGCAACCACCTATTGAAGCACTCCCGGCATATTAGGATTTGCGTTATTATTTGCTGATCCCTCCTGTCCTCCAGAATGGGAATCGGTTTGACTAGCCGATAATTCTGGGGTAGACGCCGAATCCTCCTGTCTTGCAATACCACGTCTGCGTCCACGACCACGTCCGCATCCAAGACCTCCCCTCAACATACTGTAAACACAAATACTCAATATCCAGGGCAAAATTTTCTAAAAGGAAGGCCGTTAATATTCACAAAACAGGAATTAAATAAAACGGTAGTATTTGAGATTAGGAGACTTACAATCACGGTCCACAGGACGATGCTGGCTCAGCAGTGATGTTACAAACGACCCTTAAATCAAACAACGTAAACAGACCCAACTAACCCGACCGCCAAGATATTCATGAATCTTAGCTCCGATACCATATTCTATAACACCCCGATATATTCGGAATAATTATAGCGCCGTAAATCCTTTGTATGAGAATTTACAAGGCTAATTTGAGAAATACGGAAAAAAAATACTAAAGTGTCATCAATGTAAAAGAAGTTCAAACCCGTTCGACAATTTAAATGAGTCTATTATTACAAAACATCCCCAAAATCATCAACAACATATGCGTACTCAAGTACTGGAAAATAACCATAAAACAAAATAAGATAATCCACATCACTGAGCCACTTCGTTGTCATGTCGGTACTGTGGTTGCTTCCCCGCTCCTCGGCTACCTGAACATCAAAATAAATGTCCACCCCCGAAGGGGTTAGCAAAACGATTCTAGTACAAGTATCATAATACATAAATCATCAATGCATCATAAAACATACAAAACGGACTTCCGTCACGGGAATCCAACGATGCGAATCCTCACGATTCCATCAACATAATCCAACGATCCAGCGCCCTCAGTATAGATCCCCATGATGATCCCGTCGGACCAACGCATGGTGGAAAACCCGTCCAACGATCCAGCGCCCTCAGCATAGATCCCCATGATGATCCCTTCAGACCAACGCATGGTGGACATTTGATCCAGCGCCCTCAGCATAGATCCTCATGACCCCCTCGGATCATTTACAATATAAACCATGCAATCATGCATACATATATGCAATTCATTATGTTCATCAACAAGAACAATCAATAACGAATACCATGACAAATCAGAGAAAATAATCTCATACTTGACAACATAAACAAAACCATATGCATGATCAAAGTTCCAATATAAACCAAACTCAACATACGATACTTGCCTCAAAGATGGCAAGGACTAAATACTCCCACGAATGTCACACGTTCGCAGGCTGCCGTCGCTTGATCGATCACTAAGCAAGGTTCGGACCTTGATCAAAAGAGATAACAAGGAACTCAACATTCTACTCAAAACTATCGTATGATCACCGAATATTCTATACTAGAATCGTTAAATAGTGACGTAAGGACGGTTCGTGGTTAGTATACTAGATGAAAGCTGAACCGGAAATGATGATACACTTCATATGAGTTGAATGATCATTTTGGAGGTGAAGTGCCGATGTTTATGGGTTCAAGGATATACAAGATATTAAAGATTTCGGGTTTAAATATGGGATTTAAATTCCAAATTCTCATATGTTCGGCTATTACGATTTTACCACAAATGTGACTCAAGATAGCAAGCTTGCCCAAGTACTACGCAAGGAAAATGATACTACGGTGATCGGGTTGAGTTCAATGACATGGCCGATTCATCATCCTCATGAACATGAAGAATATTGTCAAAACAAATATCCCTAGCAAACATGAATTTCATCGGTGGAACATCAAAGGAATTCATAGAATCTAACTAAAATCCTGCTCATTATTCCAACGAATTAAGAAAACTACATCCTAAGGTTTTTATCCACCGAGGTTATATCAACACTCTAAGTAATGAAAGAAAAACAAGGTATAATTGGGTTTCACTCTTCAAAAATATGTTGCTGGATTCATAAGATAATTAGCTAGCCTAAGGATTTCCGAAGCAGGCTCAAAATATAGCTCAGAACGTAAATTTCGGCTTGGTAAACCATAACATACCTTATTCGGAAAGAAAGGTTGAAATATCTTGATGAACTCCACGTCCAAGAGCTAGAACACCAATCCTCAAAGCTCCTTTGTCTTAAATGGTGATGGTAGGAGGCTGGTATGCAGGATTTGGATGGAGGGAGTGACTCTCAAAGTCCCAAAAATCGAGTATGCAAAGTGGTGTAAACTGAAAAATGAAGATGGGTGCTGTCGTATTTATAGAAAAGAGTTATTAGCGCGCGCTACTCTCCCAAATTATCATGCGCTAACGGGCTAGCAGTCTACTGTCTCTGACGGGTCTCGGCATAACGTACGCTAAATAGCCTTACGTGCGCTAAAATCAACGATTAGCATACGCTAACAACTATTTTTAGCGTGCGCTAATGACTGAACGAAAGTTCATTGACCTCAGTGTACTAGACTTAGCATGAGCTAGCCTCATAACATTAGCGTGCGCTAAGCACCGTTGACTCAACTTTTCCGAAAGCCGTCCAGATTCATCCCGACATGTCCCGACCAAGATCTGTGGATGATCTCACCTACCACCCTGTCTTAATCAAGTTGACTACGTATATCGCGCGCTAAGGTTCATACACAGCGTGCGCTACGAAACCCAATTAGCGTACGCTAAGCCTAGTGGTTAGCGTGCGCTACAAGTGCAAAATTACAAATTTTGAACACATTCATGAAATCATACGCTCAACAACACTGGATCATGAAATAAACTGGATAATACTCAGATCAAATACAACATATACAATGTCACAATGTTCAAAAGACACATTAGAATCTCGGGTATTACGTCCTCTCTCGCTAAAAAGAAGTTTCGTCCCGAAACTTAAGATGAAAATAACTCTGGATATCTAGTCTTCATAATGTCCTCCGTTTCCCAAGTGGCCTCTTCAACTCCGTGTCATTACCATTATACTTTAACCAAGGGTATTGGTTTATTCCTCAATTGCTTGATCCGACTCTCAAGTATCTTGATTGGTTTCTCCTCGAACGAGCCATCATTAGCTATCTCGATCTCGCCGAAATCAATGATATGACTGGGATCTGGTACATACTTCCGTAATTGGGATACGTGAAACACATTGTGAACGTGACTCAGTGATGGCAGTAAAGCCAACCTGTATGCTAATTCCCCAACTCTTTCAAGGATCTCGAATGGCCCGATATATCTCGAACTCAGCTTTCCTTTCCTCCCAAATCGGAAAATTCCCCAGGTAGGAGAAACCTTCAACAGCACGTGATCCCCAATCTCAAACTTCAACGGGCGACGGCGCACATCAGCATACGACTTCTGTCGACTATGGGCAGTAAAAAATCTTTCGCGAATCAGGGCTACCTTCTCTTGGGTTTGAACTATCAACTCTGGTTCTATCACGATCAAGTCAGAAGAGTCATCCCGACACAGGGGTGATCTGCATCTTCTTCCGTACAACGCTTCAAACGGTGCCATCTTAATGGAAGCATGCCAACTATTGTTATAGGTGAATTCAATCAACGGCAAGTGAACCTCCAAATCGGTTGACCAATCTAAGGCACAAGCTCTAAGCATGTCTTCTACTGTCTGTATAGTCCTTTCGGACTGACCGTCGGTATGAGGATGATAGGAGGTGCTAAAGTTCAGTTTGGTTCCCAAAGCCTTGTGAACTGCCATCCAAAAGTGCGACACGAAGCGACCATCTCGATCCGAAATAATGGTTTTCGGCGTTCCATGCAATCGGACTATCTCCGCAATAAATACTCGTGCCAATTTCTCGGGTCCCCAAGTGTCTTTCATACCCAGGAAATGAGCCGACTTGGTTAGTCGATCAACTATAACCAAAATCATGTTCAATCCCGTCTTGGTCCTTGGCATACTGGTGACGAAGTCCATCGATATATCCTCCCACTTCCACTCAGGGATCGGAACTGGCTTCAACATTCCGGCAGGTCGCTTATGTTCAATCTTAACCTGCTGACAGGTTAAACACTTCGAAACGTATTATGTTACGTCCTTCATCATATTTCCCCACCAGAAATTTTGTTTTAGATCCTTATACATCTTACTGGTGCCCGGGTGAATAGAATAGGGCGCGTTGTGAGCTTCTTTCAGAATTGTTTGTCTCAAAACATCATCATCGGGAACGTAAAGTCGACTCTGAAATCTCAGAACTCCATCATCCTGTATCACGAATCCTGGGGCCTTCCCTTTGTTCACTTCGTCACATAATCGAAGAATCAGAAAATCATCCAACTGCTTAGATTTGATTTCTTCAACCAACGACGAAGTTAGTTCCATCACACACAGTTGCCCTTGGACTCCTTGCGACCACACTTAGATTCCTTCCCGAATTAGTTCTTGTTGAATGCTGGTTTGGGACGTAAGCACTTCCAACACTCGAAGAGAAATAGGTTTACGGCTCAGTGCATCAGCTACCAGGTTTGCTTTGCCTGGATGATAGAGGATTTCCAAATCGTAATCCTTGATCAATTCCAGCCACCTTCTCTACCTCATGTTTAACTCCTTCTGACTGAAAATATACTTGAGGCTCTTATGATCTGTAAAGATCTGATAATGAGTGCCGTATAAATAATGTCGCCAAATTTTCAAGGCAAAGACTACAGTTGCTAACTCCAAATCATGAGTTGGGTAATTTACTTCGTATGGTTTCAACTGTCGAGAGGCATAGGTAATCGCCCTATCCTTTTGCATCAGTACACATCCCAGACCCTGATTTGAAGCGTCGCTGTATACCATGAATCCATCAGTTCCATTTGGTAACGCTATTATAGGTGCTGTCGTCAGTCTTCTCTTAAGTTCATCAAAACCCGCCTGGCATTTCTCATTCCACACGAATTTTTGAGTCTTCTGTAACAGCTGAGTAAGTGGACGAGCGATTTTGGAAAATCCTTCAACAAAACGGCGATAATATCCAGCAAGTCCCAAGAAACTCCGGACTTCTTTCAAATTATTAGGTGATTCCCATTCCAAGATTGCCTCGACTTTCTTGGGGTCCACCTGAACTCCGTCAGCTGATATTACATGCCCAAGGGAGGTCACCACTGGAAATACATCTGAAAATTCGTTTACCACTGGAATAGATGCGAGCTCGAATCCTTCTTCTTTCTTCATGGCATAACACCAAAATCCGTAACAATCCTGCTTTAGCAATTTAACTGCTTTCATGGCTTTGATCAATTTTCCTGAGCTTCCCGGTCTCCATCCCTTAAATAAATGTTCAGAACCGTCATCAGCACTGATATAAAGCAGTTAAATTGCCTAGTGGTTAGCGTGCGCTACAAGTGCAAAATTACAAATTTTGAACACAATCATGAAATCATACGCTCAACAACACCGGATCATGAAATACGCTGGATAATACTCAGATCAAATACAACATATACAATGTCACAATGTTCAAAATACACATTAGAATCTCAGGTATTACAATAATAACAAGCTTACATGAAGAGATCGGAAGGAAAATACTCAAAATCCGAAATTCTAGATCCAAGAGATCATTACCTTGATTTGATGTGTTGGAGAGGATGAAATGATGATTAATCCGAATGATAAGCTTGAAGATGATGATATATGGATTCAGCTCAAAGAAATCTCTCCAAAACGCCCGAAATCGCCCAAAACCGATGAAGGAATGAAGTGGAATGAAAAATGACGAATCTGGACTGCACTGTCCAATATATACTGGTCCCAGCTTAGCGCACGCTATAACCTGATATGTAGCGTGCGCTAACGGGTTAAATGGACAGTCCAGTGAGCTCTGACTGCCTCGTTAGAATATGCTACGAACTTGGTAGCGTGCGTTAATGTCCTCCCGATAGCGTGCGTTAACCCAAAAAGTTAGCGTGCGCTAACTGATATCTGATGCCCAGTGACTAAAGTCCAGAACCTCATGTTCTCTGATCTGCTCGCGATAGCGTACGCTACACCAAAAACTCAGCGTGCGCTACTACACCATTAGCGTACGCTAATATCCATTCATAGCGTACGCTATGAATTATTCCAAATCAGTCCAGTACCCAATGGACTCTGCCTGATCGACCTTAGCGCGCGCTATACTGCTAGCATAGCGTGCTCTATCCGAACTCACTAGCGCGCGCTACTTACCATTCGTAGCGTGCATGTTGGCCACTAAGTATACTGGATATAGCTTGGAAAGTGTTTTAAACAACAAGCTGTACTGTTTATAAATCTGAGTGCGTAGCGGAAGTCTTAAATACAGTAAGTTGCTGAGGATACAGCAACTCGATATGCATAGTATACTTAAATTATCACAGTTATTAAAACAATAAAGGCAGAAGGTAAATAACACAATATTTAAAGTGGTTCAAGGTAAAACCCTCTACGTCCACTGGTCCTCCACACAGGAGTACAAAGTTTATTATAATTACTGCGTACACAACTACGTAATTATAACAACACTCAATCAATATATCGTTCACACAGATTGATATAAAGATCTTAGCTTTCAACCGTTTACACTGATTGGTTTGAGCTAACACTTGACTGGCTTCTTCACACACAGTTCTGAAGCTTCGTCTTCTTCGATGCAAGTCCTTCACACACAGTTCGGGAGAAGCAAAGATTACTCAGTCCACACAGGGCTGATATAGATTTGTTCAAGGATAGAACAGGGTTGAACAACAACTATGACTTTCTGGGCTATAAGTTGATGATGTGTTGTTCAAGGTTTGAGCACTGTATATCTCTTATATCTGAATAGCAGAAAGCTTGGGGAGATATGTTTTGCTCTGAATATTTCTTGTAAGCTTGATCGTTTGTAAGTCGTTCAGTAGTTTATGATCTTCAAACTCTGGAGATATATATAGTCTCTGAAATATATCCATTTGAAATCTATCCGTTGGGCAAGATTCTGCGACAACAGACATTTGACTGAGATCCGGATATTGCGGGATTGTGAAGATTTTCTGACTTACAGTATTTAAATACTTTATCCTTTAGTATTTAAATACTTCTTTATCAATGGGGCTTGACTTCTAGCGAATATTGAAGATTCCTTCTTGTCCTGTTGAGAGCTGTATGGAAGGATCACTGTATTGATATTCGAGACAGCTTCCATACTTTAGCTTTGCGGGACTCTTTGCTGTATGTTAGGTTCCACTGTATGCTGGATCTACGAGAGGTCTTCGATACAGGTTGACACTTTTGATCAGCTTTTTGATACAGTTTGCTTACTGTATGCTGGATTGGCATATTGTCAAAACATCTTATCACCACTTCTCGATACAGGGATTGTTTATCCTAACTGTTTCAATATCGGGTATTGTTATCCCAACAATTTACCCCTTTTTGACATTTTGCTAAGACTTAAATCTTTCAAGCCATCTTGATGATGCCAAAACCTTCTTCATGAAGCTAATTACCTTCTTGATGACTTCGGGCAGATATCTTGGTCTTGTGTCGAATGATCTGGCTTTCAGCAACTTAGACTAATTTATGAAATGCTCGCAGGCGAGCTCGATACAACTAAGAGTTTTTATAGCTTAAGCTTATGATTGGCGCGCAGGCACAATCTTATAATGTATTCTAGATGCATACAACTGAATCTATGAACTGTTCGCAGACAAGTTCGTACAACTTAATTTTTAAACAAGTTTCTATACTTGTGATTAATTTCAGCAATTAAATTTAAATTACGTAATCATACATTAACACAGTAGATTACGAGTTGTAATCTTTCAAGACAGGCAAATATTTTATTGATACTGAAACAATGATTACAATATTTTGTTGTTTTGAAAACATAATTACAAACAAAAATACAAGGAATTTAACTCCTATAATCTGAGTGTCTCCATGGCCTTTTGTCGGGATCGTTCTCGGTTCCATGCCACCAATGCTGTAGGGAATCACTTCCTCGATCTAAGTAGATTGCTCTACCATCATATGATTTGTTGAAAGCGAGAATCCAGTCCTCTTGATGGGTAATCCGATCTCCTCGTCTATGTTTGGACTTCATTTCTTGTTGGAGAGGAATCTTTCCTTCTTCTAACAACTTTGTAAATTTATCCGTAGCCTCCGCTAAGGTTTTATATCCTTTGAAGATGGCGGATTCCCTGACGAGTTTTGCAAAATATCTTTCAGTTCATTTCTCCTCCATTGCTTCACTTCTTCAGTAGTGGGATGGCGATTGGCTGGCAGACGAATTTCAGAAGTCCTTTGGATCATCTTTTGCCATGGGACGCTGGGATCATGGAACTCAGGTCGAGAACCTGAAATCCTGTATCCTTGAGCGGGTGTAGCCAATTTGTTTAGTTCTTCAGTAATGCTGTCTTGAGCAGCATTGAACTCTCTTTCATGCTGAAGCCTCGTTCTCCTCGCGGCTTCTCTCGCTTCTTACCCCTTTTTGGCATCATCAAGGTATGATACCTTTTTATCAAGACGTCCCAGGATCTCCAGAGAGGCATCCTGTTTTGTCTCAATATGTGACATTCTCTCAACAACGGAGGAGAGCACCTGCGACATATCTTTGATGTTCTTGTCATGGGCGCGCAGTTGAGTACCGGATTCGATCATAGCTGATGCTGTCTTGGCCTCGGACACATGTAGATTGGATTGCTCTTCACACAGGATGTTCTCCTGTTTTTCTTGTAATTGGCTCAGGGCCTGCTTGAAGACATGTGGCAGGACAGTGAAGGCTTCCACCACTCGGTAGACTTAATGCTTCAGTCCAGTCATTTCTTCAACGGCAGATGTGTGCATCCAATCCAGAGCCTTTTCTACTGAGTGTAGAGCATCGATTGCGTCCTAAATAAAGACAGTTTGGAGGCCAAGAGCACGTAATCACTCTTTTCTTGCTGTAGTGCGGGGAGATTATGGCTGGGCGAAGTCCTCGACTCCATTTAACCTTCTCAAATTCACATCAGGGTGTGAAGTGAGTTATACATCCTCAGGTATAGTACCGTCTTCGGATTCCAAGACGGTTGATGGGGCGGGAGCAGCTGATTCGGGTTCGGCAATAGGGGGTGCGACATCCTACTGTGTCGAAGGGATTTCTGTAGACATGGATACAGGAGGGACTGATTCCTCCTGGTGTCTCTCAGCATCCGCCTGTTCCGGCAGAGGGACTGATTCCTCTTGCTGGAAAGCACGTGATTCTTCTTCTTCGGCGGCAACAGCAGGCTCGGGTGCCTGTTGCAAAACATTTTCTTCTTCCTCGACATGAGGGTCTGAATCCTCATTGTCAGGAACATTGTATTGCTGTGGCGAAGGGGACGATTGATGGGTGGATGTCCCTTCATCATTCTTGACTTGGAAGACTTCTCTTTCCTGAGCCTCCTCACGGCTCATTCTCAGACCTGCCTGAAAGGCATCTTCGTCGTCATCTCCGTCGTGGTCTTATTTTGGACTTTTGGGAGATTCCTCGGACTTATCCTTTCCTTTCCATCTGGCCTCTGATTTGAACAAAAGATGGCTTTCAATTATCTCTTTGCAGCATAGATTATCCCATTGGATCACGGCTTCAATTTATTTGGAGTCCGTAACTTCCAACACGAATTTTTCTTCATTGCTCCACTCGCTCCAGTTGTATAGGGTATCGTATGGAGCTAGCCTATAGATTTTCCATTGAAGAAACATTTCATAGGCCTGTTCAATTTGCACAGAAAGAAGGGTTTTATTGATAATAGTGTCCGGGGAGGGACTTCGTACAACGTTTGTGTCCGCTGTAGCGATTGGTTCCTCTACAGGTGTGGAAGCCTATATCGGAGAGAGATATCGATCAGGGGTTGGTACCATGGTGGGAGATGGATCCTCAACGGGTGTGGGAGCCCGTATTGGAGAAGTAGCATTTGGCTCCGAAGGGGCAGCCGACTCGCTAGAGTCTTTCAAGTTGGCAGATGTCCTCGTTTCCGTCGTTGCCGCTAAGGGCTCGGGATCTACTGTTGATACAGTAGCGGGCATCTCTTCCACAGGGGTTGGACCCTGGGGTAGTTGATCAGTGGGTTACGCCACGATAGGAGCATCCTCGGAGGGTTCTATAGCTTTAACTTTAGTAAGCCTCCTTAGCTTCCTTTTCGGCTTCTCAGCAGCAACTGGTGTCTTGCTGTGAGATCTTTTTAGTTTCTTTGAAGAGTCAACAGTCTGGGACTTCGAAGAAACATCTCTCGGATCGACAGACAAGTGCATTCTTCAGACGTATGGTTGGTTGGCGATCAGGGTGCTCTGGTTAAAGGCCGAAGGCTTGACGCCTCCTAAATAGATCCGGGAACTTATTTTCTTCGCCTCTGCTGTTTGTGAAAGACCGCACTTCGTCAAAATGTGGTTTAGAAACAAACCAAACGATTTCTTTTGCGATGCATGTTTTGACACCTCTTCCTGCAGACACTTCAGAATAATCTGACACCAATTGACCTTTTCATGGGTCATAATTGCTACCATCATCCTAAACCTAAGATTTGTGCACATCTCAAAGGCACCTGTGCGATTCTCGATGATACGACAACAAAAGTCATGCAAGTACACGAAGGGCAAACATAAATTTTTCTTGTGATAGGTAGTGTGAACAGATTCAACCAAAGCTGAGCTGGTGAACATGCCATAGTACTCGGTCAACAGCTCTTGAGACCCAAAAGTCTAAAGGTCTTCCATAGTCAGGCCATCAGCGGGCAGCCTAAAGATTTTCTGGAGAAGTTGTTGGTTGACGCATATTTACACTCCGCGAATGACGGCGGTGATGTCAGCGACGTGGCCTCCCTGGGCCAGCGACAGAAAGCAGACGGCAGCATTGAGGTAGAAGTCTTCAACCAAATGAATGTCGTATTTCTCGGCGGTGTGGCTCCCAAGGCGGTAAAGGCCTTGCTGATGGATTCTGGTGATGACGAACTCCATGGATTCGACGTCATCAGTTTCAGCGTGAATTCGCTCGATAACGACAGATCTGGAGAAGATTCGTCCATCAATGATGTTCGAGGCTTTCTTCAGAGTGGACGCCATTGATGAATCTCAAGAAAAGATGAAAAGATTCAAGAAGAATATGCAGTGAAATACAGAAAAACTTGTAGGCTGAATTGCTTGAGTGCTCTTAAAAAATGGAGAAGGCGTAAAGGGTCTCAAATGGCATTTGCAGTCCTTTTATAGTAGGCGGCGAAGAAGGGTTTTTAGAGAACAAATGGTCAGATTTAAGGGATGGTAACCGGCGTTTGAAATGAATGGTCACGATGGACTGAGTGTAACTGGTACACTTATCTGTTGAATTTTAAAACAGGAGTGGGTCCCACTTCTGACATTTGTTATTACCCTTAATGCCTCAAGTGTCCAGATGTCGTGTAAGGCATTTAATGTAAATTACGTTTGACATGAAAACAGGGCACGTGGACAAAAATTATTTTTAAAAGGAAATATTATAATATATATAATGAATCGAATTCCGATAGCATGTGCTGTATCCGCGACGATATAGCGTTCCCCCTTAAAAGGTACATATAGGTTTCAATTCCATACAACAACTTTTGGATTAATGCTGTATTCATGGGTCATACTGTATTCCCCCTTAATTATTGCACACGTCAGCGGTAGGATGATTCATATTGATTTGTTCCCTACAGTTATGTATTGAAGGCTCTGAGTGTACAGATAATTAATAGTGGATACTGTATTCTTGGGTCTTATAGCATTCCCCCTCAATTGTTGAATAAAAACAGTAAATACTTATAGGGAGTCATGCTGTAGCAATCCCAATTCTTGTCGAAGCATGTTGAATCTTGCTGTGTCGAGAGGCTTGGTGAAGATGTCGGCCAACTGAATATCTGTATGAACTTTTTCCAGCCGAACATCCTTGTTCTCGACATGATTCCTTATGAAATGATGCTTCATGTTGATATGCTTAGTGCGCGATTGCAATACAGGGTTGTGCTTGATTGCAATTTCACTCGTGCTATCGCACATGATTGGCGTTTCCTTGGATTCAATCCCATAATATGACAATTGTTGCTGCATCCAAAGAATCTGCATACAGCAACTACCAGTAGCATAGTACTCTGATTCAGCCGTGGAAAGTGAGTTTGCCAATTGCTTCTTACTGAACCAAGAAACAAGTCTAGGTCTAATAAAGTGACAAGTTCCACTTATACTCTTCCTATCTAGCTTGCAGCCTCCGAGATCCGAGTTGCTGTATCCAACTAAATCGAATCCGCCTTCTTTAAGATACCACAGTCCTACATCGACTGTTCCTTTAATATACTTCAGGATACGTTTAGCTGTATTGAAGTGTGATTCCTTGAGTGCTACTTGATATCTCACACACACTCCTACAGCAAACTGGATATCGGGCCTGCTAGCCGTTAGGTATAGGAGAGAGCCAATAAGCTTCCTGTAGAGTGATTGGTCAACCGGCTTTCCGGCTTCATCAGCACTAATTTGCACGGAAGTGCTCATGGGGGTTGACGATGATTTGGAAGTGTTCATTCCAAATTTGTTGAGAAGCTCCTTGCTGTATTTTTCCTGGTTGATGAAAATCCCTGTAGGCAACTGCTTTACCTGCAAACATAGGAAATAACTAAGTTCTCCCATCATACTCATTTCAAATTTACTTTGCATGAGATGAGAGAACCTTTGACATAAAGCAAGATTAGTTGAACCAAATATAATGTCATCTACATAGATTTGAACCATTATAAGGTCATCGCCTTCCTATATTTTGAACAATGTCTTGTCCACAACACTTTTCTCAAATCCATTATCAGTTAGATACTGGGATAGGGTTTCATACCATGCTCTAGGGGCTTGCTTAAGTCCATACAGTGCTTTCCTCAGCCTGTATACTAGATTGATTCCGTCTGTGTTGGCAAACCCTGGTGGCTGTTCAACATAAACTTCTTCGGCAAGGTCTCCATTTAGGAATGTACTTTTGACGTCCATTTGGTATACAATGAAGCTCTTATGGGCGGCAAAGGCTAAAAATATCCTAATGGCTTCTAGTCTGGCTACAGGGGCAAAAGTTTCATCGTAGTCTATGCCTTCTTCCTGTCTATATCCTTGTGCGACTAGTCTGGATTTATTCCTTATAATTAATCCATTTCGATCCTTCTTATTTCTAAATACCCATTTGGTTCCAATAACTAATTGATGCGTAGGTCTGGGTACAAGATACCATACATTGTTTCTCTCGAAACCGTTAAGCTCTTCTTCCATAGATGTTATCCAATGAGAATTATTAAGAGCTTCTATGGTAGAAACAGGTTCGGACTGGGCTAAGAATACAGCAATAGTGCACATATTGAGTCTTCTAAGCTCGGATTGAGATTTCCATTCAGGGAATGGTGATATCTGACTATCTAGTTCTTCTTGTACACACAGTACATTTCCTTGTGTATTCTGTATTCTCCTACGAGTAGAAACACCAGCATTAATGTTTCCAATGATCATCTCTTACGGGTGATCTCTCTACCATCTTCGGTTGGGTTCTAATTCAGGGTCCCGTACTGTATCTTGAGTTGCTGTAGATACATCTTCAGCTTGTACAACATCGGCTTTATCTACGTTGATTCTTAAAGCTGCGGGGTTGATTTCTAGGTCAACAACAGGTTCTATGAGAGTTGGTGGATCTAAGATGGAAAGTTGTTGGATGGTCTGAGTAACAGCTTCTACTCATGTAGGGTCATGGTGAGGTTCATCGAACACTACATGAACTGATTCCTCAATCGTCAGCTTCCTTTTATTAAAGATCCTGTAATCTTTGCTGACAGAGGAATATCCTACAAATATTCCTTCATCCGACTTCTCATCAAAGGTTCGAAGTTGATCCTTCCCAATGTTCAACACATAGCACCTGTATCCAAAAATGTGAAAATATGAAACTAACGGAGTTTTGTTGTTCCATACCTCGTATGCTGTTTTGTTGTGGTGCTTGTTGACGATACAGCAGTTTTGAGTGTAGCATGCTGTATTGGTTGCTTCACCCCAGAAACGCTGTGGCAACTTGCTTGCGGCAATCATTGTCCTTGTTGCTTCTTTCAGCGTCCTATTCTTTCACTCAGCAACACCATTTTGTTGAGGTGTACGGGCAGCTGAGTATTCGTGTTGTATCCCATTTTCCGAACAGTATTGCTCTATAAAGTGATTAGTAAATTCTGTACCTCTGTTGGAACGAATGGACACGATACTCGATCCTTTTTCATTTTGAAGCTTTCTCAGGAGCTCGGGCAGCTTTGATGTTGTTTCCTTCTTCTTGCTTAAGAAGATTGTCCAAGTATACCTGGAGTAATCATCAACAAGAACAAGAAAATATTTCTTACCTCCCAAACTTACCGGGTCTACAGGACCATAGAGATCTATATGTAGCATTTCCAACACTCTGTGGGTTGAGAGGTAGGATTTGCTCTTCAGGGTGGACTTGATTTGCTTGCCTTTTTGACATGGTCCACAGACACTGTCTTTTTGGAATGATACATTCGGCAATCCTCTAACGAGTCCCTGTCTTGAGAGCTTGTTGATCGTCTTGAAGTTGACGTGTGACATCCTCTTGTGCCATAGCTAGCTTAGATTTGCAGTGCCTTTGGCAACGAAATAGGAATTGTGGAGCTCGTAGGCTTCTAGTCAGCAATATACATATTACCTGATCTGCTTCTTGTGAGCACAACTTCTTTGGTCAGGATGTTCTTGACTCTACAGTGATCTATATAGAATATCACCGAGAACTGTTTGTCACAGAACTGGACAATACTAAGTAGATTGTACTGTAAGCCTTCAACATATGCAACATCGGTGACCTTAAATTTTCTTACAAGAAGGTTTCCTTTCCCTCTTGTTCTTCCTATAGATTTATCACCGAAGCACACTTTTGGACCGCGACCTTCTACGAAATCTGATAGCTTGTTTTATCTCCGGTCATGTGCCGAGAGCATCCACTATCTCCGTTATGCTGAGGTGTTCTGGGAGGAGTAAGTTGTGAAACAATTCCACAACTCCTAAGATGATCATCAAACTCTTGGCTCAAGTATTCGCCACCTCGATCCGATCGAAGGGCTTTAATTTTATTTCCAAGTTGATTATGTACTTCATTCTGGAATATTTTGAACATTTCAAAAGATTCATGTTTATACTTCATAAGATTAACATATCCATATCGGCTAAAATCATCGGTGAATGTAATGAAGTATTGGTATCCGCCTCTGGTATGAGTGCTAAGAGGTCCGCATACATCAGTATGTATTAGGCCTAACAGATCACTAGCCCTTTCTCCATGACCGGTGAAAGGATTCTTCGTCATCTTGCCCAATAAACAAGATTCGCATGTCCCATATGATTCATAGTCAAAAGAGTCTAAAAGTCCATCATTATATAGTTTAGAAATGCGTTTCTCGTTTATGTGACCAAGTCGACAATGCCATAAGTAAGTCGGATTAGAATCATTGAGCTTAGGTTTCTTGGATGTAATGTTATAGACTTCGAAAGTGTCGGACTCATCTAGATCAATATTGTAAAGGCCAGTATATAACTTTGCAGTACCATAAAGCAAGTCATCAAAGAAAATACGAATGATCTTATTCTGAATAAGAAAACTGTAACCTTCACAATCTAATGTAGAAACTGAAATAATATTCCTATTCATAGCAGGAACATAATAGCAATTGTTCAAAACTAACAAAATCCCATTGGGTAAAACTAGATCATAAGTTCCTACGGCTAGTGCAGCAACTCTTGCTCCATTGCCGACTCTTAGATCCACTTCCCCTTTCTTCAGATCTCTACTGCTTCTCAACCCCTGCACATTTGTATAAATGTGAGATCCACATCCAGTATCTAATACCCAGGAGTTAGAGGTAGATAAGTTAACTTCTATAACAAATATACCTGTGGCAGTCTCACCGCCCTTGGTACGCTTTAGCTCTTCCAAGTAAATCTTGCAATTTCTTTTCCAGTGTCCTGGTTTATTGCAATGATGGCAATTTCCATCTTTGGGAGCTTTAGCCTTGAAACCTGGCCTAGTAGGGTCTTTAGATTTGGCAACTTTTGCCTTACCCCTGCCCTTGCCTTTGTTCTTAAAGGATTTACCTTTGCTGACCATCAACACATGGCTTGGTTTCTTCTTAATATTCTGCTCAGCCGTTTTAAGCATCCCATGCAGCTCAGCAATGGACTTCTCCATCTCATTCATATTATAGTTCATAATGTGTTGTGCGGCGATTAATACGCCTCGATGGCGATCGGCATAATGATCAGAGAGCCAACCATAGAAGACATACTCTGGGCAAACACCCAGCAGTCGGCACCCGCGGCGATCGTCTTTTGGTATCTAGCGATCGTCTTTTGGTATCTGGTGATCGTCTATGATGTCCAACTAGAGACGATCGCCTCGTGCCACGTATGAATCCAACATCCGTCAAATTCGTCGAAGACCGAATCTTGGACGGTGACCCACGTGCAGATCCACAAAGGGCACCGACAGATAAGACCTTTGACCCCAGCCTGTCACCTACCTCACCTACCGACAGGGCCGCCGAAAGGTACAAAGTGGGTCCTTCCCGGACAGCGACTCAGGATGCGTGCAGGCTTCTCATTGGCTCACACAGCTGGCCGCCAGCAGCAGCCCCAGACTTTAAGGGAATAGCCCCACGTGACGGGACGATCGGCCATCATATTATAATATAGAAAACGGCGGTCGCCCGCGATCGCCGGAGAGGTCCCAGCAACCTTGTCTCCTATAAATAGGAAACTCACAACAACGGCCAAGGAGAGGCTGATATTACCGTGAATACAGTGCAAAAACATACAGAGAGAGAATCAAAGACTCATCTGGCAATTACTTACACATTCCTAGTGATATTCATACACACTTACATTACATCCAAAGCAAGAACTCACAGATCTTCATATCTGGTTCTTCCGGCAATCTACACGCTCTACAGCTTAGATAACTAGAAATCTTTACACCCATTGTAATAGATTCTAGCATTAATACTTGTACTCCACAATATATTTATTAATAACATCTCGCGAGAGCATTCAAGCCCGGAATTAACAACCCCGGCAAATCTTGTGTTATTTATTTCCCCGCGGAAGTGTTCTCGCATTTGTTTGTTACTCGATCATTCCAGTAATACTATCTCTGGATAATATTTTGGGTAACAACAATTGGCGCTAGAAGAATGGGATTCTAAAACCTTCATTTTTATTCCTACCGTCTCGAAGAACACTCACTGTTCTCCAGACATATACTTGAAGAAACACTCAATGTTCTTCAATAGAAAAGCCTTCAGAAAAATGACGTATGCTACGACCTCCAAGAGAGCCGCCCTGCGATCTGCCGGAAATCTCATTCTAGCCCGGACCGAATCCCATCCCACGGCGGAAGGTGACCACGACGACGCTAGGCTCTCACTCCCACCCCCGAGGGACGGTCCTAGCCTCTCACTCGATCAGTTCCAGACCGTGGAACAGAGTGAGGAGGATATAGCCATCCTCAGGGAGCGACGGAGGGCATGCGACTCGCCCACCATCACTCCGTCAGCCATCCGTCGGGCAGGAAAACGGAAACTCAAGGGGATCTATGTTGAGAAATCAACAAAAAGCCCCGAAGCGCGGGAGAAAGCTCTCGTCAGGTGGGATGACTCCGGCTTCAGCCGCCTGGGAAGCGATCCCTCATGGCGACCCGGGCACTCGGGCCCCAGCCGGGCGACATCAGAGTCTGAATCCTTTACCAAGAGTTCGGCATATCCAACTCCCAGGAGACAAGCTGGTCAGCGGGCCCCCGCTCGCCCAAGAAATGAACCCATTGGCAGGGAGCTCGTCATTCACCACGGGGCCAGGGGATCAGTACACGATCGCCTTGGCTCGCGCTCTGGGAGCCAATCGGCGAGCAGTCAGGCAACGGCGATGGCCGCCATGCAGCACCAGCTCGACGAGATGAAGGCGCTCCTGGAAACTGGGGCAGGTGCCAGGAGATCGATCGCTGGTCCAAGTGAACCACTCACGGTTCAGATCGAGCTTGCCCCAGTCCAACCAAAGATCGCTCCCCCACAAACACCTCTATATGAGGGGAGATCGGATCCGGAGACCCACTTGAGTAAATTCCGGATCTACATGACCGGATTCGGAGCATCAGATGCGACCAAGTGTCGAATGTTCCCATTAACTCTGGGCGACCTCGCCCACAGGTGGTACATCTCACTACCACCTCGCTCAATCAATTGCTTTGAGAAACTGGCGAACGACTTCACGTCGTACTTCGCCGCCAAAGTCGCTCGCCCTGAAGGCCCCCACCGCATGATGAAAATCAGGCACGGGTAGGACGAATCAAATTAGGATTACATCGACCGGGTAGACGAGATAGTCCTCACCGGTGATCCCGTCAGCGACGAGATCGCTCTCTACTCAGTCCTGGGGGGATTCTGTGGCCACTCACCCATGTTCAGGCACCTCACTAAGGACATCCCCCCGACCTACTCGGTCTTCCGCATCAGAGCCGCCGATTTCTTGGCCAGGCAAAGGATGCTCTCCCTCCGCTTAGGCGAGGGATCTGCCGGAGAAGGGAAGGCGCTGTACCACGTCCAGAAGAAGGCGGTCGCCAAGCCCATAAAGGCAGTCGCCAAGCCGCCTGGTGAGTTCAAAGCCTTCGAGGATGTAGAGGTTCACCTTCTCCACAACCTCAACTTATCTCCGGCTCACATCTTCAATGCGATCAAGGGGCGCGAGTGGCATTCCAAACCAAAGCCAATAAGGGACCACGGTCATCTAGACCGCAGCAAGTTCTGTGCCTACCACAAGAGTCCCGGCCACAACACTAGCCAATGCCGCGACCTCCTCAGACAACTCTGGCGACTGTTTGAGGACGGCAAATTGGACAACTTGGTCACCAAGCCAGAACCTAGGGCAGGGAGGACCGGAGGGCGCGAGCGCCGACAAAACGAAAGGACCCCTCCCAATCCGGTCGCCAGGATCGAACATGAGCCGGAGTACTCTGATGAATCGATCCCTCTGATGAACCCTGGCAGTCGGATCAATATGCTTCAAACAGGAGGTGGAAACCTCGGGGGCCTTTCCCCGGTTTCCACCATGTCAAACAGGTAGCGAAAGGCCGAACTGAGAGCGTTCGCCGGGGTCCATGTCGTGGTACCTCTAGAGCCGACCATCTCTAGAGATGCGCTCACCACCTTCTCCAACAAGGATAGGGAGGGAGTACAATGCCCCAAAGAGGATGCATTGGTGATCTCTGCTTGTATCCTTGGGAAGATGGTCGACCGCGTGCTGGTTGACAATGGGAGTTTCTGCAATATAATATTCAAATCCGCCCTGGACCAGCTCGGCAACTTGACCAAGTTCATCAAGGCGTTCGACACCGTGCTTCAAGGGTTCGGCGACAGCACAGTCCAAGCCTACGGAAGGATCAAGCTCTCTGTCGAGCTAATATGCTTTTACGATCCCAAGGTTAGGATTACTAGGAACCTAAATTTTGTAATCATAGATAGGCCCAGCATCTATAATGGGTTCCTAGGTCGCCCCTTTCTAGAAACCTTTGAGGCGGTCGCCTCGTCTTTCTTTTACTATATCAAATTCCCCACTGCCGATGGGACCGCTTGCATCAGAAGGAGATCAGCTAATGGCAAAGAAATGTTTGAACTACTCCTATGTCGTAACTGCTTTCAATACTTCCCATGATATGTTTAACATTGGAACGATCGACGATCAACCCATGGAGATCGACGAGCCAAGCACATCGTTCCAACCCGACTCAGAGGACGCCATCTCGGATCAATCAACGGACGACATCGAGCCAAGGATCGGTTTCGAGCCAAGTCTCGACATCGATCCAAGGATCGAGTCCGGAAATCGTTCCAAACGAGAGGCGACCGTCCCCGTCGAAGAGTTGGAGAGTATAACGATAGATCCGGCTCATCCAGAACGGGAAGTACAGATCGGCGCAAAGATCGACTGCGAATTAAAATGGGATCTGATCAATTTGCTACGTAAGCACATCGTAGTCTTTGCCTGGTCGCATCAAGATATGGTTGGCATAAGTCCCGAGCACGCTTGCCACTATCAAAAGATCGACCCGGCAATGAAGCCTGTTCACCAGAAACGTAGGAAATTCGGTCCCAAGAAATACGCGGCGCTCGACATAGAAGTCCAAAAGTTACTCAACAACAAATTAATCGGAGTAGCTACAGACGAACCACAATGGGTCGCCAATGCGGTGCTCGTCAAAAAGCTAACTGGCTCCTGGAGATTATGCATCGACTTCACCGACCTCAACGCGGCATGTCCAAAATATCACTTTCCGATGCCTCATATTGATCGCTTGGTCGATAGTACAGCAGGCTGCGAAATGATGTCATTCAAGGATGCCTTCGCCGGATACCATCAAATCCCAATGGCGGAGAAATACAAAAAGCACACTCTTTCCACACGGAAAAGGACATATACTTTTGGGTCCGAATGCCGTTCGGCTTGAAGAATGCGGGGGCAACCTACAAGCGTATAGTCAACAGAATGTTCGCTAATCAGATCGGCAAGACCATGGAGGTCTAAATTGACGACATCGTGGTCAAAAGCCTCAAGAAGGAAGATCACCTCAATGATCTCACCGAGACGTTCGCCATCCTCGAGAGGTTCAACATGAAACTGAACCCCAAGAAATGCAACTTCGGGGTGGGCTCCGGAAATTTACTGGGGCACATCGTGAGCCAAAGGGGGATCGAGGCAAACCCCACCAAGATTCAGGTGATCCTCGACATGCAGGAGCTGCGGAACGTCAAGCAGGTGCAGCGACTCACAGGCTGTCTAGCCGCACTCAACCGTTTCATATCTCGGCTCGGAGATAAAAGCAAGCCTTTCTTCATGACCATAAAGAACAAGAAGTTCGTATGGACGAAGGAGAGTCAAGTAGCATTCGCCAAAATCAAGGAATATCTATCCAACCCCCAGATCCTGGCAAAGCCGATCCCCGGTGAAAAGCTATTCCTCTACCTGGCAGCCTCGGAGGTCGCGCTAAGTGCTGTTTTAGTACGAGCCGAGGGCAGACCCACTTGCCGATCTACTATGTTAGTCAAGCGCTCCATGACACAGAAACACGTTATACACCATTGGAGAAGATCGCCTACGCTCTAGTCATGAGTGTTCGCAAGCTGAGGGCTTACTTCTTCGAACATCAAGTGGAAATCCTAACAACTCTACCTCTAAGGCAAGTTCTACACCGACCGGACACCAACGGGCGACTCCTCAAGTGGTCACTGGAGATCGCCCAATACGGTATCATATACGCTCCTCGCACGGCGATCAAAGGCCAAGCTCTGGCAGACTTCGTGGTAGAATTAACATTCCCTCACAGTCCAACCCAGATCGGCCGACCTGCCTGGAAGCTATATGTGGATGGCTTGGCGACCAATTCGCGAGCAGGGGCAGGGATTGTCCTCATCAGTCCCGATGGGCAAAGTTTCACAAATGCTGTGCCTTTCAGATTTCGCGCGTGTTGTGTCAAGATTTATTCATCTCGACAGGCGATCGACTAGAAGGCCGAGCGACCGAGTACACAACCAGTTAAGCTATGGCGGACTCGCCTAAAGCGAAGATACCAGACCGCCTTCAGGCATCTAGCGATCGACTCCCAAGGCGATAGCCCTTCGCCGTTCAGCGACCATCTCTGATATCCGACCTAAGACGATCGTCCTACGCCACCTTCTGAAACCATCGTCCGTCCAAGTCCACGAAGACTGAGTCTCATAGCAGCTCCCATGTGCGTGTCCCCAATAGCCGCCGCGATTCCCGGATCGTTGACCATAGCCTGGCACCACCTCATCACCTACCGACAAGCCCACCGAAAGGTACAAGGTGGGGCCGCCCGTGACAGCGACTCGGACGCGTGCAGGTTTCTCATTGGACCGCACGGTCGACTGCCAGCAACTCCTGCAGACTTTGAAGGGACAAGCCCATGTGCTAAAAGACGATCGCCCGCTTATTATAATGCAGCAAATGCGATCGCCCAGCATAGAAAAATGCTATAAATAGAGAACCTACAACTACCGAAAAGGTTTTCAGGAATTATTCATTCAGTTGGCAATTCATTACAAGCAGTTCAGAGAAAATATATACAAACATACACAATCTCAGGCTCCCGGCTTTCTCACCGGAATCTACCTCAGGATTTCTCTCTCAGCACCTCTCAACCAGAAGACGGTCGGCAGAGTCAAGAAATCTCCACAGGTCAGATTCACAAGCCCCGGAGCTCAAACCAACAGCTTATACACGCCGTGAGAGGCGATCGACCTCTCACCGCCATCACAACTCATCAACATTGTTACAAGAACTCACAGAGCATCACATCTGGTTCTTACGGCAATCTACACGCTCACAAGCTTAGATAACTAGAATCGTTACACTCACTGTAATAGAATTCTAACATTAATACTTGTATCCCTGAATATTCGTATTAATAACATCTCGTGAGAGCATTCAAGCCCGGGACTAGCAACCCCGGCAAGTCTTGTGTTATTTATTCTTTCCCACGGAAATGTTCTCGCACCTTGTTTGCTATCCATCCATTCCAACAATATCTATCTCCGGATAATATTTTGGGTAGCAACAATTGGCGCTAGAAGAAGGGGTTTAAACCTCCATTTTTATTACTACCGTTCCGAAGAACACTCACTGTTCTCGGGGCATATACTTGAAGTGACACTCACTGTGCTTCAAAGAAAGCCTTCAGAATCATGGCATCCACTTCTGCACCGAAGAGAGACACTCTCCAAACTGCCGGACACCGAGTCCCGGCTCAATCCGAGCCCCAGCCTATGGCGGAGGGAAGTCGCATGAATGCAAGACTCTCGATCCCGCATCTGAGGGTTGGTCCCAGCCTCTCACTCGATCAGATCCAAACTGCGGAGCAGATCGAGTAGGCTATGGCCATCCTAAAGGAGCGACAGAGAGCATGCGCAACTCCCGTTGTTACTCCCTAGGCCATCCGCCGCATGGGCAAACGGAAATTCAAGGGACTACTCGGCGAACGATCGTCAGAAAGCTCCAAGTCGCGAGAAAAGGCTCTCGCTAGATCGGACGGTTCCGTGTTCAGTCGCCTGGGGAGCGATCCATCATGGCGACCGGGGCAATCTGGCCCCAACCATGAGACGACAGATTCCGAGTCCGTCACCAGGAGTTCGGCCTACCCAACTCCCAGCCGAAGGCAGGTCAGCCTCTTGGCTCCCATTCCGAACGCCAGGGGGTCAGTATTTGATCGCCTCGGCTCCTGCTCTGATCGCCTAGCTGCGAGCAGCCAGGCCACGGCGATGGCTGCTATCCAACGCCAACTCGACGAGATGAAAGTACTCTTGGACACTGGGGCAAGCACCAGCAGGAAGATCGTCGGGCCGACCGAGCCACTCGCGGCCGACATCGAGCTCGCCCCCGTGCAACCAAGAATCACTCCTCCCAAAACGCCTCTATATGAAGGGAGGTCGGACCCCGAAACCCACCTAAGTAAATTCCGGATCTACATGACTGGATGTGGGGCCTCAGATGCAACCAAGTGCCAAATCTTCCCGTTAACATTAGGCGATCTGGCCCACAGGTGGTACGTATCGCTGCCACCACGATCGATCATCTCCTGTGAGAAACTGGCGACCGACTTCACGTCGTACTTCGCCTCCAAGGTCGCCAGATTAGAAGGCCCCCACTGCATGATGAAAATCAGGCAGGGGGAACACGAATCTGATGCGGATTACATCGACCGAGTGGACGAGATCGTCCTCACCGGCGAGCCCATCAGCAACGAGCTCGCCCTCTATTCAGCCCTGGGGGGATTCTACAGTCATTCCCCCATGTTCAGACATCTGACGAAAGATGTCCCCCCAACTTACGCGATCTTCCGCGCCAAGGCTGCCGACTTTCTGGCCAGGCAGAAGCTGCTCACCCTCCGCCTAGGCGAAGAAATGCCATCTTCTATCCGAAAGACGGCGATCGCCAAAACCAAGAAGGCGATCGCCAAGCCACCCGGAGATCGCAAGACCTTCGAGGACATGGAAGCCCATCTCCTCCACACATTCAACCGAACTCAGGCCCGCATTTACTACGCCATCAAAGGGCGCGAACCGCTTAACAAGCCAAAGGCAATAAGGGACCACGGTCATCTGGACCACAATCAATATTGTGCCTACCATAAGAGTCCCGGCCATAGCACCAACCAATGCCGCGATCTCCTCAAACAACTCTGGAAATTGTTCGAGGAAGGCAAGTTGGACAGCTTATTGGCTTAGCCGGAGCCCCTCCAAACTCCCAAATACGATCGCCCGAGTCAAACGTGAACAGGCTGAAAAGCTCATACGAGCCGACCCCTCGATCAACCTCGGCGATCGTATACTTCAATCAAGAGAAGGGAACCTCGGACGTCTCTCCCGATTTCCCACCTCATCAAATCAAAGGCTACTGCCTGAACGAACATTTCAAAACCGGAGGACTCGTTCGCCATCTACAGTTCATCATCTAACATGGTGGACTACGGAACGAGATCGCCTCCACCGCACAACGTACACCGTCGAAGGTCGGCATCTAACATGACGATCCAAGGTGGAAGAGTGCAGCCATGGTCCTGGTAGTCGATGGAACCGACTGCTTTGGCCATGAAAGGTCCCTTTGGGCCAAGATCGCCCGCCCTTCGTTTAAATACGAGGCCGGCGTAATCTGAGGGCCCTCCAAAACTAATCAGTGGACATACTCGCCCGCCCTCAAAGGTTCATCACCAAACATGGTGGACCCGGACAATGCGACGCGTCCCTACCCCCGTCTCAACGTACACCGTCGAGGGTCGCCATCTTCGTGGCGGCCCGAGGTGGAAGCAGAGCTAACAAGCCGCGGAAGTGGAGTTGATTAATCCGACGATGCCCCGCACAAGGAATCTTCCAGACCGAGACCGCACGCCCTTCGTTTAAATACGAGGCGAGGCGTAGCATTCGGAAGACCCTACCAATTAAGTGAGTCACGAGAACTAAGCCATCAGACGGAATGTCACTCGTGCATAAGACACGATCATGTAGGTCGGTCCATCGAACTCCGCGATCGTGCACGGCTCCTCAAGACCGAGATGGACGGATCCTTTCGAGGATTCGACAAACTTGAAGACCGCTCACTCAACGATTTATTTTCGTCCCCTTACTTTCACTAAGTGAACAAAAACAAGGGGGAAAAGAGTGCGGAGATATATTCATGGCGATCGTCCCTATTCCATTACATACGGCGATCGTCATTAGTCAGATGTTTGTGCAGCGATCGAATTTGTTGTATAAGTCATCTATACGAGTTTATCAATTCACGTAGACTTACGCTTACAGCAACCTCTCCTCACACATTTGTACAAAGTCAAGCAAAAGACTCAGAGTAGCAATCATTCAAATGACAAATCGAAGATCAAATATTCGTTTCATTGCTCATTATCTCAAAAGTACTTACAAGGTCGCCCGAAGGCTTAAGTACAAAAGGAAAGCTACAAGTTACAAGCTAATTGAAAACAATAAAAGAGAAGTGCCTCAGGCCCCTGCCTGGCCTTCGCCTTCAGCCCCGAGATCGGTCCGTGACCCCTCGCCTGCCTGCGGGGCAGCCTCCCCATCCTCCAGAGCATCAGGATGAATGAGGTTCACTGGGATCGGATACCAGCTTAGATCCACACCAATGTCCGCGAGATCTAAGATCGGCACGGAGAAGTCAGGGTGAAGAGGGTGCTCCAGTGCGTACGCCTTGAAATTGTCAGCTAAAGGGCCGACCTCCAATCCTCCTTTCTTAGCAACTCGGAGCGAGTCAGCGAACACCATATAATAGGCGAACTCACTAACGAACTCCACGTTACGAAAGGGACTGGCCTCGGTCGCCTCTTGCTTTCCCTTCAGTTCGGCCAGCGCCTGTTGCACGCCCTGGAGCTCGGCCTCCCTTGCAGCCGTCGCCCCCTTCGACTCTGCCAACTCGCTGGTCAGCCGTGCGATGGTCACTTTCAGACGATCGGCCTCCATCTCAGCAGCCTTTTGTGCCCGCACAGCATTGGTCATCGGGTCCCAAAAGCAATCGACCGTCACCCGGGATAGCTCGACATCTTTTCTCGCCAGCTCAAGTTCCTGGATCGTCCGCTTAGCAGCCACCAAAGAGTCCTTCTCCATCGCCACGATCTTGTCGGCGAACTCGGCGTTCTATTTTCGATCCGCCTCGAGATCCGCCTGCAAGCGAGCGGTGGAAGGACGCCCTTCGAACTCCTGCGCAGCTTGGACAGCCATCGTTGCCGTCTGAAGAGAGAGGGCGAGGACAGCCTGCATTGTACTCCCAGATCGCTGACGAGCGATCGCATCTAGATCGGTCGTCCAAGCCTTTGGTAGAGCAGAAAAGGCCCGGTTGACGTACTGCAGGATGTCGCAGGGTTGGCGAGGAGATCGGCTCGCCAAGAAGTCCACCACCATCGGTGGACATGTTAGATCAGCTCTACGGATCCTGTATCAGAACCACAAAAAGTTAACACATCTCCTACGCGAATAACCAGTTTCAACTCAGCAAGCTAAGCTTACCTCTCGGCTCTTTTAGGATCGCGGCCAAAATATGGCTTCCCACGAGGGGTCTCGGCCTCAGCGATCGCCATCTCTCGCAAAAAAGCCGCAGAGGGCGGCTCACTCTCCGGAGGAAGAACGGTGATCGGAGGCACGCCGATCGGCACCTCATTGGCAGGGGCAGAAATCGGCGTCTCTTCCGGCCTCGGCCTTTTGCGATTCATTCGAAGCCCTTCCTCTGGAACTCCCTCCTCAGCCACGATCGGCTCCACGCGAGGCTCCGCCTCCAGAATAATTGGCAGCGCAACAGGTGGGGCCCGAGACGACTTCTTGTGGCGGAGACGGCCCATAACTCCAGGATTCGACATGGCGATCTCCGGCGGGGGCTCCAAAAAGCGAAGAAAGCGAACCTCTACAGTTAAGACAATCGATCAACAGTTAGATAATTTCCTCAAGTAAGGCGATCGCCAAGAAAGTGAAGGTCGCAGAAACTCATACCTGGCACAGAGAGATGTCTCGGGAAACGAAATAGCCGAGCCGACAACAAACGAATCTCCTTATTGATCCGGTTAGCGTCAAGCTCGTCGTCCGACAAGCTCCGTATCTTCTCCCAGACAACCAGGAAGTCAAAGGGCAGCTCCTCGATCGCCGGGATATGAAAACCTGCAAAACCGAAATCAAATTAGATCAGTTCAGAACACATCCGAACAAAGGGAGAGTCTAAACCCTTACCGGGATTCCTCTCCCGAAACTCAGTGGGGATCTCCAGCTCGCCCGAAGGATTGTCGCTTGCAGAAGCCATCCACGTGCCGGCGACCCAGAACCACTTCGTCGGGTCGCCCCGCACCTTATTCGGGACTCCGAGGATTACCCGACCAGATCGGCCTTGAATATGGTGACCTCCGACCGACCCTTTCTGAACCGTCAGCTTGAACAAATGGTTCATCTCCGACGGCGATGGGAGGCGGTACAGGCGGTGACCGCCGAAGAGAGTGAGAGTGCAGATTATCTGGATCCAAGCGTTCGGCGTCAGCTGAAGTGGCGCCACGTTCCAAGCGGCCAGCAGGTGGGAGACAGCAAAAGATAGTGGGAAGCATAGCCCGGCCTCCATAATCGCCTCATTCACGGCGACCATACCCATCGGGGGTTGATCGGCACACTCATTCTCCGCTGGCGCAAATATTTCCACATCTGAAGGAACGTGGAACCTCGTCCTCCAGATGGCCAGATCTTTTCTGGTCGCCGAACTCCGGATTTGGCCAAGCGACCACAAAGATCGCTGCGCAGCCTGGTACTGCGACCGTTTGGCAAGCTGATAAGTGTAGGCGATCGAGTAATCCCAGAAATCGAACCTGGGAGACGGACCAGCCAACTTCTCCATAATCTCAGCAAAAGCCAGATAGGCCCGGCCGAAAGCACTATGCTGCTCCCAGTGGGCCCTAATCGACAGACCTCTCTCCATATGCGATCGTCTGTCTTCAGCGGCCGCCTCTTTAGCGACGTCATCCTCATTGAACAAAGCCTCGATTTCAGCAGGGTCAATTCCGGCCCGAATAGCCTCAGCGGCCGTCTCCAGATGGAAGTCAGAAGAAGGTCCACCCCGGACAGTCGATGTCCCGGCGGCGGAACTGGTGCCCACTCCATGAGATGATGATGTTCCAGCCATTCTCAAAGAAAGAAAAGAGAAAAGGATTTTTCTTACCCAAAAATGGAATCGATCGACGATCGGAAGTCGAATCTCTCAGAAACGTTCTTCAGCAAAGTCCTTCTTTCTCTAGTGGTAAAGTGCATAAGAGTTTTGACGCTGCGTCCTCACGTCCTTTTATAGGAGGTGAAAAGGACTCCTGTGCAATTAAGAAGAACCTCAGGGGTCGGAAGTGCAGCCGTCGCATTTATTGACTCCCTCGAGACCCGCGTATGTGTCTTTTCAAGGACGCGTCAGACGAGGAGTCATTAATGACCGTTGATATCCTCCAACAGAAGGCCGACACGTGCGCGGAGACTTTTCCACGCCCATTTGCCATTTCCCGCGCAGTTTAGCGGCCAACCAGGTCGTCCAAATTCAGTTTCAATCAGCTCAATGACGATCGCCAGTTCAGTAAAATGCAAAGACACTCGCCATAATTCAGCGATCGCCAGCAGAACCACCTCACCCCACGTTTCCAACGTAAGAGCGAGCTGGGGGGCAATTGTTGTGTCAAGATTTATTCATCTCGACAGGCGATCGACTAGAAGGCCGAGCGACCGAGTACACAACCAGTTAAGCTATGGCGGACTCGCCTAAAGCGAAGATACCAGACCGCCTTCAGGCATCTAGCGATCGACTCCCAAGGCGATCGCCCTTCGGCGTTCAGCGACCGTCTCTGATATCCGACCGAAGAAGATCGTCCTACGCCACCTTCTAAAACCATCATCCGTCCAAGTACACGAAGACTGAGTCTCATAGCAGCTCCCATGTGCGGGTCCCCGACAGCCGCCGCGATTCCCGGATCGTTGACCACAGCCTGGCACCACCTCATCACCTACCGACAAGCCCGCCGAAAGGTACAAGGTGGGGCCGCCCGTGACAGCGACTCGGACGCGTGCAGGCTTCTCATTGGACCGCACGGTTGACTGCCAGCAACTCCTGCAGACTTTGGAGGGACAAGCCCATGTGCTAAAAGACGATCGCCCGCTTATTATAATGCAGCAAAGGCGATCGCCCAGCATAGAAAAATGTTATAAATAGAGAACCTACAACTACCGGAAAGGGGTTCAGGAATTATTCATTCAATTGGCAATTCATTACAAGCCATTCAGAGAAAATATATACAAACATACACAATCTCAGGCTCCCGGCTTCCTCACTGGAATCTACCTCAGGATTTCTCTCTCAGCACCTCTCAACCAGAAGACGGTCGGCAGAGGCAAGAAATCTCCACAGGTCAGATTCACAAGCCCCGGAGCTTAAACCAACAGCTTATACACGCCGTGAGAGGCGATCGACCTCTCATCGCCGTCACAGCTCATCAACATTGTTACAAGAACTCACAGAGCATCACATCTGGTTCTTCCGGCAATCTACACGCTCACAAGCTTAGATAACTAGAATCGTTACACTCACTAGAATCGTTCCACCATCGCCTTCAGCCCGGTCACCTCCTCCTGCGAGGCCACATGCATCCGACGAGCCTCCTTCTCCTGGTCGCGACACCGATCGGCCACTTCCTTGGAGCGGCTCAGCTCCTGCTTCATCCGGTCGATATCCTGTTTAGCTCGTTTCGCCGTCTCTATGTACTCCTTCTCCATAGTCTGGATCCGGTTGGTGAACTCAATATTTTTGTTCCGGGCGGCCTCGAGGTCGCTATGGAGACGAGCATTAGAGGGTCGTCCCTCAAAATCCCTGGCGGCTTGGACGGCCATCGTCGCCGCCTGGAGAGTCAGGGCGATGGTCGCCTGCATGGCGTCTCCAGACCGCCGACGAGCGATCGCATCAAGATCGGTCGTCCAAGCCTTAGGCAGAGCGGTGATGGCCTTCTGGACGTAAGTAGGGACATCAAGGTACTTTTGCAAAGCCTTACTCGCCAAGAAATCCAGCACCATAGGCGAGACATCCGGATCAGCAAGACGGACCCTACAGCACAAACAAAAGAGACAAAGGAGTTAGTCTATACCTTACTCAAATTTCCTAACTCGGAAAGTTCGATCCAATCTTACTTGTTGACCAGCTCGGGATCGCGGCCAAAATAGGGCTTGCCCCGAGAAGTTTCTACTTCGGCTATCGCCACCTTTTTCAAGAAACCGCCCGATGACCTGGAGCCGGACGCCGAGGGCCTGGAGCCTGATCCCTCCACCATCGGAACAGCGGAGATAGGAGCCGCGGCAACCGGAGGCTCCAAAATAGACATGTCCGCCTCAGTAGTCGGCAGGGACTCCTCCGGCCTCCGCCTCTTGCGGTTGCGCTGGAGTTGTTCCTCTTCTTGAATTTCCGGCTCGGCGATCGACACCACAGTGGGCCTCACCGCAGGAATGGGGCGAGACGACGTCGCAGGAACACGACCAGTCTTCTTACCCTGATGAAGGCGACCGATGAGACCAGGGTTAGACATGGCGATCTCTTGTGGTGGCTCGACGAAGCGGGGAAAGTGAATCTCTGTCAAAGAAAAAATTCAGACAAGTTAAACACCTCTTTCAATCAGATGATCGTCAAGTAAAGAAGAGGAAGAAAAATTTATACTTGCAACCTTCAGATGACGGGGGAAGCGAAACAATCGAGCCCCCAACCGATGAAGTTCGTCACCGAGTGAGCGAACGTCTATATATTAGTCCGGCAAGGCACGAATCCGCTCCCAAACGATCAAGAAATCGAAGGGGAGATCGTCGATCGCTGGAACAAGGGATCCTGCAAAAAGGAAACGAAATTAGATCAGTTCAAGACATGCCCGATCAAAGGGAGACTTAAAACCCTTACTCGGATTCCTCTCTCGAAAATTGGTCGGAATCTCCAACTCTTCCTCCGGCCTATCACCCGATGTCGATCGCCACGCTCCGCCGACCCAGCACCATTTTTCCAGGTCGCCCCGGGTCTTGTTCGGCACACGAAGGACCACTCTTCCCATTCGACCTTGAATGTGATTACCGCCGATCGACCCTTACTGCGTAGCCAGTTTGAAGAGATAGTTCATCTCCATCGCAGAAAGGAGACGGAACAGCCGGTGACCGCCGAAGAGTGTCAAAGCACAGATGACCTGTAGCCAGGCGTTCGGCGTCAGTTGGAGCGGCGCCAAATTCCAGGCGATCAATAAGTAGGATATTGCGAACGGCAAGGGAAATCGCAGACCGGCCTCCATAATCATCTCACTAACAGCGACCAGACCCTCGGGAGGTTGATCGGCACATTCATTTTCCGAGGGCACGTGCAGGAAAACGTCAGAGGGAATATGATATTTGGCCCTCCAGCGGCTCAAGTCTTTCCGGGTCGCCAAACTCCGGATCTGACCGAGAGTCCACTGAGATGGGTCGGCGGCCCGAAACACCGTCCGCTTCACATGTTCGTAAGGATGAGCGGCCGAGTAAGCTTAAAAATCAAATTCTGGACAGGGTCCGGCGATCCCCTCCATAATCTTGGCGAAAGCCATATAGGCGGGGCCGAATACACTATCCCGTTCCCAAGTCATCCGCACCAGTTCATCTTCATCCACCGACGAGCCCCCCTGCTCCGCCGTCGCCGCCGTTCTCGCCACTTCAACCTCGTTGAAGAGCTCTTCGAGTTCTGCGGGTGCAATCCCCGCACGAATGGCCTTAACAGCCGTTTCCATATTAAGTCCCACGGGAATCTCCTCCCGGTCAGGCGAAGCCGCGGCGGCGGAGGTGATTCCGGTCTCGAAGGTCTTAGATCCTCCAGACATATTATAAAACGTAAAGGGATAAAGAAGATTGGTTTTCTTACCTAAAGAAAAGAAGACGATCGGCACAAGAAGCTTCCGAAATTTCTGCAGAATCTCGGCTAGAATGCAAGGGTGCATGAAGAGTGAAAATGAAAAAGCCCTAGTCCCTTTTATAGGTGGGAGCAGGGGTCTCTGTGCAAATAGGCAAAATTCCGAGGGCTGGAGTGCAACCGTCGGGGAGGGGACACATTAAATGCAGCCCTCGAATCCCGCATACGCGTCTTTTCGTGGGCACGCCAGGAGACAAGTCTGATAAACCGTCGGACTCCCCCAATAGTGGCGCTACGCGTGTCCTTGCAACGTTTCGAGAGCCAGCCTTCATTTCCCGCTGCTCCCAGCGCAAAAGGAGATCGTCCAAATTTGAAATCAGATCGTCTGATCGTCTAAACATTGGCGATCGCCAACAGTACCACCTCACCCCGTGTTTTCAACATCGAAGCGAGCTGGGGGGCAATTGTTGTGCGGCGATTAATACGCCTCGATGGCGATCGGCATAATGATCAGAGAGCCAACCATAGAAGACATACTCTGGGCAAACACCCAGCAGTCGGCACCCGCGGTGATCGTCTTTTGGTATCTGGCGATCGTCTTTTGGTATCTGGCGATCGTCTATGATGTCCAACTAGAGACGATCACCTCGTGCCACGTATGAATCCAACATCCGTCAAATTCATCAATGACCGAATCTTGGACGGTGACCCATGTGCAGATCCACAAAGGGCGCCGACAGATAAGACCTTTGACCCCAGCCTGTCACCTACCTCACCTACCGACAGGGCCGCCGGAAGGTACAAAGTGGGTCCTTCCCGGACAGCGACTCAGGACGCGTGCAGGCTACCCATTGGCTTGCACAGCTGGCCGCCAGCAGCAGCCCCAGACTTTAAGGGAACAGTCCCACGTGACGGGACAATCGGCCATCTTATTATAATATAGAAAACGGCAGTCGCCCGCGATCGCCGGAGAGGTCCCAGCAACCTTGTCTCCTATAAATAGGAAACTCACAACAACGGCCAAGGAGAGGCTGATATTACCGTGAATACAGTGCAAAAACATACAGAGAGAGAATCAAAGACTCATCTGGCAATTACTTACACATTCCTAGTGATATTCATACACACTTACATTACATCCAAAGCAAGAACTCACAGATCTTCATATCTGGTTCTTCCGGCAATCTACACGCTCTACAGCTTAGATAACTAGAAATCTTTACACTCATTGTAATAGATTCTAACATTAATACTTTTACTCCACAGTATATTTATTAAAAACATCTCGCGAGAGCATTCAAGCTCGGGATTAATAACCCCGGCAAATCTTGTGTTATTTATTTCCCCGCGGAAGTGTTCTCGCATTTGTTTGTTACTCGATCATTCCAGCAATACTATCTCCGGATAATATTTTGGGTAACAACATAATGAACTGACCGAAACTTTCGGGCAATGAGTTTAGGATCACATCCGTAGAGTGCTCCTTAGAAAGTGGAAAACCAAGCCTTTCAAGATGATCAATATATCCTTTCATCTTGAGCACGTGACAGATGTCCCCTCAACCATCTTGCAAGCATACAAGGCTTGAAAGGTCTCATACCTCTCTTGCCTAGCATGCTTCGAGAAAGTTTCCTTGAGGTGAGCATTTAGCTCATAAGCTTCCATTTCCTCCATATTCTTCTGAAGTTCTGGACAAATGGTGGCCAACATAAGACAACCGACATCAATGGAATCATCACAATGTTTCTTCCATTTGTATTTTGTTGCTTTGTTTGCATTGTTAGCTGGCTCATCGGGAATTTCTTCCTCAAGAACATACAGCGTTCTTTCTTGCTTAAGAACTATTCTCAAGCTCCGGATCCAATCCAGATAGTTACTGCCGTTTTCTTTAAGCTTGTCCTTCTCAAGGACAGATCATAGTGAAATGGTGGATGTGTTGTTTGATGCCATTCTACAAAATTCAATATGCAAAATATTTAGTCACATTATTTTATTTCTCGAAAAATACTCCCACTAAAACAAAGTACCCTCAATTTACAACATTTGTAATTTTAGTGGGCTAAGATCCCATTTCGCACAATCCTAAACTCAGCTTTGGCATGACGCCTAGAATTGAGCTACTTTAGGTGGATAACTCTTTATCGATTACATCATATGTAACTCTTAGATTATATCATGGGATTTGGCATCGTATGCCCAAGCATGTTATAATCTCATCTTATGCCTTAAGGTTCAAACCTATTTTGATTTCCAAATTCATTAAATGTATAGGTATCACCATTACCTATCCTACCTTACTAAGATAATCCGAGTGCCCAGCTTTGGCATGACCCACTCATGATGATCGAAGTCTTGATAGGTGTTTTTCAAATGAACGGCATTAAAATTTTAACGAGGGATTTTTATCCTATGTTAATGTTTATGTTTGCTAACATACATCTAAACATACATAGCATCACATACATGCATAAATTTAGACATACATCGCATCACATGACAATAAAGCATATGACCGTGTATAGCATGACCATAATCCTAACGTGATTTTCATGAGCCAACATGAAAATCACAAAGTTCATCTAAAGGGTTAAATATGGTCTTCATTGATCTTCCCAACTCCTTGGAACATCATACGCGATCAATTTTCTCCTCGAGTCCGTCTTTCTCATCCTTCTTGTCTTCATTACATTAATGAAATTTAATACTACAATAATAAATTAAATTACAAGAAGTGCAAACGACACGCAGGCCGAAAAATAATAAACAATTTAAATAGACAACTCGCAGGCCGTAAAACCAATTATAATTAAACGACACGCAGGCCGTAAAACCAACCCATAAGAAATTAAATTATCCAATCACATTGGTCAATTTATGGTCATGTCATACACCACAAACATACCATAAATAATTATCAAATAATTAATAAAGCATGTAATAATAGAAATTAAAAACTGTCTGACAGTCAGACTATAAATAAAATTTGAGTCATCATATGAACAAATCTGGACTTGTCCGGGATGGTTGTCTTTGTGCCCTGGGAACAGGTCCGCCCGAGTTCGAAACCCTACGGTTACAGTTGCAACTATAATTGCCAAATTTACTTTTATATTAAAAGGGCTTATAAAAAGAACTACTGAAAAGTTACCAAAAACAGGACCCAGCCGAGATTGTAAGTGGTGCGGAAGGAAAGCCGAATGGCGCGGGATCGAATCCCAGTTTTTCCAGAATTATTTTTGCAATATTTAAAACAGATTTATTTGCCTTTAATAAAACCTTCCGTGTATTGTTTCCAAAACAAAGCTGCAGCCCACATGGTAAGTCGGCGGAAGGCGGTCAGATTGACCAGGGTTCGAAACCCTAGTATTGCGAAAACATTTTTTTTAAATAAAATTAGCCCGCGGGTCCAGCTCTGACCCGACCCAACCCGGATCCGACCCGACTCGGAACAGATCTGTTCCAGAACAGTTCTGGAGCAGAAAAATTATTTTATAAAATCTATATTTTATAAACATAATTAGGAACATAATTTACACATAAATATGTTATACACAAATAATTAAATTACATACAAGTTGGCTCCGATACCACTATTGGGTTTTCTATGCATCGAATACCAAATAATCGGAGTAAAAACGCAGCGGAACAATAAACGTGAAAACCCAATTTAGGATCTCATGCAGTAATTTAATTGTTTAATTAAAGAGTTAATCGAATTACCTTAATCCGATTGAACAATTCTAGATCCGGACTAGAAGCAGATGAATATCTCCTTCCTCTTTTGGTGATCCACACACGAACAATTCCACAAGCCGGATTGCTAGATCCCTAGGTGTATTTAGACGACCGACTTTGTTCTCCTATAGTATGAGGAAGAGGTCGACTTTTTTCTTCTTCTTGGAGAGGGAGGCATTTTTTTTATTGAGTTCTTATGACAACTCCTTGTCATGGATCTCTTATTTATACTAAGTAATCCCTAGATTCAATAATCTAGTATTTGCTTAGTTGCCCCACAACTTATTAAATAATACAATATATATATATAATATCCAATATTATATATATTACTTATGATTTAATCTCCTTATAAATATAATATCCAATATTATATTTATTATTCCTAGTTAATATTTATTCCTACTTGTCTATAATTGTCGTACGTGCGACCCAAAAGACTTATATTATGTTGGTAATTATTTAATACCGTATTAAATAATAAATCATAAGCGGCCTCTAGCAAGACATTATGATTACCCAAATAATATAAGTTAATAGTCCATTAAACCTTCTAACGTGTCAAATCCCTTTGTCACGCGATATTATATTTGAACTAAGTCATGGAGTCTGTCATACTTATTTATGTTCAAATGCTTTCTCGATCTTAAGTAGACTGATTGAATCAAATGACTCTTCATTTGAGCATGGCCATGCATTTCCTTGATCCTACTTATCGAGGCCCAAAGCAGATATCTCTCTCACTTAAGAGAGGGACAAATCCCCATCTTGATTATTCATTGCCCTCTACATGACTCCCACTAATCCCGATCGCTAACCTTTATGATCACCATGTTTCAGATGACGTTGGATTACGTCAAGGCATAGTAGTTACCATGTTGGACTCTATGATAATCTCAGGTTCAAGAATTTATTGACATACTGTTATATTGAGATTCACTTATGACATTTCCATGCAGTGATCTCAATGCGGGTCGGTCCAGTATTAGTTCTCCAACCAATACCCGTAAGATTGATCCATACCATACGCATAATCATCCGATGATTATCAATCAAACTTATACTAGTATATTAATCACTTGAGTCTCTACTCAACACGATTTTACCAGGGATATTTGAATATTTTTATTATTCGTGAATAACTATTATTTGATTATTATAATATTAAAACATGCACACATTATAATAATCAACAAGAAATAAATGATATCAAATAACTTTATTTAAATGTGACAATTACAAATCTAGGCACATCGAATGACCTAGGGCACTATTCCCAACAGGATTGTCACGGGGTGGCGTATGTGCATAGATTATAGGAAATTGAATAAAGCCACTAGAAAAGACCATTTCCCTTTACCTTTTATTGATCAAATGTTAGATAGATTAGCCGGACACGATTTCTATTGCTTTCTTGATGATTATTCTGGGTATAATCAGATTATATAGCCCCAGAAGACCAAGAAAAGATGACGTTTACATGTCCTTACGGCATTTTCGCTTATAGGCGCATGCCGTTTGGTTTATATAATGCGCCGGACACTTTTCAACGGTGCATGATGGCTATTTTTTCTGACATGGTAGAGCATTGCATTGAGATTTTTATGGATGATTTTTCTGTTTTTGGTGATTAATTTGATATGTGTTTGCAGAATTTGCAGAAAGTCCTAAAAAGATGTGAAGAAACAAATTTGGTCTTGAACTGGGAGAAGTGCCATTTTATGGTCCAGGAGGGCATTGTACTTGGCCACCGAATATCCTCACATCGGATTGAAGTCGACCGGGCAAAAATTGAAACAATCGAGAAGATGCCTCCGCCTACTTCGGTAAAAGGGATAAGGAGTTTTTTGGGACACGCCGGTTATTACCGCCGGTTTATTAAGGATTTTCAAAGATCACGAAGCCGTTGTGCAATTTGCTCATGAAGGATGTTCCATTTAATTTTGACGAGTCGTGTACAGAAAGTTTCGATCTATTGAAGAAAGCTCTAAGTACCGCCCCGGTAATAGTCGCTCCAGACTGGGACCTTCCGTTCGAGTTGATGTGTGATGCTTGTGATTTTGCCATTGGGGCTGTTTTGGGACAGAGGAGAGGGAAAGTGTTCCACGTCGTGTATTATGCAAGCCGAACTCTTGACGACGCCCAAAGAAATTATGCCACAACGGAAAAGGAATTGCTAGCAGTAATCTTTGCTTTTGATAAATTTCGGGCGTATTTGTTGGGGAAGAAAGTAGTGGTGTGGACCGACCATTCGGCAATCAAATACCTTTTGGAGAAGAAGGATGCTAAACCAAGGTTGATTAGGTGGGTGCTTCTCCTTCAAGAATTCAACTTGGAAATTCGCGACAAAAAGGGGACTGAGAATGTTATTGCCGATCACCTTTCACGGTTAGAGAGTCCCTTTGAGAAGGGAGAAAGTCATCCACAAATCATGGAAACCTTTCCCGATGAACAACTCTACAAGTTGGGTTCACAACACGCGCCTTGGTATGCTAATCTAGTGAACTATTTTGCGAGCAAAACAATTCAGAATGACCTCTCGCGCCATCAGAAGAAGAAGTTGATTTCAGATGCTAAGTATTACTTGTGGGACGATCCTTTTCTGTTTAAAAGATGCCCTGATCAAATCATTCGCAGATGTGTTCCGGATGAGGAAATCCACAGTGTGCTGAATCATTGTCATGCATCACCCTACGGGGGGCATTTTAGCGGAAATAGAACAGCGGCAAAGGTCTTACAATCGGGGTTCTATTGGCCATCATTATTCAAAGATGCTCACTCTTTTGTGTCCACTTGTGATCGGTGTCAATGGACGGGAAACATCTCAAAACAACATGAAATGCCGTTGAACACCATACTTGAGGTTGAATTGTTCGACGTATGGGGGATCAACTTCATGGGTACATTTCCTCCATCAAATAAGAATCTCTATATTCTGGTAGCAGTGGACTACGTCTCAAAGTGGGTCGAAGTGGTGGCACTACCAACGAATGGGTCCAATGTCGTAATCAAATTTATAAAAAAATATATTTTCACGCGTTTTGGGACTCCACGTGCTATTATCAGTGATGGTGGTTCACACTTCGACAACAAATTCCTTGATGCGGTCTTGAGAAAGTACGGAGTCACTCATCGTGTTGCTACAGCCTACCATCCCCAGACGAGCGGTCAAGTCGAGATATCAAATCGAGAGCTAAAGTGGATCTTAGAAAAAACAGTCAGCTCGTCTCGAAAAGATTGGTCCTTTAAACTCGATGATGCACTTTGGGCATACCGTACTGCGTATAAAACACCTATCGGGATGTCGCCTTACAGATTGGTTTATGGGAAAAGTTGTCATTTGCCCGTAGAGATGGAACATCGTGCTTACTGGGCGATAAAGAAATTAAATTTTGATCTTAAATCTGTTGGTGAAAAGCGTTGTTTGCAGCTGAACGAGCTGGAGGAAATTCGCCACGATGCGTACGAAAATGCGAAGCTTTATAAGGAGCGGACAAAGATTTGGCATGATAAGCACATCACACAGCGAGAGTTCGTCCCGGGTCAAGAGGTGTTGTTTAATTCTCACTTAAGGTTATTCCCTGGGAAATTGTGTTCACGATGGTCGGGACCGTTTACAGTAGTTCAAGTATTTCCACACGGAGCAGTGGAAGTACAAAAAGATGACCGTAAATTTAAAGTTAATGGGCAGCGGTTGAAGGCCTACTTGGGTAATCCAATAGAAGCGCAGAAGACGAGCGTCGTCTTATCCACCGCCGGATGAATGCTAGAAAAGTCCGGCTGAAGACTATAAACTTAGCGCTTCTCGGGAGGCAACCCGAGTATTAGTTGTAGATTTTTGTTTTTCAGTGTTTTCTTGCATTTTAGAATTTTTATTTTTTATCATTTTTGCTTTGATATGCTTATCTCTCGCGTTCTAAGTGTTTTCCTTTGAAAATTCTGTGCAGGAATCACCCTAGGGGAAAAATTCAGCAATGGGCCGCGACACAAGGATAGTGAGCCGCGTCATACACAAGTTGACACAAAAAGGCCAACTGAACTGTACTCTGTGCCGCGGCACGACCTTACTGAGCCGCGGCACACCCGGTCCATGAGCCGTGGCACATATGCACTGAGCCGCAGCACGCCAAATGTCCAAGAAACACCCAGGAAGCTGTACTCCGTGCCGCGGCACGGACCAAATGAGCCGCGGCACACTAACACTATGAGCCGCGGCACACGGCAACATAACAAACAGGCTCAGGCAGGCTGTACTCTGGGCCGCAGCTCACTTAAGCTATGCCGCGGCCCCTGTTGCGAAGATGAACAGCCCAGCACCCCTTTTTTACATCAATCGGCCGGCACACCAGGTAAGTTCCATTCCTTTCTTCGCACAGTGCTCGGCCGAACCCTACTCAAGTCTTATTCTTCTTCTTGCATTCTTCAATCCAACGCAAGGTAATTCTCATATCTGAATCTTAATTGCAACATAGAATTAAAAGTAAGGTGATGTTTCTTATTCATGGTTTAATATGTTGTTAGTTTTCTTAAAGTGCTATCAAAGTTGAGTTGGATTATGAAATTATTGATTGATTATTGATGGTAATTATTGATTATGAATGAATTGTTGATGTTATTTGTCGTTTGTCATGGCTATATATTTATGTTGTTATTTTTGGGCATTGGATTTAGCCATTATAATTCTTGTTCTTCATTTAAAACCATGCATGCTAAGTGTTTGATGAAATAGGTCAATGAAAAAAACTTTGAGCCAAACGTTTTTAAAACTATATGCAACGAATTATTTTATCAGATTACATTGTACCCCAACCCTTACATCATGCTTAAACTTGAAAGCTCAGCCTTAATTTCCTCTTCAATGATACAAGACTCTATATTCACGTTTCGTGTATTTTAAGTCGAGAGTGGTGTAATTTTTCTTAAAGGTTGTTTAATTTTCGGTGTTTATTTTTTCAGGAACCTCGACATGGCTAGAAAAAGGAAGATAAGCACGAGGGCTAGGCTATCCACACCACCCTCCTCGCCGGACGAGACCGGCACCAGTTCATGAGCGGACATTAGGGGAGTACTTGACCTTTTCTTTTATCGCATATTATTATCTGTGTCCATTGAGGTCAATGTACGTCCTAAGTTTTGGGGGGGGGGGGGGTTACTTTCTGTTACTTTTTACTCATTCGTTTTTATTTTTTCGTTATGTTTGACGTTAGCCTTGCTTGTCTTGTTTTTATTTGCATTCGTGAATTTTACGTGCTTCCTTGTGTAAAACTGGTGATATGACACTGATTTCTCTTTGGAAGAAACGGTTGAGTTTTAGTCGAGTTTATAATTTGCGATATTTGTTTCCTCTGAGTATTCATTTAGGTGTGATAATTTTCGTGATTGTAGAAATTTTAGCGTATAAGAAAGGAGACATACATGTTTTCAAATCGCCGTCTATACGTTTGGTTATACTTTTCGCGTAGCTAGTCATCCAGTAACATGAGTTGTGTTGGCACTTAAATTGAGTTTAGAGTCGTATTGTCTTTCCCAAAAAGTTGAGAAATTATACATGTTCTATGATGGGAAGTCTAGTAACCGGGAGAATTCGCGTGACCCGTTGTTTACTCTCGCATAAAACGACAACCCTGAATAGACTAATGATTTAGAGATAACGCATGTGCCGATGATGGGAAGCTTAGTAACCGGGGGTATTCAC
This sequence comes from Orobanche coerulescens, assembly GCA_033398695.1. Taxonomy (NCBI): domain Eukaryota; kingdom Viridiplantae; phylum Streptophyta; class Magnoliopsida; order Lamiales; family Orobanchaceae; genus Orobanche; species Orobanche coerulescens. The sequence continues at coordinate 129,993,487 of CM065817.1, forward strand.
GTGACCCGTTGTTTACTCTCGCGTAAAACAGCAACCTTGGATCGGACGTGCGGGAATAGCTATTCGAGTTTTTTCTCCGCTGCAGAGGGGAACTTAGTAACTAGAAGCATCCATGTGCCCCATGAGTGTCTTTTACGTCAAATGGTTCTCCAATACATGAGAATGGAAATCCACCCTAGGGTTATCCCGATGAAACATCCCGAGAGCCGGAACCTAGTGGTTAACTTGAATCATTTTATTGATCATATATAAGGGAATGCTTTCCGAGGATTATTTTTGACGATGAAACTCTTGAAATTTTTGCCACTAGACTGTGGGACTGGGCGAGTTGGCTTGTATTATCTAACCCTTCATATTGGCGGTCGGTTAAATTCATGCTTGTTAATCTTTGAGCTTGTTTTTCTTTATGAACGATTGATTAGCACTAAAAATGGTTACTTTGTGGAAACAGTGTCCGTGATGTGACTCACTAATAAGATACTCGTATTATTCTTTAAGATTTTCAGGGTAGTGTTGATTAAGTTGAGCACTATGGATTTGCACGATCATTCACGATACTTTTTGTTTAACAATTAATTTTTGCTTGAGGACAAGCAAAGGCTCAAGTTTGGGGGTATTTGTTACGCGTATTTTTATGCATTTATTTATCATTATTTTGTATCCATTTTATGTCTAAATCTGCATAAATAAGCTTTTAATGCACTATTCTTATATGTTTTGTAGAAAATTAGAGTCCGGAAGCTTAAACGACGAAAAACGGGCGAAAACAACGATTTCTGGTCACGAGCCGCGACACAAGGAAAGTGAGCTGCGGCACACGCACGGCACAGCAAGGCGCTGAACCAACTGTACCGGGGGCCGCGACACGTTGAATCTGAGCCGCGGCCCATGAATAAAAATGCGCCCAGGTATAAGGCGCTGAGCATTAAGCGTTGCGGCACATACTTACTGAGCCACGGCCCACGGGGCAGTTTTGATGGATTTGCCGCGTTTCTGGGCCGTTTTTGGAGCCTATTCTCGACCTAATCCACGGACGCGTTTTGGAGACGACGGATGGTTATAAATAGGGAGTGAAGGTCTGAAAAGGGGGGAATCGAATCATTGAGGAATCAAAGAGAAGAAGAAAAACACCAAGGAGCAGAGCGCGGAAGCTAGAGAACGGAGGAATCCGAGTTCTTCGACTGCGTTTGATTTTTATGCTTTCTTTAATTCTTTTTGTATTTTTATTTTCTAGCATGTCAGGCTATAAACCCTATTCTAGGATTTTGATGAAACCGAGGTTTTGATGAATTAACTTTCGATTTTGCATTATCAATATAATTCCCTTTTCTATTGAGTTTTCCCCAATTGTTCTTAATGCTTTCAATTGTGTGGCCTATAATTGAATTGTTTTAGTTACGCAACTCGAATTGATAGAGGAGAGTTGGTAGGAAAAATTGGTGAGAACCGTTTTATCTTGTGAGATAGGAATATACTCATAGGAATTACGTGGCTTGTCTGAAGATTCCGTGCTTTTTGCCTATTGTCGAATTAATTCACCTAGGAATAGAGTGTGTTATTCGCCTTAGAAAAATCTATTGACCTCCGGAGAGGCGATAGAGTATTTTAGCAACCTTCGCCTTCAATAAATTGGGAAATCATTAAATTCATATAATCGAGAGTAATTCGGATAAACCGAGGTGGATTCACAATCCTAGATTATTTCCTTATTTGATTTTCTTTCTTCAAACAATCGATTTTACTATTTATTCTTTTTAGTTATTACTTACACCTCCATTTTCGATCGTTCAGATAAAATTAGAATACTCATAAATTGGTAGTTAGTAAGTCAGTCCTCGTGGGAATGATATCTTACTTATCACCTTATTACTTGTTTACGACAACGTGCACTTGCGTTCACCAAATCTCGCAACAGACCTCAATAAAATAAAGATTCAAGAATTATTCTCTGACCTGAAGGCTTATGATTTCAAACTCCCAAGTTCATCGTCAAACCAGCATGCAGAGAAGGTAATAGCATTTGCAGCCCAGTCCCCCGCCAAAAGCTTATCTGATGTCAAACCTCTAAATCTACTCGATTTTGAGGAAGAGATGGCATTTATAATGCAAATATTCAGCAATTTCCGAAAGAATTACTCCAAATATAAGAAAAATTATAAGGAGAATCCATGGAGAAATCAAAAAGCTGGAAGCTGGAAGGTGGAATGCTATAATTGTCATAAGACAGGACACATTTAAATCGACTGTCCTGATCTTAAGAAGGACGAGATCAGGAAGGAGGTGAGCAGAAAAGAAGGTCGAAGGAAATCCCTCATTGGAGAAGACCAAGAGAAAGTGGAATCAAGCAGCGGATTCTTCTCTGATAACGATGAGGAATATGACTGTCTGATGGCCAACCTAGCTGATGAAGAGGTAACATCAAAACCCTCTAATTAAAATAGTAGTTCAGACATGTCACAAGACATGGACTTGCACGAGTCTGTAAATCAGCTCCTCAAAGACTTCGAGAAATTAAAATATGCACACCTATCTGTATCAGCCGAGAAGACTCAACTGCAAGATGAGAATAGGCAGCTGAAAAACGATTTTAAAAAACTCAGCCTAGAATTGAATAAAAGTAAATCTGATCTTGAAAACAGGCTGCAGGCAACTTTAAAAACTAGGCTGATAGCTGAGATAAAAATATTAACTGTTTTAAATAGTGAGAAATTAGCTACACTTGCTCATGTCAAAGCTGAGTTTACTAAACTGACTCAGCTAAGTAAAACTCAGGCGGAGGAAATAACCTCCCTGAAAGAGTCTCTAACTCTGGATGAATTGTGGATGAACAAAATGCCACTATACTCCAGATCAAGCCTTGGATATGACCCTAACACTCCCTCTAGCTCTAAAACTACTTTTATCAAGGGAGAAACACTTGTCCTATATGCTGAGCCTAATTACAAACCTGTGTTTCAAAATAGGCAACAACAAAGTCACAAGTCTAGGCTGCAGCCAAGGTATACAAGGCATCCACCTAGACATGAGACTAGGTAATGGCCAAGGCAGAAGCAGCAGCCCAAACAACATGCCCATTATTACCAAAGACTCCCGAAAAATAGATTTCAAAATGGGAGGGGCAAATGGAAACCTCAAGGTTATCCAAATTTTCAAAATGAACAGGTGTGGAGACCACAAAGATTTTATAAATGCTCTCAGCCAAGATTTAGGAATGGCCCACACCACCAATTTTATGACATATCCAGTACACAATCCTAACCGAGGATACATGCCCAGACAATACACACCTTTTAGGGGCAATCACCTTTTATGGGATATTTACAAAGAAGCAAGGCATATAGAGTTTTTAACAAAAGAACCTTAGTTGTGGAGAAAACACCTCATGTTGTATTTGATGAATCTTCTGTTGAGTACAGGAAAAAGGTGGAATTAATTGAGAACAAACTCAAATCTGCCACCCTAGAAGAAGTTATCATCCATGATACAGGAATGGTGGACTCACCTGAAGACCCATCTATAGCTGATAAAGACCCAACTGCAGATCAGATAGGACCTCAGAACCTACCTGATGCGATTCTTTGCGATGAAGACCCATCATGGCGATAAAGACCTATCTGCGACTGCAGTGACTTCCACCTGCAGATGACAAGACCGTAGCTGATCCAGTTGCAGATCAAGGAATCCAGAATCAAGCTGATGCTGAGAGAGAAGAAATCCAACAAAGCAAATCTACAGGGGGAACAGACCTAGAGAAGAAGATATTCCTTAGTGGCTTAAGGATCATCCCATACAACAGATAATTGGGAAGCTAACTGATGGAGTCAAGACCAGACAGTCCACTCTACCCGCAGGAATGGCAATGTTCTCATGCTTTATGTCTCAAATAGAACCCAAGACTACAGAACAAGCTTTGGAAGATTAATCATGGATCAATGCAATACAAGAAGAGCTTAATCAGATGGAAAGGAACAATGTTTGGGAACTAACAGACAGACCAGATCACAAGAAGGTTATTGGCACCAAATGGGTGTACAAGAACAAATGCGATGAAGATGGAGCTGTTGTTAGGAATAAATCCAGACTTGTTGCTAAAGGCTATGCACAATGTGAAGGAATAGATTTTGATGAAACTTATGCACCTGTTGCAAGATTAGAAGCCATCAGGCTATTCCTTGCATATGCAGCATTCAAAGATTTTGAAGTCTACCAAATGGATGTGAAGAGTGCCTTTCTTAATGGAATTCTAGAAGAAGAAGTCTATGTGGAGCAACTCCCTAGATTTGTCAAAGGAGACAAAGTCTATAAACTTCTAAAAGATCTATATGGACTTAAGCAGGTACCAAGAGCATGGTATGAAACATTATCTGTGTTTCGAGAAAAGAATGGTTTCAGCAAAGGAAAGGTGGACAAGACTATTCAGAGTGGAGCACGAAGGCCACATATTACTAGTTCAAATATATGTGGATGATATCATATTTGGCTCAACCAATCCAGAGCTGTGTGAGAAATTCTCAAATCTCATCCAAGGAGAATTTGAGATGAGCATGATGGGAAAGCTAAATTTCTTCCTAGGATTGCAAGTAAAACAGATGCAAAATGTAATTTTCATCAACCAAGCCAAATATAAAAGAGATTTAATCAAGAGATTTGTAATGGAATCGGCCAAGTAAGCAAAAATTCCTATGATCACAAGCACACACCTAGATGCAGATGAAGAAGGCATATCAGTGGATTTAACCCACTATATGTAATATCCGCATTTTTTCTGTCCCTTGTATTTTCATTTTACGTGTATTTCTCGGTTGTAGTGGCCCTCGTGTATCTTTCAGCGTATCTTTTCAGTCATGTATTGATCTGATTCTCGTAATTGTTGTGCGGAACCGCCGTTTTGGGGTTGCTATGGATCCATTCTATGTTATGACGCGTTTTGAGATGTTCCATTTGATGTTTCGTTCATATTACAGTGTTTGGGGCCGTTTATGCTTCATATCTAGCGCACGCTATCTTTGCTGCATAGCGCACGCTAGAGGTCCCTTAGTAGCGCACGCTATGACTGCTTCGTAGCGCGCGCTAGAGAGCAAGCCCTGGGAGTGGCCGTGTTAATTCCAGCCCTCTGGACTGGCGGATTAGCGTACGCTACGTAGTCTAGCGCATGCTAATGTTGGGGGCTAGCACACACTGAGATGTCTGGTAGCGTGCGCTAGCGTGAGAGTCCAGTACTGGGCAGTTTGTTACTGGACTCAATCTGTTGCCCAGGTAGCGCACGTTATTGGTCGATAGCGCGCGATACCGATATACTTTAGCGCACGCTACGTTTGGTGAATAGCGCGCGCTAACTAGATCAGGTGTGCACTGGACAGTTGCTTCTGGACTCGGCTGATGGCCAGGTAGCGCACGCTATTGGTCGATAGCCCGCGCTACCGAGAGATTATTAGCGCACGCTACGTTTCGAGTAGCGCACGCTAACGGCCAGAAATCTGGCTACTGGACTGGGACGCTAATTATATGGCCTGTGGTTTAATCCTGTTAGTGCACGCTAACCTTGAGGATTAGCGCGCGCTAACATGCCCTAGCTATATAAACCAGGGAGTTGACCGAGATGAACATAATTTCTCAATTCTTCCTCCTCTCCGCGGCTAAGGCGATTCCAGGCGATTTTCTTGGCGATTTCTTCCTCCAATCATCTCATCCAACATCTTTCTTGAGTTCTTGGTGTATTATAACAACATCAACACGAATATTTCATCCTAATCCAAGGTAAATCTCTTAGAACCCTACTTTTGGATAATTTGGGGGTTTTGGGATTTTCTTCCGATTCGTTCCGTTTTGTTGGTGGATTCATGATGAATATGATTAATCTTGTTGATATCATTAGTTTTCCTAAGGATTCATGGTATATTTTCATAGTTTTGCGAAATCGGGAGGGTTTGGTTGTGTTCCGCCCTCGTTGTTATTTTTATACAAATATACATGAATCGTAGGCGGGTTTTCAGGTGTATTCCATTTCCGTAATCGTTTAGGAGTGGTTGTGATTGTGTTATTCGAATCGTTAGGTTCATTCGTCGGTTCCTCGCGGTCGTGCTTGATTCTTCCGTTCCATTCGTGTCACCGTCTATTAATCGAGGCAAGTATCCTTATGAACTTACGATCTTGACATAGTAGTATTGTATGGGAATTGTGTGTGCGTATACTCACTATGGGTTAGATCCGACGGGGTCTCGGTAGGGCTCCACGAAGCTGTGGAACCGCGAGTTGCTTTTAACCACTACGGGTTAGATCCGATGGGGTCTCGATAGGGATCCACGAAGCTGTGGGTCCGCGGTTAATTGTGGTGCATTTTTTACAAATGTGATTTGATTATGGCATTTCCGGAAATGAGTGTTTTGGAACTATGTTTTTTTAATTGCATGCATTTACTATATGTGTAAGATGTAAGCTGTTCATCTGGTTACTTGTACTAGCGTAATTGCTAACCCCTCTGGGGACCCGTTTTGGGGAAATTCGTTTTATGAATTTCAGTCGGAGTTCATCGAGGCAATGGGCTGGACGAAGCTGTGAGATGATGGCCGTGCATGATGATTGTGCACGAGTGATGTCTTAGTGTCTTCTATCTTTTCATCTTTTGTGGTTTTTGAACTAATAGTAGTACTCGAGTACTTAAGAGCTCTTGTTTGTCCGGATTGTATTGTTGTCTATTATGTTTGTGTTGGATGATGGTGTTATGTTTGACCGGTTGAACCGGGTGGATTATTCTGTTTTGCATCTTTATGACGAGGTGTTATCTTGTCATTTCTGTGAGTCGATGAGTATGATGTTTTTCAGCCTGGTGGGTCCCATATAGGGATTCACGACACTGTAATATACTTCGAATATCTTGGGGGTGTTATAGAAAATGGTATCGGAGCTCTAGGTTTATGGATACCTAGGCTTGTCGGTTTACTGGGTCTTGTTGTGTTTCGTTTTGCACATCATTGTCATGCTGCCATGATTCCGGTACTACCAGTGTCCGTAAGTTTTTCCTAACTTTATTCCTTGTTTCCTTGTATCGCACCTTTGATTCTCGATTGTGATTGTTTCTCTTCTCGTACTCACCATCGTAATGGCTTTGCTACTTATTTAACATCAGTATGGATGCTGGAAGAGGCCGTGGTCGTGGACGTGGTCGTGGACGCGGCCGAGGGCGTGGGGCAGACGGTGGGGCGGCCACGTCGCAGTATTCGGGAGCCGGCAGTACCGGTGACCGTCACAGTCATGCTTCTTCTCAGGAGCGCGCCGACCTTGGTATTGCGGCCGTTATGCAGCAAATGGTGAACCAAATGGCGGCGATAGCTCAGGAGGTTCAGAGCCCGGATCAGGCCCATGCTAATCGGGGCGGATCGGACCGTTGGCTCCGAGATGTCATCAAGATGCATCCTCCTCAGTTTTCAGGAGCTTCAGACCCGATTGGCTGGGAAGGGTGGATCAAGGAGATATCTAAAGTCTTCACTGCTACCAACTGTCCCGAGGACCGTAAGGTCCCTATTGCCCAGTACTTCCTCACTGGGGACGCTACGGATTGGTGGGAGGCCGTTGGGCCCAAAGACCATGTTGCTTCGTGGGCCGAATTTCAGGAATTGATGGAGACCGAATATTGCCCGTGGCCGGTCAGACAGGCTCGAGTACATGCTTTCTATGATGCTCAACCACGGGGTATTCCTGTATCTCAAGCTATTGCCGATTTTAACAAGGAGTTGAGTTATGTGAAGACCCAAGTTGTCAAGGAGAGTGACAAAATTTTCCATTTTTCCAGACGGATGAAGTTGTCGATTTGGGACTACATGTCGGAGCTCATCTGTACTACCTTGAAAGATTACCAGAGCAGGGCCCTTGCTTACGATATGTGTGTGATGGCGAGTGAGGTGTCCCGCGAGAGTAAGAAGCAGAAGTCCGCCGGGAATTTTTCGGGCCACAAAGGTGGGGGTCAGCAGAAATTCCAGTCTGCTAACTTTTCCACTGGTGGTGGCCCAACTCGATCTACCGGGTTTCCCCGTAGTGCTGCCAGTGCCCTCCTCGGGAGGTGAAGTGTTTTAACTGTGGCCATCAGGGCCACATTAGTCGTATTTGTCCGAACCCTTTGCTGACGTGTAACCAGTGTGGCCAGCCGGGTCACAAGGCTGCTTTCTGTGCTGAGAGGGAGAAAATCCTTGGTGTCCGGGCTTCCATTCCAGTGCCTAGGGAACCAAGTGTGAATCAAGGATCGTTTGCTTCTCAATCTCCGCCAACTGCTAGTCGAGGGAGAGGTCGGGGTCAGCCCGCTAAGGGGGGAGCTTCCAGTGTCGGCTCCGCCCACCCGCGTGTCTATGAGATGCGGAGAACCAATGACCCAGCGGCTACCGTGGCGACAAGTACCGTTCATATTCTTTCTCATCCTGTCAGTGTGCTTTTCGATTCTGGTGCTACGCATTCGTTCATATCTCTAGATTGTGTCCGCCGTTTGAGTCTCGACTGTTTGACGCCTTGTGAACCCTTCATCATTAAGCTTCCTAGCGGTGATAGAATCGTTGGTGATCAGGAGGTTCGAGACTGTTCTGTACTTATTTGTGAGAGGGCTTAGCCCTCTAATCTTATTGTTGTGGGTATTGAGGGTGAGGATTTGATTCTCGGGGATGATTGGCTTGAGCGGCATGGTGCAATCATGAACTACTGCACGAGGATCATCACCATGCTAGCCGAAGACGGCACTGAACACTCTTTCGCCGGGCGAAAGAGGGGAAACCAGAAATTCGTTATTAACGCCTTGAAGGCGATGAGACTCCTGCGAAAGGGGTGTATTGGCTATAGGTACTACGCCTTGAAGGCGGAGAGTGGTGGAGTCGAGCTTTCGTCGATTCCAATCGTTAGTGAGTTTCCTGATGTATTTCCTGATGAGTTACCGGGATTCCACCGGATCATGAGGTCGAGTTTACTATCGAGTTAGAGCCGGGCACGGCTTCTATTTCGAAGGCGCCGTATCGCATGGCACCTTCAGAGATGTCCGAGTTGAAGAAGCAGTTGAGTGAGCTTCTTGAGTCGGGGTATGTTCGACCGAGCGCCTCGACTTGGGGCGCACCGGTCCTGGTTGTGCGGAAGAAGGATGGTTCACTATGTTTGTGTATCGACTATCGCGAACTAAATAAGGTGACCATCAAGAACAAGTATCCTTTGCCGAGAATTGATGACTTGTTAGATCAGTTGCAGGGAGATGCGGTGTTCTCGAAGATTGATCTGAAATCGTGGTACTATCAGCTCCGGGTGAGAGAGTCCGATGTGCCGAAAACAGCTTTTCGGACGAGATACGGGCATTATGAGTTTGTAGTTATGCCTTTCGGGTTAAATAATGCACCGGCGGTGTTCATGCAATTGATGAACAAAGTCTTTATCGAGTATTTGGATAAGTGTGTCGTCGTCTTCATTGACGATATTCTTATTTATTCGAGGAACGAGGAAGAGCATGCCCATCACTTGCGGGTAGTGTTAACATTTTGAGGATCGAGAAACTCTATGCGAAGTTCTCGAAATGTGAGTTCTGGCTGAAGGAAGTGATGTTTCTAGGTCACGTGATTTCGGCCGAGGGGGTTCGTGTAGACCCACAGAAGATCGAGGCAGTGTTGGATTGGGCACCGCCCAAGAATGTGAAGGAGCTCCATAGTTTCTTGGGTTTGGCTGGCTATTATCGTAGGTTCGTCGAGGGTTTCTCGAAACTAGCTCGGCCACTTACACGGTTGCTCCAGAAATCCGAGAAATTTGTCTGGAATGACGAGAGACAGTCGAGTTTCGAGGAACTGAAGAGGCGTTTGACTTCAGCCCCAGTTTTAGCATTGCCGTGTGACAACGAGGGTTTTGCTGTTTATAGTGATGCTTCGGGTCAGGGTCTCGGGTGCGTATTGATGCAGCACGGCAAGACCATTGCCTATGCGTCAGGACAGTTGAGGTCATATGAGCTGAACTACCCTACTCATGATTTGGAGTTAGCGGCAGTCGTTTTTGCACTCAAGATTTGGCGTCACTATCTTTTCGGCTCTGCATGTCAGATTTTTACCGATCATAAAAGTCTGAAATACATATTTACTGAGCGGGAGTTGAATATGAGGCAGAGGAGGTGGTTAGAGCTGATTAAGGATTATGACCTCGAAATCCTTTATCATCCGGGCAAGGCGAACGTCGTGGCTGACGCCTTGAGTCGGAAACCGGTTGCGTTGCGAACACTTGAGATTCTTACGTCTCAGTCGGAGCTCCGGCGGGCTTTGATCTAGTTAGATGTTGAGGTTTTGTTGCCTGGAGCTGTCGGGCAGCTTTGTGCTTTAGAAATCTCGTCGTCCTTGGTCGATGAAATTAAGCTGAAGCAGTTAGAGGATCCGATGATTACTCAAATCTGAGAGAACGTTCTTAAAGGAAAGTCTCCTGGGTTTGTGATTCACGAGGATGGTGTTTTGAGATTCCAGAGTCGGCTTTGTGTGCCGAACGACCCAGAGTTGCGACAGAGTATTTTGCGTGAGGCCCATGCTACACCTTATTCCGTTCATCCTGGTTCGAGTAAGATGTAGAAGGACCTGAGAAGGAATTTCTGGTGGAATGATATGAAGGAGGAGGTCGCACAGTTTGTAGCGAGATGGTTGACTTGCCAGCAGGGCAAAATCAAGCATCAGCGAGCGGCTGGGTTTTTGCAGTCACTTCCCGTTCCGGAATGGAAATGGGAAGATATATCGATGGATTTCGTTACAAGTTTGCCGAGATCGAGGTCGGGTATGAATATGGTATGGGTGATTGTTGATCGTCTGACCAAGTCGGCACATTTTCTGGGCATCAAGGATACTTAGGGTCCAGAGAAGTTCGCTCGTGTGTTATCGCGCAGATTGTGAGGCTTCACGGTACTCCGAAGTCTATTGTTTCGGATCGTGATGGACGTTTCGTATCGCACTTTTGGCAGGCGGTGCATAAGGCGTTGGGTACCCGTTTGCATTTGAGTACCTCTTTTCATCCCCAGTCAGATGGACAGTCGGAATGCACCATCCAGACATTCGAGGATATATTGCGTGCTTGTGCTCTCGATTGGAGTAGTGATTGGGAGGAACATTTGCCATTGATCGAATTCACGTACAACAACAGTTGGCACGCGTCGGTTCGGATGGCACCGTATGAGGCACTTTATGGGTGGCGATGTCGATCACCGATTTGTTGGAATGAGACGTCCGATTTGGTCGGGACCGAGCCGGATGTCGTTTTAGAGACGAGACGGAAGATAGAATTAATTCGGGAACAGATGTTGACTGCCTAGAGTCGACAAAAGTCGTATGCCGACGTCCGTCATCGACCCTTGGAATTTGAAGTGGGAGACCACGTTTTGCTAAAGGTGTCGCCGACGAAGGGAGTTTTTCGTTTCGGGAAAAAGGGAAAGCTGAGCCCGAGATTTATTGGGCCCTTTGAGATTCTCGAGCGAGTCAGTGAGTTAGCATACCGTTTGGCACTACCCCCGGCCTTGAGTCATGTTCATAGCGTTTTTCATGTTTCCAGCTTAGGAAATATGTCCCGGATCCTAGTCACGTCATCGATTATGGTGAGATTGATGTCGCCGAGGATATTACTTTTGAGGAGCGTCCTTTAAAGATTTTGGAGCGTCGTGAGAAACGACTAAGGCATAAGACCATATCTTTCGTCAAGGTACAGTGGTCGAGACACGGTGTCGAGAAGGCAACTTGGGAAACCGAGGATAGCATGCGTGCTATGCACCCTGAGTTGTTTGTTTCTTAAGTTTCGGGACGAAACTTATTTTTAGAGGGGTAGAATGTAATATCCGCATTTTTTCTGTCCCTTGTATTTTCATTTTCGGTGTATTTCTCGGTTGTAGTGGCCCTCGTGTATCTTTCAGCGTATCTTTTCAGTCATGTATTGATCTGATTCTCGTAATTGTTGTGTGGAACCGCCGTTTCGGGGTTGCTGTGGATCCATTCTATGTTATGACGCGTTTTGAGATGTTCCGTTTGATGTTTCTTTCATATTCCAGCGTTTTGGACCGTTTATGCTTCATATCTAGCGCACGCTATCTTTGCTGCATAGCGCACGCTAGCGGTCCCTTAGTAGCGCACGCTACGACTGCTTCGTAGCGCGCGCTAGAGAGCAAGCCCTGGGAGTGGCAGTGTTAATTCCAGCCCTCTGGACTGGCGGATTAGCGTACGCTATGTAGTCTAGCGCACGCTAATGTTGGGGGCTAGCGCACTCTGAGATGCCTGGTAGCGTGCGCTAGCGTGAGAGTCCAGTACTGGGCAGTTTGTTACTAGACTCAATCTGTTGCCCAGGTAGCGCACGTTATTGGTCGATAGCGCGCGCTACCGATATATTTTAGCACACGCTATGTTTGGTGAATAGCGCGCGCTAACTGGATCAGGTGTGTACTGGACAGTTGCTTCTGGACTCGGTTGATGTCCAGGTAGCGCACGTTATTGGTCGATAGCGCGCGCTACCGAGAGATTATTACCGCACGCTACGTTTCGAGTAGCGCACGCTAACGGACAGAAATATGTCTACTGGACTGGGACGCTAACTGTATGGCCTGTGGTTTTATCCCGTTAGCGCACGCTAACCATGAGGATTAGCGCGCGCTAACACTCCCTGGCTATATAAACCAGGGAGTTGACCGAGATGAACATAATTTCTCAATTCTTCCTCCTCTCCGCGGCTAAGGCGATTCCGGGCGATTTTCTTAGCGATTTCTTCCACCAATCATCTCATCCAACATCTTTCTTGAGTTCTTGGTGTATTATAACAACATCAACACGAATCTTTCATCCTAATCCAAGGTAAATCTCTTAGAACCCTACTTTTGGATAATTTGGGGGGTTTTGGGATTTTCTTTCGATTCGTTCCGTTTTGTTGGTGAATTCATGATGAATATGATTAATCTTGTTGATATCATTAGTTTTCCTACGGATTCATGGTATATTTTCATAGTTTTGCGAAATCGGGAGGGTTTGGCTGTGGTCCGCCTCGTTGTTATTTTTATACAAATATACATGAATCGTAGGCGGGTTTTCGGGTGTATTCCATTTCCGTAATCGTTTAGGAGTGGTTGTGATTGTGTTATTCGAATCGTTAGGTTCATTCGTCGGTTCCTCGTGGTCGTGATTGATTCTTCCATTCCGTTCGTGTCACCGTCTATTAATCGAGGCAAGTATCTTTATGAACTTACGATCTTGACATAGTAGTATTGTATGGGAATTGTGTGTGTGTGTGTGTATACTCACTACAGGTTAGATCCGACGGGGTCTCGGTAGGGCTCCACAAGCTGTGGAACCGCGAGTTGCTTTTAACCACTACGGGTTAGATCCGACGGGGTCTCGGTAGGGATCCACGAAGCTGTGGGTCCGCGGTTAATTGTGGTGCATTTTTACAAATGTGATTTGATTATGGCATTTCCGGAAATGAGTGTTTTGGAACTATGTTTTCTTGATTGCATGCATTTACTATATGTGTAAGATGTAAGTTGTTCATCTGGTTACTTGTACTAGCGTAATTGCTAACCCCTCTGGGGACCCGTTTTGGGGAAATTCGTTTTATGAATTTCAGGTTAGGTTCATCGAGACGAGCGGGCGCTGGACCAGTACGCGGATGATGGCCGTGCGTGATGATTGTACACGAGTGATGTCTTAGTGTCTTCTATCTTTTCATCTTTTGTGGTTTTTGAACTAATAGTAGTACTCGAGTACTTAAGAGCTCTTGTTCGTTCGGATTGTATTGTTGTCTATTATGTTTGTGTTGGATGATGGTGTTATGTTTGACCGGTTGAACCAGGTGGATTATTCTGTTTTGCGTCTTTATGACGAGGTGTTATTTTGTCGTTTCTGTGAGTCGATGAGTATGATGTTGTTCAGCCTGGTGGGTCCCATATAGGGATTCACGGTGCTGTAATATACCTCGAATATCTTGGGGGTGTTACACTATATAAGACTCATTGGATCACTTCTTTATCTGACTGCAAGCAGGCCAGACATTTCATATGCTGTAGGAGTATGTGCACGATTTCAATCCAAACCCAAGCAGTCATACCTGGAAGCAGCTAAGAGGATCATTAAATATCTTGAGTCTACCATTAATGTTGGATTATGGTATCCTAAAGATAACAACTTTGAGTTGTCAGGATATTCAGATGCAGATTTTGCAGGATGTAAGATTAATAGGAAAAGCACTAGTGGAACGTGCCAATTCCTAGGAACCAGACTGATATCCTGGTTTAGCAAGAAGAAGGTATCTAATTCTATCTCAACAACAGAGTCAGAATACCTAGCTGCAGGTAGCTGTTGTGCCAAGATTTTATGGATCAAAACAGTTAAGGGACTACAGTATCATTGCAAATGAAGTCCCAATATGGTGTGATAACAATAGTGCAATTGCAATCACCAACAACCCAGTATTGCACTCAAGGACGAAGCACATTGATGTCAAACATCATTTCATAAGAGATCATGTGCTTAATAAGAGATTCAGAGTAGAAAGAGACAGCACAGAATACCAGATTGCTGACATATTCACCAAACCTTTACGAGAGGAAAGGTTTTTGGAGCTCAGCAGGGAACATGGATTACTAGATTGGGAATCTAGTACAGACGAGAAAGCTGACTGAAGGAGATCAGACGAAGGAGGTACTAGGCTGATCACAGGCATCAGATCCTACCTGAAGCAGACAAGAAGAGTTACCTGATGCAGAGCAGTCAAACAATCAAACGGTCAACCAGCTAAGTTTTCCACTCTTGACCGACTCCTGAATATTTTATTATTATTATTTATTTACACATGGAAATCTCACGTTCACATGTTTACACGATGACACGCTCGCACGCTTACACGTTCACAGGACCCCACTAATTCAAATTAAAAAAATTCCCAACCGTCATACGTTTTTAAAATTTGAACCGACTCAAAATTAATTTAATATTAAATTCCAAACGTCATTTCACTTTCTTTTTAAAGACGGAAAAATCATTTCACTTTACCTTCTTCAAGCTTACAAACCCTAGTTTTCAAAAGCAAAAATCTTTTCGAACTTTCAATACATTCATAATTTTTTTTGTGCAGAAATGGAATCGTATTTTGAAGGAGTTAATCTGAAGGCTGTGAAGGACCAGATCATTTTTTCTCAGGTGGTCGATTTCGAAGGGCTACTCGAAACCAATCTGGACAACGATGTGCATCATCTTATCAGATCTATGAAGACGAACGGGATTTACCCATATTTGGATATCAGCCCTAAATTTCTCTTCAAAGAGGCTGTTATCGCATTCTACAAGGAAGCTCGAGTTCTGGAATCGAGCATTAGGAGTTCAGTCTTTGGAGAAGAAATGGAAATCACGCCGCAAACTGTCGGAAAGGCCTTCGGAATGAAATCTCATGGAATGGCCATCGAAGCCCTGAAGCAAAACGCAGCCGACACCTCTGAAGATCAAGGCTCACGAGCAGCCATCTAAGTTGAAGCTGACCGCCAAGAGAATCGAGCTAAGGAAAGAGTATCGCTATGCGTTGGATATTACCAACAAAATAGTGATGGGGATGGCGGGCAGCTACGACCAGTTGTCGTTAGCCAAGTTTATGGTGCTGGGAGCACTAATTCAGGATGAACCAATTGACTGGGCTGACTACGTTTTCAGACAACTGGTGCGCGAAGTAAACAAGGTCCAATAGCTAGATGACGAGAAAAGGTTCAAATCCAAGCTGGCCTTTGGGACTCAAATTAGTTGGATTTTGGTGCAGTTAGGAATGGCGAAGGGAAATCCTGACCCCTTCCACATCAACAAGAGACTTGGTCTTTTGGACCAAGAGACTCTAAGGAGGTTGGGCGGAGAGAGGAAAGCAGCTAAATTATTAAGGGAAATGTCTAGTGAGCCAACTCCCTACAGATATCCATCAAGCTCAGACGAGTCTGATGGAGATCAAGCTGCAGCCCGCGACCAACCTACAGATCAGTCTAATTCAGACTCAGATAATACACCTATAGCTCTTCGTTTCAAGAGGAGGGGACCAGCCCCTGGAGAGCCATCGGTGATTTATTCTTCACCTGAACCCTCCCCCAAGAGGCCCAGGTGATTAGATTTTGAAGAGGAGGAGCAGCCAGATTACTTATCCACTCCTGCACCCTCTCACATAGAGGATCAGGCTGCTCCCTCCAGCCTGGAAACTCAAATTGTTCCTCTTCTAACCCCTCAATTCATGTCTGAAGAAGAAGAAGTAGGATTGATTATCCATATTGCTGAAGTAGACTACACCTCTATAGAGTAGCTTTTACTGGTAAAACAACACGCTCTCAAACATTCTTTTGTCAATATTTTTGAGGAATGGAAAACTTTGAAATCATTTCCATTTACTCAACTCCAGTCTTTTGTTGAAATGAGTAGCTGGGATTTTCCCCAGGCTACGGAGCAACTACTCGTGCATTTTTGCAATGAGTCAGACCCAATTTTGATGCTCCAGGAAGACTGGTTCATGTCCCATTTTAAAACCAACATGGACCAGCTCATCCATATTATTATGGGAAGTGTTTTTGATGGTTCTATCAATGAGGATGGAGAAGTAGAAGAAAAAGAAATTAGAATCGAAGAGATAGTGGAGGAAGAAGAAGTAGGAGTTGAAAAAGAAGAAAACATTATAGTTGAAGAAAAAGAAGAAGAAAAGGAAAAAGAAGATGAAGTTGAAAAACAATCTGGAGAAGAAGAACAAGAAAAGACAGAGGAATTGACTGAAAAAGAAGATGATGAAGGAGAAGAAGTTGAGCAGGAAGAAAATGATGATGATGATAAGGACAAAAAAGGTGATGAGGATGAAAAGAAGGATGATAATGAAGAAGAGGAGAATGAATAAGAGAAAGAGGAAGAAGATAAAGAGGAAGAAGAGAAGGAAAAGGAGGCAGAAGAAGAAAAAGAAGACAAAGGTGAAGACAGAGCAGATGAGGCTGGGGCACCTGCACGATACACCAGCCTAGATGAAGAAGAAGAAGACAGATCGGGGACCCAGAACAGACCCCATCTGATCAGCTGCCTGCAGACAGGAGTCTATAGACAGGTAGGTCAACTACACACCTACCTGCAGGCGCAGAAAGCTCAGGTAATCACTCTCCTCAGGCATTACCTATCTCACCTGTGATGACTGAGCTGATCCGCAACATTGTCAAAGAAACTGTTGGAGAGTTTCTTGCCACAAAAATCTCACCCGACTGCAGACCATCAAGGCCAAAATTGATACCCTACTGCAGAGGAATGTTCCTCAACCTCCTCCTCCTACAAATTTCAGGATGCCCCTTCGCATGTCTGACTGGATGAACAGAGTTGAGCAACAATTGACTATACTGGTTGATGCTGGCAAAAAGGGGGAAGGAAGTAAGCAGGGGGAAGTAAGAGAAGCATCAGGTCAGGTACAGGTTGAGGAGCTCAGATCGAAGAAGAGGCAAGATATCCCATTAATTGAAGCTGGGACATCAAGCCAAAAGAGGAAGGAAGTAGCTGATCCTGAGCAGACTGAAGATCAGCCTGCCGAGAAGAAGAGGAGAACAAGGCAAGGAGAAGAGCCAAGGTTCGAATGGGAACATAGACAACTGTGGCATGTTGGAGAATTTCTGCCTACAGAATTTTTGACTAGTTGGGCAGAAGCCAAGAAGGAGTTCACAGAGAAGTATTATCTCTGGGAAATACTCCAGGACAGAGAATGCTCTCCTCAACAGTCATTCATCAACTACATGGAGACCAGATAGCCTACTCTTTAGAAGATCACACTTAAATATGCAGCCAAATGGGATGCTTATTCTATGATCCCTCCATTTAGAGCAAAAGAAGCGCCTACCCATTTGGACAATGAATTGGATGAGCTAGTCTTGCAGAAAGAAATTAGAGCTCTCTGCGAGAAAAATAAATTCTCAACTCCAAACAAGCAAGAGTTTGCCTCCCAGATCATCAAAAGGAAATATGGTCTGGCACCTGTTTGTAAGAGGCCTATTGGAGCTAAGTTATTTAGGCCTCCTAAGCAAACTGTCCGAAGAGGCAGAGGCAGATAAGATTTTCTTTGTAAAATTTTTGTACTTGTAATTTTTATGTATTTATTTGTTTGAAAGCCTATGTACTTGTAATCAAACTCAGAAAATTATATAACAGTCATTTGAATGACAACCTCTAGCTGTCTCAAAACAAAGACTGATTTCAGTTTGTGTCTTGCACTTAAGTGCAGACCTGTTATTCATTTGAATAATTTGCTTAAGTTTTGCCATCATCAAAATAGGGGGAATTTGTTAGGAATACTTGTTAGATTTTTATGATGCCATCATTGTATTTGTTTATTCAAATGTATGTTTATTACTTGGCAAAATGTAAGGAAGAACCAAATGAGTATCTTCCATAGGCCAAACTGAGTTAAGTTAGATACTTGGAAAAATGTAAAGAGGAGCCAAATGAGTATCTTCTATAGGCCATATAAGTTAGGCTTTAAAAATCGGCTAAGTACAAATCACAAATAAGTATCTATCAGCCGAGTCTTGGTCAACTCAACTGTTCGGATAAGGTTGACCATAGACGAGCTATATTAGGCAACCCTTATCAAAGAAGTTCTGGTCAACAATTTTATCAGCGAAGTTGGACCAGACTGCAGTCAAGAAGAAAAGTCAAGTCATTTGAAGTTTGACCATCAGATCAGTCAAGTCAGAAGACTTCAGACAAGTCGGCACATCAGAAAAGTCACCATCAGAGAATTCGACATCAGAGAAGGTTGAATGCACATCAGACAGTTTGACCACAGAGAGATCAGTTAAGTGATCAGCCAAGTAAACCAGTCCACGTCAGCATGCATTGAATAGTCAATATTTA
The DNA here is from genome assembly GCA_033398695.1 of Orobanche coerulescens. Classification (NCBI taxonomy): domain Eukaryota; kingdom Viridiplantae; phylum Streptophyta; class Magnoliopsida; order Lamiales; family Orobanchaceae; genus Orobanche; species Orobanche coerulescens. The sequence continues at coordinate 130,012,335 of CM065817.1, forward strand.
CGTAAAGTCACATGCGTGCGATAAGGGACAGATTGGAGAGATTCTTGGAAGGATATGAATTAAATAATTCATCAAGACCCACCACTAAAGACTTTAAACATATTAAAATCAAAATATTCGGCGCTCTCACATGGAAGTCTTCACAACGGTCGAAAAATGGATTAAAATATGGGAATCCAACCTTGCAACGTTCATAAAGAAAAACAAAGAAGTCTATTTCTCCAACGGACGGATTTGTTACAGATTTGCAACGGATATGAAGAAAATCTCAAAGGATCGACACCTATATATATCCAAAGATTTGAAGTTTAGCAGTACGATGCGAACTATACTCTCGAGCAATCAAAGCAATTAAAGCAATCAAAAGATCAAGAAATCTAGAGCATCGTAAAGAGCAGTACTCTTAGTTTATATACAAAGAAAGCTCTTAGTTGGAGAAGACAAAACACTCTTATCTTAAAACCTGAGTTCGGGGTACTTCACTGGTTGAAGTTTTGCGACTGATAGGCATCCAAGGATTTAAAGATAAACTGGCACTTATAAAGGAGTTGCAACGACAGGATTTCCACTGGTTGGAAGTTGTTGTAGCTAAGTTGTAGAATCACAATATTTATCACTGGTTGAAAATTATAGTGTATTCATCTCCAACTAATTTGGAGAAAGTGGATTAGTAGAGGATTACCCCACCTCTGAGACCACTATAAATTGCCTGCGTACTTTACTGTTTTAGCATCATACTTAACTGCTGCATTCGTACTTAGTGTTTCATTATTTATATAGCTGTATTCGTCATCAGCTGACTTCCGCACTTATATTGTCTACAGACGACTCTAAGTCATCTGTACCATCAGATGAGAAACTCCTTAATTACTTCTTTGAAAAAGAGTTTCAATAAGTCTATTCACCCCCCCTCTAGACTTATTTCTGACAACTTGTGACCTACATTATGTTGGGTGCATAACTATACCCACCACCGGCGAAAAATACTTCTTGAGTCAACATGACTGTAGATGGTGGAGAAATTCCTTGAGTTGTAAGTCGTTAGACTTGCTTGGTTAGCTCGAAAATTTGTGCAGTTAGATCGCTGGTGGAATTTACTTCATTATCTCCGACTCTCCAGCCTCGTGCTCTCTTTTGTTGTGAGGATATAGCAAGTTTTTCAAATAAATCAAAAGCGTCTTGCGCCGTTAGTGTTCCTATATCTCCACCAGCTACATTATCAATAGAGAATTGGCTATTATGAGTTAGCCCATCATAAAAAGTCTGACTCAGACAGTGTAAAGGATAATGATGATGGGAGCGTGCTAGTAAAAGAGCTTTGAAACGATCCCATGCTTCAAAAAGTTGTTCACCCTCTGACTATGTAAAAGCCGCAATTTTGGTCCTTAGATCCGCTGTTTTATGATGTGTATAAAATTTAGACATGAGTTTATTGCACACATCATCCCAAAAAGCCAATGAATTTGGTGGCAACGTTATAACCCATATTTTCGCTCGATCCTTTAAAGTGTAAGGAAAACACCTCATTTTTAATTGATCCTAGGTCAGCCTTGTTATGGAAACGTATTAACAACCGAGTAAAATATCGAATAAAACTTAAAGGCTCCTCGTTTGGCATCCCATAAAAAGTTGGAAGTTGGTTGAAATGAATGGATCTCAATTCACAATTTCGTGTTGTTTGGCCATGTTGTATGCATGACGTTGTTGTACCGATCACTGGTCTAGCAAAATATTTCAAAATTTGTTGGTCTGCCATAGGTTTTTCGTTTCTAGAGGTTGACTTTTCTTCTTGATTGGAAGATTCAGTACTTTCTTCTGTAAAAAATTCTCCTTCACTACTAATATCTTCTAGGCTCCGAAACTGGTTCCGTATCCGTTTGGAATAATTTTCTTTGTATAAGTTTTTTCACAATCTTTCGAACTCTTTTCAACAAAATGTAGCATCTATTGCAAAAACGGTTTTTTGGGTGAATAAAATTTTACATTCATACAAAAAAAAAAAAAAAATATCTTCTAGGCTATCTCCAACTCGATATTCGGGATGAACGTTTTTATTGTATGGTACCAAAGTTCTTACAAGGGACCTATGGCCCTGCATAGACTAGAAAATCGTGAAGCGCACCTTATGTGAAAAAAATTAAGAATAAGAAGAACAAAATATGTAAATGTAATACCAGGATTTTGGCGTCCAGACATCTTGAATTATTTGTCGATTCAAGCGGATATGTGGTGCCTGTGTTTATGTGATCGTGTGCGAGCTTCATTGGTTGTTCATTTTCATTCGGATCGTAGTTGCGTTGGGTTTTGGTGCAATTCTATTGCCTGTGCAATAGATGTAGTGCACGCTATGTTGCCTCATAATGCGCGCTACTTGTGTATTGATAGCGCACGCTATCTTCCAGTTAGCGCACGCTAACTGGAGATGAAGTAGCTGTCCAGAAGCTACTTCATTAGATTCAGAACTCGTTAGCGCATGCTAATGTTAGTGATTAGCGCACGTTAACCGTGTGTTTGGGCAGATCGTGTTGTTGTGTTGCGCGCTAACCAGTATACTAGCACGCTAATAAGTGTCCAGTATAAATACTAGACTGCATGCCTTTCTTTCCCGTTTTTCTTTCATTTTTTCCCCTTTCACTTCCATCAGTCGGGACGAGTCTCCTAGGGCGATCTGGGGTGATCTTCATCATCAAGCTTAACCTTGGTGAGTCTTATTCACGTTATCAACATCATCTCACTCGTTTTCCTTTCGGATGGAGGTACTTTTTCTTAGAACCCTAGTTGAGTAATTTTGGTTTTTTTCTTGATTCCTTGATTTAATCCGAAGTTGATGAATTGGTTATGTAATTATTGTTGTTTTGTTTGTCATATTCGGATTAGAAACTCATTTATCGATTTTATTTCACCCGGAACATGATTTTGGTTTCCTTGGAAAAAACCCTTGAACCCTCATTGTTATTGAGTTAGAGTCGGGTTTTGAAGAGTATTGGTAGCTCGTTGTGGAGTTATTCTCGTAGTGTTCCGTAGTTGCCACTTGCTCGCTGAAATTAGAAGTTTCGTGATTGCTCGGTTGCGTCCATTCGTCATTTTGTTCGCTCGTGGTTTCGAGGCAAGTATCTTGCCCATATATTTTGTGCTTCATAGATATAATAGTTGGTAATCGATTATGTGCTACTTGAATGCTTATAATGAACGTTCAAAAGAATCGGTATATTTTCATTAAAGGTTTCCTGACAACTCGTGTGTTTTGTGAACGAATGTGCTGTTCTGAATATGTGTATTAGTGCTGTATATTGGAATACTTTATTTTCGTGTGGTGTTGCTGTGTGCGACTATGTCGCTTGTGGACATAAAGCTCTATCCCTTTGTCAAGGAGGGGGGGTGTGGATACGTGTGCTTGTTGATGAATATGTGATGTTGTTTGTTATTGGTTGTGACTCCTTTGTAACGACGTCGTGCCGTTCAGCATTGTTGGAAAAGTATACTTTCTTGTTGGTATGTGATCGTTGTAAAGTGATGTTCCGCCGGGTAGGGTTTGTTGGAGCCTCTGGGATCCGTCCTTGCTAGTACGGGTCGGGTTTGACCATAGAGTTATCCAAACTGGGTATGTCTCGAGGAGGCTCCAAGGTTCATGGCTTGTTAGCACGATGCCAGGATAATTTATGGCCGTGAGTTGGACTTGTGACATATTTGTCATGGGTTATCCAAATCGGGTATGTCTCTAGGAGACTCCGAGGTTTGTGGCTTGTTAGCACGACACCAGGATAACTATGAATGTATGTTATGACGATGTATGATACGTAATTGGCATATTTGATTATTGGTGCAAACGCATGTGTGCGTGTGTGGTTGTTCTTCTATTGGGTGATGGTCTGATAAGGCCCTAGGGGCCTATACTAAGGTATACGGCCACAGAAGTGGTTTCCCACCCGGGGACGGTTCGACGGAACCTCTGGGGTCGATACTAATGGGTACGGCCGCGAGTTTCCAGGTATGGTTTCGTGACGATAAGATATGATGATATGGTTTATGAAGATGATGTTTTGATGATAATGTGGAATTACAAAATATGGTTTTCGTAAATATTTTCCCAAACAAAATTCGAGAGATCTTAAAATATTTTACAAAATGTCTACTCATTTCAGTCATACTTTTCATGCTCTGAACTATCTTACTCAAGTGAATTATCTAGGGAAGCCTTTCATTACATTTAACTTGTTGATTGTTCAAGATTATTATGTTCTCGGGTATGTTGTGTATGGCTCGTATTTTCACTTTATACTTGCACTAGCAAAGTTCTATTTTGCTAACCCCTGAGTAATCGGGGGTGGATGTATTTATTGCTGTAACACCCCCAAACCACTCGGGAATATTACAGCGCCGCAGACCCTCTCCGCGAGGATCTACCAGGCTAAATACAAAACAATGCATCACTTCACATGCCGACATGGCTACATAAAGGACCATTAGACCGATTTGGTCTTTTACCATAACACAATACACAACATTACGTACAAGATTCTTTCCCATAACTCATTCCCACGCAGGGGCTGAAATACAAATACAAATCCCATAAATCGGGGTAACAACACATCGGAGGGATAACCAACACGACTCTACAATTGGTCTTCACGTGATTAGTATCTTCGTCTCCCATCGTCCTTCGTATCGATCCTGTGATTCACTCCCGACTACTGCAAGTACCTGGACGCAATACAGACATCCACCCCCCGAATACTCGGGGGTTAGCAAAACTCCACTGTTTTGCTAGTGCAAATATAAAACAGAAGTACAAGCCATACACAACGTGCTTCAAGAATATAATAATCTTGAATATATTTCCCGAGATAATTCACTTAATCAAAACAGTTTGGTTTATAAAAAGGGTAGGAAATAATACCATGTATCTCTTACAAAACATTTTACGGTCTCGGGAGTTTGAAAACATTTGGAAATAAGAAATTCTCAAGTCTTTCGAAAACACTTGGGGGCACGGCCCAAAATCGTCTTTCCAAAATACGATTCCAAAAATAAAACGCGGTTTCACAACCCAATTCACAATAAACGGGGTCCAAGACCCAAATCATAAGCCACAGGGTCCACGACCCGAATCACATAACACATGTTCCTAAGGATCATTCGCGTCCCGTGCTAACAAGCCACGAACCTCAGATGCCCCCGTAGAACATACCCGAGTGAATAATCTAATAGGAAACCATACCAAATCACATGTCCTCGTGACAACAGTCACATAACCATTCCAAACCACAACCATAAGTTATCCCAGCATCGGGCTAATAAGCCACGAACCTCGGAGTCCCCGTAAGACATACCCGATGATAACCCCCACTAGTTATCTCGGCATCGGGCTAGCAAGCCCCGAACTTCGGAGTCCCCGCAAGACATACCCGGATTGGATAACCCTATGGTCACGCCTGACCCATACTAGCAAGTATGGATCCCGGATATTCAACAATCCTACCCGGAGGCACATCACTTTCAGCAATCACATAACAATGAGCAGAACATCAAGCCAAGCAACACTTAAACATCACAACCTCCTTTCAAAGGAGTAACAACTAATATCCCACGTAATACATTCTTAACGAACAAGTACACATAACATTACGTAATCCCCGGCAAAGGATTACGGTCTAATAAACTCATTCAAAGTGATCATATCATCTTTTCAACATACAAAACCAACACACATATTCCGAGAACACATATATTCACGAAGTACATAAATTATCATTGAAAGACAACATTTATCGAGAATATACCGATCTATTTTTACGTTCATTAAACATTGGGTTTCGCACGAAATCCTACCATTAATTACGCCTACGAAACATGAAACGTATGGACAAAATACTTGCCTCGATATCCTGAGCGACGAAACGACGAACGGGCAACCTTCGAACCTCCAAAAACGATCAAGACTTCGACAGCCCACGAATACTACAAAAATAGCATCACCACGAATCAATAACACTAATCGAAATCCGAAACGATCCTAAAAACGATAAGGATCTAAGTATTCTCAAAGAAATCAAGAATCGTTGATCCGGGCGATAAAAAATCGATGAACGGTTAACAAAATCTGAAGATTACGGTGAAGACAACCAAAAATACACAACCGATCGGATGAGATCGGTTAAGAATCACAAATCCAAGGAAAAACCCCAAATTCAAGAAACTAGGGTTCTAAGAAGAGATTACCTTGATCTGGACCAAGAAGACGATTAGATGTTGTTAAACATCTACAAATCCGCTCAGAGATGAAGCTAGAAGAAAAAGATCGGTCCTAACCGCCTCTGGATCTCACTCCCGTCGGAAGGGATGGACAAAAGTGGAAAATGACGACTTAATGCTGCTGTCCAGTATTGATACTGGACAGTTATTAGCGTGCGCTAAACACCCTGCATTAGCGTGCGCTAACGGGGTCAACGCTCCAGAGAAACCGCCTATAACACAGTTAGCGTGCGCTAGCCAAAAGCTGTAGCGTGCACTAACGGGTCACAAAACGATCCGGTAGCCTGGACGAATCGCACCTACCGGGTAGCGTGCGCTAGAAAGAAGAGAGAGCGTGCGCTAAGCAGTCGATAGCGTGCGCTAGCTATCGGCCTTAGCGTGCGCTAACAAAGCTCCAGTCCCAGTCCAGTAGCTACTGGACTGTCTCCGGACTGCCAGTTAGCGTGCGCTACAAATTCAGTAACGTGCGCTAAACACCACGCAGTAGCGTGCGCTATGCTTCAAGCATTAGCGTGCGCTACACCACAAAAACTCAAAAACTCACAAAGTGATCCGAAATGCCTCCAAAAACATGTCCCAACAAGTCACAACCAAACATGGCACGAAATTCCTACGATGAGGACAATGACAATCCGATAAAACCCAGAAAACCCAACGAATCCGGAATAAAGATCTCGGGTATTACATTCTACCCCTCTTAAAAGAAGTTTCGTCCTCGAAACTTGACACATGGAATGAACGACGCAAAACAAACTCAGATAACACACGATATCCGTTACCGAAATAACAAAACACGACGAACAAAAATCAATACGGTTGAACAATTCAACAGTACATCAACCAAAACACGAGCCACTACACCATAGATTGCATACAGCAACGTGTAAAATACGTTGCAATATGCCCTAAATTCATTGCAATAGAGCCTATTGCAACGATTATGCAAAAATCAAGCGTGCACTTTGCTCTGGTTGCCATAGGGCCCTTATGGCAACAAATTTGGTACCATATTGCAACGGCATATTATTGTTGCAAATATAGTATATGGCAACGATTTAACGACTATAGCAACATGTTTAACACCATTGCAATATCTTGGACTACCTATGGCAACATTTTTTTCCAACGATTTTTTTGTGTTAATTGTTGCAATACATGGATTCAGGCAACCCTAAGGCAACATATATGCCCAATTGCAACGTATTTAGAATCAAATGCAATCTAATTTTATTAATGAATATGACATATATGGCAACATTTAAGCTTCTATTGCAATGCTAAATAAAAAAACTGGCATGACCATTAGATTTATTTCAATTGGTGTATCGTAACATCAATCCAACCGAGCAATATTACTGCTGTTCCAACATCAATAAATTCACTCAGACTAAGTTTAGGAAAATGACCAAGTTGAAGCAAAATAACTAAGTTCAAGTGACACACAATCTAACTTAGTAATACATAGACCAATATCTTAGTTAAACATTATATAAACATGAGTCATGGCTCTTCTTCCTCTTCCTATTCCTCTTCCTCTTCATCTTCATCTTCATCTATCTTCATCTTCATCTTCATCTTCATCTGTCTCATCTCCGTCCTCAATAGAAGTAGTAGCACATCTAAATCCTTCTCTGAATCATTATGGACTTCTCCCAATCTGAAATTAGAAAAAAAAAGTTAGCTCATCACAAAGTAGATTAAATAATGCAATGGCTTCAAAGAGATATAATTGCCCTCGACAAAATCAAAACAACGCCTTGTGATACTCTATATTGATATTCTTTTATTGAATATAACCTGTAGATTGACGTGGCAATCCTCTTCATGTTTACATCAGCGGTGAAGAGAAGTTGACAATTAGAGCTACCACATTTACAGTAAGCTGAAACTGAACAAACTTTTGAATGTTCACATAAACTGAGCAAATGAGAAGCTGTGCAGTACCCATGGCAACAGACACTTTCATGTTCCATCCTGACCCATACAAAAAAAAAGTAGAAGTTAAGGTGGTTGCAAGTAGCAATGTTAAATATTGTTCATGTTACGCATAACTTGCTTGTAACCTTTTGTAACATCTTCAATCTCTATAGAGGGAGGGAGGGAGGGAGAGAGGGAGAGAGGGAGAGAGGGAGGGAGAGAGAGAGAGAGAGAGAGAGAGAGAGAGAGAGAGAGTTGAAGAACCAAATAAGCAATCTAATATGACGAGAATATAAAATGAAGACAACAAGAGCAAAAATATTACCGTAATCCATCTCGTAGTTAAGAAGGAACAAAATGTGTGTGGTTGTAAATGCAATAAGAGGAGCAGACACCATTACTTTAGCAGCATCATGCCTTAAACCAAAGCTTCTTATTATTGCCACTATCATCGAGTACCCAAGTAAGGCCACTGCAGACGAATAATCTAGATTTCCGGTCAAGTCAATGTCTCTGCAGTTAAAAATTGGAACGGTCAAATTTCTGAGGCAGAGGCGTGGATGAAAATATCACAAGAATAAGGATTTAACGAGATGAGAAAATCTTACAGACTGTGAAAGACTGCACTCCAAAACCATGCGTTAATAGAGAGAAGCCCGTAAATAGTCCACAGGCCCACGTAATCGTAGAATGGCTTCTTATTTGGTTGCAAGGGCAACTTATAGTAAACAAGGGAGCAAAAGGAACGCAAACCATGGAAATGCATCGCAAGGTTCAGAGCTGAAAAGACCATGGAAAGAGGCTCCTGAATAAATTAAGGACATTACGTCAAGGCCATGTTATTAGCTGCAAAAGCAATGATACAAAAAAAAAGATACCATGCACAACTAAAGTAATCAATAACGGGCCAAAGCTGACAACTTAGCAGACCTGGAAGCCATACAGGTGTCGGAAGGGCCATTTGCAATGATACTTAATGGGCCCTTGACCAAGTTCTGCCCTTACTTTTTCTCTGTCTAACATACAATGGTAACGGCAATCACTCCGGCAATCCAACCGTTTCCACCACAAATAGAGGGAAGAATCAGCTCGTTTGAAGCTTAATTTGGTTTAATATTTAGGAAGAGAGCTTTGAGAACAGCACATATACAGTTATTAGACAAGTGATATACTCCTACTTTTTTTCTTTTTTCATACTTGCATGAAGAAGAAATTGACTACAGAGTTCGGGGAAAAAAGTTACGAATCGCTTGTCATTTTACATCAAAGTATTGAACTTGGTAAACTTGCAAATGGAAAAAGGAAAAAGAAAAGGTTACAAGTTGCGTGACACCACACATCCAAAAATAGTGACTTCATGAATCTTTTTATTAGTATTAATTTGTACTCTAGGCGGTGAAGAAAAACTTGCAAGGTTAAGCCTAAAACATGGGAGGCCAGTGGCGGATGACTGCAACAGAAAACATCAGAATCAAGTGAATAATGTACTAATCCGTTTGCGGCCATACACGACAGAAAAACATAACGTAGTTAAGACTCCTGCTTCTCCCCACATGAAACTATGGAAAAGGAAAAAAACTGTAACATTTTACATATATGAACTAGATGAAAAAAGTTTACCTATATAATCGGTCAGAATCACCAGCATTCGCTTCATACACTTCAAAAACACAAGACAGCACCAGAAAGCAAATTATCCAGTAACAATTGGCCATCTAGTCAGATATTGTAACAAGCAGTAAATTAATAACTAGAGAAAGAGTACTGCATTGAAGTGCACTTTGTTGTGTCAAGAATTAACACCTTCCGACCGGCAATCGCCTCGGAGGTCGGGCGACCGAGTTACTGCCGAGCGGCCAAGTCAGTTCTGCCGATCAGAGACCTGGCGACCGAGCCTTAACCCAGCGGACGAGCTACATCGACCGACCGAAGGCCCCAGGACAAGTCCCGGTATCGAGCGATCAACCTCAGATACGATCGCCTCTCGATACTCGGCGACCGACCCCTGGCGATCTACTAATGGACGATCTTCCCTCGGCACTTGCCGACCTACCCTTGGAGACCGACTATTGCCGACCTCGAGCGACTGGCCGATGGCGACCTCTGATGGCCAGCTGGAGACGATCGCCTCATGTCGATCAGCACCGATGGCCATCCAGTCGGCGAAGGCCGAGCCCCAAGACTGGCACCACGTGCAAGGACCGAGAGAAGATCCGAGAATCGCGGGCCATTGACCATAGCCTGGCAGAATCTCTCCACCAGCCGACAAGCCGCCGAAAGCTTGTCAGTAGGGCCGCATGTTGACTAACTCCGGACGCGTGTTGGCTCCTTATTGGACCGCCCAGTTGTGGCAGCCTCTTCCTTGGACTTTAGCCCGACAGCCAGCATCTTTCTTGGACTTTAGCCCGACAGCCCAGTAGATCGCCCCATTATAATATTGGCCGGCAGGCGATCGGCGGATTATTATAATGGCCGGCAGGCGATCAGCCACTACAGGACAGGACCCGGCTGCCCCTATATAAACAAGGCTCCCAGCACTTGGACACTTCTTCAGCTTCTTCTGCAACCTCACGATTTGAGCATACAATACAGAAGCAAAATACCCACACTTGGCTAATCTCCAACTCTTGGCAACAGCTATCATTCGGTCTTACTTCTCCCGGCCTATCTCATCCAGCAGATTATCGGCGGGGACGAAGAACACTAAGCTTCGCTCAAGAGCCGGATTAACAGAGTCTTTTTACACTCATTGTATTTAGATTTCTCTCATTAATACTTGTATCCACGAATATTTGTATTAATAACATCTCGCGAGAGCATTCAAGCCCGGGCCTAACAAACCCGGCAAATCTTGTATTATTTATCTTCTCTCGGAAGTGCTCCATAATTGTTGTTTGTTGTCCGTCTTCCAGCAGTATTAATCTTCGGATAAATATTTTGGGCAACAACAATTGGCGCTAGAGGAAGGGGATCCAACCCTCGATTTTTTATACCTACCGTCCCGAAGAACACTCACTGTTCTCGGGGGAGATACTTGGAGTGACACTTACTGCACTTCAAAGAAATCCTTCAGAAATCATGTCTTAGCCTCGCGTCGAAGAAAGCGGCGACTAGCCGGCCAAACCCCTGTTCCGTCCCGGTCCGAGCCACGGCCGATGGTGGAAGGTAGCCGCGCTTGATCGAGACGCTCGATCCCGCCCGGACGGCGGCCCAAGCCTCTCGCTCGATCGGTTCGAACCAAGGAACAAATCGAAGGAGCCACTGGCCGTCTACAGAGCGGCCGAGTGCTCTCGACGCGCCTCGGCTATCGCCCCTCGGTCGTCCGCCGGAAGTCAGCGGAAGCTCAAGGCATCAGCGCGGCGATCGCCGGGAGGCTCCGTCCGCAAGAAGAGGCGCTCGCCCGGCAGGGCACCTCTGTCTTCGATCGCACAGGCGGTGACCCGACACAGCTACAGGCGATCGGCCCCGGCTACGAGGCAGCGGAGTTTGAGTCCGTCACCGGGAGCTCGGCCTACCCGACTCCCGGAAGGCGGCCTGGCCGTCTGGCTCCCCCTCGCCGAGTGCCGAGGCCGGCGGCGTGAGCCGGAGATCGGTACACGATCGCCTCGGCTCCTGCTCCCAAAGCCGATCGGCAAGCGACCAAGCCACGGCGATGGCTGCGATGCAACGTCAACTCAACGACATGAAGACGCTCCTGCAATCCGGGGCAGGCGCCATGAAGACGATCGCCGAGCCGAGCGAGCCGCTCGCGATCGACATCGAGCTCGCCCCCGTGCAGCACAAGATCGCTCCTCCTCAGACACCCGTGTACCAGGGGCGATCGGACCCCCAGACACACCTGCACAAGTTCAACATCTACATGACCGGGTGCGGGGCATCTGACGCGACCAGGTGCCGAATGTTCCCTCTGACGCTGGACGACCTCGCCCACCGGTGGTACACTTCATTGCCGCCTCGGTCCATTGGCTCCTTTAACGAGCTGGCGCACGTCTTCACGGAGTACTTCGCCACCCGGGTCGTCCGGCCAGAAGGTCCCCTTCGCATGATGCAAATCAAGCAGGGAGAAGAAGAGTCCGACTCAGACTACATCGACCGGGTAGACGTGATCATCCTCAACGGCGAGCCCATAAGCGATGAGACCGCCCTCTACGCGGTCCTAGGAGGATTTCAGGGCTTTTCGCCTATGTTCAGGCATCTCACGAAGACCCAACCTACAACCTACGCCGCCTTCCAGGCTAGAGCCGCAGATTTTCTGGCCAGGCAAAGGTTCCTTCTTAGCCTGTGAGCAGCGCGATCGGCGCCCGGACGACGGTCTCCCGCCCGATCGCCGATATCGACCTACGAATAAAGCGATCGGCGGCGGCGGCGATCGCGATCTTCGGCCGATCGCCGATCATCACGCTACATCATCAGCAACCCGGTGGACACGATCTCCATCTACGGTCCATCATATAACATGACGGACTAAGGCATAAGATCTCCTCCACCGCGCATCATAAAGCCATGGTCCTGGCAGTCGATGGAACTGGCTGCTTCGGCCATGCAAGGTCCCTTTCGGCCGAGATCGCCCGCCCTTCGTTTAAATACGAGGCCGGCGTAGTCTGAGGGCTCTCCAACATTAATCAGTGGACACATGCCACAACCCCCGTCTCAACGTACACCGTCGAGGTCGGCCATCTCCATGGCTGGCCGAGGTGGAAGCAGAGCTAACAAGCCACGGGCGTGGAGTTGATTCATCCGACGCTGCCCGCGCAAGGACTCATCTAGTCCGATACCGCTCGCCCTTCGTTTAAATTCGAGGCGAGGCGCATGCTAACATAGTTCCCTCATAATAAAGTGAGTCACGAGACACTGAATGTCTTCGCGCACCAAGACACGGTCATGGAGTCGGTCCATCGATCTCCGCGACTGTGCACGATTCCTCAAACAAAGCGAAACCACCAAGTTTCCATGGGGGATCGGCCAATGTTGTTTTTGCAGGTACAAGACCGAAAGATAGCTAAGCCAATCGACCATGATAGCCCAAGTCCGAGTCCTAAGTCAGCTCAGATCGCCCGTCCTCATCCATACACGATCACCAGCAAGAACCACCTCGCCCCATGTCTTCAACATAGGAGCAAGCTGGGGGGCAATTGTTGTGTCAAGAATTAACACCTTCCGACCGGCGATCGCCTCGGAGGTCGGGCGACCGAGTTACTGCCGAGCGGCCAAGTCAGTTCTTCTGATCAGCGACCTGGCGACCGAGCCTTAACCCAGCGGACGAGCTACATCGACCGACCGAAGGCCCCAGGACAAGTCCCGGTATCGAGCGATCAACCTCAGATACGATCGCCTCTCGATACTCGGACCGACCCCTGGCGATCTACTAATGGACGATCTTCCCTCGGCACTTGCCGACCTACCCTTGGAGACCGACTATTGCCGACCTCGAGCGACTGGCCGATGGCGACCTCTGATGGCCAGCTGGAGACGATCGCCTCATGTCGATCAGCACTGATGGCCATCCAGTCGGCGAAGGCCGAGCCCCAAGACTGGCACCACGTGCAAGGACCGAGACAAGATCCGCGAATCTCGGGCCATTGACCATAGCCTGGCAGAATCTCTCCACCAGCCGACAAGCCGCCGAAAGCTTGTCAGTAGGGCCGCATGTTGACTAACTCCGGACGCGTGTTGGCTCCTTATTGGACCGCCCAGCTGTGGCAGCCTCTTCCTTGGACTTTAGCCCGACAGCCAGCATCTTTCTTGGACTTTAGCCCGACAGCCCAGTAGATCGCCCCATTATAATATTGGCCGGCAGGCGATCGGCGGATTATTATAATGGCCGGCAGGCGATCGGCCACTACAGGACAGGACCCGGCTGCCCCTATATAAACAAGGCTCCCAACACTTGGACACTTCTTCAGCTTCTTCTGCAACCTCACGATTTGAGCATACAATACAGAAGCAAAATACCCACACTTGGCTAATCTCCAACTCTTGGCAACAGCTATCATTCGGTCTTACTTCTCCCGGCCTATCTCATCCAGCAGATTATCGGCGGGGACGAAGAACACCAAGCTTCGCTCAAGAGCCGGATTAACAGAGTCTTTTTACACTCATTGCATTTAGATTTCTCTCATTAATACTTGTATCCACAAATATTTGTATTAATAACATCTCGCGAGAGCATTCAAGCCCGGGCCTAACAAACCCGGCAAATCTTGTATTATTTATCTTCTCTCGGAAGTGCTCCCGCAATTGTTGTTTGTTGTCCGTCTTCCAGCAGTATTAATCTTCGGATAAATATTTTGGGCAACAACACACTTGATGATGTTAAGGCATGATGTTTGCCTAATGCCGACCATCAAGAATATAAAGAACATAAACAATCGGCAAGTGATTATGGCGGTGTTAGACAAATTCCGATGCGATCTCACGAAAAAAGTGGTTCGCAAATGTTTCACAAGTGTATGCTTATCCATTGGTGAAGAACGAGCCATCACCTTCCAACAGAAAGAAAAAAATAGAGCATAAAAGAAATATAGATAAATCAACACCATGGAAATAGTGCTCGTAATATTTCTTCAAAAGTTAAATCAAAAGTAGCAGAATAAATTACAACTAGCATCTCATCAATTATATACAGACCCAAAATGTAGACAGGAAAACAGACAGTGTCGATGTTATTCCTACAGAAGAACCAACTAGCCATAAGAGAAATCTGGACATAGAGATTCCTGTTTTTTGCTATTGTTGACTATTTCCCATTAAATGTACTTCCCAAATTGCATAGGCACAATTTTAAACAACCATACTAATGAACAAATAGTAAATGGAAGACATCACCATGTGTTTTTAAGTTAGGTAAAGGTACAAGTTTTTAAGCTTTAGTGATCCCATGTGTTTTATTTTATCAACTAACTGGACTCGTTTTAAGAAAAAAAACAGGTAATATCAGCGACTTTTAGGCATTCGTTAACCACGAACCACCATAACCACAAAGCAGGATAACAATATTTTGCAGAATGTATGTAGATGTCATCAACTTAACCGACATCAACTATGCTTCAATCTGTTTGCTGTAAAATAAAAATAAGGGGTAATTACAGGAATCACCCATGAGGTTAATCTAATTACAAAAGAAAATACCAAAAAAACACTTATCTATTAAAATTACAAATGTTATCACATTAAATTTTGATATTAACTTATAAATAAATACTCCTACTGAGGGTGCAAACAATTATTATTGTATAAGATAACTGGAATTCTATTTCGTAATTAAGCTAAACCTCGGGGTAATTTTGTAATTAACTTTATCACCAAACGATAGAGTAAAATACCCTAGTCAGAATGAGAGGTGAAATTCCATCACCAGCGAATGAGGATGCCAGAAATTCCACCATCGGAGTTTTGCCATTGCCTCCCCACGTCAAATTCCCAACACTAATCACCGGCACCGTGACCTTATACCATCACCGGTAACATAATTTCAACTTCCAACCACATTAATCCCAAAATCAAAGAGAAACCCGACAATGAAAGCACGAAAAAATAGAGGATATATGGAATTTGAAGAGAATTGCCTGTGTTTGCGGAGGATGTTGAAGCGGTAGAGCTGGTGGCGGAGGCTGATAGCAAAAGAGTAGAGAGAGGAAGCGAGAAAGAGAGGTGGGCCGATTTCAGCAGCATCTTTTTCCTTATCCTCAGCTGATAAAACGACGCTTTCGTTTTTACTCACAGATTCCTCTTCTCCTCCACTGTCATTCTCTTCCTCTTCTCCGTCACTGTCATTATCTTCGTCGTCGCCGTCATCATTTTCACTATCGGTGTGCCTTGAAGAGAAATGTTGCGTGAATAGAGCAGTGTGGATAAACCCTAATGTAGTCGCCGGATATGTGGTGAGTTGCTTTCGAGGTGAGTGTTAGGTGGCGGGTTTGGGCTGAGGGAGCGACGAGGGTTTGAAATAATGTGGTTAGTGTTTTAATGTTTCAAAAGCCCGCTCAATTTCTTTAGTACCCGCCTAAATTTTGGGCCCCAAATTGCTATGTACAGCAACGAATTCTTAAATTGTTGCAATAGAATGTAAATTTTATACTATTTCCAACTTTTTCGCTTTAATTGTAACACTTTATAAATGCATTGCAATATATCCGAGCTGGTCTATCAATAGCAACGTTTTCTGATGAAATTTTTGAAATCTGGTTGCTATAGCCAATCTATGGTGTAGTGAGCTAAACGCTGAACCAATACGAAATTCCACAGCCCAAAGGTTGAAAGATCGGATACAAAACTAATTTCCTGAACTTAAGGAAATTACGATGGAGTCCTAACGCTCAACAATCACGAAACGAGATCAACAAAAACCGAACAATCAAACGATTGAATTACAACGATCGAGGCACAAAAGTCAATCAGTCATGTTTGAATCATGACGAACAATAATACTCAAAACAACAACCCCAAAGTTCGCATCTCGACTCAAAACAATATACGATCCGGTGAAGACAATAAGATGTGCATTCACATGGGATCCACAGGAAATGAAATAGCAATTGGAAGGTCACAACGACAAACGGGTTATTCTGAAACAATACCACAACTCGTTCGATCAATAAAAGCACAAGACAGGACAAGATCAGAAAATATCAACGAATATAAATGATTCGACAGAGTCGAGAGTACAGAGTTCAAAATCCGATCCACTTCAAATAAAAGAAGTCAATCTCTGAATTTCGAAACAACAAAGCAAGGGAAATAATTCAACATGCAACTGATAGACCACGCCCCTCCGGGACTACTCGGAGTCGATCCTGATATCAAAGCTCAAGTCCCTGCCTCGGAATGCTCGGTAACCATCTCGCAAAATTGAACCCGGTGTCCCTCGAGTCCGCACCTGTAACACGTTACTGGTGGGGAAGGACAATGTGCACGAACATGTCCCGCCACATTACAGTTAAAACATCTCCTGGCTTTACCAGGAGTCAGAGCAGACGACTTGGAACTCCCAGTTTCACGCATCGAGCGATGGAGCTTTACAGCGGAGAGACTACTACGTTGCAAATTGGAAACACCGACTCCTGCACTGTCCACACGATCATCGAACTCCCTCTGCTTCTTCGACTCGGGCACACGCTCCGACGATAATGAAGCTAGTTCACGAGCTAAGGCTCGATCTTGATAGTCTCTCAATGAAGTGCAATTGAATCCCGACATATACACACGAATATCCGGCTTCATCCGTCTGTCAAAGTGAAGGATCGTCTCTTCCTCGGTTCTCACCCGATCTCGCACATAACTGAGTTGTTTGCTATAATCAATGATAGCTTGCGACACCGATATATCCTGCGGTCCTGCCATAGAATTCGCGAATCCTCTGCTCTCTAATCGGTTTCGGACAGAACTCAGCTTCCATAAGTGCTTGGAACTCCGCCCACGTGACATCACGATCACGAGGTTTAACAGCTTCCCACCAATTAGCAGCATCTTTGTCGAGAAGGTACTGAGCGATAGGTACCTTCCGCTCTTCCGGACATCCGACAGCCTTGAAAATCTTTCCCAACTGGAAAATCCAACCATCTCAGCCCAACACATCCGCAGCACCGGTGAATCGAGGGGGATTCATACGAACTACCTCGTGAAGCCATTGATTCACACCAACGTTCTGACTCGCATCAATGCTACGTTGAACCACCTGGGTCAACTGAGTTATCTGAGTCGCTACTTGTTGCAATATAGTAGCAAGACCCAAACTAAAATCATTCTCAACGACATTCTCTCGATTCCGCATCTGATCCCCATAGCCATCAGCACCACGGTTACGACCACGACCTCTGCCCCTCGGCATACTAACAAACAACAACCTATGGTAACGAAAGATCATAACACATAGCAAGATATTCACATCTCTATCTTTAATCCAACATCATTAAATCATATACATATTACCATTTAATTCAAGCTAGAGCACAATATACAAATTATTATACCAAAAATCTTCATTTATAATGTCGTTGTTATGCAATGAAATTGAAATCATCCATTATATCAAAATCATTATCTGTACGGTTTCCGCGCCGGAACTCACCAAGTTGAAAACTATTTTCAAAAACGTTCCAAAATGCCAAAAAGGCCGATGACGGTAATACTTTCCAAATACTCCCCAAAAGTCATTTTTCCATATACCAAATACCATCATCAAAGACCATTTGAAATTACAAGGCGTAGACGCGGAAACTCAATGGTTTCAAAATATATGTTAAGTCACCCGACAAAAGAGTTAGCATAAAGGCCCATACAATAATTCAAATTTACAAACCCGAAAGGTCATTTTGAAACACACACTATTTTGGTAAAAGTACCCAAAAAGTCATTTTGGACTTTACACACGCAGCGGACAAGAACACAGTTCAAATTACACATAATCACACACAACAATTGTTATTCCTGAACAACACACATAGAGTACGGTCTCAAACGGTCAGCCTAACAATCGCAAAAGTTAGATTTACGGCCAGAATATAGTTTCCGAGCTTCTGCTCAGACCGATTAGGGTATGATTTAACAGAGACTTAGCGTGCGCTAGCCATGCCACGTTAGCGCGCGCCAGCTATTCTCATCCAGCAACACATTCATAAACATATACCAAATAATGCCAAAAGCCGAAGGTTACAAATAAACAACAACATACGAATCCCAACACCAACAATTTATATTCTCACTACATATCGTTTAGTCGGAAAGTTGAAGGTGAAAGTCACGTCTCAAGTAATCTATTGATAGACCTCGTTTAAGCATTTAAAAATCAAATTTTGAAAATTTTCAATGCAAGATGAAAATATAATATGTGTAGTTTGAATTCTCAAAATCTTTGGTCTCGAGGTCATCATACGAAAATCATATCATTTTTCCTTCTCGAAGGATATTTTTAAATAGAATTTATGTGACTTCCCCAAAACATTTGAAATTGAAATACCACATTGATAAACTTTTATTGAGTAACCAATCCAAAACATCACTCCTGTAAAAACGATTTTACACAAAGATGTAAATATATATATACATACATACCGGTACTACTCTTTGTTCCAACACAATACGAGAATCAAACAAGTATGGAGTAAGTATTCACGAGGTATAATTAAACTCCACATAATAACACAGAATCACATAAACTCGTATAACAGGAGACACAACAAAATAGGGAGACTTACATCCACAGATCGCACGAAGATGATGGTTGCACCTCGATACTAATCACGACCGACAACTCAGACGACGCGCCGCGACACCACTCAGTCAGACCAAATCTGACAAGACAAGACCCGACAACACACAACTCAACCCGACAGCCTAGGTTTCCTCAACCTAAGCTCCGATACCATATTCTGTAACACCCCCAAACCACTCGGGAATATTACAGCGCCGCAGACCCTCCCCGCGAGGATCTACCAGGCTAAATACAAAACAATGCATCACTTCACATGCCGACATGGCTACATAAAGGACCATTAGACCGATTTGGTCTTTTACCATAACACAATACACAACATTACGTACAAGATTCTTTCCCAAAACTCATTCCCACGCAGGGGCTGAAATACAAATACAAATCCCATAAATCGGGGTAACAACAACATACGAATCCCAACACCAACAATTTATATTCTCACTACATATCGTTTAGTCGAAAAGTTGAAGGCGAAAGTCACGTCTCAAGTAATCTATTGATAGACCTCGTTTAAGCATTTAAAAATCAAATTTTGAAAATTTTCAATGCAAGATGAAAATATAATATGTGTAGTTTGAATTCTCAAAATCTTTGGTCTCGAGGTCATCATACGAAAATCATATCATTTTTCCTTCTCGAAGGATATTTTTAAATAGAATTTATGTGACTTCCCCAAAACATTTGAAATTGAAATACCACATTGATAAACTTTTATTGAGTAACCAATCCAAAACATCACTCCTGTAAAAACGATTTTACACAAAGATGTAAATATATATATACATACATACCGGTACTACTCTTTGTTCCAACACAATACGAGAATCAAACAAGTATGGAGTAAGTATTCACGAGGTATAATTAAACTCCACATAATAACACAGAATCACATAAACTCGTATAACACGAGACACAACAAAATAGGGAGACTTACATCCACAGATCGCACGAAGATGATGGTTGCACCTCGATACTAATCACGACCGACAACTCAGACGACGCGCCGCGACACCACTCAGTCAGACCAAATCTGACAAGACAAGACCCGACAACACACAACTCAACCCGACAGCCTAGGTTTCCTCAACCTAAGCTCCGATACCATATTCTGTAACACCCCCAAACCACTCGGGAATATTACAGCGCCGCAGACCCTCTCCGCGAGGATCTACCAGGCTAAATACAAAACAATGCATCACTTCACATGCCGACATGGCTACATAAAGGACCATTAGACCGATTTGGTCTTTTACCATAACACAATACACAACATTACGTACAAGATTCTTTCCCAAAACTCATTCCCACGCAGGGGCTGAAATACAAATACAAATCCCATAAATCGGGGTAACAACACATCGTACGTGATTAGTATCTTCGTCTCCCATCATCCTTCGTATCGATCCTGTGATTCGCTCCCGACTACTGCAAGTACGGGCACATGAGACATCCACCCCGAATACTCGGGGTTAGCAAACTCCTTTGTTTTGCTAGTGCAAGTATAAAACAGAAGTACAAGCCATACACAACGTGCTTCAAGAATATAATAATCTTGAATATATTTCCCGAGATAATTCACTTAATCAAAACAGTTTGGTTTATAAAAAGGGTAGGAAATAATACCACGTATCTCCTACAAAACATTTTACGGTCTCGGGAGTTTGAAAACATTTGGAAATAAGAAATTCTGAAGTCTTTCGAAAACACTTGGGGGCACGGACCAAAATCGTCTTTCTAAAATACGATTCCAAAAATAAAATGCGGTTTCACAACCCAATTCACAACAAATGGGGTTCAAGACCCAAATCATAAGCCACAGGGTCCACAACCCGAATCACATAACACATGTTCCTAAGGATCATTCGCATCCCGTGCTAACAAGCCACGAACCTCAGATGCCCCCGTAGAACATACCCGAGTGAATAATACAATAGGAAACCATACCAAATCACATGTCCTCGTGACAACAGTCACAGAACCATTCCAAACCACAACCATAAGTTATCCCGGCATCGGGCTAACAAGCCACGAACCTCGGAGTCCCCGTAAGACATACCCGATGATAACCCCCACTAGTTATCTCGGCATCGGGCTAGCAAGCCCCGAACCTCAGAGTCCCCGCAAGACATACCCGGATTGGATAACCCTACGGTCACGCCCAACCCATACTAGAAAGTATGGATCCCGGAGATTTAACAATCCTACCCGGAGGCACATCACTTTCAGCAATCACATAACAATGAGCAGAACATCAAGCCAAGCAACACTTAAACATCACAACCTCCTTTCAAAGGAGTAGCAACTAATATCCCACGTAATATATTCTTAACGAACAAGTACACATAACATTACGTAATCCCCGGCAAAGGATTACGGTCTAATAAACTCATTCAAAGTGATCATATCATCTTTTCAACATACAAAACCAACACACATATTCCGAGAACACATATATTCACGAAGTACATAAATTATCGTTGAAAGACAACATTTATCGAGAATATACCGATTCCTTTTTACGTTCATTAAACATTGGGTTTCGCACGAAATCCTACCATTAATTACGCCTATGAAACATGAAACATATGGACAAGATACTTGCCTCGATATCCCGAGCGACGAAACAACGAACGGGCACGATCGGGCAACCTTCGAACCTCTAAAAATGATCAAGACTTCGACAGCCCACGAATACTACAAAAATAGCATCACCACGAATCAATAACACTAATCGAAATCCGAAACGATCCTATAAACGACAAGGATCTAAGTATTCTCAAAGAAATCAAGAATCGTTGATCCGGGCGATAAAAAAATCGATGAACGGTTAACAAAATCTGAAGATTACGGTGAAGACAACCAAAAATACACAACCGATCGGATGAGATCGGTTAAGAATCACAAATCCAAGGAAAATCCCCAAATTCAAGAAACTAGGGTTCTAGAAGATATTACCTTGATCTGGACCAAGAAGACGATTAGATGTTGTTAAACATCTACAAATCCGCTCAGAGATGAAGCTAGAAGAAAAAGATCGGTCCTAATCGCCTCTGGATCTCACTCCCGTCGGAAGGGATGGACAAAAGTGAAAAATGACGACTTAATGCTGCTGTCCAGTATTTATACTGGACAGTTATTAGCGCGCGCTAAACACCCTGCATTAGCGTGCACTAACGGGGTCAACGCTCTAGAGAAACCGCCTATAACACAGTTAGCGCGCTAGCCAAAAGCTGTAGCGTGCGCTAACGGGTCACAAAACCATCCGGTAGCCTCGGATGTAAGCGCACCTACCGGGTAGCGTGCGCTAGAAAGAAGAGAGAGCGTGCGCTAGCGACCGATAGCGTGCGCTAGCTATCGGCCTTAGCGTGCGCTAACAAAGCTCGATCCCGATCCGGTAGCTACCGGTGTCTCGACTGCCAGTTAGCGTGCGCTACAAATTCAGTAACGTGCGCTAAACACCACGCAGTAGCGTGCGCTATGCTTCAAGCATTAGCGTGCGCTACACCACAAAAACTCAAAAACTCACAAAGTGATCAAAAATGCCTCCAAAAACATGTCCCAACAAGTCACAACCAAACATGGCACGAAATTCCTACGATGAGGACAATGACAATCCGATAAAACCCAGAAAACCCAACGAATCCGGAATAAAGATCTCGGGTATTACAATTGCGTCTAGATACATGCAGGTTCTTGGGGAGCAAAACACGGGATCAGTACGAAGGATGATGGAAGATAATGATACTAATCACATGAAGGCCAGTACTAGATACCGTTGGTCGAATCGTATTATCCTTTCCGTTGTAGTATTTTCTGTCATATGAGTTTGTTAGGCCATGTTCTTTTGAACTTATTTTGATTTTGATTCGATTCGATTCAGTCCATTGATTCGGTTCAAGTCTATTTAGTTGATTCGATTCGATTCACTTGATTATTATTATTATTATTAATCTCAATTATTATTAGTGTTATTATTATTGCTGCTGTTGTTGATTACTATTATTATTACTAATAACATTTACTATTATTAGTAATAATATTTATTGTTGTTGTTGATTACTATTATTATTATTATTTACCATTATTATCATTGTTATTATTATTATTATTATTTGTGTCATTTGATACTTTGTGACATTCGGGACATTTGGGGCAAATTTATTAGTATTATTATTTTTGTTATTATGATTGTAGTTAAATATATTATTATTACATTATTTTTGTTATTATTTTTTAATATTTATTATTATTTTATTATTTTTCTTATTATTTTATTATATTAATTATTTTTAATATTTATTATAATATTGAAATTATTATTATTTATTCATTATTATTTACTCTTAATATATATTTGATTCGATTCGATTCACGTCTATTGATTCGATTCAATTGGATCGATTGATTCGATTCGATTCAATTCAATTGATTCGATTGAATTCATTGGTCGAAAAACAGAGCCTTAGTGTATTTGACCATTGCATGGGTATGAGTCGAAATAGAGACGTGTATGTTTAAGTTGTATGTCATTGATGAAAGACCAAATCGGTCTACTGATTCGTTATTTAGCCACGTAGGCATGTAATGTGATGTTTTATTTCGGTATTTAGGCTGGTAGATCCTCATGGGGAGGGTCCACGATGCTGTAATATTCCCGAGTGGATTGGGGGTGCTATAGAACATGGTATCAGAGCTTAGTTTGAGGAAACCTAGACTGTCGGGTCGAGTTATGTATTGTTGGGTTGTGTTTGCCCTATCTTATCTAATTCAGTCGTGTCGCGACGCATCGTCTGAGATGTAAGTCGTGATTAGTATCATGTTGCAGCCATCATCTTCGTGCGATTTGTGGATGTAAGTCTCCCTACTATATGATGTGCCTCGTGCTATACGAGCTACTTGTGTGATTCTGTGTTACGAGGTGAAGTTTAAATGTGAATTGTAACTACGTGACATATATTTGTTTGATTTGTGTATTGTGTTTAAATGAAGGGTGGTTCCAGTGTATATCTTTCTGACTAAAGTGTTGTGATAGTATAAAAGCAAGTATAAACCGTTTTTACGTGAACAATGACTTTGGTGTGGTTACACGGGGAAAGTTTTTCGATGTGATACATTAAATTTTTGAATGTTTTGGAGAGTCACGAAATTTTAAAATATTCTTACAATGAGTGAGAGATATTTTTTAAAATAAACCTTTATTCTCGTGGAACGTTCTCCGAAGAAAGAAAAATTTGATCTTCATGTTTTGACCTAAAGGCCGAAATTTTTTGAGAATTCTAACTAAAGGTACTGTGTCTTCATTTTTATAAGGCAACATGATTTCTAAAATCGGATGACGGTGGTTGTAATATAATTTTCAAAATGTGATTCTTAAACTCAAATAAGGTTTACTAAATTTTCACAAGATGTGATCTCGTTTGTAACTTTTCGGTTCATGGTTGACAGACAGGAAATATGTGTATGGTATTGGTTGCTTGTGTGCTGTTGTAATTATGAGAACCGATGGAGCTTTGATTTATATGTTGTATATCTACACTAGCATTCGTGAAGTTAAGTGAATGCATGTTAGATATTGTTAGGAGCCAATAAAAGCTGCTATATAAATGTTGTGTTCGACAGGCGATATGGTAATCTTTTAGATATTTGATATTGGTTTCTATAAAAAAAATTTCATACTCTCGGTCAGTCGGGACCCTATGTTTGTTGAGGATTTGTGATTGCTGTTGGGATTCGGTGCCTAAAACGAAGGCCCAGCGGAAGCGGTAAAATGAATCCAATGAAACGTCAGTCGGGACCCTATGTTTGTTGAGGAGTTTCATTGTATTCTTCCAAATAAATACTTCTACCTGCTCGGCCTTCCTGAATAAACTCATCTTCCAGGAAGTCTGCTTGTAAAGCAACAACGATCTTTCGATCTCCGGGCTTGTAGAATAGATAGCCCATCGTCCCGGATGGGAATCCAATGAAACATCCCTTTGCGGACCTCGCTTCCAACTTTTCTACCTTAGTCTTCTTGACATAGGCGGGACATCCCCAAATCCTAATGTGATTAAGACTTTGTTTCCTGCCCTCCCACATCTCATGTGGAGTTTTAGGAACAGATTTGGAAGGACATTTGTTCAAGATATAAGCGGCAGTCAGGAGTGCATACCCCCACAGGTAAATTGGTAAGTCAGTATAGCCTAGCATGGAACGGACCATGTTCAACAAGGTCCGATTCCTCATTTCTGACACACAATTTAACTGAGGAGTACCTGGAGATGTTAGTTGTGATACTATTCTATGTTGCTTTAGGAACTCGTAAAACTCCGCACTCATATACTCGCCACCTCGGTCCGATCGAAGTGCTTTGATATGATTACTAGTTTGATTTTCGACTAGGGCCTTAAATTCCTGGAATTTCTCAAAGGCCTCGGATTTATGTTTCATTAAGTATACATAACCATACCTAGTATGATTATATATAAACGTAATGAAGTACTGATATCCGTCACGTGCTGCTTCCAAAGCACCACGTCGGTATGGATTAATCCTAATTTATCAGCGGCTCTTTGATGAGTCGATTCTTGATCGACTCATTCTGTTCTATCTAGTCGTGTTTTTGTTTGCTTTTTAGTATTTTTGTTCTCTTTTATGCATGGTATGTTGTGTTTTTAATTTATAGGTAACCAAGCGAAGATTGTGGTCAAATATGCGCTTTCATAGCTAATATTAGAGTTTATGACGATCAAGAGCTAAAACGGGGCTTCAAAAGATAAAATATTGAAGCAATATCGGTCGTATCTTCTAAATTCCAGAATCACCACTCCGAATTGAGATGTGTTCTCCTTTGATATAAATTCCTCGTGAAATTAGCTTCGAAACGGTATATCATATGCTAAATTCCGAGGTGTATTGATACAAGAACGAAGGATCAAGCCGAAGAAGACCAAAAACCGAAATTAGAACAGAAGAAAACAACTCGGCTGCACCAGGAAACTCGGACGCACCAGGCAACTCGACCGTGTCACATGACACGGCCGGGTCTCGTTCCAGTAAAAATTCTATTTTCGGATGAGTACAACACGACTGTGTCTTTTATGACACGGCCGAGCCCCTATCCAGCCGAAATTGCATTTCCTGTGCAGTACAACACAGCCGTGTCATGGGACACGGCCGGGTCTGTGGACAGTGCCTTTTCTTCTTTTCAGGGTAGTATGACACGGCCGTGTCCCAGGACACGGGCCGTGTAACTTTTTGGTGAAAGTCATTTTCTTTGACATTTTTGCACAATTTTGAGCCCTTTTCTTGATCTTTTGGCTATAAAAAAGGAGGTGGAGACCCTAAGGAGATATTCTGATTTTGTTGAAGACATTTTGGTGTGAAAAATACAAGATTAGGGAGGAAAACACCAAAAAAAAGGGAAAAGAGATATTTTCATCATCTTCTTTGTAATTTCATCTTGAAGAAAAATATATTTTGTGAGTGAATATTGTTCCTTGTACCATATCATTGATGAACTCTTGAAGGAAGAACATCAAATCTTCATCGGGAATTCAATTTCGGCATTTACAAGGGAAGCTTCTACCATGTTTTGTTTTACAATTTTCATTATTGTTTTTGAAATAATCATGTGTAGCTAAACATTTCATATGGGTTTTTAGATTGAGCCACACACATGTTATCGATTGTTAGTTTCTATTGATTTTCCGGGTAAAGTTTGGGATTGTTCCTCTTGTTCGTTCTTCGCTTTAGAACTTTTGATTTAGATCATGAAACCTATTTCATTGTTGTTATTCTTATTCAAATCGAGGGTTTTTGTCAGTGTTCGCCATCAAACGACCCGATAGAAGCAATTGTGAATGTTCTAAACCTTTTCCGGCGATCTTTTAGCGAATTATCCCATCAACAGTAATAGCTAGTCGATTGTAAATAGAGATTCGTCCCCATCAAAGGAGTGTCTCTCATTTTCGTTAAGAACAATCGTGATTTTTAGAATTACCGCCATCAAACGGATTACTTTTAATCGTGAGCAATCGATAATTCCAAACCTTATTTATTTGAGTATCGGAACTAATAATTGATTATGTGTGTCAGTGATTCTAAATTCCCATATCATTCTCATTATTGTAATCTCTCAATTATCCGACCATTAATTTGGTGTTTTTAACGCTTAGTTTATTTTAATTTTCTGCGTTAGTGATTATAATCCTATCAAACCAATGATATACTTTACTTTACTTTACTTTTGTTCATTCGACTATTTTCCGAACATTATCGAACTTTAAACCGTTTCCAATTCCTCGAGAGATCGACCTCGGAGTTACTTGCCGCTTCCTACAAAAGCGATTCGTACACTTGCGAGTATATAATTTGTCCATCAAGTTTTTGGCGCCGTTGCTGGGGAATTGGCGTTTAATTTTTAATCTTGTTTTAATAGTAGTTGAATTGTTATTCTTGATCAATTTAATTCGATAAAATTTGCTCTTACTTCCTTTGTTTATGCTTGGTAGGAGATCGTTGGGTAACCCAATTCTTCCGCCCATAGACGAAGTTCAAAGGATTAGAGCACCAAAAATAATGGCCACATCATCAATGGCAAATGACGAGGTGAATCCGGATCTTGAAGAGCGACTTTTGCTCCAAGAAGAAAACCTTCGTCAACCGAGGGTTGAGAATGTTGCACAAAATATAGATGAGGAAGAAATTCGTCAACCAAGGTTTCCGAGATATGAGAATGCTGGGCGCAATCAAGGGATACACGAAGCTCAACAAGGGAGATACTTCTATCCGAGACAACCACCCGTTGGAGTGCAATATGGAGCAAATTATTATCCCGGACCTCAATATGGGATGGAAGCAAACTACAACATTCCGCAACAACCTCCGATCGAACATCTAATGCGGGACTATGCAAAGCCCATGGTGAACACCGCCATTTCATGCATCCAATTAGCACCGGCCGCAAGGAACTACCACATAAGCGGATTTCACATCGAGCAATTGCCCTCATTTCATGGATTAGCACGTGAGGATCCGTTATCATTCATCCGAGACTTCTATGTGGCGATTGACACTTCCCATTAAATGGGTTGAGCGAGGATCAACTAAGAATGAAGTTCTTCCCTTATACACTCAAGGATGGGGCGAAACAATGGTTGATGAATTTGGCGCCCGGCTCACTAAGAACATGGGATAAAGTGTACGATAAATTCATTACCAAGTACTTCTCTCATTCAAAGACTACGCAATTGAGAACTCAAATCTCAACTTTCGGACAACAAGACGGAGAGGCATTTCACGAAGAATGGGACCGATTCAAAATGCTCCTCATTCAATGCCCACACCATCACTATCCGCTTCAACTACTTAATCAATTCTTCTATGGTGGATTGAATCAATATTGCCAAGGAGTGGTAGATAATGCAGCCGTTTGTTCGTTTTGGGGTTTGATGGAGAGACAAGCGTATGATGTGTATGAAACATTGGGAGCAAATTCTCAACAAAAATGTGTACGTGTTCGTAGGGGAGCCGTGCACCAAGTAAGCGATAAGGACGAGATGCAATCTAAAATCGATGAGTTGACAAATGAACTAAGACAACTCAAGACTCAAAATAAATCTTCTAGCTCACGAGTATGCGAGATTTGCGGGGCACCCGGACATGATGCCAATTCATGCCCTCATACTTTTCAGGGAGAACAAACCGAACAAGTTAATTGGGTTATGGGAAAAAGCACGGGAAGACCCGAGTAGGAAGAGAGGAGAAATAATTATGGCAGAAACGCAAGAAATGCACCTCTCCCAAATACTTACCATCTTGGGCTAAGAAACCATCCGAATTTCTCATGGAGAAACAACAACCCAATGCCATACAACATAAGCGCCCAAGCTCAATACAACGGAGGAAACCGATCCCAACAACCAACGCAAAGTGAACCACCTCCACAACAAAGGAACTCTCTTGTGGAGAGTATTGCGGCATTCATTAAGGAGAGCAAGGAAAACCGAGCGGAGAACAATAAAAGGTTCGAATCTTTAGAAGCTTCGATGAAGAAAATGGAGATTCAAATTGGGCAACTTGCTACCGAGGCACGTAGACAAGATAGGGGTAAACTACCAAGTCAACCCTGTAATACCCAGTTGTAACTCAGTAATTATCACTCAGTAATTATCATTCAGTATTTATCATTCAGTATTTGATACTCAGTAATTTCATTCATTATTGATCATTTGTCACTCAGATTCAGTCATGGTATTCATCATTCAGAGTAATTGTATCGAGTATCGATCGTCATTCATCATTAATCTGATTGGAGTTTCGTGCCGTGTTTATCATCATTGTCATTTTCGTTGCAAGCTGTGCTTGAGGAGTAGCGCACGCTACATACTCCTTTTAGCGTACGCTAATTGGGTATAGGTAGCGCACGCTACCGCTCAGCTTTAGCGCACGCTAAGGCTACCTTGGCTGCGATCCGAAGGTACCGGTGCGGTGAGAATAATTGTAGCGCACGCTACGAGTGGTAAGTAGCGCTAACGGGTCGTAGTAGCGCACGCTATATGTGTGGAGTAAGCGCGCTGAGGCGGATCGAGTTGAGTCCGGTGGCTACCGGATCGCACCGGGTTTATTCATAGCGCACGCTATGCATTGTTGTTAGCGTCACGCCGATATATTAGCGCACGCTAAATAATGATTGTAGCGCACGCTATCGAGGTTAGATCAGAGGGCAGATGGTTTTCTGGACTCCAGTACTGGGCGTTAAATATTTCGCTAGCGCACGCTAACAATGGATATTAGCGCACGCTAGTAGTATGGCCGTAGCGCACGCTACAAAGAGGTACGTAGCGCGCGCTACCGTGTTCGGACAGTGGGTACTGGACTACCCAAATTACTCGTTAGCGCACGCTATGCACAAGGGCTAGCGCACGCTAACCTGGTCTGAGTATAAATTGGACAGTTAGTCAGACTTCTTCATTTGTTCATCTCATTTCACTCCTTCGGTATTTTTGGGCGATTTCGAGCGTTTCAGAGAGGGTTCTTCGAGGTGTAATCATCAACCATCATCTTCAAGCTCATCTTTCGGATTGATCATCATTTCATCATCTTCATCACATCGAATCAAAGGTATTAATCTCTTGGATCTAGAATTTCGGATTTTTGGGTTTTCCTTCCGATTTCTTCGTGTAAGCTTGGATTATCATTGGGATATGTTAAGTTATGGATTATCTACTTGGATAAATATATTCCTACGGATTTAATGGTTATTTTTCGGAATTGTTTTCAAGAACCCTTGGGGTTGACTTCGGTTAATTGGGGATTTTCCGATTGATGTCGTTATAATCATGAATTATGGATTCCTAATGGATTATTGATATCATTGAAGTGTTTTGTTAGTTCGAAATACTCATTTTGGTGTGGGTTTCGACATATTCGGGATTGGATATTTTCGTAGTTGTGCGGTCGGTTATGTATTCGTTGGAATGCCTATGAGTTTGATTATCGTTGTTTCGACCTTTGGGTTAGTCGTGTTTTGTGGTTGGATACGTGTATTGAACGATTGTTGGTAATTATTGTTATTCAAGGTTGTTCGAGCGATCGGTATCTTGGTTAGGACGTTGTTCGTGGACGGACATTCTTCATCGGTATTGAGTAAGTTAAATCTTACTCGGTTAAAAGGATACTCATTCCTTTTGTTGTTGATTGCTCATAATCATAATTCATTCATCATAATATTAATCATTTTGAGACTTGTAAGTGTCGAATAATCATTTCATTCACGAGGAGCAGCGGTTCCAAATCTTTTCATTGGTTTATCAATCACGTCACTATTACTTTCATATCGGTGAGTCATCTTGGCCTTGTCTAATTATTATTCATTGGTTTTCATCATGGTCATTCTCGTTCATGTGACCTTAGGGTTCATATTGCGTGGCGGGTGTGGCTGTGTGGAATTTTTAGTCGGGCACATGATGGTCATGTATTGGGTTCACCGATACATCGGACCGTGCACACGTAACGCTTACCTCCGTGAGACTAATTAGGTACAAGGACGGGTGTGTCGGACATTCGTCTTGTACACTTGCACAGACATTACGGGCGTACTATGATGCTCCTCCTCGGCGTAATTCATAATTAAGAATATTTCATCACTTGATTAATTCATGATTGTGTAATTTCAACTCTTGAGGATTGTTGTTACGTATGGCGGCCGTTGGGGATTTTGTTTTCAGTCACGGCAAGGCAAAGGCACGGAAGAGCATGTTGGCGGCGAGTCAGTGATACTAGTAGGGGCCCCGGTCATTCCGTTTGTTCGATCATTTTCGGTCATTTGATTATTTCGTCATTTGTATTTTCATTTGCAAATTAGGTTGTAATGTTTATTTATTCGGTGGTGTATTTTATCTTCATATAAAATACACTAGTATTGGTATTGTCTGGTGTGTTGTACTTAAACTCCTCATCGGAGTGTTTGGTAATATAATGTGGTTCGGCACTACAATTATATTATTTAATTCATCTTTTCATTTGCCAGGTGGGTCCCAGTCGGGGATTCACGGACCGTAATATCCGCCTAGTTTGGGGTGTTACGAGTTGGTATCGGAGCGTGGTTTTGAATACTACCCTCCAAGTCATGTCTCATTTGAAATCATCGTCATCGGACTAGTATCATTGGACTTTCGCGTCACGTGTGACTGTGCAAATGCCGAGCCAATCGGACCAAGAAGCGTAAGATTTCTAATGCCATGGTATAATTCGGCATTAATCATTCATTCATAATTCATCAGTTAACAATCCTCAATCATCATTGTCATTTTGGCCGGGACGGTCGAGTTAACTCATTAATCACCAATTCATTTCATTGTTCGATTGTTGATCGGGAAGATCGGATCATTAATTTTGTTAACTCATCCAAGTTAATCATTTGATAACTTCATCGAGATAATCATGTCACGTCAATCAATCATTCATGTAATCATTGTATTTGAGCGCGTATGCTCATTGTCATTATTTCATAATATAATCATAATGTGATACTCATGCGAGATGTATAATCATCATATGACTTTCCACTTCGGTATGGAAAGGGTGGCGGAAGGGCGTGGAGGGCGAGGCCGTGGAAGCGGGCCGAATCCGAGAACTCATGCGAATACCCGTGCAAATGCCGGGAATAATGCTAATTCGGCGGCAGCAGCGCCACTCATTCACTTGGGACGCGATCATTCATTATCGGGAGTCGTACCGAGGACACGGCTCGGTCGAGAGGGTGTCGGGTTGATCCACTCGCATTTATGCGGGGCATGATGGCCCAAATGACTCGGATGGCTCGGTTGATGGAGACGATGCATAACTCCGTCAATCGAATCGGCAGGCTCCTCCGCCGCCACCTCGGAGGCAAGAGAGGAATGTGAGTAACATCATCGGCGATATCTCTCGCAGAGGCCACCTACTTTTGAGGGCTCGTCTGAGCCGGCAGATATCATTCATTGGCTCGAGCATTTCGAGAAGTTGTTTGCTATGGTAGAGTGTCAGGGACACAAAGTTTCTATTGCGGCTTACTACCTTGGTAAGAGCGCACATTCTTGGTGGTTGTCGTTGAAGCCCACCGAAGGATCTTGTACTTGGGATCGATTCAAGACTCTCATGATGGAGAGGTATTATCCGGCCCCACTCGGGAGAGGCCAAGCTATCAAATTGCTCACTCCCGACCTTTCGGCGGATGATGATGTTCTCGCCATCGCCGAAAAATTTGAGAACTTCTTCCGTTCGCCTCATCTATCATTCACTCGAAGCGGACAAGATCAAGTATTTCACAAGAGGTGAAACCCCGTATGAGACTTGATTACTTAATCATAATTGCACCACGTTGGCGAGTTCATTGAGAAGGCCCTTACTTACGAGCTTACGGCTAAGGAAATTGCTAAGCAGCAACCTTCGTCTGCTAGCAAGAAGTCCAAGAACCATAATCAGTCTGACGTGAGTCAGGCCACTTTCAAGAAACCGCGGTCGGCCTCTACTATTTCTGAGCGACCTCACCTAGTGTCTAAACCCGCGGAATCTCGGTCTCGAGCGGCGATTCGGCCATCACTGTTATAGCTGCGGGAACTTGGTCACCTCATTACCAAGTGTCCGGCGAGACTATCACATGTCATAATTGTGGAATTGCTGGGCATAAGGCCCGTTTTTGCCGTAGGGACTCCAAACCTACTCAGACGTCATCTCAGGCCCCTAAGCAGTTAGCCGTTCAGAATCAGGCCACTCAATCAGCGTCGTTTAAAACGACGGGAGCGTCTAAGGGTGGAGCTTTTAGCGTGACGGAGCGTCCGGTCTGGGACTAGCAAGCCGGATTTATGAGATGAAGAAGACCGATGATCCGAGAGGCCCGAATGATCTCGGGTACACTCGATATTCTATCTCAACTTTGTGTGTACTCTTTTAATCTTGGTGCATCGCATTCATTCATTTCGAGTCATGTTTGAGTAGACTACGTGCAGGTAGTGCTACTAGTTGTGAGCCTTATGTCATTGGCCTACCCGATGGTAGACGAATTATCGTGTCGGGAGATTGAGATTGTCGATTCGGTTTCATGGTCGTGTATGGCGGCGGACCTAATCGTAGTAGATTTGCCGAGGACGACGTCATCTTGGGTATTGATTGGATGGATTGTCATGATGCCATCATTAATGTCCGTAAGCGTATGGTCACTATCATTTCAGACGATGGAGTTGAATGTGTGTTTCGAGGAGGTAATCGGCATTACAGTAAGGTCATTAATTCAATGAAAGCGTAAGGTTACTCAATCGGGGATGTGTCGGTTATTGGTGCTATATGGCCAAAACCGAGAAGTCATCGATAATGTTAACGGATATTCCGGTGGTGAGGAATATGCGATGTTTTCAGACGAGTTACCTAGTTTGCCTCCACGAGAGGATGTGGAATTCACGATTGAGTTGGAACACGATGCGTCCCGATATCGAAGGCACCCGTCTGGATGGCCCCGACCGAAATGCAGGAATTAAAGAACCAACTTGAAGAGTTGTTCGAGAAGGGTTATATTCGACCGAGTGCGTCCCCGTGGGGAGCACCAGTGTTATTTGTCAAGAATAAGGATGGTTCATTCCGCTTATGTATTGATTATCGGGAGTTGAACAGGGTGACGATCAAGAATAAGTATCCCTTACCCCGTATTGATGATCTCTTAGATCAACTTCAGGGAGCTTCAGTATTCTCCAAGATCGACTTAAGGTCTGGATATCATCAGTTGCGGATCCGAGAGTCGGATATCGCGAGGACGGCGTTTCGAACACGCTATGGTCATTATGAGTTTGTGGTTATGCCGTTCGGATTGACTAATGCACCTGCGGTATTCATGGAGTTAATGAATCGGGTCTTCATCGACTTTTTGGATCAGTTTGTTGTTGTCTTCATCGACGACATTTTGATTTATTCTCGTGACCGGGAGGAACACGAGTTCCACCTTCATCAAGTGCTAGACGTGTTGAGACGAGAACAACTTTATGGGAAGTTTTCTAAATGTGAGTTCTGGATGTCCGAAGTGACTTTTCTCGGACATGTAATTTCATCAGACGGAGTTCGTGTCGATCCTCAGAAGACGGAGGCTATTCGAGATTGGCTACCTCCGAAGAACGTTAAGGAAATCCGAAGTTTCCTCGGATTAGCGGGTTATTATCGGCGATTTGTAGAGGGATTTTCTCGAATCGCTCAACCCTTAACGAACCTTTTGCGGAAGGATAAGAAATACACGTGGTCCGACGCGTGTCAACGGAGTTTTGAGGAACTCAAGAGCCGGTTAATGTCGGCACTTTGTACTTTCCTTACCGCGAGGGCGGAAGGATTTGTGGTCAATAGTGATGCGTCGGACGGGGTCTCGGATGTGTGCTCATGCGAGCAGGAAGGTTATTGCCTATGCTTCACGGCAATTGAGACCTTACGAGATTAATTATCCGACCCATGACACGGAGCTAGCGGTAGTGGTGTTCGCTTTGAAGATTTGGCGTCATTATCTTTATGGCGTTACATCGGATATTCACCGATCATAAGAGCTTAAAGTATATATTTACTCGAAGGAGTTAAATATGCGTCGAGAGGCAGTGGTTGGAATTAATCAAAGACTATGATATTGAGATCCTCTACCACCGGGCAAGGCGACGTTGTCGCCGACGCCTTGAGTCGTAAGTCCGTTCGGGAAGCAGATGCTTGCCCGTTTAACGATTCGGAAGGAGCTTCGGCGGGAATTCCTTAGACCCGAGATCGAGGTGCAGCCAGCGAGTTCGGGGGCAACTTTGTATGTTAGAGATTTCATCGTCACTCGAGGAGAAATCCGAGAGAATCGGGGTTCGGACCCATCATTGTTGCGCATCCGAGAGGATGTGGCTCAGGGGAAAGCCCTGGATTTGTGGTCCACGAGGATGGACTTTTGAGGTTTAAGAATCGGTTGTGTGTACCGGCGAATGACGAGTTGAAAAACTCGATTTTGAAAGAAGCTCATGCTACCCCTTATTCTGTGCATCCGGGGTCTAGCAAGATGTACAAGGACTTGAAACAAAATTACTGGTGGAGTAATATGAGCGAGAAGTCGCGAGAATTTGTTTCGAGATGCTTAACTGTCAACAAGTTAAGATTGAACATCGGCGGCCGTGGGTATCTTGAAACCCCTTCCTATTCCCGAGTGGAAGTGGGAAGACATTTCTATGGATTTCATCACGAGTTTGCCGACGAGTCGTCGTGGCATGAACACGATCTGGGTGATCGTGGACCGCTTAACCAAATCAGCTCATTTCCTTGAAATCAAGGAAACGTGGGGTCCCGAGAGACTTGCTCAAGCTTCATCAAAGAAATAGTCGACTGCGGTACTCCTAAAAGTATCGTTTCCGATCGTGACGGACGGTTTGTGTCGCATTTTGGAAATCGATTCATCGTGCTATGGGAACTCGGCTTAATCTCGATACCGCTTTTCATCCTCAGTCAACGGACAATCGAGAAGGACCATTCGGACATTAGAGGACATGTTGAGGGCATGCGTCCTCGATTGGAAAGACGATTGGGAAGCCCAACTACCATTGATCGAGTTCACGTATAATAATAGTTGGCATGCTTCGATCAAGATGGCACCTTACGAGGCCTTGTATGGTCGTCGTTGTCGATCTCAGTTGTGTTGGGACGACTTATAGGAATCAATTGCACCGAGCCCGATATGCTTATAGCCGCCCGTGAGAAGGTAGCTTTGATCGAGTCGTTTGTTGACCGCTCGAGTCGGCGAAATCATATGCGAATAACCGTAAATCGACCATTAGAGTTCGAGGCTGGTGACCATGTGTTGGTCAAGGTATCCCCGAGTCGTGGTATCTTCCGTTTTGGGAAGAGGGGAAAGTTGAGTCCGAGATTCATTGGACCGTTTGAGATTTTGGATCGGGTGGGCGAGTTAGCTTATCGATTGGCTTTACCTCCGGCGTTGAGCCGAATTCATAATGTGTTTCATGTCTCTCAGTTGCGGAAGTATGTTGCCGACCCGAGTCACATACTTCAGTTCGATGAAATCGAGATCGCCGACGATCATTCATATGAGGAACGTCCTATGCGAGTTTTAGAGCGGCGAATCAAGCAGTTGAGGAATAAGACGATTCCTTTGGTTAAAATTCAGTGGTCTAGACACGGAGTCGAAGAGGCTACTTGGGAAACCGAGGATAGTATGCGGGAGAGTTATCCCGAGTTGTTTGACCCTTAGTTTCGGGGACGAAACTCTTTTAAGGGGGGGTGTATGTAATACCCAGTTGTAACTCAGTAATTATCACTCAGTAATTATCATTCAGTATTTATCATTCAGTAATTGATACTCAGTAATTTCATTCATTATTGATCATTTGTCACTCATATTCAGTCATGGTATTCATCATTCAGAGTAATTGTATCGAGTATCGATCGTCATTCATCTTTAATCTGATTGGTGTTTCGTGCCGTGTTTATCATCATTGTCATTTTCGTTGCAAGTCGTGCTTGAGGAGTAGCGCACGCTACATACTCCTTTTAGCGTACGCTAATTGGGTATAGGTAGCGCACGCTACCGCTCGGCTTTAGCGCACGCTAAGGCTACCTTAGGCTGATCCGGAAGGTACCGGATGCGGTGAGAATAATTGTAGCGCACGCTACGAGTGGTAAGTAGCGCGCGCTAACGGGTCGTGGTAGCGCACGCTATATGTGTGGAGTAGCGCGCGCTAGGGGCGGATCGGGTTGAGTCCGGTGGCTCTTGGATGCACGGGTTTATTCATAGCGCACGCTATGCATTGTTGTTAGCGTACGCAACCGATATATTAGCGCACGCTAAATAATGATTGTAGCGCACGCTATCGAGGTTAGATCGAGGGCGATGGTTTTACGGACTCCGATCGGGCGTTAAATATTTCGCTAGCGCACGCTAACAATGGATATTAGCGCACGCTAGTAGTATGGCCGTAGCGCACGCTACAAAGAGGTACGTAGCGCGCTACCGTGTTCGGACGGTGGGTCTTGGACTACCCAATTACTCGTTAGCGCACGCTATGCACAAGGAGCTAGCGCACGCTAACTTCGGTCCAGTATAAATTGGACGATTAGTCGAGACTTCTTCATTTGTTCATCTCATTTCACTCCTTCGGTATTTTTGGGCGATTTCGAGCGTTTGAGAGGGTTCTTCGAGGTGTAATCATCAACCATCATCTTCAAGCTCATCTTTCGGATTGATCATCATTTCATCATCTTCATCACATCGAATCAAAGGTATTAATCTCTTGGATCTAGAATTTCGGATTTTGGGTTTTCCTTCCGATTTCTTCGTGTAAGCTTGGATTATCATTGGGATATGTTAAGTTATGGATTATCTACTTGGATAAATAAATTCCTACGGATTTAATGGTTATTTTTGGAATTGTTTTCAAGAACCCTTTGGGTTGAC
This sequence comes from Orobanche coerulescens, assembly GCA_033398695.1. Classification (NCBI taxonomy): domain Eukaryota; kingdom Viridiplantae; phylum Streptophyta; class Magnoliopsida; order Lamiales; family Orobanchaceae; genus Orobanche; species Orobanche coerulescens. The sequence goes on from CM065817.1 coordinate 130,050,638, forward strand.
TTGATTAATTGGGGATTTTCCGATTGATGTCGTTATAATCATGAATTATGGATTCCTAATGGATTATTGATATCATTGAAGTGTTTTGTTAGTTCGAAATACTCATTTTGGTGTGGGTTTCGACATATTCGGGATTGGATATTTTCGTAGTTGTGCGGTCGGTTATGTATTCGTTGGAATGCCTATGAGTTTGATTATCGTTGTTTCGACCTTTGGGTTAGTCGTGTTTTGTGGTTGGATACGTGTATTGAACGATTGTTGGTAATTATTGTTATTCAAGGTTGTTCGAGCGATCGGTATCTTGGTTAGGGCGTTGTTCGTGGACGGACATTCTTCATCGGTATTGAGTAAGTTAAATCTTACTCGGTTAAAAGGATACTCATTCCTTTTTTTGTTGATTGCTCATAATCATAATTCATTCATCATAATATTAATCATTTTGAGACTTGTAAGTGTCGAATAATCATTTCATTCACGAGGCAGCGGTTCCAAATCTTTTCATTGGTTTATCAATCACGTCACTATTACTTTCATATCGGTGAGTCATCTTGGCCTTGTCTAATTATTATTCATTGGTTTTCATCATGGTCATTCTCGTTCATGTGACCTTAGGGTTCATATTGCGTGGCGGGTGTGGGTGTGTGGAATTTTTAGTCGGGCACATGATGGTCATGTATTGGGTTCACCGATACATCGGACCGTGCACACGGTAACGCTTACCTCCGTGAGACTAATTAGGTACAAGGACGGGTGTGTCGGACATTCGTCTTGTACACTTGCACAGACATTACGGGCGTACTATGATGCTCCTCCTCGGCGTAATTCATAATTAAGAATATTTCATCACTTGATTAATTCATGATTGTGTAATTTCAACTCTTGAGGATTGTTGTTACGTATGGCGGCCCGTTGGGGGATTTTGTTTAGTCACGGCAAGGCAAAGGCACGGGAAGAGCATGTTGACGGCGACGAGTCCCGATGATACTAGTAGGGGCCCGGTCATTCCGTTTGTTCGATCATTTTGATCATTTGATTATTTCGTCATTTGTATTTTCATTTGCAAATTCCGGTTGTAATGTTTATTTATTCGGTGGTGTATTTTATCTTCATATAAAATACACTAGTATTGTATTGTCTGGTGTGTTGTACTTAAACTCCTCATCGGAGTGTTTGGTAATATAATGTGGTTCGGCACTACAATTATATTATTTAATTCATCTTTTCATTTGCACGGTGGGTCGATCTGGGGATTCACGGCACTGTAATATCCGCCTAGTTTGGGGTGTTACAGAGTTGGTATCGGAGCGTGGTTTTGAATACTACCCTCCAAGTCATGTCTCATTTGAAATCATCGTCATCGGACTAGTATCATTGGACTTTCGCGTCACGTGTGACCTGTGCAAATGCCGAGCCAATCAGACCAAGAACTGTAAGATTTCTAATGCCATGGTATAATTTCTGGCATTAATCATTCATTCATAATTCATCAGTTAACAATCCTCAATCATCATTGTCATTTTGACCGGGACGGTCAGGTTAACTCATTAATCAGTCAATTCATTTCATTGTTCAGTTGTTGATCAGGAAGATCGGATCATTAATTTTGTTAACTCATCCAAGTTAATCATTTCAGTAACTTCATCAGATAATCATGTCACGTCAATCAATCATTCATGTAATCGCTGTATTTGAGCGCGTATGCTCATTGTCATTATTTCATAATATAATCATAATGTGATACTCATGCGAGATGTATAATCATCATATGACTTTCCACTTCAGTATGGAAAGGGCTGGCAGAGGACGTGGAGGACGAGGCCGTGGAGCGGGCCGAATCCCGAGAACTCATGCGAATACCCGTGCAAATGCCAGGAATAATGCTAATTCAGCGGCGTGACGCGCCACTCATTCACACGGACGCGATCATTCATTATCGGGGAGTCGTACTGGACACGGCTCAGCAGAGGGTGTCCGGGTTGATCCACTCGCATTTATGCAGGGCATGATGGCCCAAATGACTCAGATGGCTCAGTTGATGGAGACGATGCATAACTCCGTCAATCAGAATCAGCAGGCTCCTCCGCCGCCACCTCAGAGGCAAGAGAGGAATGTGAGTAACATCATCGGCGATATCTCTCGCCAGAGGCCACCTACTTTTGAGGGCTCGTCTGAGCCGGCAGATATCATTCATTGGCTCGAGCATTTCGAGAAGTTGTTTGCTATGGTAGAGTGTCCCGAGGGACACAAAGTTTCTGTTGCGGCTTACTACCTTGGTAAGAGCGCACATTCTTGGTGGTTGTCGTTGAAGCCCACCGAAGGATCTTGTACTTGGGATCAGTTCAAGACTCTCATGATGGAGAGGTATTATCCGGCCCCACTCAGAGAGGCCAAGCTATCAGAATTGCTCACTCCCGACCTTTCGGCGGATGATGATGTTCTCGCCATCGCCGAAAAATTTCAGGAACTTCTTCCGTTCGCCTCATCTATCATTCACTCAGAAGCGGACAAGATCAAGTATTTCAGCAAGAGGCTGAAACCCCGTATGAGACTTCAGTTACTTAATCATAATTGCACCACGTTGGCCGAGTTCATTGAGAAGGCCCTTACTTACGAGCTTACGGCTAAGGAAATTGCTAAGCAGCAACCTTCGTCTGCTAGCAAGAAGTCCAAGAACCGTGTCGATCGACGGAGTCGTGCCACTTTCAAGAAACCGCGGGCGGGCTCTACTTTTCCGAGCGACCTCCCTAGTGTCTAAACCCGCGGAATCTCGGTCTCGAGCGGCGATTCGGCCATCACTGTTATAGCGTGGGAACTTGGTCACCTCGGTACCAAGTGTCCGAGGCGGACTATCACATGTCATAATTGTGGAATTCTTGGGCATAAGGCCCGTTTTGCCGTAGGGACTCCAAACCTACTCGGACGTCATCTCGGGCCCCTAGCGATCAGCCGTTGAGAATCGGGCCACTCAATCGGCGTCGTTTAAAGCAGCGGGATCGTCTAAGGGTGGAGCTTTTAGCGTGACGGGAGCGTCCGGTGCCGGGACTAGCAAGCCCCGGATTTATGAGATGAAGAAGACCGATGATCCAGAGGCCCGAATGATCTCAGGTACACTCGATATTCTATCTCAACCTGTGTGTACTCTTTTCGATACTGGTGCATCGCATTCATTCATTTCCGAGTCATGTTTGAGTAGACTACGTCTGGGTAGTGCTACTAGTTGTGAGCCTTATGTCATTGGCCTACCTGATGGTAGACGAATTATCAGTAATCGGGAGATTCAGAATTGTCCGATTCAGTTTCATGGTCGTGTATGGCCAGCGGACCTAATCGTGGTAGATTTGCTTCCGACTTTGCTATTGGTGCCGTTTTGGGGCAAAGAGTGAATAAATTTTTCCACGTGATTTACTATGCTAGCAAAATGCTCGATGAAGCTCAGGCTAATTATACCACCACCGAAAAAGAATTTTTAGCCGTTGTGTATTCTTTAGACAAATTTCGATCCTACTTGGTTGGCTCAAAAGTAATTGTGCATACGGATCATGCCGCATTGAAATATTTATTAAAAAAATCCGATGCAAAACCAAGATTAATTCGGTGGGTTCTTCTGCTGCAAGAATTTGATTTGGAGTTTAAAGATAAAAAGGGTTCGGAAAACGTAGTTGCCGACCATCTATCTAGGTTAATCGAGGGAGATAATTTTAAACTCGATAATTCTTTGCCAATTGTTGAAACTTTCCTTGACGAGTAATTATTCGATGTAACAAGGACACCTTGGTATGCTGATATTGTTAATTACATTGTTAGTGGTGTCTTGCAGCCCGACTTGAGCTATCAAGGGAAGAAGAGGTTTGTTTCCATGTGCAGGCATTACTTTTGGGATGAGCCCTACTTATTGAGGTTGGGGCCTGATCAGATATTCCGACGTTGCGTCCCGGAGGAAGAGCACGAGAGCATATTGTCATTTTGCCATGAGTTGCACTGTGGGGGACATTTTAGTGCAAAGAAAACGGCGCACAAGGTACTTCAATCGGGATTCTACTGGCCAACATTATTTAAGGATGCCTATTCCCATTGCAAGAGTTGCGACCGTTGTCAACGAACGGGGAATATAAGCAAAAGGAACGAGATGCTGTTGACAAACAATCTTGTTGTGGAACTTTTCGATATTTGGGGAGTTGATTGTATGGGTCCTTTTCCACTTCCCCACAGCTTTGAATATATTTTAGTTGCTGTGGACTACGTCTCTAAGTGGGTGGAAGCAATTCCAACCCGAACTAATGATGCTAACGTGGTTTGCAATTTTTTTAGGAATGTGATTTTCTGCAGGTTCGGGACGCCTAGAGCTGTAATAAGCGATAGAGGCACGCATTTTTGCAATAAACAACTTGCAGGCTTGCTTAAGAAGTATAATGTGATGTATAAGGTCGCAACGGCATACCATCCTCAAACTTCCGGCCAAGTCGAAGTGAGCAATAGACAAATAAAGGCAGTACTCGAAAAGACAGTGAAACCAACAAGAAAGGACTGGGCATTGAAGTTGAATGACGCTTTATGGGCATACCGCATGGCCTACAAAACTCCAATTGGAATGAGCCCGTATCGCCTAGTATTTGGAAAAGCATGTCACCTACCCGTTGAGTTGGAACACAAGGCGTATTGGGAAATCAAAGCGCTCAATTTAGATCAAGAAAAGGGGGGCGAGGAACGACTTTTACATTTAAATGAGCTTGATGAGATGCGATATGAGGCGTACGAAAATGCTAAACTCTACAAAGAATGGACGAAATGGTATCATGATAAGCGTATCATTCGCAAATCTCTCGAACCCGGGATGGATGTTTTGTTACATAACTCCCGTCTTAAGCTCATGCCCGGAAAATTGGTGTCGCGATGGGGCGGACCGTTCAAGGTAGTTAAAGTATGGCCACACGGAGCAGTAGAACTTCTTGATCCGCGGAAAAACAAGCACTTTAAGGTAAACGGGCATAGAGTGAAGCCATATTTCAGACGAAACGAAGAAATCAATGCGTTTGAGTGCATAGAGGTGCACGATGTTGAATCTTGAGCAAAACGGGAAGAAGTCGAGCTAACGACTATAAAAAAGTGCTACTTGGGAGGCAACCCAACAGTTTAGTTAGATTTTGCGTCTTTTGTTTTTCGAATTTATTTTTCTTATTTGTTTTTACTCGATTCGAAACTGACCGGTTCAACTGTGGGTGTTAAAAATGCAGGAAACGAGTGCGTTATCAGAAACTAACAATCTGGGCAGGTATGACACGATCGAGTTGCCTCTGACACGGCCGAGTCTCAAAACAGTGAGATTTGCTATTCTGGGCTAGTATGACACGGCTGAGTCTCAGGACACGGCCGAGTGTCAAGACAGTGAGAATTTGTTTTTCTGGGACAGCACGACACGACCGTGTCATGGAACACGGTCGGGTGTCAATACAGTGAAAGTTTGTTTTCTAGGATAGTATGACACGACCGTGTCATAGGACACGGCCGAGTCGGTTAGACAGTGGGTTTTGCTTATTCTGAATAGTTCGACACGACCATGTCAGATGCAACACGGCCGTGTCGGTCAGACTTATATAAGGAGAACACGGCCGAATCACCATTTCCATCTTCCCAGTTTTTATTTTTTTTCTACCCTCCGAACCCTAGCATCAATACTATCGATTTTTCTCTTCATTTTCAAAGAAATTTTGTGCAAAATCAAGGGGAGATACAAGAATCAACTACGTAATCATCATTTTTCAACCAGTTTCACTCTTTAAGGGGGCAAATCGGATGAATTGGGACCGGTTTTTAATTTTTTTCTCTCTTCAATATCTCCGAAATCAAGGTATGTTTCTCATGTTTTTGATAATTAGAATCACTAGTCCTTGATTATCTAGGGTTCTTGAAGAAAATTGAAGGAGATGAAATTAGGGATTTTCGATAATTCTCCATGCTTGATGATTAAATTTCTCGATTGGAAATTCTTGTAGTTAAGGGATGTTTTCCATGATGAAGATGGTGAATTCAAACGATAAATTTTGCTTGGGAGTTGTTTTGATCAATAATGTTTATATTGGGGGGATTTTATTGTTTGCTATAAGTTTGGGGGAAGAATACGTTATCAAGTCCTTAGATAAATGATAAATTGAATTTTTTTGCAGAAAATGGCACGAGGACGTGGACGAGGAAATTCTCAGCGCGGAAGGGGTAGGAACGGCGGAGAACAAGTGCAGCCGGCAAGAATGGCTATTCAAAGGGCTGTGGAAACTCCGGATTCTTATGGAATTGATCTCTCTGAAACACAATATGCAAGGTGGGAAATGCTGGGCCCGAAAAAGATGCTCCTTACGCGGTGGCCCGATGATGAATGCATGAACGCTATGGGAATAAGAGAAGATGTGATGAAATTCCTTGAAAGAGTGAATTGGGCGTGGATGATGACGCAACAATGGCCGACTTATAGGTGTCTCACGATGGAGTTTCTCAGCACTCTTACTGTCAGAAGAGATCCGGTGACTCGAGAACCAACCGAAATGACATTCCGGCTCAACAATAATGAGGGGAGACTAACCATCGTCCAGCTGGAAGATATTTATCATGCAAGACACATTGGCCATTACCCAATAAACCGGTTCGCATGTGAAACTTATTGGAGAGCTATGGTGGAATACCCGGGAAGCGAGGCGCGATATTATATTGAAAGATCGGCTAAAGGATCAAACATTCGCAATCCAATACTCCGATATCTACACAACGTGATTGCGAATACTATATATGGCCGAAAGGAAACCGGGCCTATTTCACTACGGGAGTTATACATCCTAACTCACGTGCTCAATAACTCGATTCCAGCAACCGGGGACATGATAGCGGAACATTTTGAGGATGTCGCGACAAAGCCAAAAGGGGAGATATGGATACGGGGTTTGATTACCCCTATCGCACTTCACTTCGAGATTTCCTTAACTCAAAGGACTCCCATTCTAGGAAACAAACTTCTCTCTATCTCCGTAATGAAAGTAATGAATATCCTGGATTATGAACCGCACGCAGTCTTCCTCCAGACCGACAATGACCACTTCCTTCTCCCGAATACACCTTTGATGACCATAAATAATATTCGGGACATGGGAAATCTGCAAATGGCTACGGAGGCACATCATCGATCACGGATGGCAGCTGGATTGGCTCCCCCGGGTCACAGCCCTCTCGACCGAAATGTTCGACCTCGGCGCATTGTGGATGAAGATAGAGCCGAGAGGATGGAAGAGGAGGAAGCTTATGAAAGAGGCCCGGATGAAGAGGAAGAAGAGGAGAATGAAGAAGAAGAAAGCCCCAGAGATTGGCCCGAGACGTCAAGGCGGGCCGAAATTGGACATGCCCCCTCGCGGCCAACATTAAGGGAGGAGTTTGTAGCCTTCCGAGAGGAGTTCGTAGCATTCCGAGAGGATACTAGACAGAGGCTAGAGGAGGCTAGACAGGAGTGACATGAGATATTGTCTCTTATGAGACAAATGCACGGGTGGCATGTGCAGCAAGGCCACCTACCTCCACCCCACCAGTAAAACCGGTCGTAAGTATTTCTTGACCAATGAAATTCTTTTTGTTTAAATAATATACCCCCTTCGTTCGTATATTCTTTAATTCAAGTTTGGGGGGGGATTGGTCAAGAAATACTTCGTTACTCTTGTTTTTATTTGTTTTTGGATACTATTATGCTTGTTTGTTTATTTTTGGTTGTTTTTGTCAGTAGACTTATTTGTGGTGTGTTTTTATTTACATTTGGTGTGTTTTGAGCATTTTGCAAATTTGATAAAAACTTTGAAGTATGAACTCTTTTCTTTGAATGCCTCAGGATTTATTTCGTTGTTTTGATATACAAATCGAGGATAATTTGTAGAGGAAAAATTGTTGATAATCGAAACGGGTGTGAAATTGAATAAGTAGTTAAAATATCTTAGAGCTATGAACAAACCTACTTGTGAGCTATCGAGCCTTCGTGCATTTTCTAAAATGCAAGTTTCATTGTCGAGTGTTTCATTCTTGATTTAAGACTCTAGAACTTTCCTTGGTATTTTGTTCAAAACTACTAGTGTGTGTGCAATTGAGTGAAAATGATTTTTGGTGCCTTTGATCTTAACCCTTCGATTTTGGCCGACCCGAAATTTGATCATTCCTTAAATAAACCCAATTGAGGTCATTGTCTATTTCATTGTTAAACCACATATCGAGCTTTCCATTGCTATAATCCTTCGATCCATACTTGAGCGATTAGAAATTATGTTTGACGAGGATACAAAGATTGTGGTGACATTGGGTGATATACATATTGTTGGGAGTGTTGAAATGGTGAAAATAATTACTCCGCTATTTTTGGAAACTTAGTAACCGGGTGTATTCATGTGACCCATGTTTATATTCGCGTAAAACGGTTACCTTAGATATGAGTATGCTTGGAAGCAGTTGTGTATGTTTTGATCCTAGTAACCGGGTGTATTCATGTGACCCATCGTTTACATTCGCGTAAAACGGATCCTAAAACAACCCAAGCCAAAAAAAAAATATCGGAGCAATAAGGGGGGTTTGACGTTTCGTTTTTCACTTTCAATAGTGCTTGTTGCAAGTGGTTCATAATTAAGGGGATGAAAGAAGCAAACTTCAAAAATCTTGAGCTTATAAATCGACTATGGTCATTTAGTTCTAAAAATTGCTCAAGTCAAGTCACTTTAGCCATATTTATCCCACCCCGACCCAAGCCTACATTACAATCCGAGTAAATCCCTTGTTGATTCACGAAAATTTTGCATGCACAAAACAGTGGTAGAGATGAAGACGATTGGCAAGCCTATGGGGTTCCTTATTTCATTGAATGAGTTCCGAGCGTATACTTATCCATATCACTTTGAGAGTGAGTGATTACACTTGACCGGTGAGGTTTATATTGCCAAGTATTGACTATGATGTTAAGGAAGCACCCCGGAGGTTTGAAAACTTTGAAGAACTCGACTTATTTTACTTGTGAGTATTGATGAAATTTTCGAAGAGGTCCTTTGAGGTATTTTTACAGTTGAGTTCCCATTTGTGAGTGATTATTTTAAAGTGCATTGCTCGGAACGATCAAAGTTCAAGTTTGGGGGGATTTGATGAGTCGATTCTTGATCGACTCATTGTGTTCTATCTGTAATATCCGCAATTTCGGATTTCCGGTAATTTTTTTTTTCGGCGGAAGTCCGTTTCGACGACTCGCTTGGGACCGTCTCATCATTCTGAGAATGATTAATTCTGCACTTTTTGTCATACGAGTTCGTTTCGGTGTCGTTTTGTTGAGTTCCGTGCTTTTTAGCGACTTTTCCGCACTTGAGTTCGATTCTTGCGAATCTCGTCCGAAACTGTTGTTTCGAGTTTCTCGTAAGTTCATTTAATGTTATTATTCATGTTGCGAGCTTTGGTTTGGTGTTTCGATCGCGTATCGTGATTTTCGGACGTTTTGGGCCATTTTCGTAATTTCCCAAAGTTTTGGGTAATTACTTTCCGTTGTCGAATTTCGAGCCTTCGGGTGGTCGGAATCAGGTGTTCTCTCAGTGTTCGGATTCGTATTTACGAGTACTTCGTAACCGTGCTTTCGCCACGCTCAAGTCCGAGTTTCGGGATTTTTCGGACCGTCGGATCGACCGAGTCATGGCCGGACCTATGCGAAATGGCCCCGAAACGGCGCCGCCTGGCCCGTGTCTTGCGCCGGGTCGGCCAGGACCAGCAGCCTGCCGAGATACGGCCGAGACACCCGGCGCTGGTCTGGGCCGTTTGCTGCGCCGTGTCCGGCAGGGGTATAAATATAGCAGAGCAGTCGGGTTTTTCTTCATTTTTCTCACTCGTTTCTTCCTCTTCCGCGGCTGGAGACTTGATGATCATGGAGGGATGTTGTTAGGGGTTAAATCCATGAAGTTTTGAAGTTCATAAAATCGATTAATCCTTCCATAACTTGCTCCGATCGACCGAATCAAGGCAAGTTTTCTTAAAATATAGTTTTGGGGATTTTGTTCGATTTGTCCGTTTAATCCGTTTTAACTCAGAATATTGATGGATTGATGATTGTTAAGCTATATTATATCTAAATCCTTGTTATTCCACGGTTGGATTGCCACGGATTTGTCGTTTTATTGAGTATTTTATCGACGCCTTGAAAGTGTTCGATAAAATGTCACAAAGGGAATTCGAGCGTTCTACGATTATTCTTCCTCATTCATTCGTTAATTTATTGATGGTATGATGTTAGGGTCAGATTTATCGCAATGAATTCGAGTCGGAACCCTTCCATTCGTTGTCTTCTTCGGGGTCCGAGCTTCCCGGTCGAACCGTGTTCTTCGGAGCGTTTGGTAGCGGTTATTAAGGCAAGTATCTTATTATACGACTTGTATCTTGTGACTAGTAATTACGTATGATATGTATGACGATTTTGCTTGCCTCCGTAAATATGTTCCGTTTGAGTTGGTTGTGTTTTCCGAAATTTGAAGGTTTTGTGATAATAGTGATATATTGGTATACGTGTTAGGCGTTGTGCCATTTGTGCAGGATTGCGATGTACATATGATATGGTTGTACACATGGTTGTTCAATGTATTGTGTACCGAATGTGTGTTATGTTGGTTAAGAGTCGTTGTGATGATCATGATATTTGTGTTGTTCTGGTTTACATACTTGATTGTACATTTCGGTGTAATGTGGAATGGCTTGACATTTAATGATTATGAATTGTGTCGTGTCGATGTGTGTGTGTTCCAGGTAGGGTCTGACGAGGCCTCTGGAGTTCGGTACATGATGTGTACGAACAAAGTGTGTGATCCAGGTAGGGTCTGATGAGGCCTGTGGAGTTCGGTACATGACGTGTACGGACAAGGTGTGTGATCCAGGTAGGGTCTGACGAGGCCTCTGGAGTTCGGTACATGATGTGTACGAATGATGTTGTGGCCGGGTAGGGTCCGCTGAGGCCTCCGGAGTTCGGTACATGATGTGTACAAACAGTGTGTGTGGTCCGGGTAAGGTCCGTCGAGGCCTCCGGAGTTCGGTACATGATGTGTACGAACAATGATCGTGTAGCAGTGATTGTTCGGGTAACATTTTAAATATGGATCTCGGGATCATAATGATATATTATTTAGTATGCTTTGAAACGAGAATCTGGCTAAGGCCCTAATGTTTACGAAAAGGTTTTGTAAATTGGGACTCGAGGTCCAAAAGAATTTCTGCTTTAAAAATCCCCGAGATGATGTGTTCCTTTTCAAATATCTCTTACTTGAGTTCGAAATTCTAAAACTTCTCGGGAACATTTTGATAATTGATTTCCGTATTAAATTCGTAGTTGCTATTTGCTTGTTACATTTCGTATGGTTTGATACTTGCACTAGTAAAACAGTGGAGTTTTACTAACCCCCGAGTATTCGGGGGGTGGATGTCTGTTTTGCGTTCAGGTACATGCAGATTCAGGGGAGCAGTCACAGGATTGGCACAAGAGGATGACGAGCTGCGATACTAATCATGAGTCAAGAGTTGTTTTGATTTTTGTTGTGTTGTCAGAGTTGATTTTAGTCTTCCGCTGTATTGTATTTCGACCCCTGTGTGGGTAATGTTATTTAAGTCAGTTTTGTCGATTGGGTTGTGTGACCTCATCGGTCTGTGTATTCACGTGTAAGTGACCATATCGGTCTGTATCATTTTATTGTTTGACCCTGGCTGGGCAAGCATTTGGTTGTTTATGGATGTTTAGCCTGGTAGATCCTTGTGGAAAGGGTCTACGACGTGTAATATTCCCTTATGGTTTTGGGGGTGTTACATTTATGGTATCGGAGCTTAGGTTGCAGAAACCTAGGCTGTCGGGTCGAGTCGAGTCGTGGTTTGTCGAGTAATGTGTGGTCTTGTCGTTCGAGTCGTCAGGTGACAAGTTGAGTTGTGCGTAGTCACAACGTGTCGGTTATGTTGTCGGACGAGATTAGTATCGTGGGCGACCGTCACCTCCGTGCGACATGTGGATGTAAGTCTCCTCCTTTATGCGTAATACCTGTGTATCTCGATTTTATCTTAGTGAGTTAATTGCGGTGCATAATTTTATTTACACAGTATTGTGTAATATAGTTCTATTTAATACTTGTGACACATAGTATGTGTATAAAACTGGGCACGTTATTGTTTTATCTTTGAACCACCGGGTGGGGTGGTAGGTTGTGAAAGTTTTAAACCTTGATGGGTTTCGAATAGGTACCGACGGTAGTGTCACGGGACGGGAGTTCCGAAGCCCGTGCGGCGTCCCAGGGCCCCTCACACCCCGGGACCAGCCTATCCCTCATAGCATGCCAACTGGTTTCGCCCTGCCATGGGCTCATCAGGGAGACGGCATTAGTCCCCGACCAGTTGTGCCCTACCAGCAACGATCCCCTTCATAGTCAAGTCCTCGACTAGCGACAAGCTCTCCGGACTAAACCGGGTCGGCATGCCTGACTCGGCCAGACCGATGCATCCGGACAAACAACGCCTTAACGCTAATGTCGCCCCCTTTACCCCGCTTGTGGCAAGCTAACCAAAAGGCACGCCTCATTTGGATGGTCAACACGGACACGACATATCGGGTCGTGACATCCTCCCCCACCCAAATCGCAGCACGTCCTCGTGCTGGGGAAGAATGTTTCTTTCCGCACACTGTATTGCCGCACGCACACAAAACGATCGTGGCCAAACACATACGGCACCATCCCCAGATGGACAGGCTCTTCACTCGCGCACCTCGCGCTAGCCTGCAGTGCGCCACGCACATACCGCATCACCAATCGACATCAACCTTCACCCTACGCGCTTCCCGGCGTTAGTACCTCGGTTGAACGGCATTCCCTCGCCGCTGCATTTTTCCCGCATGTCGAGGTTCCCACAGTGGCCCACGATGATCCACGCTCATACACCCCAGTCACCGAAAGGTGGAGCTACCAAAAGTGCGCAATACAAGTGTGTCCACATTCCGGACCGTCTGATCTCACAAGCCTAGGACCACCTCTCATTCCGGCATAGAATCGGTTCATGTTCTCCGCCTAGAAGCCTTGTCAGGAGCCGCACTTTGTCCGTGCCCTCTTTGCACCGGCGAGCACTCCCCGCCCTCATCGGTTTCGGCAGAACTTGACCTCACCCGAACCATGCCGTACTGAGAGAGGTTTCGGCTCCGATACCATTTGTCACGGGACGGGAGTTCCGAAGCCCGTGCGGCGTCCCAGGGCCCCTCACACCCCGGGACCAGCCTATCCCTCATAGCATGCCAACTGGTTTCGCCCTCCCATGGGCTCATCAGGGAGACGGCATTAGTCCCCGACCAGTTGTGCCCTACCAGCAACGATCCCCTTCATAGTCAAGTCCTCGACTAGCGACAAGCTCTCCGGACTAAACCGGGTCGGCATGCCTGACTCGGCCAGACCGATGCATCCGGACAAACAACGCCTTAACGCTAATGTCGCCCCCTTTACCCCGCTTGTGGCAAGCTAACCAAAAGGCACGCCTCATTTGGACGGTCAACACGGACACGACATATCGGGTCGTGACAGTAGAGTTTGTGAGAAACTCCGATGAATGATTTTGCTGTGTGTTTAAACTTGATACCACGAGATGCATTTGATTGAATTGGCGACCCTGGTTTCCATTTGAGTATATGGTTTTAAATTCGACTGTTTTTGGAATGTTGTAATTTTTGTCCGCTATGGGTAAGTTTGAGAATGTTTCCTGAAGGACTTTACAGTTTGAGAATTTTGTAGAAATCGATTTTTGGAAAATATTTTGGTGGTGCGGTCAAACCATGGTTTATATGGATTTTTAAAATTTGTTAAATTTTGACAAATGGGCCGTGTATTTTCAAATGACACAATCAAAGTATTTAAAAATGTGTTTTGAAATACTTCGGACATTGTAAAATATTACCGTCATCGACCTTTTTGGCGTTTTGTAAATGGTTTTTAGCACTGGTGGGTTCCGCAGGACCCACGGCGCTATAATGTTCGTGTAATTATCTCAAATTTTTGGGCATTCTAGCCCATTGAATTATCTTTGAAAACTTTGAGTACCTTAGAAAATAAATTTCGAGACGTCGTTTTAAAATGAATTATTTTCTTGTGGTACATCCAAGGTGCCACAATATGTTTCAAGATTCTTCTACCTCGAAGACCAAAATGTTTTGAGATATTTTCCAATGTTTTAGAAACACTTTTACTTAGACCCGAGGGTCGAATACTTCCGAAAGTTTTTCATGAAAAGAAATTGTCCTCATTTTTATCGAATGCGAAATAGTTTCCAAAGTCTCGATAACGATGTTTCACGATTGTATTTTTATTGAAGGGTGATACACAAGATCAATCGGTGTTTCCAAAATTATTTTCAAAAGGAGGTTTTCGCTTTTAAAACCTATCCATTCCCGTTTGAGGGCTGGGTATGTATGTATGATGTTCGCGTTGTCGTTATGATGTTTTCTCCCGAGTATGATCGAATTGGTGGCATGAACGTCGAGGCGTTGCCACGCATTTGTTGTACTAGCCCTCTGTGAGAGGTGTGAACTGGTGTTTACTGTTTATCGCCTCGTGGTGATTTGCGTGTTGTCGCACGAGTGTGAGCTGTTGAAGCTTGGGTTTGTACGTTTGTGTACATGTGTGATTGTTTCATAATGTTTGTAATTAGGTGCTTGTTATTGTTCGGGCCGTTGAGGTCGCCGAACGATACCGTCGTGATTCTTTGTTGTGCTGAGTTGGCATCTCCGCTATATTGTTTTGCGACTTTATGCCCCATTGTATCTAGCATTTGTACTTCCGATATGCCGAGCCGAGGTATTTCAACCGTGATGTGCCGGGGCATGCACGTGTAAATTGTCCTTCTCGTCAGTGACGCGTTTCGAGGGACACCGAATTCAGTTTTGCGATTTGGCTATTGAGACTTTCGGAGTTCGCGCTTCAAAGCCATATCGGGATCAACTCGAGAGACCCATGGGAGATTTTCCTGTCGGATGCTTTTTGTGTTGTTACCTTGTTTACGTTGTTGTGAGTTGCGGGGACGACATTTCTTTTATAAGAGGTCGGATGTAATACCCGTACTATATTTGACTTCTGCAGTTTCTCCTTCTAAATTCTATCGACTTGCACGTGTTCGTCGATACTTTTTGAACTTGTTTGATGTCTCAGTTGGCATCATTCGAACTGGTTGTGACCTTGTTTTAGATCGACCTGTTTGTCATCGTGACCTTTCCGAGTTCAGTTCGATTCTTGTGAACCTTGTTTGGAAGTAACATCTTTCACTTTCTACCAGTTCTTTTAATGTCTGGAGTTGAAGTGGGGACTTCGGAGTCATTGTTCGACTGTTGTCATTAGATCATTGTTATTTGATCATTGTTATTCGATCATTATTATTTGATCATTGTTGTTCGATCATTGTTATTTGATCGTTTTTGTTCGAACGGGGTTGTCTGACTGTTGTTGCCTGATCTCGTACTGCGAAGAATTGTCGTTCACCGTTAGTCAACTGTTTCGAGTGTGGCCAAGTGGGTCACCGAGCGGTGCATTGTGAGACCATTGCCACGATGTTCGGGAATTGGGTTTTCGTTCCTACTCGGAGAGTGCCTGGTGGTGTCCCGTGATGTAGTTGTGTATCGTACTTCGTGCTGTAATTCGTGTAGAAAGTGATATTTGTTGCGTGGACTTTTTGGTTTTGTTTGTATTCTACCATGATGTTTTATTTTAAGTTTCGGGACGAAACTTATTTTTAAAAAGGATAGAATGTAATGTCCCGTATTCTCGTTTTCCGTTATCTTGAATTGTTTGTGTTTTGACATCGGACATTTTCTTATTGATGAGAATCGGAATGATTTCCATCGTGATACTCTATTTGTTTCTATCGCATAGCCGTTTTAGTCGGGTGCAACTTGTTGTAGCGTACGTTTCTTCGATTAAATGTGTGCATGTGATGTGGTATGTGATGCGTCTTTAATTGCTCGTTGTTGTTTGAAACATAGTCGGTGGCGTTGCGTTAGTCGTCGTGGGGCGTGTTTTTACGCCGTATATTCCCTTGCGTTGCTTGTAACGTTTCGCCGTTGGGCACAGATTTTTTTCGGTTCTTGTGTATCTCGTTGAGTTTTCCTGGCGAGATATTGCTTCTCGCTACTTGATTTAAGTTTCGGGACGAAACTTCTTTTAAGGAGGGTAGAATGTAATATCCGCAATTTCGGATTTCCGGTAATTTTATTTTTTCAGCGGAAGTCCGTTTCGACGACTCGCTTGGGACCGTCTCATCATTCTGAGAATGATTAATTCTGCACTTTTTGTCATCCGAGTTCGTTTCGGTGTCGTTTTGTTGAGTTCCGTGCTTTTTAGCGACTTTTCCGCACTTGAGTTCGATTCTTGCGAATCTCGTCCGAAACTGTTGTTTCGAGTTTCTCGTAAGTTCATTTAATGTTATTATTCATGTTGCGAGCTTTCGTTTGGTGTTTCGATCGCGTATCGTGATTTTCGGACGTTTTGGGCCATTTTCGTAATTTCCCAAAGTTTTGGGTAATTACTTTCCGTTGTCGAATTTCGAGCCTTCGGGTGGTCGGAATCAGGTGTTCTCTCAGTGTTCGGATTCTTATTTACGAGTACTTCGTAACCGTGCTTTCGGTTTACGTTCAAGTCTGAGTTTCGGGATTTTTCGGACCGTCGGATCGACCGAGTCATGGTGGCGGACACATGCGAAACGGCCCTGGAAACGGCGCTGCCCAGCGCCGTGTCTTGCGCCGGGTCGGCCAGGACCAGCAGCCTGCCGAGACACGGCCGAGACACCCGGCGATGGTCTGGGCCGTTTGCTGCGCCGCGTCCGGCAGGGGTATAAATATGGCAGAGCAGTCGGGTTTTTCTTCATTTTTCTCACTCGTTTCTTCCTCATCCGCGGCTGGAGACTTGATGATCATGGAGGGATATTGTTAGGGGTTAAATCCATGAAGTTTTGAAGTTCATAACATCGATTAATCCTTCCATAACTTGCTCCGATCGACCGAATCAAGGCAAGTTTTCTTAAAATATAGTTTTGGGGATTTTGTTCGATTTGTCCGTTTAATCCGTTTTAACTCAGAATATTGATGGATTGATGATTGTTAAGGTATATTATATTTAAATCCTTGTTATTCCACGGTTGGATTGCCACGGATTTGTCGTTTTATTGAGTATTTTATCGACGCCTTGAAAGTGTTCGATAAAATGTCACAAAGGGAATTCGAGCGTTTTACGATTATTCTTCCTCATTCGTTCGTTAATTTATTGATGGTATGATGTTAGGGTCAGATTTCTCGCAATGAATTCGAGTCGGAACCCTTCCGTTCGTTGTCTTCTTCGGGGTCCGAGCTTCCCGGTCGAACCGTGTTCTTCGGAGCGTTTGGTAGCGGTTATTAAGGCAAGTATCTTATTATAAGACTTGTATCTTGTGACTAGTAATTACGTATGATATGTATGACGATTTTGCTTGCCTCCGTAAATATGTTCCGTTTGAGTTGGTTGTGTTTTCCGAAATTTGAAGGTTTTGTGATAATAGTGATATATTGGTATACGTGTTAGGCGTTGTGCCATTTGTGCAGGATTGCAATGTACATATGAGATGGTTGTACAAGTGGTTGTTCAATGTATTGTGTACCGAATGTGTGTTATGTTGGTTAAGAGTCGTTGTGATGATCATGATATTTGTGTTGTTTTGGTTTACATACTTGATTGTACATTTCGGTGTAATGTGGAATGGCTTGACATTTAATGATTATGAATTGTGTCGTGTCGATGTGTGTGTGTTCCAGGTAGGGTCTGACGAGGCCTCTGGAGTTCGGTACATGATGTGTACGAACAAAGTGTGTGATCCAGGTAGGGTCTGACGAGGCCTCTGGAGTTCGGTACATGACGTGTACGGACAAGGTGTGTGATCCAGGTAGGGTCTGACGAGGCCTCTGGAGTTCGGTACATGATGTGTACGAACGATGTTGTGGCCGGGTAGGGTCCGCTGAGGCCTCCGGAGTTCGGTACATGATGTGTACGAACAGTGTGTGTGGTCCGGGTAAGGTCCGTCGAGGCCTCCGGAGTTCGGTACATGATGTGTACGAACAATGATCGTGTAGCAGTGATTGTTCGGGTAACATTTTAAATATGGATCTCGGGCTCATAATGATATATTATTTAGTATGCTTTGAAACGAGAATCGGGCTAAGGCCCTAATGTTTACGAAAAGGTTTTGTAAATTGGGACTCGAGGTCCAAAAGAATTTCTGCTTTAAAAATCCCCGAGATGATGTGTTCCTTTTCAAATATCCCTTACTTGAGTTCGAAATTCTAAAAATTCTCGGGAACATTTTGATAATTGATTTCCGTATTAAATTCGTAGTTGCTATTTGCTTGTTACATTTCGTATGGTTTGATACTTGCACTAGTAAAACAGTGGAGTTTTACTAACCCCCGAGTATTCGGGGGGTGGATGTCTGCTTTGCGTCCAGGTACATGCAGATTCAGGGGAGCAGTCACAGGATTGGCACAAGAGGATGACGAGCTGCGATACTAATCATGAGTCGAGAGTTGTTTTGATTTTTGTTGTGTTGTCGAGTTGATTTGAGTCTTCCATTGTATTGTATTTCACCCCTGTGTGGGTAATGTTATTTAAGTCGGTTTTGTCGATTGGGTTGTGTGACCTCATCGGTGTGTATTCACGTGTAAGTGACCATATCGGTCTGTATCATTTTATTGTTTGACCACGGGCAAGCATTTGGTTGTTTATGGATGTTTAGCTGGTAGATCCTTGTCGAAAGGGTCTACGGCGTGTAATATTCCCTTATGGTTTTGGGGGTGTTACATTTATGGTATCGGAGCTTAGGTTGCGGAAACCTAGGTCATCGGGTCGAGTCGAGTCGTGGTTTGTCGAGTAATGTGTGGTCTTGTCGTTCGAGTCGTCAGGTGACAAGTTGAGTTGTGCGTAGTCACAACGTGTCGGTTATGTTGTCGGACGAGATTAGTATCGTGGGCGACCGTCACCTCCGTGCGACCTGTGGATGTAAGTCTCCTCCTTTATGCGTAATACCTGTGTATCTCGATTTTATCTTAGTGAGTTAATTGCGGTGCATAATTTTATTTACACAGTATTGTGTAATATAGTTGTATTTAATACTTGTGACACATAGTATGTGTATAAAACTGGGCACGTTATTGTTTTATCTTTGAACCACCGGGTGGGGTGGTAGGTTGTGAAAGTTTTAAACCTTGATGGGTTTCGAATAGGTACCGACGGTAGAGTTTGTGAGAAACTCCGATGAATGATTTTGCTGTGTGTTTAAACTTGATACCACGAGATGCATTTGATTGAATTGGCGACCCTGGTTTCCATTTGAGTATATGGTTTTAAATTCGACTGTTTTTGGAATGTTGTAATTTTTGTCCGCTATGGGTAAGTTTGAGAATGTTTCCTGAAGGACTTTACAGTTTGAGAATTTTGTAGAAATCGATTTTTGGAAAATATTTTGGTGGTGCGGTCAAACCATGGTTTATATAGATTTTTAAAATTTGTTAAATTTTGACAAATGGGCCGTGTATTTTCAAATGACACAATCAAAGTATTTGAAAAATGTGTTTTGAAATACTTCGACATTGTAAAATATTACCGTCATCGACCTTTTGGGCGTTTTGTAAATGGTTTTTAGCACGGTGGGTTCGTAGCGGGACCCAGCGCTATAATGTTCGTGTAATTATTCAAATTTTTGGGCATTCTAGCCCATTGAATTATCTTTGAAAACTTTGAGTACCTTAGAAAATAAATTTCGAGACGTCGTTTTAAAATGAATTATTTTCTTGTGGTACATCCAAGGTGCCACAATATGTTTCAAGATTCTTCTACCTCGAGGACCAAAATGTTTTGAGATATTTTCCAATGTTTTAGAAACACTTTTACTTAGACCCGAGGGTCGAATACTTCCGAAAGTTTTTCATGAAAAGGAATTGTCCTCATTTTTATCGAATGCGAAATAGTTTCCAAAGTCTCGATAACGATGTTTCACGATTGTATTTTTATTGAAGGGTGATACACAAGATCAATCGGTGTTTCCAAAATTATTTTCAAAAGGAGGTTTTCGCTTTTAAAACCTATCCATTCCCGTTTGAGGGCTGGGTATGTATGTATGATGTTCGCGTTGTCGTTATGATGTTTGCTCCCGAGTATGATCGAATTGGTGGCATGAACGTCGAGGCGTTGCCACGCATTTGTTGTACTAGCCCTCTGTGAGAGGTGTGAACTGGTGTTTACTGTTTATCGCCTCGTGGTGATTTGCGTGTTGTCGCACGAGTGTGAGCTGTTGAAGCTTGGGTTTGTACGTTTGTGTACATGTGTGATTGTTTCATAATGTTTGTAATTAGGTGCTTGTTATCGTTCGGGCCGTTGAGGTCGCCGAACGATACCGTCGTGATTCTTTGTTGTGCTGAGTTGGCATCTCCGCTATATTGTTTTGCGACTTTATTCCCCATTGTATCTAGCATTTGTACTTCCGATATGCCGAGCCGAGGTATTTCAACCGTGATGTGCCGGGGCATGCACGTGTAAATTGTCCTTCTCGTCAGTGACGCGTTTCGAGGGACACCGAATTCAGTTTTGTGATTTGGCTATTGAGACTTTCGGAGTTCGCGCTTCAGCACAGATATCAGGATCAACTCTGAGAGACCCATGGGAGATTTTCCTGTCGGATGCTTTTTGTGTTGTTACCTTGTTTCCGTTGTTGTGAGTTGCGGGGACGACATTTCTTTTATAAGAGGTCGGATGTAATACCCGTACTATATTTGACTTCTGCAGTTTATCCTTCTAAATTCTATCGACTTGCACGTGTTCGTCAATACTTTTTGAACTTGTTTGATGTCTCAGTTGGCATCATTCGAACTGGTTGTGACCTTGTTTTAGATCGACCTGTTTGTCATCGTGACCTTTCCGAGTTCGGTTCGATTCTTGTGAACCTTGTTTGGAAGTAACATCTTTCACTTTCTACCGCTTCTTTTAATGTCCGGAGTTGAAGTGGGGACTTGAGTCATTGTTCGATCGTTGTCATTGGATCATTGTTATTTGATCATTGTTATTCGATCATTGTTATTTGATCATTGTTGTTCGATCATTGTTATTTGATCGCTTTTGTTCGAACGGGTTGTCATCGTTGTTGCCTCGATCTCGCATCGCGAAGAATTGTCGCTCACCGTTAGTCAATCGCTTCGAGAGTGTGGCCAAGTGGGTCACCGAGCGGTGCATTGTGAGACCGTTGCCACGATGTTCGGGAATTGGGTTTTCGTTCCTACTCGGAGAGTGCCTGGTGGTGTCCCGTGATGTAGTTGTGTATCGTACTTCGTGCTGTAATTCGTGTAGAAATTGATATTTGTTGCGTGGAGTTTTTGGTTTTGTTTGTATTCTACCATGATGTTTTATTTAAGTTTCGGGACGAAACTTATTTTTAAAAAGGATAGAATGTAATGTCCGGTATTCTCGTTTTCCGTTATCTTGAATTGTTTGTGTTTTGACGTCGTACATTTTCTTATTGATGAGAATCGGAATGATTTCCATCGTGATACTCTATTTGTTTCTATCGCATAGCCGTTTTAGTCGGGTGCAACTTGTTGTAGCGTACGTTTCTTCTATTAAATGTGTGCATGTGATGTGGTATGTGATGCGTCTTTAATTGCTCGTTGTTGTTTGAAACATAGTCGGTGGCGTTGCGTTAGTCGTCGTGGGGCGTGTTTTTACGCCGTATATTCCCTTGCGTTGCTTGTAACGTTTCGCCGTTGGGCACAGATTTTTTTCGGTTCTTGTGTATCTCGTTGAGTTTTCCTGGCGAGATATTGCTTCTCGCTGCTTGATTTAAGTTTCGGGACGAAACTTCTTTTAAGGAGGGTAGAATGTAATATCCGCAATTTCGGATTTCCGGTAATTTTATTTTTTCGGCGGAAGTCCGTTTCGACGACTCGCTTGGGACCGTCTCATCATTCTGAGAATGATTAATTCTGCACTTTTTGTCATCCGAGTTCGTTTCGGTGTCGTTTTGTTGAGTTCCGTGCTTTTTAGCGACTTTTCCGCACTTGAGTTCGATTCTTGCGAATCTCGTCCGAAACTGTTGTTTCGAGTTTCTCGTAAGTTCATTTAATGTTATTATTCATGTTGCGAGCTTTGGTTTGGTGTTTCGATCGCGTATCGTGATTTTCGGACGTTTTGGGCCATTTTCGTAATTTCCCAAAGTTTTGGGTAATTACTTTCCGTTGTCGAATTTCGAGCCTTCGGGTGGTCGGAATCAGGTGTTCTCTCAGTGTTCGGATTCGTATTTACGAGTACTTCGTAACCGTGCTTTCGGTTTACGTTCAAGTCTGAGTTTCGGGATTTTTCGGACCGTCGGATCGACCGAGTCATGGCTGGCCGGACCTGTGCGAAACGGCCCTGGAAACGGCGCTGCCCAGCGCCGTGTCTTGCGCCGGGTCGGCCAGGACCAGCAGCCTGCCGAGACACGGCCGAGACACCCGGCGCTGGTCTGGGCCGTTTGCTGCGCCGTGTCCGGCAGGGGTATAAATATGGCAGAGCAGTCGGGTTTTTCTTCATTTTTCTCACTCGTTTCTTCCTCTTCCGCGGCTGGAGACTTGATGATCATGGAGGGATGTTGTTAGGGGTTAAATCCATGAAGTTTTGAAGTTCATAACATCGATTAATCCTTCCATAACTTGCTCCGATCGACCGAATCAAGGCAAGTTTTCTTAAAATATAGTTTTGGGGATTTTGTTCGATTTGTCCGTTTAATCCGTTTTAACTCAGAATATTGATGGATTGATGATTGTTAAGCTATATTATATCTAAATCCTTGTTATTCCACGGTTGGATTGCCACGAATTTGTCGTTTTATTGAGTATTTTATCGACGCCTTGAAAGTGTTCGATAAAATGTCACAAAGGGAATTCGAGCGTTCTACGATTATTCTTCCTCATTCGTTCGTTAATTTATTGATGGTATGATGTTAGGGTCAGATTTCTCGCAATGAATTCGAGTCGGAACCCTTCCGTTCGTTGTCTTCTTCGGGGTCCGAGCTTCCCGGTCGAACCGTGTTCTTCGGAGCGTTTGGTAGCGGTTATTAAGGCAAGTATCTTATTATACGACTTGTATCTTGTGACTAGTAATTACGTATGATATGTATGACGATTTTGCTTGCCTCCGTAAATATGTTCCGTTTGAGTTGGTTGTGTTTTCCGAAATTTGAAGGTTTTGTGATAATAGTGATATATTGGTATACGTGTTAGGCGTTGTGCCATTTGTGCAGGATTGCGATGTACATATGAGATGGTTGTAAACGTGGTTGTTCAATGTATTGTGTACCGAATGTGTGTTATGTTGGTTAAGAGTCGTTGTGATGATCATGATATTTGTGTTGTTTTGGTTTACATACTTGATTGTACATTTCGGTGTAATGTGGAATGGCTTGACATTTAATGATTATGAGTTGTGTCGTGTCGATGTGTGTGTGTTCCAGGTAGGGTCTGACGAGGCCTCTGGAGTTCGGTACATGATGTGTACGAACAAAGTGTGTGATCCAGGTAGGGTCTGACGAGGCCTCTGGAGTTCGGTACATGACGTGTACGGACAAGGTGTGTGATCCAGGTAGGGTCTGACGAGGCCTCTGGAGTTCGGTACATGATGTGTACGAACGATGTTGTGGCCGGGTAGGGACCGCTGAGGCCTCCGGAGTTTGGTACATGATGTGTACGAACAGTGTGTGTGGTCCGGGTAAGGTCCGTCGAGGCCTCCGGAGTTCGGTACATGATGTGTACGAACAATGATCGTGTAACAGTGATTGTTCGGGTAACATTTTAAATATGGATCTCGGGCTCATAATGATATATTATTTAGTATGCTTTGAAACGAGAATTGGGCTAAGGCCCTAATGTTTACGAAAAGGTTTTGTAAATTGGGACTCGAGGTCCAAAAGAATTTCTGCTTTAAAAATCCCCGAGATGATGTGTTCCTTTTCAAATATCCCTTACTTGAGTTCGAAATTCTAAAACTTCTCGGGAACATTTTGATAATTGATTTCCGTATTAAATTCGTAGTTGCTATTTGCTTGTTACATTTCGTATCACTAGTGGAAAAATACCATTTTACATCGCACTTTCTAGATCGGTTGCAGTATAACCGATTTAGAAAGTGATTAGGTTTTATTTTACATCGGTTATTTGGGAACCGATTTAATATATCAGTCTTTTACATCGGTTAATAGAGAACCGATTTAATATATCAATCTTTTACATAGGGTTAATAGAGAACTGATTTAATATGTCTATGTTTCACATCTGTTAATAAAGAACCTATCTCATATACAACACATTAAACGGCCCCCCACTGTCCAATTTAGGTCATTCAACCTTCATTGTAACCTTCTCCTCCGCTTTCAACCTTTTCCTCCGCGATTCATCTCCTCCCCTCACCATACTACACCCTTTATTATAATTTATATATATATATATATATTATTTTCCTTATCTCCACCGGTGAATAAAGGAGGTGGGAGTAATGGGATCCAAAAGCCCCACCACCGCAGGCTGGAACTTGTAGAGAGAAAGGGGGTCGAAGACCCAGACATTGCTTGGGTCGATGGGCAAGTGGAGAATATCGAAGGAGATGACGTCGAGGTCCAAACTTTTGATGGAAAGAAGGTAAATTAGGTTATTAAGATTAAACAGCTTGAGAAGATAAAATAAATAATCTCACATTTGTTCTCCAAAGGTCAAGAGACATTATGTTGTTCTCTGTGCGTGGAAATAGGTATTACTTGCTAAACTGTTGCTCATTGGATATTTTGATTTCTTGAATGGCATAGCATCATAGCTAGTAAAATATAGTAGAATGTTTTTATTTGTCAAGTCAAATAAAATTCCATAGTAAAACAAGCTCAACTGCTCTAATTTTGCTCATTGTTCACTTACATATTTTTTCTTTTTTTGTTTTTCTTTTGCTTTTCTTGTCCAGGTTGTTGCTAATATATCCAAAATATATCCAAAAGATGACGATGCACCTGTAGACGGAGTTGATGACATGACCAAACTATCTTATTTGCATGAACCTGGGGTTTTGCATAACTTGGCAACAAGATACAAGCTCAATAAGATCTATGTATGATATCCATTTTCAGTTACTATTTGTTGTTTTGATCTATGTTCATCTTGGTAAGAGAATCAGTGAAACTACTACAGCTATGGGCTTCCTGGTCATAATGTTATTACTCTGACATTATAGCAGATTTACACAGGGAGCATTCTTATTTCCATCAATCCATTTCAAAGACTTCCCGATTTGTATTATTTGCAAATGATGGAACAGTACAAGGGGTCGCCATTTGGGAAACTGAGTCCTCATGTGTTTGCCATTGCAGACGTTGCTTACAGGTGATGGTATAGTATTGTACTTCACTTGGTTCTTAGGATTGGTTCCTTAGGATAAGGGATAATTACAAAGACTAACCCTTAGGAATTAGATTAATTATAATGTTATCCAATTATCTATTAAGATTGTAAATACCCCATTGACGTTTGTATATAACTAGGATCTAGCAAATATCCCGTCTTGATAAATTGGGATTAAGGCTTTGATGAGTTGATTTGAGTTCAAGTATCCCCTATCGAGGTTGCAATTCTTGAGCTTGGTAATTAGGCTAAACCTCAGGGATATCTTTTGTAAGTAATCCTTAAGGATAATTATGTTCATGTCTGAGTTTCTTAAGATGCAATAGGGCAATGATTAATGAGGGAAAGAGTAACTCGATATTGGTGAGTGGAGAAAGCGGTGCAGTAAGACCGAAACTACTAAGATGCTTATGCGCACCTTGCCTATTTGGGTGGCCATAAAGGAGTGAAGGGAGGACCGTAGAACAACAAGTTCTTGAAGTAAGATCTATCATTTTATTTCGTTTTATGATTGTCGACCTCATTTTGATCTTAATATTCGTTAGTGCCTAAGTATATTTTTCCCGAGGTCAGTCTAGTTTAGTGTAGTACTCCATCTGTCCCGCTTATAACTTTCCGTTGCCTTTTTCCGGTCAAACGCTTTTTAATTTTGACCATAAATTTATGAAAAATACATTTAATTATGATGTGCCATTGTTAGAAAGAGGATTTTCATAAATATATTTTTCAAACATTATGATTTTATAATTCTTTTAATAATAAAAATTACGAATAATTGTGGTCAAAATATTATCAATTTGACCCCCAAAAAAAGTCAAACAGAAACTTATAGCGGGACAGAGGGAGTAGTAATTATGAGTTCATGGCTGTACTTTAATTGTACATCGATTGGATCCGAATATATATTCTCTTGCGGAATCAGATAGTACTCCCTCCTTCCCAAACGGATCGCGTGTTTGCCATTTTTAAATTTTTTTCCAAAATTGTATGATGTTTTATTTAAAACTTACCAACCATTTTTTCAATAACAAAACAAGCTAAAGCTCCTTAAATTTCAGGTAAAGTCAAAACATGCCAACCATTTTGGGAAGGAAGGAGAGTATTATTCTGTGACATGTTTTCTCAAAATGTTCTGAATAGAGTCTCTTGCGGATGGTGTTAAAATGTGTTTGGATTAGGTAGTACCAAAATATGACTAATTGAATAGATATGAGTTGGTTCGACGTTTCGTTTTGAGAAAACATTTGGTTATAATGTTTTCATATGTAAAGTAAAAAGCATTTGCTGAAATGGGGTGCAGACTTACGGAAAAGTTGGGC
This sequence comes from Orobanche coerulescens, assembly GCA_033398695.1. Classification (NCBI taxonomy): domain Eukaryota; kingdom Viridiplantae; phylum Streptophyta; class Magnoliopsida; order Lamiales; family Orobanchaceae; genus Orobanche; species Orobanche coerulescens. The sequence continues at coordinate 130,077,416 of CM065817.1, forward strand.
GTGCTTCAGAAATGTGCTTGAAAATAATGTCATTTCGAATGCAAACAGTCCAAAATGATTTCTTTAAAGTTGTAAATAGATGTTGCTAAAATCTGTTGTTGATATTGTTTATCCGTTGCCAAATATTTGAAAGCAAAGGTGGAGGTTAAGCTTGGTGCTCTACCTAGTACCTATCCTCCTAATGTTGCTAAAACACTGCTGTCTCCTCCACTGAAGTTGTTTTGACCTTCTTAAACTAGAAATCAAATTTATTGCATTAATATTTAATACTCTTTTCGTGAATATTACTATATCAGAATGGATAAACATGATCTATATAGTGAACCCCAATTAAATTGTGATTACGGCTTAGTTGAGTTGAATTGAGTGGAGTAGAGTTTGAGTATTCTTTTCGTGAATATTGCTTTTATGTCTAATTTATTGGAAGCTCATTGAGTGGTTCTCTGCAGTCAAATCCTGTTCTTGAAGCATATGGAAATGCAAAAACTATCAGAAATAACAATTCAAGGTGTGACTTCACTGAAATCCTGCTGTGAAATTTGTTGTGATAAAGTTGATAGTGCAAAAATTTAATAGGCTAATGAATTCATGATGATGCAGCCGATTTGGTAAATTTGTTGAAATTCAGTTTGACATGCGTGGAAAAATATCGGGCGACCATTAGAACATATCTTCTTGAGAGGTCTCGTGTATGCCAAATTTGGACTCGAACGTAATTATCATTTTTTACCTTTGTGTGCGGCGCGGGAGGTAATAATTTGCTTTCACACTTTTCTTTAGCTTATTTTCCTGAGGGATATTAAAAGTTATACTCATCATATTCTGGAGTAATTTGACTTCTTATCAGGAAATGGAGAAGTATAAGCAGGGACATCCAAAAACATTTCACTATCTTAATCAGTCTAATTGCTATGAGCTAGTTGGAGTAAGTGATGCTCATGATTATTTGGCTATAAGGAAGGCCATGGATGTGGTTGGAATAAGTCAAAAAGAGCAGGTATAGTCCTAATTATACGATTTATTTTTTGGTGCCATCTGGTCTCATTCTGCAGAGGATTAATTAATAATTTATTTTATTTTACATTTTAGGATGCGATTTTCAGAGTAGTTGCATCTATTCTCCATCTTGGTAATGTTGAATTCGCCAAGGGGGAAGAAATTGATTTATCAGTCCTCAAGGATCATATGTCAAGGTTTCATCTTGAAACTGCAGCAGAACTTCTCATGTATGACTGGGAGTCGTCGTTCTTGCACCAACAAAAATGATCCCCTGAACTTTATCTTAATTACAAAAAAATCCGGTTATCACTTCCATTTGTTTCTCATTTACGCAATTGCTGCCTAAATAATTTTGAAAGATAACCAGAGTTTTCTGTGATTTGGCTAAACCTGAGGGGTAGTTTAATAGGTTTATTTATTATCATTTTTTTTGCAATATTAGGTGTGATCCCAATGCACTGGAAGATGCATTACTGAAGCGTGTGATGATCACTCCAGAAGAAGTTATCAGAAGAAGTCTTGATCCTGATGGCGCATTAGTTAGTAGGGATGGATTAGCTAAGACACTATATTCTACTTTGTTTGGTGGTATAAATTTAATGCTAGTGTCGATGGTGGTATCTTTTACTTACATTTTTGATTTGTTTTTGAAAATCCTAATTTATTTGTTCCTTGTTTTTAGTCAAATATGATGCAAGATTTTCAAAAATTTGTAGCTTGGTTGACAAAATAAATTTCTCAATCGGGCAAGATCCGAATTCAAAGTGTCGATTGGAGTTCTTGATATATATGGTTTTGAGAGTTTTGAAAGTTATAGGTAAGCACCGAATGAGAATGGTTGAAGGTTATGTCATGGCTACTCTCTACATGTACCCGAATCGACTAAATTTTTAAACATGTAGTTTTGAACAGCTTCGCATCAATTTTACCAATGAAAAGCTACAAAGAACATTTCAATCGGTATACACTTTGACATGCTTGTTTACTGATTATAAATACGTATGCATTTACGATGATATTTCTTTTTCTTCTCCATTTTCTTTTTCTAGCATGTTTTCAAGATGGAGCAGAGGAATACATCAAAGAAGATATTAACTGGAGCTACATAGAATATGTTGATAATCAAGACGTCCTAGATCTTATTGAGAAGGTAGCTCTACATAACTTTAAGCATATGTGCTCACTGGACTTTGTCGTCATGTAGTAAATGAAATGTGTACATGTCAAAAGCATGGAACCGCCTATAAATCTTTAGGTTGTGAGCTCTCATGTCCGTTTGATGTTATATCTTTTAGTGGAAGGATTGTAGGAAAACTAGTTGTGCATGAGTTCCAAGTGTAATTTGAATAAGAGCATAAATACTTTTTATCATTTCTTACAGTTTGTCTTTTGCTGATTTAGATAATTCAAGTCGGTCTTTATACTCCATGAGTATTAGTTCTAAAAGCTGATTTATTAATCTGTTAATAATTCTCGAAGTGCGTAAACTGGTTGACTTCTACATTCCCGAGCTTTGAGATTTTTGTTTCAAAATATGGAATTTTAATTTGTCTCTATGTCCCGCTTTTTTTCCATGTTGGAATTACCATTTATTGTTATATCGAGAATCACGCTTTGACAATATGTTTATGCAATCGCTTATGTTTTTGGATTTTGCTTTGCAGAAACTTGGAGGGATTATTGCTCTTCTTGATGAGGCATGCTAGGATAACGATTATCTCCTGTAGGTATAGCTTGCAAAAGATAGTTAGTTTATAGTTACATCGATTTTGGGACAAACCTTTTTTTGGTTTCTCTTTTTCCTAGTATGTTTCCAAGATCAACACATGAAACATTTGCGGAAAAGCTTTACAGACATTTAAATCCCACAAGCATTTTGTTAAACCAAAATCGCCGCACCGATTTTACCATTGCTCATTATCTCGGGAGGTAATTTGGATCTTGATAATTATCAATAATTAAATAAGCGTGCAAATCGAGTTTTTTTTTAAATTTATTTTTATTTTTCTCTTCTAGGTTCAATACCAATCCAATCAGCTTTTAGATAAAAACAAAGATTATGTTGTTGCCGAGCATCGTGATCTCGTTAATCGCTTCGAGTGCCCATTTGTAGCAACACTTTTCCCTCCACTTCTGAAGAGATGACCAAATCTTCAAATAAGTCGTCTAAGTTTTCATCAATAGGTTCTCGTTTTAAGGTACTTTGTTTACGTCACGTAGAAGTGAGGCTATAAAGAGGGCATGGCCACTGGTTTCTTGTTTACTAGTAAAAAAAATAGCTGGTTTGGGCATTTACAGTGTACAACCCACCGTTTTATTTTGGTGTATTATTTACTTTAGTTTGATATAAATATTTAGAAAATAGAACCCCCCATCCCGCTTCTTTTCTGTGTTTTTACCATAAAAATGGTTGTTGACAATAAAAGGAGAAATGGCAAAATACCTGTTGTTCAAAATCAAAGACATTAAAATGTTTATGGATATTTGATCAACTTGTGGCCTCTTGTTAATTTGCAGACATTTGATATGGAAGAGCCTTATTCGAAGGATGATATTGATGACGTACGAAGACGTTGGACTCAATATTTTCTAGATTTTACATCTTTATCGAAGTAGTAAGAGAGGAATATGGGAACCGGGTACGTAGGGATTTGCTGCGTAGGGATCATTCATCATTTTGTGATTGTACTTTTTTTTGCAAGATTTATAAATCTCTTGTAGTAACTGTTGTTGTACATTTTTTGCAAGATGTAAACAGGGTTTTGTAAGTGAATAGTGTGAACTTGCTAATTTGGGTAGAATATATGGCGTCTTGTTGGAGATTTTATTATTCATGTTATGTTTTATAGGAGGAATTCTGTCGTGATCTAAAAATTGCCACTTTTGTGAACAGAGCTTTTCTAAATCTGCCATTTTTTGAACCAGAATATCAATTTTTCTAAATCAGTTAAAGCAGTAACCTATTTAGAATATTACACATTCTAAATCGGTTAAAGCAGTAACCTATTTAAAATATTACACATTCTAAATCGGTTAAAGCAGTAACCTATTTAGAATATTACGCATTCTAAATCGGTTAAAGCACTAACCGATTTAGAATATTACACATTCTAAATCGGTTAAAGCAGTAACCGATTTAGAAACTAAACATTCTAAGATCCGATGTTAAAAGTATTTTTTACATCAGCTAAATAACCGATGTTAAATGCGTCGATTTTCTACATCGGCTGGATCTATAACGGTTCGAGACCCGATTTAAAAGGCCTATTTTAACCGATTTAAAAGGTGTTTTTTCTAGTAGTGTATGGTTTGATACTTGCACTAGTAAAACAGTGGAGTTTTACTAACCCCCGAGTATTCGGGGGGTGGATGTCTGTTTTGCGTCCAGGTACATGCAGATTCAGGGGAGCAGTCACAGGATTGGCACAAGAGGATGACGAGCTGCGATACTAATCATGAGTCGAGAGTTGTTTTGATTTTTGTTGTGTTGTCAGAGTTGATTTCAGTCTTCCGCTGTATTGTATTTCGACCCCTGTGTGGGTAATGTTATTTAAGTCAGTTTTGTCGATTGGGTTGTGTGACCTCATCGGTCTGTGTATTCACGTGTAAGTGACCATATCGGTCTGTATCATTTTATTGTTTGACCCTGGCTGGGCAAGCATTTGGTTGTTTATGGATGTTTAGCCTGGTAGATCCTTGTGGAAAGGGTCTACGGCGTGTAATATTCCCTTATGGTTTTGGGGGTGTTACACTATCTAGTCGTGTTTTTATTTGCTTTTTAGTATTTTTATTCTCTTTTATGCGTGGTATGTTGTGTTTTTAATTTATAAGTAACCAAGCGAAGATTGTGGTGAAATATGCGCTTTCATATCTAATATTGGAGTTTATTACGATCAAGATCTAAAACGGGGCTTAAAAAAATAAAAGATTGAAGCAATATCAGTCGTATCTTCTAAATTCCAGAATCACCACTCCGAATTGAGATGTGTTCTCCTTTGATATAAATTCCTCGTGAAATTAGCTTCTAAATGGTATATCATATGCTAAATTCCGAGGTGTATTGATACAAGAACGAAGTATCAAGCCAAAGAAGACCAAAAACCAGAATCATAACAGAAGAAAACAACTCGGCTGCACCAGGCAACTCGGTCGCACCAGGCAACTCGGCCGTGTCGCATGACACAGCCGGGTCTGGTTCCAGTAAAAATTCTATTTCCGGATGTGTACAACACGACCGTGTCTTTTATGACACGGCCGAGCCCCTATCCAGCCTAAATTGCATTTCATGTGCAGTACAACACGGCCGTGTCCCAGGACACGGGCCGTGTCACTTTTCGGTGCAAGTCATTTTCTTTGACATTTTTGCACAATTTTGAGCCCTTTTCTTGATCTTTTGGCTATAAAAAAAGTAGGTGGAGACCCTAAGGAGATATTCTGATTTTGTTGAAGACATTTTGGTGTGAAAAACACAAGATTAGGGAGGAAAACACCAAAAAGAAGGGAAAAGAGAGATTTTCATCATCTTCTTTGTAATTTCATCTTGAAGAAAAATATATTTTGTGAGTGAATATTGTTTCTTGTACCATATTGTTTATGAGCTCTTGAAGGAAGAACATCAAATCTTCTTCGGGAATTCAATTTCGGCATTTACAAGGGAAGTTTCTACCATGTTTTGTTTTACAATTTTCATTATTGTTTTTGAAATAATCATGTGTAGCTAAACATTTCATATGGGTTTTTAGATTGAGCCACACACATGTTATCGATTGTTAGTTTCTATTGATTTTCCGGGTAAAGTTTGTGATTGTTCCTCTTGTTCGTTCTTCGCTTTACAACTTTTGATTTAGATCATCAAACCTATTTCATTGTTGTTATTATTATTCAAATCGAGGGTTTTTGTCGGTGTTCGCCATCAAACGACCCAATAGAAGCGATTGTGAATGTTCTAAACCTTTTCCGGCGATCTTTTAGCGAATTATCCCATCAAAAGTAATAGCTAGTCGATTGTAAATAGAGATTCGTCCCCATCAAAGGAGTGTCTCTCATTTTCGTTAAGAACAATCGTGATTTTTAGAATTACCGCCATCAAACGGATTTCTTTTAATCGTGAGCAATCGATAATTCCAAACCTTATTTATTTGAGTATCGGAACTAATAATTGATTACGTGTGTGTCGGTGATTCTAAATTCCCATATCATTCTCATTATTGTAATCTCTCAATTATCCGACCATTAATTTGGTGTTTTTAACGCTTAGTTTATTTTAATTTTCTGCGTTAGTGATTATAATCCTATCAAACCAATGATGTACTTTACTTTACTTTTGTTCATTCGACTATTTTCCGAACATTATCGAACTTTAAACCGTTTCCAATTCCTCGAGAGATCGACCTCGGAGTTACTTGCCGCTTCCTAGAAAAGCGATTCGTACACTTGCGAGTATATAATTTGTTCATCACTCTTTCAAAAGTCCCTGTGAAGGGGGACTTAGTCATTTTACCTTCAAGGCAAGATTCACAAGTAGGAAAGGGATCCGATCCCAATGGACCCACAAGTCCATCTTTTTCCATTTTGTAAACCTTGGTCTGACCAACATAACCAAGTCTAAGATGCCATTTTAAAACTTGATTAGTTTCATCCCTACCACGCTTCCTAGTCATAGTATTCACAACGACTTTGTTACTGAGGTTTAAATGATACAGTCCATTCAACAATGTAGCAGTGCCCACTAGTTTATTTCTAAAATAAATTTTGCAGGAACCATCACCAATAAAAAATGAGAAGTCTTTCCAATCCATGACCGGAATGGATACAATGTTTTTATGCCCCTTGGGCAAAATAAGTACATCTTCTAAAGTCAAAACAAAATCGGATTCTAAACCCAAAAGGAGTGATCCTATGTCGGTTGCCTAGACACTATGCACGCTTCCGACAGTGATCATCACTTCCCCAGCTCCAAGCTTCCTACTTTGTTCCAGATCCTGATTCACGGTACAAATATGAGAACTAGCACCAGAATCCAGTGTCCAAGAAGTAGAAAATATAGTAGCAGAACAATTTGTTTCCAAAACTAAAAGTTTTGTACATGAAGCGCCATGAATAATCGGACAGTCTCTATCCCAGTGGCCCAGCTCCCCGCATTTGAGACAAGCATCATTTTTCTTGATCTTTGGAACCATCGGGCCCTTGCCCTTACCCTTAAGGTCCTTGACTTGTGGTCCCCTCCGATTCTTGGCTTTTTCTTCTTATTCTTAGACCTCCGAGATCCGGAAGAAATCACAAGGGCGGACTCCTTCATCTGTGGAGTCTTCATCTGAGACTGAGCGGTCACTAGTTTGTTCATTAGCCCCGCTAAGTTGCATGCAATTTCATTGCAGTTGAAATTCATAACAAACTATGAGAAGGAATCAGGGAGAGACTGTAGGATAAGGTCGGCCTGAATAGAAGCATCTATCATAGAATCAAGAGCCTCCAATCTCTCGATCATAGATATCATTTTTAGGACGTGGTTCCCAACCTTCTCACCTTCCTTCATCCTAGCACCGAACAGTTGCTTGGATGTCTCATATATAGCAGTTCGATTGTGCTCACCATAAAGCTCGGTTAAGTGAGATAGAATCTGCCTAGCAGAAGTCATCTTGTCATGCTATCTCTAAAGCTCATTAGACATAGAATCCATCATGTAAGCACGGAATTTTACGTCATCCTTAACCCACTTTTCGTGGTTTTCAATATCTTCCTGATTGGCTCTTGTGCGCACTGGAGGTGCCGGAATGTCCGTCTCTAAGACGTATCCCAGTGGCTCTATACTTAGGACTATCATCAGATTGCGGAGCCAATGCACAAAGTTAGGTCCGATTAGGGTGTTCTTTTCTAGTAAAATTGCGAGTGGGTTCATTGTCATATTGAGAGTTATGTCTGCATTAAGTACGACAGATTAATTAGTGACTCGTTCGATTATGATCTGAGTATAGAATTAAGGTCCTTTCTATTCTTGTTACCCAGCTCCCACTATTTTTATCGGAATAATACACTCCCATGTGAAATCCGGAAGTATCGTTCGCCCTACTTCATAGTGGTGATCGAGTTCTTTATAAATCTTAATAGAGGGCAACCGACCAGGTTTCTAGTCTATTAATTTTTATAAAGTGGTGTCCAACACCGACCCATCCAATAGATGAGTTGATCTTCTTTTTCTCCTTGCTCACTCCCCTCAACCTATACGGTTTCTATGGTTCGTGAACAAGTTTAGTTTATACCATCGACGCAAATCAGTTTCACAATTTAATCTTATCCGGCAACCGAACAAGTTTCTAGGGATAAAATTTGCTCCAACCGAAGGCATCCAATGCGCTCCCAGCAATTTATTCATCTTCCCCGAATGACTACCCCGATAACTCGGAAGCATAGCACATCCGGTTTGGATTTCAATTTTTGAAAGCTCGATGGAGGGAAGGAAAACCTTGAAACCTTTTAAACTTAATAATTTATCGTGGGAGAATTTTCGCGATTAATGTTACACTTTGCACATTAATTCATTTAAGCGCGTTTGTTGCATTCATACCATATGAATAAACATTCACAACCTAGTTGCTACCAATATGTAGTTCATGGACCGTTTCTAGAATCAAAAACTCCGTAATCTAATTACAAGTCTTCGGTCTTGAATTTTCGTCTTCTGGAACGGATCTTCCTCCCGTCTTCGTCATTACATATAAATTTTACATTGAAAAATTGCATCCTAGATACAAATATTTCTAGTAAAATAAATAGACTCAAAACGGCCTTTACAACCCCATCGAATAAAACCGAACGATTCAAAACTAAGTCCATGAACCACATCACCATTAAAAAATAATGCATCAAACATATTAAATAAATGGCATTCATAATTAATCTAAATATTGATCCTACCAATATAAATTAATCCATCCAAACGAATTAATCCAATTAATTCAAACAAACGTTAATTTTAATTTGTTCCGGATAAAATAAATATTTCAATAAATTAATTCCCTAAAAATAAAATCACCATAATAATATTTTAGTCAAATTCAATTCAATTTAATTTGAGAGAAATTAATTTTCCGAACGAAATATAAAAACGGAGCCGAAAACACGAGGCCCGGGCCAAGCCCGCGCCATAGGCCGGTGCCAGCCCAACCCAAGAAATTGGCCCATTGACCAAAGACTCGCTTGCTGCTGGCGATTGGCACTGAGGCCGCTGTCCGACTATTTTTCCGGCTCGTCTTTTCATCCCGAATCCAAAAATAATATTTTTCTAATTTTTATATTACATAATTAAATCTGTTTTTCAAAAGAAAAATAAATTTATATTGTAACATAAAATCATGAAAAATTAATTTTTAGATGAACAATTGAAAATCAACTATTAATACGATTATGATTCCAAATCATAAACCATTCAATCAAGCATTTCAAATGCTAAATATCGTATAGACGATCGCATGACGTACGCTCCGATACCACTGTTGGGATTCGGTGCCTAAAACGAAGGCCCAACGGAAGCGGTAAAACAAAAATTAATTAGATCCGAATCTCTACGAGGATCGATCGAGCTACGTATATACGAAAATAATACGAAACACAAGAGATACGAGAAACATACCCTTGTAGTCTGTTGATTTAAATGGTGTCCTTCTCTTGAGCTATTCCCCAAGCTTTAGTTAATTTCCCTACAATCCAATCCGCTCCAAGCTCTTGGATAATCCAACGCCGAAAGTACCGCGTCTCTACTTGCCACGCGCCGGAGAAACGATCGGAATGACGATCACCTCGCTATCCTCCAAGGATACGGCTAGAGCTAGGATGATGAAGCTTTCAATTGTGATTATAACACTCTAAGTGTATAACTCACTATCTCTCAATTTATATCTTGAGTTTTCTCCAAGAAAAACGAGAAGAAATGAAATAAAGAAGAAGACTTGAGAAAAGGACTCTCTCTCTCTTGCTCTTAACTCACGGATGGAATTCTCAAAGTGTGTGATGAGAATGAGTTAGTCTTCATTTTATTCTTCAAGGAATCTTATCAAAACACCTTTGCAATATAAAAAGGTGATTCCATATCCCCTAAGGAAAAACACTTCATGATATTAAATCATGAAGTCTTCCACCACATTAGGTGGAAGACAAGGGGGCATCTAGAAGGGTAGGAGGAGTTTGGTCCGTTTCGGACTCCCGTGAGTTCAAACAGATAAACTCTGATTCCGTTCCGATGTATTTATATCAATTAATTAATCTAATTAATTAATCATACCAAATACATAATAACATAATTAATTTCTCCAATAAATAATTATATTCATGGATTAAATTAATCACCCAATAATTTGTTTAATTCATTAGGTTGTAAATTAATTTATCCAATAAATCAATTTAGACATCCAATGTCCCAATTAATTAGATATCCAATATCTAATATTCATAATGAGAGAATAAGCTCGATTCACTCTGTCGTCAATCCTATTGCGCGACTCAGTAGATTCGTCTCAGTTAGCAATGGGAGGAACCAAATAGTAGTTGCACCACCTAGCCAGCCTGACGGCCCACATTGTACCCCAACTGAGAACGTATGATTGGGATCATTCAAGAACCATTCTGTCGTGAATACCAGTATACGTATAAACCGTTCTTTCAAATGTCCCGATCAAGTTATAGGGTCACGGTCAGTCAAACCCTATCAGTACTTGACGCTATGCAAGAGTTAATAAAATCGAGATCATCGAGCTCTCGTGTATCCAATACAACTAGCTCTAATGCTTTGGCCAAAGACTTATGATCTCATCTGCCAATAACTGCATAAGACATGAAACCCGTTCACTAACAGGAGAAAGAATTCTATCTTGGTATTCAGTAGGACCTGCTACTTGCCCGTCAAGACGCACGTCGAGGTTGACCCCCGCCTTCCGGTTTACAGGATCGAACTACTCTAATGAAAATCTTGACGTCACAAGCACATCCCTACTAAATCCTCAAGTCGAAGGTTCACGAATACCTATCACAACCTTTCGATTCCGTCATTGACTATCCCGGAGTGAAAACTGTATGACGAATCGAGGGTGAGTCAGTTTGAGTATACTAATCCAATTATCATACCTATAATGTGTGCTCCCACTAACCATTAGTGTTCGACAGGCACTCTCCATGTCAAAGAACATGTCATACAAGTCTTCACATAAACTTAACGCCCAGTCAAGTTTCATCGACTTGCGAATGATAAAGTATTTGAGCTATAAACCTTTCCAGTGCCGATCCCCTTATCCAATAAGGAGTTAAATGTGTTGCTCTCAAATACATGGACTAGTTTCTATATATATATTTACGAGTTAGGAATGCCAATAACTAGCAGTAAATAAAGAAACACACATTTGCCTTATGATAATGAATTACATAATAACAAGTACAATGCCTTCACTCATACATCCACTGAGTGGCATTCGAGGGCATAATCCTAACAATTGCATGTTGTTGTTTATTTGTAACCTTTGATTCTAGTACCATTTGGGTGTGTTCACCATTATATTTCTGAATCGTAGCAGTTAGCGCAAGCTAAATATTCATCTAACGCGCGCTGTTGCGGCATGGGTAACACATGCTAAGCTCCGTGGTAGCGCATGCTAATTCGCCTGGGCAGAAGCTATAGGACTTCACTTTAACCATTAGGTCTAATTTTTTTACAGTAGTAAAACTGATCATCTGTGACTTTATTCTATCGGTGTTGTCTAGGTGATGATAATTGTTGTGTGTGATTATGTATTATGATTTTCATCGTCCTAGGTGGTTACTTGTTAGTATGCCGAGAGACAGGGGTCGTGGTCGTAACCATTGTACGGGTGGCCACGGGGATCAGACGCGGGACCAAGAGAGGGTTGCCGGTCTTGGTGTTGCTACTATATTGCAACAAATAGTGACACAGATAACATAGTTGACCCAGGCGGTTCAACGTAACACATATGTGACTCAGAACGTCGGTGAAAACCAATATATTCGAGAAGTGATTCATATGAATCCCCCTCGATTCGATAGTGCCGCAGATGCATTGGGCTGGGATGGTTGGCTTTTTTGGTTGGGAAAGATATTCGAGGCAGTTGATTTTCCTAAAAATCGGAAGGTGCCTATCGCTCAGTACCTTCTTGACAGAGATTCCGCTAATTGGTGGGAAGCTGTTAAACCTCGGGATTGTGTCGTCACGTGGACAAAATTCCAGGAATTTATGAAGGATGAGTTTTATCCGGAACCGACCATAGAGCAGAGGATTCGTGAGATTTATTTGATAAAATTGTGGGATATATCGGTGTCGCAAGCTATCATCGACTATATAAAATAACTCAACTTTGTGCGGGATCAGTGAGGAGTGAAGAAGATATGATCCGTCATTTCAACATGCGGATGAAGCCAGAGATTCACCAGTATATGGCGGGACTCACTTGCATTAAGTTGAGAGAGTATCAAAATTGTGCATTAGCCTACGAGATAGCTTCGATATCGACTGAACGTTTGCCCGAGTCCAAGAAACAGAGGAAGTCTGATGATTTTGCTGTCAGTACAGGAGTCGAAATTTCTAAACTGCAACACTGTGGCCTTTCTGCCGTAAAGCTCCATCGCTCGATGAGTGGGACTAAGAGTTCTAAGTTGTCAACTTTGACTCCTGGTAAAGCCAGGAGGTGTTTCAACTGTAATGTGTTGGGGCATGTACGTGCACATTGTCCTTCCCCGCCAGTAATGTGTTACAAGTGTGGACTCGAGGGACATAGAATTCAGTTTTGCGAGTTGATCGTTATGTCTTCTGAGGGGCGGACTCCAGTACAGATATCACGAACGATTATAAGAGGTCCTTGAGAGATGTTGTCTGTCAGATGCTTGCTATTTTGTTACCTCATTTTCATTGTTTAAGTTTCGGGGACGAAACCTCTTTTAAAGGAGGTAAGAATGTAATACCCGTATTTTTTTGCTTCTGTATGTTTTGATTCTATCGACTCGTTTGTGTTCATTGATACTTATGCACTTGTTTTGTTCTTCGCTTTTCGTCATTCGAACGAGATTTGATATTATTTCGGATTATTCCATTTATCGTGATGACTTTTCCGAGTTTGGTTCAATTCTTGTGAACCTTGTGCGAAATTAACCTCTTGCTATTTCTACGAGTTCATTTGATGTTTTGAGTCATGTTGTGTACTTCATAGTTGTTGATCGACCTCATATTATGATTAACGAGCGTCTGGGACACTTCATAGTTTTCCAGAGTTTCAATCGATTGTCTTCATATTTGATCTTATAAACCTTTGGGTTGTCAGAATTACATACTTGTTTAGTGTTAGAATCGTGTTTTGGTTGTTGTACTGCTTGGATTAATCAATCGTAGTGATTCGTGTTCATTGTTTTCATAAACACTCTTGCGTAGCAAATCACACCGCAATAGCTTTGTACCACATGAAGCTTTTGTACGCTGTCAGCAGCAGATAGTGTGTGTTATCTCAGGCTGCCTTGCCTTGATTATTTCATGTTTTAAGTTTCGGGACGAAACTTATTTTTAGTAGGGTAAAGTTTAATACCCAGGATTTTGGCGTCCGAACATCTTGAGTTATTTACCGATTCAAGCGGATATGTGCTGCCTGTGTTTATGTGATCGTGTGTCGTGCTTAAGTATTTGTTCGTTTTCATTCGGATCGTAGTTGCGTAGGGTTTTGGTGTGATTATATTGCCTGTGCAATAGGTGTATTGCACGCTATGTTGCCTCATAACGCGCGCTACTTGTATATTGATAGCGCACGCTATCTTCCAGTTAGCTGTCCAGAAGCTACTACATTAGAGTCGGAACTCGTTAGCGCATGCCAATATTAGTGATTAGCGCACGATAACCGTGTGTTTGGGAAGATCGTGTTGTTTTGTTGCTTTGATAGCACGCGCTAACCAGTGTACTAGAGCATGCTAATAAGTGTCTAGTATAAATACTTAACAGCAGGCCTTTCTTTCCTGTTTTCTTTCATTTCCTTCCCCTTTCACTTCCATCCATCGGGACGAGTCTCCTAGGGCGATCTTCATCATCAAGCTTCACCTTGGTGAGTTTTCTTCACGTTATCAACATCATTTTACTTGGAATACTTTCAGATCGAGGTATTTTTCTTAAAACCCTAGTTCAGTAATTTTGGGGGGTTTTCCTTGATTCCTTGATTTAACCCGAAGTTGATAAATTATTTATGTAATTCTTGTTGTTTTGATTGTAATCCTCAGATTGGAAACTCGTTTATCGATTTTATGTCACATGGAACATGATTTTGGTTTCCTTGAAACAAACCCTTGAACCCTCATTATTATTATTATTGTTTTACAGCGAGTTAGAGTCGAGTTTTGAAGAGTATATTAGTTCGTTGTGGAGTTATTCTCATAGTGTCCGGAGTTGCCACTTGCTCGCTGAAATTGGAAGTTCCCTGATTGCTCGGTTGCGTCCTTTTGTTGTTTTGTTCGCTCGTGGTTTCGAGGCAAGTATCGTGCCCATATATTTCGTGCTTTGTAGATATAATAGTTGGTAATTGATTATGTGTGCTACTTGAATGCTTATAATGAATGTTCAAAAGAATCAATATATTTTTAATAAAGGTTTACTGTAAAGACAACTCGTGTGTTATGTGAACAAATGTGATGTTCTGAATATGTGTATTAGTGCTGTATATTAGAATACTTTATTTTCGTGTGGTGTCGTTGTGTGCGACTATGTCACTTGTGGACATAAAGCTCTATCTCTTTGTCAAGGTGTGTGTGTGGATACATGTACTTGTTGACGAATATGTGATGTGTGTTATTGGTTGTGACTCCTTTGTTAGGAGGTTGTGCCGTTCGGCATTATTGGAAAAGTATAATTTCTTGTTGGTATGTGATCGTTGTAAAGTGATGTTCCGCCGGGTAGGGTTTGTTGGAGCCTCCGGGATCCGTCCTTGCTAGTACAGGTCGGGTTTCACCATAGGGTTATCCAAACTGGGTATGTATCGATGAGGCTCCGAGGTTCGTGGCTTGTTAGCACGATGCCAGGATAACTTATGGTTTTGAGTTGGACTTGTGGTATACTTGTCATGAGTTATCCAAACCGGGTATGTCTCGAGGAGACTCCGAGGTTCGTGGCTTGTTATGACGATGCCAGGATAACTATGAATTATGTTATGACGATGTATGATACTTAATAGGCATGTTTGTTTATTGGTGCAAATGCATATGTGCGTGTGTGGTTGTTCTTCCACCCGGGGATGATCAGATGAGGCCTTTGGGGGTCGATATAAATAATAATAAATAGTTTGTTATTATTTATTTCTACTACCGGCTTAATATTGAACCTAAAGGGTCACACCATAAAATAAAAATATTTGATAAAGGAAGAATTAATTAATAATGGCTAATAGTTATTTTATTTATGAAATAAATAATAGTTAGCAATTATTTATAATTAATTAAATATGATTTAATTTATTATAAATAAATTAAGAAAGAGTTTTTAATATTATTAATTATGAATTTAATTTGGGAAATTAAATTTGATGAGAGAGTCATTTTTTAAAGAGTTTAGAAAATGAACTAATAATTAAAAGAGTTTTAATTGTTAATTAATAAGATTAATTAATAATTGGGTTTATTAATTCTATAGGAGATGTTGCAACTGAGGGTCCCGAAAATATGTAGATTATTTCTCCATTCTGATTTTTGAGGAAGCCACCAATGCCCGCAGAGGTAGTTCGTGCATTGGATTTCTTCCATGACCCATCTGCATATGCTACATAAGTATTTGAATCTTCATGAGAAACAACCTGCACTTGATATGATCTTCTCAAGGCAGTTGGCGGAAAGAGGTGCCAGTCTCTGACCAGGTTACTGTGAATTAAATTCCTCGCTTGTATCCTAGGTGAGGGAAATCTTCTGCTAATGATGTGTTATTCCTCCAAATGTCCTCCTAGAATCTGATATTGGTGCCACTCTTTAATGTCCATTTGTAGGCTTGATGGTTAAGGTAGCTGGCAGAGTGGTTTTGGATTGGGGTTATTCAGTTAAGAAAGGGAGAGAAAGAAGAGGAGATGGAGGTTTGTAACAAATTGCCATACTTGGCTTTCATTACTATGAACCATAACTGATATCTATCTTTGTGGAGCCTCCATGTATATTTTCCTAGCGAGGCTAAGTTCTTTTAATCAAGATCCTGTAGACC
Organism: Orobanche coerulescens; assembly: GCA_033398695.1. Classification (NCBI taxonomy): domain Eukaryota; kingdom Viridiplantae; phylum Streptophyta; class Magnoliopsida; order Lamiales; family Orobanchaceae; genus Orobanche; species Orobanche coerulescens. The sequence goes on from CM065817.1 coordinate 130,093,623, forward strand.
CAACCCACCTACTTCCTTTGGAGAGCACACAGAGTTCTTGTTCAGAAGATGCATTTTGTCTATACCCCATATGAAGTCTCTCCTTATTTTATCTATTTTATTTGCAACCCCCTTTGCTATAATATAGAAATTTTGCCAATAGACTGGGAGGCTATCTAATGTTGGCTTTAGGAGAACAAGCCTTCCTGCCATAGAGAGGTGTCTGTTTGTCCAACCATTTAGTTTTTGGTCTAAATTTTCAAGAAGAGGCTTCCAATTGGAATACCTAAATGCTTCATTGGCCATTTCCCCAGTTTACATCCCAGGATGTGGGCCCATTTGTTAGTGTCCACTTCATTAGGGGATGTGGAGAAAATCTCACTCTTATGGAATGAGAGATGCCGAAAGCATTTAAGAAGACACTTGATTCCTTTGACTGAGTTCCCCTCTTCATTAATGAAAATAAGTGTGTCATCTGCATACTGGAGGTGAGTTAGGGTGAAGTTGTTGTTACCTATACTTATTCCAGAGAACTCCTTGTTTTCTAGCCCTTTTTGTAGAAGTGTATGAAGGAATTGACCTGGGATGTTGGAAAGGAGCAGAGACATAGGGTCCCCTTGTCTAAGACGTCTAAGAGGTGAGAATTCATTAGAGGGGGCTCCATTTATTAGGACTGCTATCCGTATAGTGTAAAAGATACTTTTAAGCCACTTAATCCATTTTCATTGAAGTTCATCTTGTGCATTGTTGTGAAGATGAAGTTCCACTCTATTGTATCAAATGCTTTTTCAAAGTCAAGTTTGAGAATAATACCTTTGGTCTTGGACTTCTTCAAGCTGTGGATGACTTTAGATGGTATCACAATGCCATTGGTGATTTTCCTTCCTTGCATGAAGCATAACTAACTTGAGTCTTAATGTTAACACTTTAGGCAGAAGTTTCATTGATGAATTGATTAGGCTGATGGGTCTATATTCTTTAGGAGTCTTTGGTTGGTTAAATTTAGGAATAAGTGTGAGAAAGGATGAGTTAATTCCTGTTGGAATGTGAGAGTTGTGATGGAAATTTTTAAAACCATTCCCAAACAATTGGCTTCAAATAATGCCAACATTGCTTGAGGCAGTCAATATTTAATCCACCAGGACCTGGTGCCTTGTATGGGTGAAGTTGGAGCAAGGCATCCTCTATTTCTGTAATGGAAAAGGGGGCTACTAGGGAGGATGCCTGGACATCTGAAATAGTCCTCACATTTAGGTTACCAATGAAGAAGAGGATGAGGTGTTTGTTGACTCTATACACATTTTCAAAATGTCTTTTGAATGTGAGTATTATTTGTTGGGGAGTTGCTGACCATCCATCTTCACTGATTGTTCTTCTGATTTGATTCCTAGCTTTTATCTTCAGAACAATTCTGTGAAAGAACTTAGAGTTTTTATCTTGTCCCATATCCCAAGCAACCCTGGAGTTTTGCCAGATCATAGATGCTCTTTCATCATACAATTATTGTAATTGAGCTTTAATTTCCTTTGTTTGACTTTGAAGTGGAGATGTTTTGTTGTCATTCTCCCATTGTTCCTTCTCTTTTTGTCTTATTTTGGTTTCTATGTGCCCGTTGACTTGTTTATTCCATGTGGAAATTACTCGTCTGGTTTGCCTTGTTGCCTGAGTTATGTTCATGTATTTGCCTTCCACTTGATTAGGGAGATTTTGAAGTTGTTTGATGAGTGAGTCTTCTTTTAGCCATATATTAAATACTCTAAAAGGCTTGGGACCCCGTTGACATTTTTGTCTTGGAGGAGAATAATGGGGTTGTGATCTGAGTTTTTCTTGTGTCATAGCTCTGATGTCCAATTCCCAGAGGATTGCCATTCAACATTGAGAATGCCCTATCCAGGGTGTTTTTCCTGCCATTTGGTCCATGCCAGGTATGAGCCTGGTTGGAGTTAGGGATGGGTATGACTCTATTGTTATTAATGAAGTTTTTGAATTGAGTTATATCCTTCTTCCTGTATTTGCAGTTTAGCTTTTCATCCTTATAAAGGATGCTATTGAAATCTCCAATGAGGCAAATTGGGATATTTGAGAGGAGGAAATTAGACCTTCTAATTTCATCCATTCTTCTTGTTTATCTTCATCATCTTGAGGTCCACAAAAGGATATACACTTGAAAGTTTCCTTAGCGAGTTGAACCTGTCCAAGGATACTGATCCAGTGCCTCGTTTATCTTTAATAAGCACAAACGAGTTTACCTCGATTAAATCTGAATCCAAGATAGTTTCCCCCGAGATAATTCGATTGGGTTAAAAGATTGTAACAAAGGAGTGGAGGGGTATGTGATAATTACTCCTTGTTTCACACACAATATATATACTTGGATAAAAATCCGAAATTCAAGCTCACAAGTATATATATAATAATGCAAGTGCTTATATATATATATATATAACTATAAGCACTATTAAGTAATCTAGAAACACCCTTAATGGTGAAATCTAGAAACCAATTGCATTATTAAGTAATTTCATTGCATATTTGTTATTATTTGTTGCATAAAGCTGGTCGCTAGTATATGCAACAAATAATGCAATAAAAAAATACATAAATGCATATAATTCTACTCATCTACAGCCATTAGATCACTAATATCAATGGCCTACAAAAGTTTCTAGATTTCACAAGTTAATTAATTTTCATATGATCTATTTCTTTTATATATATATATATATATATATAGTATAAGTGACAAACAAAATGCAATATATATAGATAAGACAGGCACAAATAATATACTCCCTCTGTCCGCCACCCATGTGCAACAATTTCATTTTCCATCCATCCGCAACCTATGTGCATTGTTTATTTTTGGCAATTTTTTTACCCTTTCACAACACAAGTGGGTCCATTTACTCCACTCACAACACATCCTACCAACTAAGTCAACTCAAATATTAAAACTCGTACCGGTCAAAAGAGTGCATATGGGTGGTGGACGGAGGGAGTATATAACACAAAATAAGATACCTTATGGCCTTCTGATCTTTGGAAAGACACACCAAGGGTACGAGCTAAATGAAGCCAAAACACACGCAAAAATCGCCGCAAAAAATCGCCGGAGGTTCGGTAGGAAATAAGAGCAAATGACGGACCAAATTAGGCTATTTGAAGGCTGGGATTTTTGGCCAATGTGGGACAAGTATCTGACCAAAATATCTGTTTGTGTGATGATTTGAGTAAGAATTGGTATGAATATCAAGCTATATGGTGTGTATCTTTGGTTGGATTAAGGCTTGATGGCTAGAATCTGTTGAAGAGTCTGGCTACTGATTTTGGAGAGTATTCTAGAGACGAATTTGCCGCAATTATTTGGCTCAAAATGGCTTGAAAATGAATGGAGAGAGCTTGCTATTTGGAGACTTTTCGGACCAATAAAATCATGCCAAGTGTCAAGCAACCCATATTCTAAGGGATGTGTTTAGAGGTGTTCACGGTTTCGGTTCGAACTGTCGAACCGCCGGTTCGGAACCGTTGACCGCGGTTCGGTTAACCTTTGACCGCGGTTCGGTTAACCGCTGACCGCAGTTCGGTTCAAAACCGGAACCGTCAACCGTTTTAAGACGGTTCGGTTTCGGTTCGTCATTTTGACGAACCGCGAACCGGCGGTTCAACCGCAGGTTTTTTAAAAAAAAAAATTTCAAAATTTGAATTTTGAACCGTTGTGAACCGGCCAAACCGGAACCGACGGTTCAACCGGGAACCGGCGGTTCACAACGGTCACAATTTCAATTTTTTTTTTTTTACATTTCTACACCTATAAATACCCCCTCTCACCCTTCATTTTTCTCACACCAACTATCTTCTATCTATCTACTTTCTCCCTAATTTCTATTCTCTCAAGTGTTATACTTTTAATTGAAAAAAATGTCAAGTGGTCAATTCAACCGGGGAAAGGGAAAGACTATCACCGGCATTCCTCGACGAGGAAGAGGCGGTGCTAGTGGTAGTACTCCTACTCATCATATTCATACTCCGATTTCTAATTCCATTCCAAGTCCGAATTTTGGTGATTATGTTCCCGATGAATTAACCGAGGAACAAATCAACGAAATGTTTGAAGTCTCAAAATCGATTCATGAAGATGATGAGCAACCAACAAAACCAAAACAAAGGAAACCATCCGAGCTCAAATCTCCATTATTTGCACTCCATTATACAAAAATGGACGACGTTGCATCCGGTCCCGGTCATTTCTTGGCCAAGTACAACTATTGCGATAAAATGTACAAGTTTAAAAAGGAGGAGGTTACGGGACACTCAATGGCCATATACAAAGACAACATCCCGACAAAGTTGGCATCGAGACTAATTAAACCCAACTTCGAGGCACGGCGACGTCGTCTAATGCCCCCAATCAAGGTAATAGTTTTTTATTTAAATGTAATCCAATTACCGCTAGAAAAGAATTAGCTAGATTTGTTTGTGGTAAATCTCTTCCTTTTAACTTTGCCGACTACCAAATGAATGAAAATTTTACTCAACTAAGTTTTAATCCCGCTAGTAAAAAAATTTCACGCTCTATCGTAACTCGTGATGTTCGAAAAACTACTAGCGAGGCAAAATTAATTTTAGCTAATATTACTTACACTTTACTATAATGCTTTATTTCCTAATCCTATTTCTAATTTTAGTCCTCCAAATCCTAGCGAGTTAGTTCAAAATGCAAAAAATTTATTATCTACTCTTTATCGCGAATATGCTTGTAGTTATAGTGGTAGTCTTGATCTTGGAACGGGTTCTTCTTCTGTTCACATTCCTTCTACTAGTAGTAGTATATCTTCTTTTAGTTTTGCTATTCCGGATCTTAGTGAATGGAATGCCTATCAAGAAGATTTATCCCGAAAAAGAACAAGATACCAAAGTAATGCTTATCAAGAACTTGAAAAATTATTTAACTACTTGTGAATTGGGAGCTTTATGTAACACCCCCAATCCACTCAGGGATATTACACGCCGTAGACCCTCTCCTCGAGGATCTACCAGGCTGGTAACAACATTCAACATCTCGACAATGCCTTCAAGGCAAAAATGACTCAGTAGACCGATTTGGTCTTTCAATAAATACATATAACTCGAATACAACTCATGCCCACGCAGGGGTCAAAAATACAACCACACCCGCATAAACGGAAAGATATAGCAATGAAAATAAAGTACAACTATACCAATACGACATCAACGGGTCCTCGTGTGATTAGTATCGTTCATCTTTCATCATCCTTCATGCCGACCACGTGCTCTGCTCCAAAACACCGAATGCACACAGACATCCACCCCGAATACTCGGGGTTAGCAAACTCCACTGTTTTGCTAGTGCAAGTATAAAATACGAAAACGAGCCATACATATCATACTCCACGGAACATGTTAATCATAAACATACTTCCCGAGGTAAATCACTTAATCAAAACGGTTAAATCGAAAGATAGGGGTAAACCCGATATACATCTTGTGAAAACATTTTACGATCTCGGGAGTTTTGAAAACACTTGGGATTTTAAGAATTCTCAAACCTTTCAAAATATTTAGGGACACAGCCCAAAAGTCATTCTCCAAAATTCAAGTTCCGGTAACAATACGCAGGGTCCATAACCCATTTCACAAAACACGGGGTCCGTGTAATACCCAGTTGTAATTCAGTATTTATCATTCAGTATTTGATACTCAGTAATTTCATTCATTATTGATCATTTGTCACTCAGATTCAGTCATGGTATTCATCATTCAGAGTAATTGTATCGAGTATCGATCGTCATTCATCATTAATCTGATTGGAGTTTCGTGCCGTGTTTATCATCATTGTCATTTTCGTTGCAAGCTGTGCTTGAGGAGTAGCGCATGCTACATACTCCTTTTAGCGTACGCTAATTGGGTATAGGTAGCGCACGCTACCGCTCAGCTTTAGCGCACGCTAAGGCTACCTTGGCTGCAGTCCAGAAGGTACTGGACTGCAGGTGAGAATATTTGTAGCGCACGCTACGAGTGGTAAGTAGCGCGCGCTAACGGGTCGTAGTAGCGCACGCTATGTGTGTGGAGTAGCACGCGCTAGGGGCGGATCAGGTTGAGTCCAGTGGCTACTGGACTGCACCGGGTTTATTCATAGCGCACGCTATGCATTGTTGTTAGCGTACGCAACCGATATATTAGCGCACGCTAAATTCTGATGGTAGCGCACGCTATCGAGGTTAGATCAGAGGGCGATGGTTTTACGGACTCCGATCGGGCGTTAAATATTTCGCTAGCGCACGCTAACAATGGATATTAGCGCACGCCGGTAGTATGGCCGTAGCGCACGCTACAAAGAGGTACGTAGCGCGCGCTACCGTGTTCGGACAAAGGTACCGGACTACCCAAATTACTCGTTAGCGCACGCTATGCAAGGGGCTAGCGCACGCTAACCCGGTCTGAGTATAAATTGGACGATTAGTCGACTTCTTCATTTGTTCATCTCATTTCACTCCTTCGGTATTTTTGGGCGATTTCGAGCGATTCGAGAGGGTTCTTCGAGGTGTAATCATCAACCATCATCTTCAAGCTCATCTTTCGGATTGATCATCATTTCATCATCTTCATCACATCGAATCAAAGGTATTAATCTCTTGGATCTAGAATTTGATTTTTGGGTTTTCCTTCCGATTTCTTCGTAAGCTTGGATTATCATTGGGATATGTTAAGTTATGGATTATCTACTTGGATAAATATATTCCTACGGATTTAATGGTTATTTTCGGAATTGTTTTCAAGAACCCTTGGGGTTGACTTCGGTTAATTGGGGATTTTCCGATTGATGTCGTTGTAATCATGAATTATGGATTCCTAATGGATTATTGAGATCATTGAAGTGTTTTGTTAGTTCGAAATACTCATTTTGGTGTGGGTTTCGACATATTCGGGATTGGATATTTCCGAAGTTGTGCGGTCGGTTATGTATTCGTTGGAATGCCTATGAGTTTGTTTATCGTTGTTTCGACCCTTGGGTTAGTCGTGTTTTGTTGTTTGATACGTGTATTGAACGATTGTTGATAATTATTGTTATTCAAGGTTGTTCGAGCGATCGGTATCTTGGTTAGGACGTTGTTCGTGGACGGACATTCTTCATCGGTATTGTGTAAGTTGATTCTTACTCGGTTAAAAGGATACTCATTCCTTTTGTTGTTGATCATTCATAATCATAACTCATTCATCATTGTATTAATCATTTTGAGACTTGTAATTGTCGGATAATCATTTCATTAGCGAGGAACGGCGGTTCCAATCATTTCATTGAAAACTATCAATCACTTCATTATCACTTTCGTATCGGTGAGTCATTCTTGACTTTGTCGGATTATTATTATTCATTGAGATTCAATATGGTCATTCTTGTTCATATGACCTTCTGGGTTCATATTGCGTGGCCGGGTGCGGATGTGTGGAATTTTTAGTCGGGCACGTGATGGCCATGTATTGGGAGTGATACATTGGGTGTGCACACGGTAACGATTACCTCCGTGAGACTAATTAGGTACAAGGACGGGTGTGTCCGGTCATCCGTCTTGTACACTTGCACAGAACACTACGGGCGTACTATGATACTCCTCTTCGCCGTAATTCATAATTAAGAATTTTTCATAACTTGATTAATTCATGATTGTGTAATTTCAACTCTTGAGGATTGTTGTTCGTAATCGATTTCCCGGCCGTTGGGGATATTGTTTTTCGTGTCATGGCAAGGCTAAAGCACGGGAGAGCACGGTGACGGCGAGGAGTCCAGTGATACTAGTAGGGGGCCCCGATGCTCGATTATTTATTCGGTCATTCATGTTTCCTTTATTTATTCAGCAGACATTCCGTTTGAATGCTCATTTCATTCGAGTGTTGTGTATTTTATCTTCATATAAAATACAATAGTATTCAGTTTTGTAATGGTGTGTTGTAACTAAACTCCTCATCGGAGTAATTATTGTTGTAATGTAGTTCGGTACTACATTTATCTTGTGTAATTCATTCATTTTCATTTGCCTGGTGGGTCCCAGTTGGGGATCTACGACACTGTAATATCCGCCTAGTTTGGGGTGTTACAGAGTTGGTATCAGAGAGTGGTTTTGAATACTACCCTCCAAGTCATGTCTCATTTGAAATCATCGTCATCGGACTAGTATCATTGGACTTTCGCGTCACGTGTGACCTGTGCAGATGCCGAGCCAATCAGACCGAAAGAACTGTAAGACTTCTAACGCCATGGTATAATTTCTGGCAATAGTCATTCATTCATCATTCATCATTTGACAATCCTCTAATATCATCATTCATTATGATCGGCACGATCATATTAACTCATCAATCACTCAATTCATTTCATTACTCAGTTAATAATCAGGTCGATCATGTTAACTCGTTAATTACTCAATTCATTTCATTACTCAGTTGTCAATCTGGATGATCATATTATCAATCTTGTTAAGTTATTCAAGATAATCATTTCAAGAATTTCATCAGATAATCATGTAACTTCAGTAAATCATTCATATAATCACTAAGTTAGAGCATGTATACTCACTTTCATCATCTCATGACATAATCATAACGTGCTAATCATGCGGGAAATATAATCATTATGCGACCTTCCTACTTCAGTATGGAGAGAGCTATCAGGGGATGCACGGGGAGAGGCCGCGGTGCGGACCGAAGCCCGAGAAATAATCACTCGGCCGGGAAATCGTGCCAGGACTCGGCTCGACGAGAAGATGTTCGGGTTGATCCACTCATGTTTATGCGAGCCATGATGACCCATGTGCGGTTGCTCAATCATCATTGCGCCACTGACCGGATTAATCGAGAGAACTCTCCGTATGAGATGGCTACTAAGGAAAGTCTGAACAACAACCTTCATCTTTCAAAGAAGAAATCAACGGCGTAATCGGTCCGAAGGCGGTTGGTCAACCTCCAAGAAACCTCGTGCGGGTCCTACCGCTTCGAAGGCGTCCTCTACGGCACCTAATCTGCGGGATCTCAGTCCCGAGCAGCCATTTCGGCCATCATCTGTTTCAAAGGTTGGGCGCCGGGCCATTTCAGTACTAGGTGTACGACGCCGTCTATCACATGTCATAATTGTGGGAATTTTGGGCATAAGGCCCGATTTTGCCGAAAGAAATCCAAGTGGGCTCGGTGGCATCTCGTGCCCGAAGCAACCAGCGTTTCAGAATCAGACTGCTTTGTCAACGTCGTTTAAGACAATGGAAGCAAATAGAGAGGGAGCTCGTATTTATCAGACGGGAGCGTCCGGTTCGGGGGCCGGCAGGTCCCGGATTCATGTGATGAAGAGGATCGATGATCCGGTGGCCCGAACGATCTCAGGTATACTCGTAATTTTATTTCAACCCGTGTGTACCTTTTGATACTGGTGCACCGCATTCATTCATTTTCAAGTCATGATTGAATAAACTTAATTTGGATAGTCCTATTGCTTGTGGACCTCATACCATCGGTGTACCTGACGATAGAAGATTTTCGGAAATCATACCAAGGTAAGCTTAATGACCGCAATTGGTCGGTGGACCTAATCGTGGTGAATTTATCTAAGGACGATGTAATATTGAGTGTTAATTAGATGGATTGTCATGATGCCGTTCTCAATGTTCGTAAGCGCATGGTCACTATCATTTTCGTCGTTGGTCGTCGAATGTGTACTTCAGGGAGGTAATCCCCGTTGTCCCAGAAGGATTACTATTATGATGGAAGCAGAGAAATTCCGCAAGCAAGTTGTTCAGTCATTCATTGTATCATTTTCATCGATTGGCCTTTCTAAGGCAATCGAGTTATTCAATCATTCATTGTATCATTTTCATCGATTGGCCTTTCTAAGGCAATCGAGCTATTTAATCATTCATTGTATCATTTTCATCGATTGGCCTTTCTAAGGCAATCGAGCTATTTCATCATTCATTGTATCATTTTCATCGATTGACCTTTCTAAGGCAATCGAGCTATTTAATCATTCATTGTATCATTTTCATCGATTGGCCTTTCTAAGGCAATCGAGCTATTTCATCATTCATTGTATCATTTTCATCGATTGACCTTTCTAAGGCAATCGAGCTATTCAATCATTCATTGTATCACTTTTTATCGATTAACCATTCTCGGGCAATCGAAATGTTCAATCATTCGTGGTATCATTGTCATCGTTTGACGATGTATTCCAGACGAGTTATCTGGTTGCTTTCTCATAGAGTAGTGGAATTCAGGAGTGAGTTGAAGCCGGTACGTCCCCATTATCGAAGACACCGTATCGGATGGCCCCGACCAAATGCAGGAGTTGAAGATTCAACTTGAGGATTAGTTCGAGAGAGGTTATCTCCGACCGAGTGTGTTCCCGTGGGGAGCACCAGTGTTATCTGTCAAGGAGAGGTATGGTTCGTTCGTGTGTGTATTATTATCAGGAGTTGAACAGGGTGAGGATCAAGATTAGTATCCTCTATCCCGTATCGACGATCTTTTGGATCAACTTCAGGGAGCTTCAGTATTTTCCAAGATCGACTTAAGATCTGGATATCATCAGTTGCGGATTCGAGAGTCGGATATCACGAGGACGGCTTTTCGAACACGCTATGGTCGCTATGAGTTTGCGGTTATGCCGGTTGGGTTGATTATTGCACCTGCGGTATTCATGGAGTTAATGAATCAGGTTTTCATCGACTTTTGGATCAGTTTTGTTGTTGTCTTCATCGATGACATTTTGATTATTCTCGTGACCGGGAGGAACACGAGGTTCATTTTCATCAGGTTTCCGACGTGTTAAGACGAGAGCAACTTTATGGGAAGTTTTCCTAAGGTGAGTGCTGGATGTCCGAAGTGACTTTTCTCGGACCTGTAATTTCATCAGATGGAGTGCGTGTTGATCCTCAGAAGGCGAAGGCTATCCAAGATTGGTCACCTCCGAAGAATGTTAAGCAAATCCGAAGCTTTCTCGGATTAGCCGGCTATTATCGGCGGTTTGTGGAAGGATTTTCTAAAAATAGTTCAGTCAATTCATTCATCACTCAGTCAATCTCATTGTTCAGTCAATTCATTCATCACTCAGTCAATCTCATTGTTCAGTCAATTCATTCATCACTCAGTCAATCTCATTGTTCAGTCAATTCATTCATCACTCAGTCAATCTCATTGTTCAGTCAATTCATTCATCACTCAGTTAATCTCATTGTTCAATTAATTCATTTATCACGGAGTCAATCTCATTGTTCAATTAATTCATTTATCACGGAGTCAATCTCATTGTTCGATTAATTTATTAACCATCCAGTCCATCTCACGGTTCAGTTGTTGATCTTGTGAATCAAATTTTTCAATCTTGTGAACTTGTTCAAGGTAATCATTTCAGGAATTTCATCAGATAGGCTTGTCACCTCACTTGATTTTTCAGGCGATCTTCTCATATTACGGCGTCATGTCGATTTATCGCTTTATTGCATTATTAATGCATCCATTTTGTTAGAGCATGTATGCTCATTGTTATCATTTCATCTCGTAATCATAGTGCAATCTTCATACGAGATCTGTAATTATCGCGTGACTTTCCTGCCTCGGTATGGAAGGAGTTCCGAGGGACATCGGACTCCGACGTCCAAGAGATCGTTTCTAGTCGTATTCATGCTGGGAGAGCATCTTCATCTCAGACAACGAGTTCGACTGTTGTTTGCTTAAACAGTGATACAACGGGACATTCATCACCGGTGTTGAGCAAGTTAATTCTTGCTCAGTAATAGGATAATCATTCATTTCATCGTCGTTCAATTGTTCGCATAGGTCATTCATCATATATCAATCACGTTAAGACTTATATTTATAAACCAATCATTCACCTCACGGGGAACAATGATTCCAATAATTTCATTTGAGTTATCACTCGTTTCGTTATTATTTCACCTCGGCGAGTTATTCTTGATCCTTGTCGGTTATCTAATCATTTATCATTCATCTTAGTCACTCTCGTTTTGGTAACCTTTCGGGGTCATATTAAGCGGTGAGTTCAGGTTTGGGTCTTCGTCGAATCGTTGGGATCGAGGAGATCGATGGTATGGAGGATATCGATGTTGGGCACATTTGATATATAGCCTTGTCTTTCAGATGACTATATAACTCAATCCGTATTAATGTGTCATGGTTGTGGATCATTTATTGTTGATCTATCTTATAATGATCGTATTTGAGAATCTTGAGCTTTTGAGATCGTTTGATGCATTCCTTTTGGTGTCATACCGAGACTTCGTGATATTTTTGGGAAATCGTTCATTGTGATCCGAGACGTCAAGACTTGGGGACTTGGGCGTGCGATTGATTTGGTCCCAAGAACTATTTGGACATTATTGTTTGCAGATCGTGATGGATAGTTCATGTCCCGAGTTGTTTACCCTTAGTTTCGAGGACGAAACTCTTTTAAGGGGGGGTGTATGTAATACCCAGTTGTAATTCAGTATTTATCATTCAGTATTTGATACTCAGTAATTTCATTAATTATTGATCATTTGTCACTCAGATTCAGTCATGGTATTCATCATTCAGAGTAATTGTATCGAGTATCGATCGTCATTCATCATTAATCTGATTGGAGTTTCGTGCCGTGTTTATCATCATTGTCATTTTTGTTGCAAGCTGTGCTTGAGGAGTAGCGCACGCTACATACTCCTTTTAGCGTACGCTAATTGGGTATAGGTAGCGCACGCTACCGCTCAGCTTTAGCGCACGCTAAGGCTACCTTGGGCTGCGATCCGAAGGTACCGACTGCGGTGAGAATATTTGTAGCGCACGCTACGAGTGGTAAGTAGCGCGCTAACGGGTCGTAGTAGCGCACGCTATGTGTGTGGAGTAGCGCGCGCTAGGGGCGGATCGGGTTGAGTCCAGTGGCTACTGGACTGCACCGGGTTTATTCATAGCGCACGCTATGCATTGTTGTTAGCGTACGCAACCGATATATTAGCGCACGCTAAATAATGATTGTAGCGCACGCTATCGAGGTTAGATCAGAGGGCAGATGGTTTTCTGGACTCCAGTACTGGGCGTTAAATATTTCGCTAGCGCACGCTAACAATGGATATTAGCGCACGCTGGTAGTATGGCCGTAGCGCACGCTACAAAGAGGTACGTAGCGCGCGCTACCGTGTTCGGACAGTGGTACCGGACTACCCAAATTACTCGTTAGCGCACGCTATGCACAGAGGCTAGCGCACGCTAACCCGGTCCAGTATAAATTGGACAGTTAGTCAGACTTCTTCATTTGTTCATCTCATTTCACTCCTTCGGTATTTTTGGGCGATTTCGAGCGATTCAGAGAGGGTTCTTCGAGGTGTAATCATCAACCATCATCTTCAAGCTCATCTTTCGGATTGATCATCATTTCATCATCTTCATCACATCGAATCAAAGGTATTAATCTCTTGGATCTAGAATTTCGGATTTTTGGGTTTTCCTTCCGATTTCTTCGCGTAAGCTTGGATTATCATTGGGATATGTTAAGTTATGGATTATCTACTTGGATAAATATATTCCTACGGATTTAATGGTTATTTTCGGAATTGTTTTCAAGAACCCTTGGGGTTGACTTCGGTTAATTGGGGATTTTCCGATTGATGTCGTTGTAATCATGAATTATGTATTCTAATGGATTATTGAGATCATTGAAGTGTTTTGTTAGTTCGAAATACTCATTTTGGTGTGGGTTTCGACATATTCGGATTGGATATTTCCGAAGTTGTGCGATCGGTTATGTATTCGTTGGAATGCCTATGAGTTTGTTTATCGTTGTTTCGACCCTTGGGTTAGTCGTGTTTTGTTGTTTGATACGTGTATTGAACGATTGTTGATAATTATTGTTATTCAAGGTTGTTCGAGCGATCGGTATCTTGGTTAGGGCGTTGTTCGTGGACGGACATTCTTCATCGGTATTGTGTAAGTTGATTCTTACTCGGTTAAAAGGATACTCATTCCTTTTGTTGTTGATCATTCATAATCATAACTCATTCATCATTGTATTAATCATTTTGAGACTTGTAATTGTCGGATAATCATTTCATTAGCGAGGAACGGCGGTTCCAATCATTTCATTGAAAACTATCAATCACTTCATTATCACTTTCGTATCGGTGAGTCATTCTTGACTTTGTCGGATTATTATTATTCATTGAGATTCAATTTGTTCATTCTTGTTCATATGACCTTCAGGTTCATATTGCGTGGCCGGGTGCGGATGTGTGGAATTTTTAGTCGGGCACGTGATGGCCATGTATTGGGAGTGATACATTGGGTGTGCACACGGTAACGATTACCTCCGTGAGACTAATTAGGTACAAGGACGGGTGTGTCCGGTCATCCGTCTTGTACACTTGCACAGAACCCTACGGGCGTACTATGATACTCCTCATCAGCGTAATTCATAATTAAGAATTTTTCATAACTTAAGTTAATTCATGATTGTGTAATTTCAACTCTTGAGGATTGTTGTTCTGTGTAACTGACCCGTTGGGGATATTGTTTTTCAGGTCATGGCAAGGCTAAAGCACGGGGAGAGCACGGTGACGGCGAGGAGTCCCAGTGATACTAGTAGGGGGCCCGATGCTCGATTATTTATTGATCATTCATGTTTCCTTTATTTATTCCGCTGCAGACATTCCGTTTGAATGCTCATTTCATTCAGTGTTGTGTATTTTATCTTCATATAAAATACACTAGTATTCAGTGTTGTCCTGGTGTGTTGTAACTAAACTCCTCATCGGAGTAATTATTGTTGTAATGTAGTTCGGTACTACATTTATCTTGTGTAATTCATTCATTTTCATTTGCCTGGTGGGTCCCAGTTGGGGATCTACGGCACTGTAATATCCGCCTAGTTTGGGGTGTTACAGTCCGTGACCCAAATCACAAATCACATGTTCCTAAGGATTATTCGTGTCCCGTGCTAACAAGCCACGAACCTCAGATGCTCCCGAAGAACAAACCCGAGTGAATAACCCAATAGGAAAAACATATCAAATCACATGTCTCCACGACACGAATATCACAACCAAACCACAACCATATGTTATCCCGGCATCGCGCTAACAAGCCACGAACCTCGGAGTCCCCGCAAGACATACCCGATGATAACCCTACAAGTTATCCCGGCATCGGGCTAGCAAGCCCCGAACCTCGGAGTCCCCGCAAGACATACCCGTATTGGATAACCTTACGGTTTCGCCCGACCCATACTAGCAAGTATGGATCCCGGAGATTCAACAATCCTACCCGGAGGCACATCACATACATCAAGCACACAACAATAATCACTTATCAATCCAAACAACATTAAGCATCACAAACTCCTTTCAAGGAGTAACAACTAATATCACACACACGTTCTTACCGAACAAGTACATAATAACAATACGTAATCCCGACAAAGGATTACGGTCTATCAAACTCACTCGAATTGATCATATTATCTTTCAACATACAAAACCAACACACATATTCCGAGAATACATATTCACGAAGTATACGAATTATCGTTGAAAGACAACATTTATCGAGAACATACCAATCCCTTTTACGTTCATTAAATATTGGATTTCGCATAAAATCATTTATCAAGAATTATATCAACGAAACATGAAATGTATGGGCAAGATACTTGCCTCAAAATCGGTACGCAAGTATTCCGACGAACACGGCTCAACCGGAAAGCTTCGAAACGCCCAATGCTATCGAAACGGAAGACGACGACGAACGAAAGGGTTCAACATGGTTTCTTCGCAAGAAACACGACCCTAACATCATACAATCAATAAATCATCGACCATACGAGGAAGAATAATCGTAGAACGCCCGAAAACCCCTCTAAGACATTTTACCGGACACCTTCAAGGCGTCGGTCAAGAACTCGACTCAAACAACGAATCGATACGATCCAACCATGGAATAACAAGGGAAATGATATAATACATCTAAATAATCATCAATCCATCAAAATCCTAAGTTAAATCGGATTAAACGGATGAAAACAACCAAAACACCCAATTTCCCCAAAACTAGATTTCTAGGAAATCTGACCTGATTCGGTAGATCGGAGGATGTTATAGGACGGATGATTGATGATATGAACCTCAAAACTCCATGGATATGTTGCTAAACAACATGGCTTCAAGCTTAGAACACGCCCAGCTGCGGAAGAGGAGAAGAAGAAGGTGAAAAATGGCAAGAAAAACGTCTGCAGGGCCTTTTATAGGGGTTGATCGCTGCGGACACGGCCCGTGCCGATCGGCACGGTCGTGTTACCGCATACCTGGCCGACAGGACTCGACCGTGTCACCGCTTGACACGGTCACGGCGCTGAGGGCCTTCCGATAGTGACCCGCCCGACAGCCGACTTCGGCATGACTCGGCCGTGTCACGGGACACGGTCGGGCGTGTCGGCGATCGTTCGAGCTTATCCGGAAGAGTACGGCACGGCCGTGTCGGACGACACGGCCAAGTCTGGTCGGCAGAAACTTTGGCATTTCGGACGAGTGCGGCACGGCCGTGTCGGACGACACGGTCGGGTTCGGCCGGCGATGATCGGCGATAACGGCGGGTGAGCTAAAACGACCATAACTCTCTCGTCCGGACTCCGATTGACTCACCGTTTGAACCATTGGAAAGCTAATTCGATGCTCTATAATATTGCAAAGATTTAGAATTTTTGGAGTTACCAAAAATTAATGGTGACTTTACAAAGTCGAACTCCCACGTGAAAAAGTCGATTAAGGACACGGAACTCAATAAAACGACACCGAAACGAACTCGGATGACAAAAAGTGCAGAATTAATCATTCTCGAAATGACGAAAGGTCATGAGCGAGTCGTCAAAACGGACTTCCGCCGAAAAAAGAAAATTACCGAAATTCGAAATTGCGGATATTATATTCTACCCTCCTTAAAAGAAGTTTCGTCCCGAAACTTAAAACAAGTAGGGGGGAGCAATATACCCGCCAGGAAAACTCGAAGAGATACACAAAGATAGGAAACTCGCGCCCAACGGCGAAACGCTGCAC
Organism: Orobanche coerulescens; assembly: GCA_033398695.1. Taxonomy (NCBI): domain Eukaryota; kingdom Viridiplantae; phylum Streptophyta; class Magnoliopsida; order Lamiales; family Orobanchaceae; genus Orobanche; species Orobanche coerulescens. The sequence continues at coordinate 130,110,698 of CM065817.1, forward strand.
GAAACGCAAAGAGACATACGGCGTGAAAACACGCTCCACGACGACCAACACAATGTCGCCGTTAGGGATACAATAAAACCAACAAATGACAAGCGTCATCAAACGGATAATATAGCCAAGTCAATTATCCGACAATCACAAAACACAACGAACGAAAGTCAGTATGATTGACCAACCCAACGGTACATCAATCGAAACGCGAGCCAATCGCTGAACTAATACTGAATTCCACCGCCCAAGGGTTGGAAGATCGAAAACGAGACTAATTTCCCAAACTTAAGGGAATTAGGAAGGAGCCTGAATGCTCAACGATCACGAAACAAGGACAAAAACCGAACAAACAAACGACAGAACCACAACGGTCGAGACAACAAAAGCGAACAATCATGTTCGAATCACGAAGAACAATAAAATTCAAACAACAACTCCAAGGTTCACATCTCGACTCGAGACAATATATTATCCGGTGAAAACAACAACGTATGCATTCACATAAGATCCACATGAAAGGGAATAGCAATAGAAAAGTCACAACGACAAACGAGTTATTCCGAAATAATACCACACTCGTTCGATCAACAAAAGCAAGGAGCAGGACAAGCTCAGAAATGTCAACGAACATAAACGAGTCGACAGAGTCGAAAATGTAAAAGTTCAAGATCCAGTCCACTTCGAATAAAAGAACTAGTAGAACCAAAAGATGTTACTTCCGAACAAGGTTCACAAGAATCGAACCGAATTCGGAAAGTTACAGCGATAACCAGATTGACCCAAAACAAGATCACAGCTCGTTCGAATGATGAACCCGAAATACAAATCAAGTTCAGACAGTATCAACGAACACGAGTGAATCGATAGACTGGAGAAAGAGAAAATACAGAAGTCTAAAAACAACACGGGTACTACATTCGACCTCTTATAAAAGAAGGTCGCCCCCGCAACTCACAACAGCAAAATCAAGGTGACGACACAACAAGCAACCGACAGAAACATCCTTCGAAGGCCTCTCAAAGCCGATTCTGATACTTGTGCTGAAGCGCGAACTCCGAAAGTCTCGGTAGCCAATTCACAAAACTGAATTCGGTGTCCCTCGAGTCCACACTTGAAATGTGTTACCGACGAGAAGGACAATTTACACGTGCATGCCCCGGCACATCACGATTGAAACGCCTCGGCTCGGTATACCGAAAATACAAATGCTAGATACAATAGGGCATAACGTCGCAAAACAACATAGCGGAGATGCCAACTCAGCACAACAAAGAATCATAACACATACCATATACAACGATTACCATCATAAAGTAATACACACACAAACACTATAGCAACGACGGTATCGTTCGGCGACCTCAACGGCCCGAACGATAACCAGCACATAATTTCAACCATCATGAAACAATCACATATGTACACAAACGTACAAACTCAAGCTTCAACAGCTCACACCCGTGCGACAACACGCAAATCACCACGAGGCGACAAACAGTAAATACCAGTTCACACCTCTCATAGAGGGCTAGTACAACAAATGCGTGGCAACGCCTCGACGTTCATGCCACCAATTCGATCACAATTCGGGGTTAACACCGTAACGAAAGTTCGAAAACCATACACGCATTTCCGGGCCGCAAACAGGAATGATAGGTTTTAAAAACAAAAACCACCTTTTGAAAACAGTTTGGAAACAACAGTTGATCTTGAGTATCATTTTACAAAAAGTAGTACAAACACCATTATCGAGACTTTGAAAATCATCTTGCGTTTGAACAAAAATGAGGACACCTTTCCTTTAGTGAAAAACTTTCAAAAATATTCGACCCTTGGGTCTAAGCAACTGCATTTGAAAATATCTCAAAAATATTTTTGGTCCTCAACCGGAAAATTTTTGAAATGTATTGCGGCATTAGAAAACACCTTGAAAACACCGCAAGAAAATAATTCGTTTTAAAAGTACGTCTCGAATTTTAATTTTCTAAGATACTCAAGGTTTTCAAAAATAATTCAATGGGCTAGAATGCCCAAAAATTTCACGTAATTACAAGGAACAATATAGCGCCGTGGGTCCTGCGGAACCCACCAGTGCTAAAACCAATTACAAAAATACCCAAAAAGGCCGATGACGGTAATATTTCAAAAACTTACGAAAGCCATTTACAAAATACTAAATACCGTCATAAGAATTTTGCCAAAGCGATCAAGGCCATAATGTCAAAAACTCGGTTAAGGGAATCGGTTTTCGAAATAAAACTCGGTCGGTAAAATACCGAAAGTTATTGCAAAAGAACTCACGCAGCGGATAAAAGAAATACGGTTCAACATACACAATCGAGCAACACTACTCCTCATATGAACGAAATATGAGAGTCAAATAACCACATATCACAAAATCAAAATCCATAAGAGGATTCCGTCACTTAACCGATAATCATAAAAATGGCTCGTGTCACACGAGGCACAACACAAAGAAGGGAGACTTACATTCCTGTGTCGCACGAAGATGATGATCGCCCACGATACTAATCACGACCAACAAACTCAGACGACGCGTTGCGACACGACTTAGTCAGACAAAATCCGACGAGACAAAAACTCAATAGACACCACTAACCCGACAGCCTAGGTTTCCACAACCTAAGCTCCGATACCATTTATGTAACACCCCCAATCCACTCAGGGATATTACACGCCGTAGACCCTCTCCTCGAGGATCTACCAGGCTGGTAACAACATTCAACATCTCGACAATGCCTTCAAGGCAAAAATGACTCAGTAGACCGATTTGGTCTTTCAATAAATACATATAACTCGAATACAACTCATGCCCACGCAGGGGTCAAAAATACAACCACACCCGCATAACGGAAAGATATAGCAAATGGAAAATAAAGTACAACTATACCAATACGACATCAACGGGTCCTCGTGTGATTAGTATCGTTCATCTTTCATCATCCTTCATGCCGACCCTGTGCTCTGCTCCAAAACCTGAATGCAATACAGACATCCACCCCCCGAATAATCGGGGGTTAGCAAAACTCCACTGTTTTGCTAGTGCAAGTATAAAATACGAAAACGAGCCATACATATCATACTCCACGGAACATGTTAATCATAAACATACTTCCCGAGGTAAATCACTTAATCAAAACGGTTAAATCGAAAGATAGGGGTAAACCCGATATACATCTTGTGAAAACATTTTACGATCTCGGGAGTTTTGAAAACACTTGGGATTTTAAGAATTCTCAAACCTTTCAAAATATTTAGGGACACAGCCCAAAAGTCATTCTCCAAAATTCAAGTTCCGGTAACAATACGCAGGGTCCATAACCCATTTCACAAAACACGGGGTCCGTGACCCAAATCACAAATCACATGTTCCTAAGGATTATTCGTGTCCCGTGCTAACAAGCCACGAACCTCAGATGCTCCCGAAGAACAAACCCGAGTGAATAACCCAATAGGAAAAACATATCAAATCACATGTCTCCACGACACGAATATCACAACCAAACCAGAACCATATGTTATCCCGGCATCGCGCTAACAAGCCACGAACCTCGGAGTCCCCGCAAGACATACCCGATGATAACCCTACAAGTTATCCCGGCATCGGGCTAGCAAGCCCCGAACCTCGGAGTCCCCGCAAGACATACCCGTATTGGATAACCTTACGGTTTCGCCCGACCCATACTAGCAAGTATGGATCCCGGAGATTCAACAATCCTACCCGGAGGCACATCACATACATCAAGCACACAACAATAATCACTTATCAATCCAAACAACATTAAGCATCACAAACTCCTTTCAAGGAGTAACAACTAATATCACACACATTACGTTCTTACCGAACAAGTACATAATAACAATACGTAATCCCCGACAAAGGATTACGGTCTATCAAACTCACTCGAATTTATCATATTATCTTTCAACATACAAAACCAACACACATATTCCGAGAATACATATTCACGAAGTATACGAATTATCGTTGAAAGACAACATTTATCGAGAACATACCAATCCCTTTTACGTTCATTAAATATTGGATTTCGCATAAAATCATTTATCAAGAATTATATCAACGAAACATGAAATGTATGGGCAAGATACTTGCCTCAAAATCGGTACGCAAGTATTCCGACGAACACGGCTCAACCGGAAAGCTTCGAAACGCCCAATGCTATCGAAACGGAAGACGACGACGAACGAAAGGGTTCAACACGGTTTCTTCGCAAGAAACACGACCCTAACATCATACAATCAATAAATCATCGACCATACGAGGAAGAATAATCGTAGAACGCCCGAAAACCCCTCTAAGACATTTTACCGGACACCTTCAAGGCGTCGGTCAAGAACTCGACTCAAACAACGAATCGATACGATCCAACCATGGAATAACATGGGAAATGATATAATACATCTAAATAATCATCAATCCATCAAAATCCTAAGTTAAATCGGATTAAACGGATGAAAAGAACCAAAACACCCAATTTCCCCAAAACTAGATTTCTAGGAAATCTGACCTGATTCGGTAGATCGGAGGATGTTATAGGACGGATGATTGATGATATGAACCTCAAAACTCCATGGATATGTTGCTAAACAACATGGCTTCAAGCTTAGAACACGCCCAGCTGCGGAAGAGGAGAAGAAGAAGGTGAAAAATGGCAAGAAAAACGTCTGCAGGGCCTTTTATAGGGGTTGACTGCCTGCCGGACACGGCCCGTGCCGATCGGCACGGTCGTGTTACCGCCGGCAGGGACTCGACCGTGTCACGCTTGACATGGTCGCGGCGCCGAGGGCCTTCCGATAGCGACCGCCCGACAATGACTTCGGCATGACTCGGCCGTGTCACGGGACACGGCCGGCGTGTCGGCGATCGTTCGAGCTTATCCTAAGAGTACGGCACGGGCCGTGTCGGACGACACGGCCGAGTCTGGTCGGCAGAAACTTTGGCATTTCCGGACGAGTACGGCACGGGCCGTGTCGAACGACACGGTCGGGTTCGGCCGGCAGTGATCGGCCAATAACGAGCGGGTGAGCTAAAACGACCATAACTCTCTCGTCCGGACTCCGATTGACTCACCGTTTGAACCATTGGAAAGCTAATTCGATGCTCTATAATATTGCAAAGATTTAGAATTTTTGGAGTTACCAAAAATTAATGGTGACTTTACAAAGTCGAACTCCCACGTGAAAAAGTCGATTAAGGACACGGAACTCAATAAAACGACACCGAAACGAACTCGGATGACAAAAAGTGCAGAATTAATCATTCTCGAAATGACGAAAGGTCATGAGCGAGTCGTCAAAACGGACTTCCGCCGAAAAAAGAAAATTACCGAAATTCGAAATTGCGGATATTACACTTTAGAACGTGGATCGGATGGTAATAACAATCTTCTTAAATGGTGGGCAAAAAGGTCTAAAATCTTTCCTGTAGTTGCCACGATTGCGAAGGAAATACTAGTTGTCCCCGCCTCAACAGTTTCTGTTGAACAAGCCTTCAATGTAGGAGGATACATTTTGGATGAACGACGATCTCGATTGACGCCTCAAAATCTTGAAGCCCAAGCATTATTGAATGATTGGGTGAAAGCCGAGTTACGCCAACAAGAACCAAATTATAATGAACAAGAAGACACTGATACATATGATACCAGATCTAGCAATGATTCGGTTGACTTGGGTGATTGAACCATCTCCTCTCCGTCTCCGCTCCACTCCCTAAGGGAAGTGTAAGGTAAGTGAACTACGAGGACTTTGATTCCTAAGGTAAGGGGATACGTAGGCAACTTAATCCAAATATTCAAAGTTGAAATTCTTAATTTTAACTTTGAATATTTGAATTAAGCTCAAGTCCATTTTTATTTTTTCCCCTCCCCCACCCCAAATTTAAAAATGAACTATGAGGACTTTGATTTTGATTCCTAAACTCTAAAGTTACGGATATCGAATACGTAGGCGCTTAATTCAAAGATTTAAAATTACAAAATTCAAGTTTGGACTTTAATACTTGAATTAAGCTCAAGTTAAATTTTTACCCCATATTTTTTTTAAGTTAAAATTTAAAAATTTCAAAAAAAAAATGAACCGCCGAACCACCGGTTCGGTTCCGGCGGTTCACGGTTCAAAATCATAACCGTGAACCGCTATAAGGCGGTTCGGTTTCGGTTTCGATTTTCAACAAACTGGAACCGGCGGTTCGGAAAACCGGCGGTTTTGAACCGCCGAACACCTCTAGATGTGTTTGACTAAAAGTGTCTAGGTTCATTTTGGCATGTGTAGAAAGGACTGTAACTAGGGGTGGTATACCGTACCGTACCGAAGTTTTTTCCCAATACCGTATACCGTACCGAAAGTTTCGGTACAACAAAATTCATACCGATACCGTACCGAATGTTTCGGTATACCGAAATCCGGTATACCGAAATTTCAGTATGGCTTTCGGTCCATACCGATACCGTACCGAAATTTCGGTATACCGAATTTTATTTCGGTATCGGTATATACGGAACTTATCGAAATACCGAATTACCAAAATATCGAAAAAATCTTGATATACCGATATATACCGAAATGCCGAACAAGTAAAATACCGAAAATATCGATATACAGATATATATATATATATATATATTGAAATACCGATTTTTTTGGGTATTTCGGTATATACCGAAATACCGAAAATAAAAAAGTTTCATACCGTTACCGTACCGAAAATTTTCGGTATTTTCGGTAATTTTTCGGTACGGTAAATACGGTATTTCGGCATTTCGGTATATTTTGCCACCCCTAACTGTAACCCCAAATAAACGACTCAATTTCTATGCGCAAATCAAAATACACAAAAATTATGAAAATTTTAGGGAAGATACATAAAATATATTTAGGATTTCTAAAAAACTTTGGAGATTTTGGGAGTTGACTAAGTCAACCAAATAAATAAGAGATACAATAAAATAATAGAAAATGCGATTCGGAAAAACTTTCTCAGAAAATTATGAATTTTTGCCTAGAATTCTTTTTAATTATTATAGAGTCAAATATCAAGTTTCAAGTCAAACAAAGTTGTAGAAGTATTTTTCTTAAATTAACTTTGTTTAAATACCCTTCCGAGTTATAATAAAATAACCGTAGTTTTATCGTAACCGGTTAGCAAAACCCCCCCCAACCAGCGCAACCTACGGTGACGTTTAAAGCGTTTAAAGAACTTTGACCACCCGAGTTTAAGGGTACGGCCGATCCAATAGAAATGTTGAGTCTGAGAAGATCTACAAGCTCCAACTCAAAACAACCTTAACCTAATTAGATAATATAGCTTAGTTTGTAACTAAGTGATTGTGATTGTCCTCATGTAACCAACCTAGACCAATGAAATTAAGATGCAAATCTAAAGCAGGTCAAGAAGTCAACTCTCATCAAGCCAATCTGAAGAAGAATGAAGATATGCTCAAGTTGAAGTCTCAATGATAAGGAAGCTTGGTGGTGGAAGAAGTTCATTAACATGTTCGTACCCCATTAAAGCTCAGGTAGACAATTTGAGCAGATCTGGTCAAGTCAAGTTATGAGGAGTTGGGCAAGGTTGGAGAAGACTAACTGCTAAAGTCATTTTTGTTAAAGTTGCTGTCTAGTTAAAGGACAACAGTCATTTTGGCCAAAGTAGCTGTCAAGTTTATTGCTAATATCTAATTTGCTAAAGTGTCTGTCAAATAAATACAACTAGTTTTCAAGAAAGTTACCGTCAAAGCTTCCAACAGCTAATTCTCAGGAAAGTAATTGTTGATGGGTTCAACAGTCAATTCTCAAGACCAACAGTTACTTTAGTCTAAGCAACAGTCAATTTGATCTAGCCTGCAGCAAGTTTTATTCAAAAGTCATTTCAAGACTCAACAGCTAGATTCAGTACACAAGCCTACAAAATTCACAATGATTAGAAATAGATTAATGATAGGTATCTTTTTTTTTTTTTTTGCTAAATTTAATAATAGGTATCTCTCTTTTAGCACAAATTATATTTTCATTATATTGAAGTTAAAATATGTGATCAAGAATAAAGACAAACAATCAACAAATTGCTTTGTTAGCCCTTCGTAGATCACAAAACCGATCCAAACATAAAGTTTAATTTACATAAATATACAATGCACAAAAAGCAAATAAATTAAAAAATAAACAATTATTATTTACAACAAAAAAACAGATAAATAATTAATAGATAAAAAGATTGTTTAACAAGTGGAAGAATCATGGAAAGAAGAAGAAGAAGGGGCACGAGTTTGAAGGCATTGATTTTGGGAATGAAATCGATGATAGATATTGTTGATCTTCATCTTTATGACACTTCTTCAAAATCTATTTGAGCTTCTTGAAACCAACACCAGGTAGTTTTTGATGGTCTTGTCCTAATGCATGTACTCCTCATATCTCTTGCGGAACTTCATAATATAATAATAAATATATAGATGTGTTTATAATATATATCGCACAGTTTATGGGGAAGAGATTATGTATATTTTCTCTCGTACATTTGCTCGGGAAGGATTTTTGATGCGTTTACACGTACGCGTGGGAAAGTCAATTTGTCAGGTTATTTCGGAGAATACATCTAATTTGTAGTATATTGGCCTATCTCCGTATAACATTGAATTGGAAAAAGTTATCACTTAAATTTAATATTTTGGTATTGTTACTTTTTATTATATTATAGTCTAATATTTTTTACAAATATAAATAATTCAGTATTTCATTTATCCATTAAAACTTATTTAGTATTTCATAATGTAATGTGTTATTTTCATTATTTAAAAATATATGTAAAACGATCAATTTTGATTTCTAATTCGATCTGCTTTTTATGATGAAGAGACAACAACTCTGTTAAGTTTAAGTGTTTATACTTTTTACGAATGTCACACTTAGGATCACAACGACAAGCAAATATTAATAAGCAACCAACAAATTCCATTGCAAGAATATATATTCAAATATTCAAAAACATTAGATACTTGGAACATATATAGCCACACATACACACACACACACACACACATATATATATATATATATATATATATATGTATAGTACTAGTAGTAAAAGTCAAATATTAGGTTCTTCATATTAAAAATGAAGCATAAAACAAGCAAAAACTGCAGCAGCAACTCTGTTCCAATTAAATCACACTTTACCCAAAACGCACCTAGCTCTTGATCAATGTATGCTATCCTGCAAAAGATTAGATGTACATCAGTCAAAGATTCAAATTATGTGAGTAGCTAAAACACTAACTTGATCCAATTGTATTTGCTAATTATGTAGATAGTTAATTAGAGTTGTACTGACATCGTAAATGTTAAAAGATTGCCTAGAAAGTTAATTAATTAGAGGTGTAATAATCACTTAATCGCTTCAAAACTGTTCACACCATTGATAATATGGCTTGAATTACTAGAGCCGAAACAGAAATATTAGCATGACAATATATGATATATTAGTGATAAATAAAAAGTTAAGATACATCAATATCTTGGAATAATGGTTCACATCAATATCAGCACAAAATTATACTGTATACAAATGAATTGTGAAATCATATTAACTCAAATAAAGCCAATATGTTCAAGCAACACAATACAGATGAAATAAGGATGCTATTGTGCAAAAAGGAATCAAACAAAATGTTCAAGAAAAGCATAATTTTGGAACAAAAAGATTGCTTGTACAACAGATATATCTAGATGGGTTGGTAAGTTACCTCAAGATTGCTTTTGATTCTAATACTGCACTTAAAATCCAAACATGTGTAAATTTCTTGCATGAGCCTGAATTAGAGATTGCACCGGTTCAAAACCGTTGAGTGAAACAAGTGTCTGTGTGTAGTTGAGAACTGTATGAACCTTCTCTTGTCCAAAAAATTTAGTCTCTTTCTTCTCATAGTCATACAAGATCTTAAACATACTCATACTATCTTCTTTTGTTACCTTCTCTCCATAAAACTGTCCTGCACCCAAATAACAAGATAGAAATGTCCACGTCTCCGAATCAGACACAATACCGAATCTTTTAGTCCAAGTAGACTCCCGGCCGCCAGGAACATCATCATCCAATGTCCATAGATCAGTTCCTGATCCGGATTCAATGACCATAGCAACAGAACCTTCGAAATCCATTACATCCGACCTTTTACTTTGTGTTAATTTAGGATACTGAACTAGTCGGAAAATCTCTTCATGCAAATCAAATGAGACTAGCTTATTCCCACCATCAAAATACAGTACAGTGCCGTTTATAACAACATTACCACCACGGTAAAACTTCTGGTTTTTGAGAATAGGAGCCTGAAAAGTTGGTGATTTTAGTGTCACCATTCATTTTGTGTAATTGGAACTAATATGTGAGCTAAGGGGTTTATAATTCGTATTCTAATATATGATCGGGTATGTGCGGAGTGCACACATGTATAAGATCGAATTATAAGCCGGTACGGACTAATGTCGGGGGTCCGGGGGCAGCGCCCCCGGTGACGGGGTCTAGGGGCAGCGCCCCTAGCGGGGTCCATGGGGCAGAGCCCCTGGCGGTGGTCCCGCTGACCTTGGCTAAGGCATATAGCCAAGTTTATAATGGCAAGTCTAGACACTTAGGTGTTAGACATAGTATGATTAGAGATCTAATCATGAATGGTGTTATTTCGGTTGAGTTTGTGAAATCGCAACAAAATTTGGCAGATCATTTGACTAAGGGTCTGTCAAGAGACTTAGTGCACAAGTCTGTAATTGGGATGGGATTAAAGTCCATCTAATTCTGTAATGGTGAGACACCCAATTCCCTTCTAATATGACATTAGGAGTTGAATTCAATGAGGAAAGCTCACACTTATAGATTGGAACACACAAATTATTCATCCCAGGTATGTGTTCGGTTCTGCAGTTGGCTAGGTTGAAGTTTAACTTCTTAATAATTCCTTTGATAAAATGTATATGCAGATACATGAAGTAAAGGAATTACCTACGTGATTGTGAAGTGTAGCCGCATTTCAAGAGGTTGAGGACTTGGCCTTGATACAGTCATGAGAGGATTAGGACACTCGGCTTTATAATAGTGTCAAGTTGTATCTTGTTAGAGAAATTCAATAAACTTGTATGTATTTTACCTTCAGGTATTCAAATGGGTTGAAGGGTTCAATTCTTAGAACACCCTAATTCTCGAGTATTTGAAAGTGTATGATACTAAGATGGAAATTCAATCGTTGCGATATTTTCATTTATGTACTGGTTTGGTTTGATTGGATTAATGTTATATTGGTTCATGGGTTACACTAAAATGGGGGAGGATTGTTGGTGATTTTAGTGTCACCATTCATTTTGTGTAATTGGAACTAATATGTGAGCTAAGGGGTTTATAATTCGTATTCTAATATATGATCGGGTATGTGCGGAGTGCACACATGTATAAGATCGAATTATAAGCCGGTACGGACTAACGTCAGGGGTCCGGGGGCAGCGCCCCCGGTGACGGGGTCTAGGGGCAGCGACGGGGTCCATGGGGCAGAGCCCCTGGCGGTGGTCCCGCTGACCTTGGCTAAGGCATATAGCCAAGTTTATAATGGCAAGTCTAGACACTTAGGTGTTAGACACAGTATGATTAGAGATCTAATCATGAATGGTGTTATTTCGGTTGAGTTTGTGAAATCGCAACAAAATTTGGCACATCATTTGACTAAGGGTCTGTCAAGAGACTTAGTGCACAAGTCTGTAATTGGGATGGGATTAAAGTCCATCTAATTCTGTAATGGTGAGACACCCAATTCCCTTCTAATATGACATTAGGAGTTGAATTCAATGAGGAAAGCTCACACTTATAGATTGGAACACACAAATTATTCATCCCAGGTATGTGTTCGGTTATGCAGTTGGCTAGGTTGAAGTTTAACTTCTTAATAATTCCTTTGATAAAATGTATATGCAGATACATGAAGTAAAGGAATTACCTACGTGATTGTGAAGTGTAGCCGCATTTCAAGAGGTTGAGGACTTGGCCTTGATACAGTCATGAGAGGATTAGGACACTCGGCTTTATAATAGTGTCAAGTTGTATCTTGTTAGAGAAATTCAATAAACTTGTATGTATTTTACCAAAAGGTCTTCGAAAATTTAGACTGGGGATTTAGTGATATTTCCGAATTTTAGAGGGAGACTGTGGTAAAATTGATTAATTTCGTTAACCACCCGTCAACCCTAATTTCGGACCACTAATGACGGCGCCGTCATCAAAACCCTAAAATCGACCTACTTGTAACCCTAATCCGACATTATAAATAGGGCTCTCCTCATGAGTCTGAAATACACCCTTTTCTGAGCTCTTTATCTTTCTGATAAACACATAATTTCTCTAGCAATTTGGCTTACGTTTCTGTGCCTGGATTCGTAAGTGTTCCATTTGATTATCCTAGGCTGAATTTCTTGTAACCCGGGCATAGGGTAGAAATATCAGTTCGGAAAGTGTTTACACGATCCATTGGAAAATCCGGATCTCCACTAAACCCTTTTACCCCAACATGAAATTCTCTCCATGAATCAGCATTTGTGGAATAAACTTGCACTGTGGGTATAACATCACATATTTCTTTATTAACAATTCTAAAGAGCTTGTAGTCATCCGAGATAGAATCATAACCAAACCCTACCTTAAATGTAATTACAAAAGGTGTGCGTAGTTCCTTACACTGGCCGATCGATGGATTCCAGAGATAAACAAATGGACACAAAAAATCAGATACACATATGATGCCATGACAACAACCATTAACATGATGCTTACGGCTGTAGAAAAGATGTTGTAGCATAGGAATGCGATCAAAGTGTATGGGGGAGTTGGACGAATCTTGTCCGTTGAGTTTAAGAAGAGCCCGGTTAACAAGTTGACTACGTCGTTCCTGTTCTTGTTGATGAGCATCATAAGTCGGTTCAACTTCATCGAGCTCCAAAGCATTTCGAGAAAGTTTTCAAAGTCCAAATTTCTTCTGCTTCTTCCAGAGAAAATCGGGTAGTGAGTAGTGTGGGTTTAATATTACTGGATGAGACGATGGCACGGTGGAGGTGAGATTTAATGAATTTAGGACTTGAGATTAAGGATAGCCATGGCTTGCATACGGGCTTGCATTGGAGCAACTGGAAGACGAATGAGTATTTGGGTAATCATTTCTCCTGGTAAATCGCTGATGGACCTTGCCACTGAGCTTGAAGAAAAATGGGGGAAAATTTGTTTGTATACGTATGTATTGTAGGGAGGGAAGCTCAATGGTCAGCTCAAATATAAGCAATGCGTGTGTTTATGTGTCCAAGGTGTAATATCGGCAATTTTCGATTTTCGGTAAATTTCTTTTTTTCGGCGTAAGTCCATTTTGACGACTCGCTCATGACCGTTTCGTCATTCCGAGAATGATTAATTCTGCACTTTTTGTCATCCGAGCTCGTTTCGGTGTCGTTTTGTTGAGTTCCGTGCTTTTTAGCGGTTTTTCTGTACTTGAGTTCGATTCTTGCGAATCTCGTCCGAAACTATTGTTTCGACTTTCTCGTAAGTTCATTTAATGTTATTATTCATGTTGCAAGCTTCGGTTTGGTTATTCGATCATGTATCGTGATTTTGGGGCGTTTTGGGCCATTTTCGTAATTTCCCAAAGTTTGGGGTAATTACTTTCCGTTGTCGAATTTCAAGCCTTCGGGTAGTCGGAATCGTGTGTTCTATTAGTGCTCGGATTCGTATTTTCGAGTACTTCGTAACCGTATCTTCGATTCGTACTCAGGTTCGGGTTTCGGGGTCGTTCGGGCCGTCGGAGTTGGTCCCGGCCGAGTCATGGCCGGGCATGCTCGGGCCAGGCCAGCCCTGGCCGAGTAACGTGCGGTAGTGACCGGCAGTTACGTACGTAAGGCCGGTTACGTACGTAAGGCCCTGGCCGGTAACGTACGTAACGTTCCGGCATTTTCCAGGCAGGGAGTTCGGCCATGGCCGGTTACGTACGTAAGCCATGTGTCACGGCAGAAAGTTGATGACGGGACAGACATGCACGTCCGGTCACACGAGGTGCTGAAGATCAAGCACGAGCAGGACGCCCTGAAAGGCATCGGGCTGGAAATGGAGGTTCAGCCTTATAAGCAGCATGGTCGGACGGAGGACCATGTGAAGAAGCCGTGGGAGGAACACAGGCGCCACTATGGGAGGCGGTTCGCCCAAGGGACAACGTGCCTTAGTGTTCAGGACACTTGGGCATTCCGTTCGGGACATGTGCGGGACTGTCCGGCAGTGCATGGAGCACGGGAAAGGCCGGCCGAGCAAACAGTGCTCGGAATAAGGAAAGATGACGAGGCGAGGTCGAGTCGCAAGCAAGGATGTCGGGCGCGGGCATGGGATGCCGGACGCGGCCGACAGGCGCGGGCGCGCGCACGCAGGGTGCGAGAGAGACCCTCCCCCCCTATAATAGGCTTAGCGGGATATACCCTTGTGGGGGCAGTGGATACTGAAAAGCTGAGGAACCACTCTGCGAGGAAGACTCGACTAGGAGCAGCCAGGTGCGGACCAGACACTACAAAAAAAACAGTGTTTACCGACGCCAAATTCCGTCGGCAAAATAAGCAGGGGCGTCGGTAAAATGAATACCGACGCCATTACCGACGCCAGAAGGGTGTTGGAAAACCGATCGACGGTAAAAAATTACCGACGCCATTTCGTGGCGTCGTTAAATTACCGACGGCTTACCGACGCCGTTCGCGTCGGGCAATCCCCGGTGACACAAATCGGGACGGTTTTGCCGACGGATACCGACGCCACTACTGACGCCATGGCCGACGGAATTTACGACGCCGTTTTGCCGTCGTTAATTTTAAAATAACGACGCCGGTCCAGGCGTTGTTAAACTGAAAAATGGCGACGCCATTGCCGACGGAATTTAGCCGTCGCTAATGTACCATTGCCGACGGTCTTTCAGCCGTTGGTAAAACTGTAAATCACGACGCGTTTTACCGACGGTAAAAGGGCGTCGGTAATTTATTAACTGCAGTTTTTCGGTCGGGAATGCCGTCGGTATTTTTGTTTTTTGAATATTACGAATTTTTAATTATTTTAATTACCCGCTTTCAATTTCTGAATAATCAAACAAACTAGTCATAAACATCAAAAACGTCTCAATGTTACACAATCGTCATAGTTATATCGTCGTACACAATCAAGAGTTGTAATCATTTCATCATACAATAAAAAAAGAAATAAGTAGTCTAAATCAAGGTGAAGTAGAAGAGCGACTCGGAGGTGGAAAATTTTGTTGTGTTAGCATTTCTTGAATAGCTTGCAACTGTTCCTCAAGGCGCTGTCTCTTCACGCGCTCTTCTTCAATCACCTTTGCCTGGTCTTCTCTCAGTCTGCGCTCTTCTTCAATCATCTTTGCCTGCTCTTCTCTCAGTCTGCGCTCCTCTATCAGCTGCTCCTCTAAGGATGTGAATCGAGTGTGGATCTCTTCAGATGCGTGAAACTGTGAGGTCGTTGATCCACCGCCGCTAGAGCCTGTGCTTATGATGCTGGGAGCTAGACTGCCAGTGCCATACATCCTGTTTTTCTTGACATATTCTTTGGCGGCCTCCTTCTCCTGCAAAGACGCCTTTATAGATCATATTTAAATCGCTCCCGCTCCTTGCTCTGCAGCAAGCTGCTTAACCCTAGCCTGAGAAGAAAAACATGCTCAATGAGAAAAACATTCCAAATGAATACAACTTTACAGAAATAAATATTCTAATTACATTTAAGCATCAACAAGGAAAAAAATGGAATAATTTTAGGAATGCAGGAGCAAGATTATATCTACGTATTTAGGCACAAGTTCGGACGGACAATGTCATGTTTTTCTATTTAAAAAGTGGGGTAGAAAAATATAAAATACAACGTAAATATAGTTGAAGTGAAAAAATATAAAATACAACGTAAATATAGTTAAAGTACAACAAAAAGGCAAAAGGAAGGCTCCTGACTCAAGCAAAGAATCTAGCACTCAAAGGCATTGTTATATCAGAGAATGCAAACTCTGACAGACCTGTTACAAGGTCAAAATCTCAATCAATACCAAACTCTTATGTGAGCAAAGTCAAGGAAAAGAAAGTTGCTGAGTCTATAGTCAAGTTCAGTCCAGTAAATATGGCAAATCTAAACTTTGCTCCTACTTATAAAGTAATCTCAGATTGTGTGGTTGATCAAACAAAAAAGGGAAATGAGCAGTCACTCAAGAGAAAGAAGAAAACTAAAACATTGGTTCAAACTCTGATGCAACCTGCAATTACTGATCTTATTGCTGATAAAGTCATTAACAGAGTGAAAGCTGAGTTGGAAGCTCAAATTGAGTCTGAAGATGAAGCCAGATCTCTACCTGAGGTTAAAGTTGTGAAGCCTAAGAAAGTTATCAGATCTCTGAATCTGGGAAATACAACTTTCGGTCGATGAATCGAATGTATTCCAAAATACCGTAGATGAATCGAATGCATATATACTTACATCAATATCCGCATCCTTCTGTGTCGTAAAAGTTCCATCTTTTTTCATGTGGATAGCTCGAAAAGAGGCATAAACACACTGCTCTAATGGAAGATTGTTCTTCGTTGCCTATTTATTAAAAAAACTTCGAAATTATTATGATGCACACTTACATATACAAGCAAAAATAATTAGATAATTACTAACCAACTCTCGAGCAAGTACGCTAACAGACTTAGAGCCTCCACTGTGCTTGCTTATCCCGGTACCAGGGCCATCCAC
This sequence comes from Orobanche coerulescens, assembly GCA_033398695.1. NCBI lineage: Eukaryota > Viridiplantae > Streptophyta > Magnoliopsida > Lamiales > Orobanchaceae > Orobanche > Orobanche coerulescens. The sequence continues at coordinate 130,127,508 of CM065817.1, forward strand.
TTCAGCCATTCGGTTGCCTCTCGCCCTCGTAGATACATCTCTCACCTCGGGAGTATCCCAGTAAGCACACAAACCTTCCCACCAATCAGTAGGGATGTGTTTCGGCCTCCCTTGATCCCTTTTCTTTTTTGCATCACTTAGGAAATTGCTGAACCTAATCCGTGCACGAGACTCCCAAAAATCATAGACTTCTTGTTCCCACTCAACAGGCCACGTGAAAAATTTCTATGAAATATTGCATATCAAGTTAATAAAACTAACTTTCCAATTGAATATAATTAGTTTACATAATGATTACAAATTACCTTAAAGAAGGTATAGTATTGGGCCTTTACGCTATTAGGAGTATCTTTCCGATTGAAGCTGTCGGATTGGGAACTCTTTTAAAACTCCTCGCACACCACGGAAACTGGGATGAATCACTATATCTCTGTAACCAAAACCAAATTAATCATTTAGATCATCACAATACTTAGTTATAGCATTTAATCAACATTTGTTTTCTATTTTTTAGTACTTGTTTTCTTCTTTAAATATAAGTTAAAGGGAACGTATGAAAGTCTTACACAAGTTGGGGAAGCAATTTTTGAAATAGAAGCAACTGTGAAGGTGGTATTTGCAAATTTGTAAGATTACTTTTCTTTTTGTAATTATTCGGAAATACTTTTATACCAATTAAACAGTAAATAACTAACCCGGTTTTAGTATCTCTTTCAAGATCAATCTTTCTACAGGAAACAACACTTGAGGCTGCCTCAGAAGCTATTATCTCTCGATCCTCATCTTCAGAAATGTGTGCACTAGTCTCCTCGTCTGCCCTGTCTCGGAGTAGAACAATCGGCGGAGTCTCGGGTAGAGCAGACGAAGACCTAACAGGACCTTCTCGTGGGGAGTCCGTAGCTTGTGAAGAGTGTCCGGGAGCTGCTCGTGAGGAGCCCGTGCTACTGCGGCGCCCGCCACCACCTCTCCTCATCGAGAACATCTAAAATTGCTTGTGTAGAAAATAAAATAAAATCAAATAAACACATAATTGGTTGTATACAACCTAGGGGGTATTTTTTGTTATGTTTTATTTTTAACTTACCATTCTATTTGTTTTATTTTTAACTTACACCATTATATTCATGTTCAACAGGTTTGTTCGGCAGAAGTTAGGGATCATGGTTAATGGGAACGAAGCTTTGTGGTTTTAGTACGATGTCTGTATGTGAAAGAAGCATGGAGTGGTTAGCTTTTTCTGCGTACTTGCTGAATTTTGTAAATCAAGTGGTTATATATTATGTAACCATTAAACTCATAATTATGTAGTAATCGTAATATGTAGTAGGTTGTCTGTATGAAACGTTGTATGTCAACGTATTTACTATTTCCTATGTTCTTTAATCCCATTATTATACATCTTTGTTTAATCTGGAGTTGTTTCCAATAAACAATGTTTATTTCATCACTTAACTCCGGAGGTGTTGATGAACTAGAAGCTGACATTGTCTGGTGACAAATAAAAATGTAAGAATAGGAGATTTAAACAACCAAAAGCATACAGATATTAAAACAAGCCTAATGGTGTTATGGTATTTATAAAACAATCAACCTAAACATAACTTCTAGTTTAATCTTGTACAAACATCTTGTAGTTAAGTTTCCAGTTAGACAAACAAACTTAGATACATTTTTGGTGGTAACATTCATTCTGAAAACTTAAAGAAAAGGGTTTTACATCTCATGTATTTTACATCGTTATTTGTACAGCAAATCATATTATTTTTCAAGTATTTATAATATTACTTTCAAACCATAACTTGAATCTGTGGCGGCTTTTACTTTTTACGGATAATCAGGGGAAGGGGTCAAAAAACACGTAATTATAGATAAACAGTGTAAATATCCATTATTATCTGCTATAGAAGCATTTGTGATTTACCGGGCTCTTATGCTTCTAAATTACTAAGACTGGCCACTTGTATCACTGACCAAGAATTTGCATCAGCTGTCAACATGCAGCTAATTTGAAACAGTAAACCATAAGATTAAAAATGCAGAGGGAAACCTCTGCATCAGCTGTCAACATGCAGCTAATTTGCATCAGCTGTCAACATGCAGCTAATTTGAAACAGTAAGCCTAAGAAAGCTGTCAACATGCAGCTAATTTGAAACAGTAAACCATAATGATGAAAAAGCAAAACATTAGTACTTAATAAAACTGCCATCAATGAAGATACTAGATAGAACTGTTTTTTTTATAAATTATAACCAAAGCAAAAATTACATACTTCACCAAACAACAGTCACTAGCTACTTCATCTGACCAAAGCAAAAATTACATACTTCACCAAAAATTGACATGATCGTAAAGACTATAACATATGATCAGAATCATCATCATCATTACTATCTTCCTCATCTGACGTTATTATATATCCATCATCCGATGCCTCATCCACATCATCAATATCAATAAGTCCACCTCGTGGATGCGATATTGATATCTCATCATCTACAGTAGCTTGACTACCTCTAGTCCTCATGACCACGGCATCCTCTTGAAACGGTTGATGTAATGACGAGGCGGATGGTTCACAAGCTACTTCAACTCTAGATCTAGGTGTGACCTTGCACACTCCCCACCAATCCTTCTTAGCTTGATTCATACTAGGATAGGAAGCATAATACACTTGAGTAGCTTGATTGGCTAACACAAAAGGTTCGTACTTCTTGTATTGACGGGTGTGGTTTATCAAAACCAAATTGAAATCAGTATTCACCGAAGTCCCTAGAGGTGATAAGTCAAACCACTCACACTTGAATAACACAATTGTTTTAGTAGGTTCACCATTATACTCTACCACACACACCTCCATTAATCGCCCGCAAAAATCTTGCTCATCACTATTATAAACCTCGCCCTTTATGCAGACACCACTATTCATAGTACTTTTATCGACCCATGGTCAACCGTGTGGAACCCGTATCCATTAACTAAACACCGAATAAATTTGAACCCCGTACAATGGCCGTTATGCAAGGTCCTTAATGCATTGGCTTGCATTACTTGAAGGATCATTAACCTATGACAATTATTAAGTATGTTAGTTATGTAACTTTCTACATATGAAATTAGTCTATAAATAATTTGATATGAGACCCCACACTTACATATGTTTTGAACCAACTTGCAAACTCCTTTTCAACTCTTGTTTGTAAGTCATTTTCCGTTATCCGCAGATTAGTTGCTCGTATTTGATCTTCAATCAATCTTCAAAAATCACACGAGTTATTATATATTTAATGAATGAATATATTCTTCATTAAAATAAAATATCACGAGGGTACTCACGTCAAGTATGTCTCTGAAACCTCGGCACAATTGGATAAAATATATATATGTGCTGCATTATACTCTTTGGCATCAAAATATCGTGAAGGCATTTTGCCAAAAGGACGGCCATCCAATTTGAAAATTGAGAGCATATTTGGATCATCATTTTCATCGGCTCCCCCCTCATCATTTCGAGGCACACTTCTAATCTTCGTAGTCACCCAATCTTCAAAGTAGTATGAGCTAAATGTTGATGCCTCTTTCATTAAGTAGGCATTGGTGATGGATCCTTCAACTTTGGCTTTGTTCTTTACAAAATCTTTCAATGTCTTCATATACCTCTCAAATGGATACATCCATCGATATTATCTTGGACCGACAATTCGGGCTTCACGGATGGATAACAAGATGCTCCATTGAATCAAAGAAGCTAGGCGGAAAGATACGCTCAAGTTTGCACAAAGTAACTGGAATTGTTTCATGAAGTCTACACATGTCCTCTATTTTTATTGTCCGAGATGTCAAGTCTTTAAAGAAGATACTCAACTATGTAATTGCCTTCCAAACAGCTTGAGGAAGAAGTTCACGAAACGCAATAGGTAACAAGCGTTGCATGAACACATGGCGATCATGACTTTTCATCCCTCTCATCTTTAGTTGTTTCTTATCCACGCATCTACTAATATTGGACATGTAGCCATCGGAAATTTAAGACGAGATATCCATTCACATATTACTCTCTTTTCATCTCTCACAAGTGAGTAACAAGCTTTGGATACTTTCCTGTCGTCTCATTTTTCTTCAATTCAGTCCGATGCGAGCAATTGCAACTCGTCTCTAGACTTGGTGGTATCCTTGGTCTTTCCGGCACATTAAGCACGTGTTGAACACATTGTCAAACACATTTTTTCAATGTGCATGACATCCAAATTGTGATGAATCAGAAGTTCTTTCCAATATGGGAGATCCCAAAAGATGCTTCTTTTCTTCCACCCGCTCCTAGAATTCTTGGATATCTCTTTGTTTGTCTCATTGTAGTCCTCTGTCACTTTCACAAGACCCAGTGCCTCTATTTGATTCAATATCTCAGCGCCCGACCTTTTCTCAGGTGTAGGTACTTCACATGTCATATTCTTTCTAAATGCTCGTCGGTTCCTCCTAAACATGTGATCTGGCTCCAAGAATTTCCGACTACAATCAAACCATGTTTGTTTACCACTCTTAGGAAGAGTAAACGCTTCAGTCTCATCCATGCAATGAGGGCATGCCAATCTTCCAGCAGTACTCCATCCAGACAACATTGAATACGCTGGAAAATCACTAATAGTCCACAACAACAGTGCTCGCATTTGAAAATTTTGCTTCAATGAGATGTCAAATGTTGGAACACCCTCTTCCCACAAATTCGTCAACTCCTTTATGAGCGGCTGAAGAAACACATCCAATTGCATCTTAGGATTGCGTGGCCCTGGTATTAAGATTGTTAGGAACATGAATTGTTCCTTCATACAGAGCCAAGGTGGTAAGTTATAGGGTGTGACTATAACTGGCCACGATGAATATTGTCGCCCTGATTGTGCAAAAGGTGCAAAACCATCAGTCGAAAGACCTAATCTCACATTTCTAGCCTCCGCAGCAAAATCTGGATAAATAGTGTCCAGGTGCTTCCATGCTGGAGAGTCTGCAGGATGACGCATAATTCCATCATTTGAACCAGAACATGAAGCATGCCACCTCATATCTGCCGCGGTAGCATTTGACATGTATAGCCTTTGCAATCGGGGAATAAGAGGAAAGTAGTACATCTTCATGGCTGCCACTTTTTTCCTCCTACGGCTTCCTGAGGCACGACACATATCTTTGTAGCGTGATGTACCACAGAATATACAACTCTCACTGTCTTTGTAATGGTCCCAATAAAGCATGCAGTTGTTTGGACAACAATCAATCTTCTCTACAGGTAATCCCAACCCACGCAATAATTTCTTTGTACTATAGAAGTTATCGGGACATAGATTCCCTTTTGGATGACTGTCTTTCATGAACTCTGCAAACTGATTAAAACACTTTTCTGATAAGTGGTTCTCTGCTTTCAAACTCATGAAACGAGTCATATAAGACAATTGGGAGTAATTAGCACAACCAGGCCACAACTCTTTGTCTCCAAAGATTCAACATGTCATATATTCGTTTTGCTTCAGGATTTGGTGGTTCTTCCACATTCTCAACATTAAATTGTGGCCCGACATGCTCCATGACCATCGTACGGTACGAATTGGATCCCAACTCGTTGGTATCTATATTCACATCTTCATCCATATCTTCACATCCCTCATCCATTTCAATTTCCGTGAAAATCCAAGTTTTATACTCCCTAATGAACCCAAATTTCCCAATGTGATACTTAACTTTTACGTATCATGAAACTGTATATTATCACATTTTTTACATGGACATCTTATTTGGTCACCCGACATGCAGTGCGGCTGACTACTTGCATACTCAATAAAGTTGTTAAGTCCAGAGAGGAATGCAGGATTCCAAGAGCCATCAAGTTTCCGGCGATACATCCACTCACGGTTGTCACCCATTCTAAAAATTGTAACAAAATGATCAAAAAAAAACTCAAGGTTTTTTCATCTTATGAAGAACATTATGAAAACAAACTATATTCGAAAAGGATCGGGCAATCGGAGAACATGTCAAGACATTATTGAGGCGATTAACAATGCTACTGCTCAAGATCATACGAGAAGTAAGAGTAGTTTCTCCGTCGTGACGCCTTATCATTTTACCCAATCAATTTATGTGAAGTAAGAGTAGTTTATTTTTCATGAAATTCACATTCCGCTACTGCTCGTTTTATGAAGTTCATGAAGTTCAGTTAATGGATCCTCCATGTTGATTTTTTTTCAGTTTTAATGTATGTTATGTTTCTAGTTTTTAATCAATACAAAACATTAAAGGTAAAGTGATCGAAATCTTCAAACAAATAGGTAAAGTGACTTATTCTTGTACAGAAGCTACAAGAAAACTAATCCATAGGATCAGAATACTTAATTGAAATAAATTGGGCAATTCTAGGTAATATTGAGAGAAATATAGTACAAGGATTCAACAGCCAGAAACTCAAGAAATTACATCGACATCAATCCTAAATAGGTCGACCTTTCGGAACAATTTGATCCTTGAGCCACATGTTAAATCAAAAATATAAATTTCTGAATTCCTCAAGAAGATCAAGAATAGAGAGATGTTACCTGAATTGGGGATTTTAGGTCGCCGATTGGGGGTGTTTTATGAGGTGCGCCGGAGGCGAAATCTCGATATCTCCATCGGGAAATATTTCACGGGAGAGAGGCGTTTACACGGGAGAAGGCGTTTTGCAGAGAGGTGCGGGAGAGAGGGGTTTTGGGTGCGGAGGTGAATGACTGATTTTAGGTCGAACTGCAATAGGCAGAGAGGGCCGAGAATATATTAAAATTTACCGACGCCAACGGCCGTCAGAACGGCGTTGTTAAATATAACGAATACCGACGCCGGGAGTGGCATCGTTAATTCATGTAAGTCATGCCATTTAACGACGGCAATAGTGCCGTCGGTATCTCTCCGACGACTTCAGACGCCAGATCAAGGTCGGCAAATTTCGCGGGAAGACACCCGCGCTATGGCGTCGTTAAAGCCGTCGGTAATTGTCCAAATTCACGGGTGTCGGTAACGGCGTCGTTAAATGCCAAAAAATACCAACGCCTTTACTGGCGTCGGTAAATGGCGTCGGTAAATACTGTTTTTTTTGTAGTGAGAATGGCCCAGAAGGCTCGGGAAGACTCCAGAAGGTTGCGGAAGGAAGTGGACTGTGTCAGGCCGATGCGGGCCGGGACGGGCCGAAGCGGGCCGAGACGGACTGGAACGAGCTGGAGCGCCCGGATGAAAGCGGAACCCTCAAGAACCTTCAAGAAAGGTTGGATCTTAGAATACTTGTGGAATAGTCTAGAAATATCATATAAGTCTTGAAATGTAAAGATATGTATGGAATGTTCTAGTGTATTCTTATTATGTAGAGATGGGAGAAATATTGTAGACTTCTCTAGAACCCTCCATAAGAGGAGGTAGGAGATGTATAAATAGGAGGAGCTCATTTGCTCCAAGGCATCATTGAGATCATCAAGATCAAGAAGTGTAATCAAGAAGTACTTGTAATCTTTGAAGTTCATATAATATAAAACCTCTTCTTACCTTGTAGTCTTCAACCCTTAGTTTCTTGCTTTCCAAGTCCGTTAGAACATCGTAAGGAGTGGAGTTAGCCTGACTTAGCTAGAAGTGAGCTAAGTGGCACACGAGATCGGCTAGACGTGAAGTCATCCCGTGACAACGTGGTATCGGAGACTCGGTTCGCGGAAAGCAAAGACTATGGTTACGGAAGGAACTAGTGAAGTTGCCAACATTCTCCCACTTGTTGAAGGAGTGGAAAAGGAGAAGAAGGCAAAATCCAAGAAGAGGGAGCAGTCGGTAGATACCTTGGCTAGCTTTGACAATAGGCTGACAAGGGTCGAGATTAACGTCGGTGAGACCCTGGAGTGGAAGGATACCATCGACCAATTCGCTGCAGAGATAAGTGACACGAGCGATGGATTGAAAGATGCCATCGGTGTCATGAAGGAAGAAGTACTTGGGCTTATCAACGCCCTAAGACATGAGTTCCGGGAGAAGACAAGCGCTTTGGAAGTTGAAGTAAACTTGTGCAAAGCGGCGATCGCCGGAGGAGCCATGACCAAGAGGATGCCGCGCACGGAAGCACCACCACCTTTGAAGTACGGAGGTAAGCGCGACTCTAAAGTACTTGATGAGTTTCTTTGGTCCATAGAATGCTATTTCAAAGCGACTGAGGTAAAAGACGACAAGTCGAAGATAGACACTGCCGTCCTTTACCTAAGTGAAAACGCTGCTCTATGGTGGAGACGAAAGCATGGAGACATTGAGAAGGGACTCTACACCATAGATACATGGGAAGCATTCAAGAAGCAACTTAAGAGGCAATTCTGCCCACACAATGCGGAAGAAATAGCCATGAAGAAACTTCGGGAGTTGAAACACATGGGTTCAATCAGAGACTACGTGGTGGAATTCACCACGCTGATGCTTGAACTACCCGACTTACAAGAGAAGGATAAGTTATTCTACTTCCAAGACGGATTGCAGGCTTGGGCTTACAATGAGCTCAAGAGAAGGAATGTTCGGGAGGTAGATGAAGCGATTGCCGTAGCGGAAGATCTTATGGATTTTCGTCAAGACACACCCGCTAGAAACACTGGTGAAGTGGAGAAACCAGCCCCTAAGCCGCCATCAAGAGAGGAGAAACCTGCTTCCAGACCTTCGAATCCCAAAGGAAAGCCGGTTGAAGGAGGAAGTTCAAGGGAGTACAAGTGCTATTTATGCGATGGCCCTCACTTGATTCGGGACTGCCCTAAGAAGAAGGCCTTCAACGCAATGGTATTTGAGGAAGAGAAGAAAGGAACGGAAGAAGATTATATCAGCTCAATGCGACTCCTCAACTCCATGGCGAAAGAGGATACCAAGACTCCCAAGGAAACCGAGAAGGGACGAGGCCTCATGTTTGTCAATGCCAAGCTTAACAAAGGTCACGTAAGAACATTGATCGACACAGGTGCGTCTCACAACTTCCTTGCTGAAAGTGAAGCTAAGAAAATGGATATTCAATACACCAAGGAGATAGGTTGGGTGAAAGCAGTAAACTCTCCGTCCCAGCCTATCCTTGGAGTTGCCCAGGGAGTACCCGTTGAGATAGGAGGATGGAAAGGCGCTATAGATCTGACTATAGTACCCATGGACGAGTACCACATGGTGTTGGGAATGGAGTTCCTGGACGAGGTACGTCCTTTTTCATTTGAAGACCAAACCATGCGGATCACCAAGGGTTCGACGATACATATCATGCCTTTGGAAAGAAGTAAGACAGAGACTCGGGTCCTATCTTCCATGCAACTCAGTAAGGGACTTCCGAAGTTGGTCACCATGGAGCACACCAAGGCGCAGGATGTTGCCGAGAGCAAGGAGGTCTCCACAGAGGCAGTACAGAAGATTGAATCAGCCGTTCGGAACACAAAGGTCGCAAGCAATATGCGACAGGGCCTAGGCGCAGGGCATGCACCAGTACACTTCAAGGCAACGACAATGGACGACCGTGACAGCGTCTTGAGCACGGAGAAAACCAATGATTCGCCACGTCGACGGGGACGTCGACGAAATGGGCGGGGGAGAGTGTCAGGGCAGAAAGTTGACGACGGGACAGACGTGCACGTCCGGTCACACGAGGTGCTGAAGATCAAGCACGAGCAGGACGCCCTGAAAGGCATCGGGCTGGAAATGGAGGTTCAGCCTTATAAGCAGCATGGTCGGACGGAGGACCATGTGAAGAAGCCGTGGGAGGAACACAGGCGCCACTATGGGAGGCGGTTCGCCCAAGGGACAACGTGCCTTAGTGTTCAGGACACTTGGGCATTCCGTTCGGGACATGTGCGGATCGTCCGGCAAGCATGGAGCACGGCAAGGCCGAGCAAACAGTGCTCGGAATAAGGAAAGATGACGAGGCGAGGTCGAGTCGCAAGCAAGGATGTCGGGCGCGGGCTTGGGATGCCGGACGCGGCCGACAGGCGCGGGCGCGCGCGCGCAGGGTGCGAGAGAGAACCTCCCCCCCCTATAATAGGCTTAGCGGGATATACCCTTGTGGGGGCAGTGGATACTGAAAAGCTGAGGAACCACTCTGCGAGGAAGACTCGACTAGGAGCAGCCAGGTGCGGACCAGAATGGCCCAGAAGGCTCGGGAAGACTCCAGAAGGTTGCGGAAGTAAGTGGACTGTGTCGGGCCGATGCGGGCCGGGACGGCCAGCCGAGACGATCGAACGAGCTGGAGCGCCCGGATGAAAGCGGAACCCTCAAGAACCTTCAAGAAAGGTTGGAACTTAGAATACTTGTGGAATAGTCTAGAAATATCATATAAGTCTTGAAATGTAAAGATATGTATGGAATGTTCTAGTGTATTCTTATTATGTAGAGATGGGAGAAATATTGTAGACTTCTCTAGAACCCTCCATAAGAGGAGGTAGGAGATGTATAAATAGGAGGAGCTCATTTGCTCCAAGGCATCATTGAGATCATCAAGATCAAGAAGTGTAATCAAGAAGTACTTGTAATCTTTGAAGTTCATATAATATAAAACCTCTTCTTACCTTGTAGTCTTCAACCCTTAGTTTCTTGCTTTCCAAGTCCGTTAGAACATCGTAAGGAGTGGAGTTAGCCTGACTTAGCTAGAAGTGAGCTAAGTGGCACACGAGATCGGCTAGACGTGAAGTCATCCCGTGACACATGGCCGGTTACGTACGTAACCCGGCCGGCAGTTGGCCTATTTAAGGCCTGGCAGCGTTTTTCTTCAGCCATTTCACTCGGTTTTCCTTCTCTTCCGCGGCTGGAGGTGTTGGAATCATGGAAGGATGTTGTTATACAATTAATCCATGAAGTTTTGAGTTTCATATCATCTATCATCCATCCTATAACATCCTCCGATCTACCGAATCAGGTCAGATTTCCTAGAAATCTAGTTTTGGGGAATTTTGGTGTTTTGGTTGTTTTCATCCGTTTAATCCGATTTAACTTAGGATTATGATGGATTGATGATTATTTAGATGTATTATATCATTTCCCTTGTTATTCCATGGTTGGATCGTATCGATTCGTTATTTTGGTCGAGTTCTTGATCGACGCCTTAAAGGTGACCGATAAAATGTCATAGAGGGGTTTTCGGGCGTTCTACGATTATTCTTCCTCGTATGATCGATGATTTATTAATTATATGTTGTTAGGGTCGAATTCTTGTGAAGAACTCGAGTCGGAACCCTTCCGTTCGTTGGCTTCTTCGGGGTCCGAGCTTCCCGATCGAACCGTGTTCTTCGGAGCGTTTGGTAGCGGTTATTAAGGCAAGTATCTTATTATACGACTTGTATCTTGTGACTAGTAATTACGTATGATATGTATGACGATTTTTCTTGCCTCCGTAAATATGTTCCGTTTGAGTTGGTTGTGTTTTCCGAAATTTGAAGGCTTTGTGATAATAGTGATATATTGGTATCCGTGTTAGGCGTTGTGCCATTTGTGCAGGATTGCGATGTACATATGAGATGGTTGTATACGTGGTTGTTCAATGTATTGTGTACCGAATGTGTGTTATGTTGGTTAAGAGTCGTTGTGATGATCATGATATTTGCGTTGTTTTGGTTTACATACTTGATTGTACATTTCATTGTAATGTGGAATGGCTTGACATTTAATGATTATGAATTATGTCGTGTCGATGTGTGGGTGTTCCAGGTAGGGTCTGACGAGGCCTCTGGAGTTCAGTACATGATGTGTACGAACAAAGTGTGTGATCGGTAGTGGTCCGACGAGGCCTCGAGTCCGGTACATGACGCGTGTACGGACAAGATGTGTGATCCGGTAGGGTGCAGACGAGACCTCGGAGTTCGGTACATGATGTTTACGAACGATGTTGTGGACGGGTAGGTTCCGTTGTGTCCTCATGAGTTCTGTAAATGATGTGTACGTAATGTGTGTGTTGCCGGGTAGTGTCCGTTGAGGCCTCCGGAGTTCGGTACATGATGTGTACGAACAAAGGTGTGGTCCGGGTAAGGTCCGTCGAGGCCTCCTGAGTTCGGTACATGATGTGTACGAACAATGATCGTAGCGTTGATTGTTCGGGTAACATTTTAAATATGGATCTCGGACTCATAATGATATATTATTTAGTATGCTTTGAAACGAGAATCGGGCTAAGGCCCTAATGTTTACGAAAAGGTTTTGTAAATTGGGACTCGAGGTCCAAAAGAATTTCTGCTTTAAAAATCCCCGAGATGATATGTTCCTTTTCAAATATCTCTTATTTGAGTTCGAAATTCTAAAACTTCTCGGGAACATTTTGATAATTGATTTCCATATTAAATTCGTAGTTGCTATTTGCTTGTTACATTTCGTATGTGTTGGGAAAAACAATCTCTCTGTATCGAATCAGCCGGGATATCCGATCCCTGTATCGATTGTTATTTGTTATTGAGAAGGTTTTGACATATATGCCAAATACAGTAAAGGAAAACTGTATCGAGGATTCAAGGATTTATCATGTATCGAAGACCTACCTCGAATCAGCATAAGTGAAGCTCGTCAGTACAGTAAGAAGACTTGTAAAAAGATCAAGTATGGAAACTGTCTCGATGCCCTAAATACAGTCACCTTCCATACAGTCCACAAAAGGACAAGAAAGAACACAAGTCAAGTTCCGTTGAACAAAGAAGTATTTAAATACTTAAGGATAAAGTATTTAAATACTGTCAGTCTTCAGATCTTCAGAATCCCGCGAAATCCGGATCATGTCATATTCCCGTTGAAGGAAATCTTATTCAAACGGACATCTCAACGGATACTTTCTTCAGAGGCTATATATATCCTTGAAGACATTGAAGATCAGTCACCCCAAGTAAAAAGTAACTCTCAAAGCTATCAAGTTATCATCTGAGCAAACATATCTCCAAAGCATATCGCAAGTTAGAACGAAAGAGATATACAGTGCTCAAACATCAAGAACATCTATCATCAGATCTTGATATTCAAAGCTGCTGTTCTTACCTGGTTACCTACCTTTTACCTCTGTGTAAAAACCGAGCTCTGTGTGAACTCAACAAGTTATTCTGACCTGTGTGGGACGAATAAGGACGAAGCTTTGGAACTGTGTGTGAAGAAGCTAGTCAAGAAGGAAGCTTTAACCAATCTGTGTGAACGGTTGAAAGTGATATTCTTTATATCAATCTGTGTGAACGATACAAGGATAGGTTTGTTTATAATTACGTAGTTGTGTACGCAGTAATTATATAATAAACTTTTTACTCCTGGGTGGAGGACCAGTGGACGTAGAGGGGTTTACCTCGAACCACTTAAATTACTGTGTCATTTACCTTCAGCTTTTACTGTTTGAAATTACTGTGATATATTAAGTATACACCAAATACTTTGTTGCTGTATCCACGGCAACTAACTGTATCCAAGACTTCCGCTACGCACTCAGATTTAGATTCCATACAGTTTGTTGTTTAAACGATTTTCCAAACTGTATCCAGTATACTTAAGTGGCCAACAAGTGGTATCGGAGCGGTTGATTCTAAAAAGAATCAGTCGTATTTCTTTTCACCGAATCAGATTCAAATCACTTATTTTCAAAACAGTCTCTTTCACTCCTATATTATCAGTATGGATACTTCTATGATTAACAAAGTCCCTATGTTCTCTATTAATGAATTTGACGACTGGAGAATTAGAATGGAAGCTCATCTTGCAGAAATGCACGAAGAGATGATCTTTGTTATACAGGATGGTACGATCAAGATCATGAAGGTCAATCCAGCCGCAAGGATTGAGGGCCAAGCCCATGCTGAAATGCTCGAGAAGGAACGCGAGCAATGGACAACCGATGAAAGGAAGCGAGCCAATCTCGACAACGTGGCTAAGAACGCGTTATTTGTCACTCTTGACAAAGGCACGTTCTCAAAGGTAAAGAGCTGCAAAACGACCAAAGAAATCAGGATAAACTCAAGTTAATTTGTGAGGGAACCGAGCTCTCAAAAGAAAACAAGATTTCAAAACTTACTCAAGAATTTGAATCTTTTGAAATGAAACCAACGGAAACACTTGAGGAACTTGACCTCGATTTACCGGTATTGTTGGTGAACTTGAAGCGTTGGGCAAGATTTACACCCAAAAGGAGAAGAACTTAAAAATTTTCAGATCTCTCGGCCCGATGGGACATTAAGACCACACTATGCGTGTATCCTGTAATCTTAATGAAATATCCACTTTTGATCTCTTCTCGACCTTAAAGCTTTTGAGTATGACATTGTGAAGAGAGAAAGTCAAGAATCTCCTTCAAAAGTCACAGCTCGCCGCCAGATCGAACCGTCGACACAAAGATGCCTAGCTCGTCAAGCCCTGGCCACAAGAACGCCGACAAAGGACGATTTACATCCTGTCACAAGATGAAATGGCTCTTCTAATGCATAAGTTCAAAAAGTTCATCAAACAGTCTGGAAAGACTCCCTACAGGCCCAAACCTGTCAACAAGGTAAGTACCGACACCTCATCTGGTGATGCTAACCTGTGCTATAACTGCAGGAAACTGTGCCATTATGCAAACAAATGTCCGCATCCCAAAGTCCAAAGATTGCCTGAGGCCGAGCAACAAGAGCGAGATGAAAGAAGACGTGCTTGGAAAGACAAGCTCAAGGCCCTGATTGGAGAATCAGAAGCCTCCCCCACACCATCCAAATCTGCAGAATGTCTTCAGGTGGTCACTGAGAGTGATTCATCTGACGATGAGTTCGATGATAAAGCATACATGTGCTTTATGGCCAAAGATGTTCCAGAAGGTGAAGACAGCGACGATGAGGTAAGTTCAACCTCAGTTATTCCATCTAATGCATCTCATACTTTCGAAAATATGATGAATGAATTCAAAAACATTCAAAAGGACCATGAGACTCTAAAAACTGAGAATATACAGCTTCAATTAACAAATCTAGAGCTGAAAGATGAAAATGACTTGCTGAAAATAAACTATGAAAATATGTCTCTTGATTGTGAAACCAGCAAGGTCGATTTTGAAAAACTCATGGAGAGCAATCATCAACTTGCTCATGAACTAAATACAGTTAAAACCCATAATGAGAGCAAGACAAATGATTCGGTTCTACTACAAACCAAAATTACAACTCTCGAGAAGCGAGAAACTGAACTTGAGACCATTCTGAAGTCTTTTGAAAAATCGTCCAAAAGAATGGAAGAAATTCTGAGCACTGGGCAACATGCTCATGATAAAAGTGGCTTAGGATACAGCTCATGTTCGAATAAAGGTAAAACTAGTACTGTGTTCGTCAAGAGTGTGGAACACATTCCAGATTCGGAAGATGTTCCTAGTCCTATAAAGGAACCTGCTGTACCGAGAAAACCAAAAGCTGCAATTCCGCCCCCTCAACTCTACTATTCGAGACAGTGGAACCAACAACCACTCAGAAGGCGTAATCTAAAGCATGCTCCACAAGCATATCATCAAAGCCGAAAGTCATTCAGAAAGAAGACGGTATCCAACCACCAAAGGCCCGCACAGCAGTACCCTCAGTACAGTGCGCCTAGGTATTGGATACAGGAGACCCGTTATCCCTCAAGACAGCAGATGCCAGTTCAGTATCGACAACAGCATTGGGAATCCAACTGGAGACCCAGAAGACAAGCTGTTAGGCCCAAGAAAATGGCTCCACCTCCTAGACGGCACTCGTACTGGAATAATAATAATAATCCTGAATTTTACATGCATAATAATTATCATGATTATAACAACTACGGATATGCCCCCCGTAGATACCGCAATACTGTACCGAGTACATCCTACAAGAAACCAATTCGTCAGAAAATCTGGGTACCTAAAGGAACTAACATATATGGACCCAAAAATCAAAGGGGACCTAAATCTACCTCATTTCTTTGTTACAGGACATTCTCGAGGAGGATACAGGTACTTCGATAGTGGATGCTCGTCACATGACCGGAGATAGGAGCAAGCTATCCGATTTTGTAGAAGGTCGCGGTCCGAAAGTTCGCCGGTGATAAATCTAAAGGAAGAACAAGAGGGAAAGGAAACCTACTTGTCGGAAAATTCAAGGTCACCGATGTTGCATATGTTGAAGGCTTACAGTATAATCTACTTAGTATTAGCTTGATTCTGTGATAAACAGCTTCTCGGTGAAGTTCTATATAGATCGTTGTAGAGTCAAGAACACCCAAACCAAGGAAGTTGTGCTTACAGAAGCAGATCGGTAATATGTACATTCCGATCGGAAGCCTATGAGCTCCTCAATTCCATGTTTTGTTGCCAAAGGCACTGCAGATCTTAGTGGCTATGGCACAAGAGGATGTCTCACGTCAACTTCAAGACGATCAACAAGCTTTCAAGACAGGTATGGTAAGAGGTTTGCCGATGTGTCATTCAAGAAGGACGTCTGCGGACCATGCCGAAAGGCAAGCAAATCAAGTCAACCCCGAAGAGCAAATCCTACCTTTCAACCCAAAGAGTGTTGGAAATGCTACACATGGATCTCTACGGTCCTGTAGACCCGATAAGTTTGGGAGGTAAGAAATATTGTATGGTTGTTGTTGATGATTATTCCGTATGCTTGGACGATCTTTCTTAGCAAGAAGAAGGAAACAACATCAAGGCCGCCCGAGCTCCCCGAGAAAGTTGCGAATGAAAAAGCATCGAGTATCGTGTGCATTGCCCGGCAGAGGTCTTGAATTTACTAACCGTTTCATAGAACAATACTGTTCGGAGAATGGAATACAAAGACGAATACTCACCGCCCGAACACCTCAACAAAATGGTGTTGCCGAGCGAAAGAATAGACGTTGAAAGATGCAACAAGGACAATGATTGCCGAAGCAAATTGCCGCAGCGTTCGGGTGAAGCAACCAATACAGCGTGCTACACTCAAAACCACTGTATCGTCAACAAGCACCACAACAAAACAGCTTACGAGGTATGGAACAACAAAACTCCATTAGTTTCGTATTTTCACATTTTTGGATGCAGGTGTTATGTATTGAACAATGGGAAGGACCAACTTAGAACATTTGATGAAAAATCAGATGAAGGAATATTCGTAGGATACTCCTCCGTCAGCAAAGCTTTCAGAATCTTTAATAAAAGGAGGCTGACGATCGAGGAATCAGTTCATGTAGTGTTCGACGAACCACACCATGACCCTACAGGAGTAGATGATATCACTCAGGACATTCACCATCTATCTATCTTGGATCCACCTACACCGATAGAACCTGTAGTTGATTTAGAAATAAACCCCGCAGCTGTAAGAATCGATGTGGATGAAGCCGATTTGTACAAGCTGAAGCTGTACCCACATAAACTTTCGATACAGTACGGGACCCTGAACTAGAACCCGACCGAAGATGGTTGAGAGATCACCCGCAAGAGCTGATCATTGGAAACATTAATGCAGGTGTTTCTACTCGTAGGAGAATACAGAGTACACAAGGAAATGTACTTTGTGCACAAGAAGAATCTAATGATGAAGTCTCACAGTTTCCTGAATGGAAATCTCAATCCGAACTTAGGAGACTCAATATGTGCACTATCGCTGTATTCTTAGCACAATCTGAACCTGTTTCGACCATAGACGCTCTTAACAACTCTCATTGGATAACATCTATGGAAGAAGAGCTTAACGGTTTCGAAAGAAACAATGTATGGTATCTTGTACCCAGACCGACACACCAATCGGTTATAGGAACCAAATGGGTATTTCGAAACAAAAAGGATGGAAATGGACTTATCATAAGAAACAAATCCAGACTAGTAGCACAAGGCTATTGTCAGGAAGAAGGAATCGACTATGATGAAACCTTCGCCCCTATAGCGAGACTAGAAGCCATTAGGATATTTTTAGCCTTTGCCGCCCATAAGAGTTTTATAGTATACCAAATGGACGTCAAGAGTGCTTTCCTGAATGGAGAGCTTTCAGAAGAAGTTTATGTTGAACAACCACTAGGGTTTGCCAACACGGACGGTATCGATCTAGTTTACAGGCTAAGGAAAGCGCTGTACGGACTTAAACAAGCCCCTAGAGCCTGGTACGAAACCCTGTCCCAGTATCTAACCAACAACGGATTTGAGAAGGGTGCTGTCGACAAAACCTTGTTCAAGATACAGGAAGGTGATGACCTTCTAATGGTACAAATTTATGTCGATGATATTATTTTTGGTTCAACTAACCTTGCTCTATGTCAAAGGTTCTCACATCTCATGCAAAGCAAATTTGAAATGAGTATGATGGGGGAACTTAGTTATTTCATAGGTTTGCAGATAAAGCAGATGCCTACAGGTATATTCATCAACCAGGAGAAATACAGCAAGGAGCTTCTCAACAAATTTGGAATGAACACTTCCAAATCCTCGCCAACCCCCATGAGCACTTCCGTGCAAATTAGTGCTGATGAAAGCCGGAAAGCCGTTTGACCAATCACTCTACAGGAAGCTCATTGGTTCGCTCCTGTACCTAACGGCTAGTAGGCCCGATATCCAGTTTGCTGTTGGAGTGTGTGCGAGATACCAAGTTGCACCTAAGGAATCACACTTCAATACGCCTAAACGAATCACGAAATACGTTAAAGGAACAGTCGATGCAGGATCGTGGTATCCTAAGGAAGGCGGATTCGATTTAGTTGGATACTGACTCGGATCTCGGAGGTCGCAAGCTAGATAGGAAGAGTACAAGTGGAACTTGTCACTTTCTCGGACCTAGACTCGTTTCTTGGTTCAGTAAGAAGCAATTGGCTAACTCTCTTTCCACGGCTGAATCAGAATAATATGTCTTGGTAGGCTTGTATGCAGATCCTTTGATGCAAAGAACAATCGTCGATTATGGAATCGATGCTAGAGAGACTCCAATCATGTGTGATAGCACGAGTGCAATTGCAATCACGCACAATCTGTTTTGCACTCGCGCACTAAGCATATCAACATGAAGCATCATTTCATCAGAAATCATGTCGAGAACAAGGATGTTCGCCGAAAAAGTCCATATAGACATCCAAATTGGCCGACATTTTCACCAAGCCTCTCGACACGGCAAGATTCAACATGCTAAGAACGAGAATTGGGAATACTGCAATGACTCCTGTAAGTAAATTTACTGATTTTACTCAACAATTGAGGGGGAATCAGTAAGACCCGTGAATACAAGATATCAACATTAATTATCCGTACACTCGTAATCATCAATACGATCAGAGCGAACGAAGGCATATGAATCCTACGGTGATGTGTGCAATAATTAAGGGGGAATCTTGTAGGACCCATGAATACAAAGATAAATCCAAATATTCTCAGTATGGAATTTAAAACCTATTAGTACCTTTTTAAGGGGGAACGTCAGATCGACGCCAAGAACAAAGACATACTATGGGATTTCGATTCAAGATATAATATAATATTATTTCCTTTTTAAAATAATTTTTGTCCACGTGCCTGTGTTTATGTCAAACGTCATGTTCATTAAATGCCTTACACGACATCTGACAATTTGAATCTCAAAAGCCGCGATGTTTTTAAATTGTTTATTATTTTTAAACCGCCGTTTTAGGCATTTAGGGTAATCAACCTATGTCGAAGTGGGACCCATTGTATTTTAAAACCTTTTAATGGATTAGCGTACAGTTACACTAAATCCATCCCGACTGGCCGATTTCAAAACCGGTTCCCATCCCTTAAAATCGACCATTCGTACTCTGCAAAACCCTATTTCGCCGCCAAGTATAAAAGGATCAGATTCGCCATTAGAGACTCTTTACGCTTTCGCAATTACAAGAGATCTCAAGCAAACAACTACATATTTTCGCATATTCATCGAGAATTTCTCTGCTTTTCTTCCACCTTCGTTTTAAGAAAACATCCATGGCTACTCAATCTTCATCCCCCGTTCTGAAGAAAACTTCCAGCATCATTGATGGCCGGATCTTCTCGAAACCAGTCATCATCGAGCGTATAATCTCGGAAATCAACGACACCGAACCAATGGAGTATATCATTACTCGTCTTGAGCAACAAGGACTTTATCGCTTCGGAAGCAAAATCGCCGACAAATACGACGCTCATCTAGTTGAGGAATTCTACCTCAACGCTGCCGTTCGTTTTCTCTCACTAGCCCAGGGAGGACATGTTGCTGACATCACCGCAACAGTCCAAGGAGTGCAAGTCTGCATCAATAGCGACTTACTTCAGAAAATCTACAGGCTGCCCGCCGACGGCCTGACCATGGACCAGCTTGAGACGTTTGGGTCTCAAGAGCTGATTACCAAGTTTTATGGACTATTTACCGGGTCCAAAGTGGTTGATATGGTGACAACCACGTGCCACAAGAAAAATTTTCTTCTTTATTTCGTTTATCTGCACGATTTCTGTTCCAGGATCATTGAAAATCGAACCGGTGCGTTCGAGATGTGCACGAATCTTAGGTTCAGAATGATGGTCGCTATCTTGACCTGTGAAAAGGTCAACTGGTGTCAAATCATTTTGAAACGACTTCAGGAAGAGGTGTGCAAACCAGCCACCCAAAAGAAATCATTTGGTTTAATGCTAAACTACATTCTGACGAGGTGCGGAGTCCAGCAATCCGCCGATGCCAAGAAAAACAGCTCACGGATATATTTAGGAGGCGTCAAACCCTCTGCCTATAACCAGAGCACAATGCATGCCAATCACCCGAGAACAAGGCACATGCCTATTTCTGACAACCCCAGAGACGAAACCGTGAAGGTCCCTGAATTGGAATCTTCAAAGAAGAAGCGCAAGCGTTCTCACAAAGAAGAAGCACTCACGATGAGAAGTCGAAGAAGAGACTTCGGAGGCTCTCAAAAATCAAAGCCAAACACTCCGAGGATGTCTCGCCCGTGGCGCAACCCACTGATATAGCACCCCAGGGCCCAACCCCTGCGGAAGAGGTGTCTCCTACTGCATCGACAGTAGATCCCGAGCCTTTGGCGGCTACGACGGATATAGAGACATCGCCAACATTCAAGACGTTAGCACGCTACGCCCATTCGAGCCAAAAGCTACCTCTCCTTTGCGGGATCCCACACCCGCAGGATCCAATTTCCTTCGGGCACCATCCCTGCAAGGAGTCCATCTTCCGTGCAGATCCCATACTGCATCTAATCCTCAAACAGCGTCTGCACGTGATTCAAAGTCCCTCCCAGACTCAATTATAAATCAAACACTTCTTTCAAGACAAATTGAACAGCGTACGAAAGATTTCGCAATGGAAAAGCTTTAGGCTAGCTCCGCACGACACACTGCATAACCTGGAGCGAATGGAGCCACGAAGAGCGATTTGTCTCAAGTAATCGACTCAACCGAAATTGAGGCACCGTCGATGGGACAACGCTTCTTGCAAAGATCTCATTGAAAGCCACCTGCTGCACAAATCCGACGCCAGAAGAAAAGGAAAGAAGAAGTCAGAGGACTCTCCCGTTAATCCAAAAGACGACGACGACCATGACTCAGACGATGACGACGATGCTCTTCAAGCAGGTCTGAGAATGAGCCGTGAAGAGGCTGAAGCCCAAGCCTCCTCTCCACCCAGAAAAGACGAAGGGCCATCAACCCAAGCTAATCCACCTTCGCCACAGCCGGAGAACATTCCCGACCAGGAGGAATCAGTCCCTCCAGTCGTGGAAGATCAAGAAATTTTGGAACAGGCACCCGAGCCTGTTGCGACCGAAGAAGAAGCCATTCCTGCAACCCAACAGGAGGATTCAGTCCCTCCTGCATCCATGTCTGCCGAAGAACCTTCGCCACAGGACGCTTCTGAACCAACTGTCGCCATTCCACAAGAAGCTACTCCCGCCCCTGCAACCTTGGAATCCGAGGACGGTAACGAACCTGAGGATATCCAACCTACTTCACGTCCATCCGTGAACGTAAGGAGGTTAAACGGTCTTTGAAGACTTCGCCACTCGACTCTCCTATCTCTGCTGCACGCAAAGAGCGCTGCAAGCTCTTGGCCTTCGACTGTATTTATCCAAGATGCGATTAACGCTCTCTCTTCCGTAGAAAAGGCACTGAACTGGATGCACACCTCTGCAGTTGAAGAAATGACAACTCTTCAACACAAAGTATCTCGAGTTGTTGATGCATTCATTCTTCTGCCAGAAGTGTTCAAGCAAGCCTTGAAGATTATGGAAGATAAACAAGCGCAATCTTTGAAGGAGGAAGCTTCAAAGACAAGAATTGTCAAGCCAAGACGGCTGTGCAATGATAGAGAACAGCTCTCAGTGCGTGCGCATGACAAATCCATTCAAGAGATGTCGCAGACTCTTTCCTCCCTCGTTGAAAGAATAAACCGCATCGAGACCAAACAGACGCCGCTCTTGAAATCTGCAAAGTCTTGATGAAGCCAAAAAGGGGAAGAAGCACGAGAAGCCGCAAGGAGAATAAGATCGCAACAGAAAGGGAATTTGAGGTCGCTCGAGCAATATAGCCGCCGAATTGAACAAACTAGCACCTCAACCCCAAAGCTTTAGAATTTCGTGCTGGACTGAATTCCATGACCCAAATGTCCCTTGGCAAAATCTTGTTCAAAGACCTTCGGAAATACGTCTGCCAACCAACCGCAACCCAACTGCCGAAGAAGTGAAGCACTGGAGGAAGAATGAACTGATGAGATATTTTGTCAGACTCATCAGGGAATCCGCCATCTTCAAAAATTACAAAACATTGGCGGAAGCGGCAGATAAATTTTCAAAGATGCTAGAAGAAGGTAAGCTCCCTCTCCAAGTCGAAATGAAATCAAAACATAGAAGAGGAGATCGGGTCACCCATCCAGAGGATTGGATACTTGCCTTTGATCGTTCATATGAAGGAAGAGCAATTTACCAGGAACGAGGCAATGATTCACTTCAAAACTGGTGGCGCGGCACCGAGTACGAGCCAGGAAAGAGACCTTGGAGGCATGCGGATCAAAGATAAAGAGCTGAAATTTATGTATATTATTTTTTTTGTTTTTGTAATTTCTATTCAACACAGCAAACCTTGTACTCAATCTTTTTGAATATCAATAAAATAGTTTGTTTGTCTTGAAAGATTACAACTCGTAATCTACTGTGTTAATGCATGATTACCTTAAATTGTTTGATAGGAATCTCAAGTTAGATAAACTTGATTGAAAAATTAAGCTGTACGAACTAAGTCTACGAACGGTTCATAGTTTCAGTTGTAAACTTAGAATACATTGTAAGATTGTGCCTGCGCGCCAATCATAAGCTTAAGTTGTAATAAATCTCAAACTGTATCAAACGTGCCTGCGAGCAGTTCATTATTATAGACTAAGTCACTAAGTCAGACCTATTGACAAAAGACCAAGAAATCTGCCAAGAGTCATCGAAGAAGAATGCTTCATGAGGAAGGTTTTGGCATCATCAAGAAGACTCGAAGAGTTTAAATTAAGTCTTGGCAAATTGTCAAAAAGGGGGAAATTGTTGGGAAAAACAATCTCTCTGTATCGAATCAGCCGGGATATCCGATCCCTGTATCGATTGTTATTTGTTATTGAGAAGGTTTTGACATATATGCCAAATACAGTAAAGGAAAACTGTATCGAGGATTCAAGGATTTATCATGTATCGAAGACCTGCCTCGAATCAGCATAAGTGAAGCTCGTCAGTACAGCAAGAAGACTTGTAAAAAGATCAAGTATGGAAACTGTCTCGATGCCCTAAATACAATCACCTTCCATACAGTCCCCAAAAGGACAAGAAAGAACACAAGTCAAGTTCCGTTGAACAAAGAAGTATTTAAATACTCAAGGATAAAGTATTTAAATACTGTCAGTCTTCAAATCTTCAGAATCCCGCGAAATCCGGATCATGTCATATTCCCGTTGAAGAAAATCTTATTCAAACGGACATCTCAACAGATACTTTCTTCAGAGGCTATATATATCCTTGAAGACATTGAAGATCAGTCACCCCAAGTAAAAAGTAACTCTCAAAGCTATCAAGTTATCATCTGAGCAAACATATCTCCAAAGCATATCGCAAGTTAGAACGAAAGAGATATACAGTGCTCAAACATCAAGAACAGCTATCATCAGATCTTGATATTCAAAGTCTTTGTTCTTACAGTTACCTACCTTTTACCTCTGTAAAACCGAGCTCGGTGTGAACTCAACAAGTTATTCTGACCTGTGTGCGACGAATAAGGACGAAGCTTTGGAACTGTGTGTGAAGAAGCTAGTCAAGAAGGAAGCTTTAACCAATCTGTGTGAACGGTTGAAAGTGATATTCTTTGTATCAATCTGTGTGAACGATACAAGGATAGGTTTGTTTATAATTACGTAGTTGTGTACGCAGTAATTATATAATAAACTTTTTACTCCTGTGTGGAGGACCAGTGGACGTAGAGGGGTTTACCTCGAACCACTTAAATTACTGTGTCATTTACCTTCAGCTTTTACTGTTTGAAATTACTGTGATATATTAAGTATACACCAAATACTTTGTTGCTGTATCCACGGCAACTAACTGTATCCAAGACTTCCGCTACGCACTCAGATTTAGATTCCATACAGTTTGTTGTTTAAACGATTTTCCAAACTGTATCCAGTATACTTAAGTGGCCAACAGTATGGTTTGATACTTGCACTAGTAAAACAGTGGAGTTTTACTAACCCCCGAGTATTCGGGGGGTGGATGTCTGTTTTGCGTCCAGGTACATGCAGATTCAGGGGAGCAGTCACAGGATTGGCACAAGAGGATGACGAGCTGCGATACTAATCAAGAGTTGAGTGTTGTTAGAGTTTGGTTGTATAGTTATAGTTCTTTCGCCTTCCGTGTATTGTGTTTCGACCCCTGTGTGGGTAATGTTGTTAGTCAGTATTGTTGATAGAGTTGTATGACCTCATCGGTCTGTGTGTTTATGTGTAAGTGACCTTAACGGTCTGTATTATTATATTGTTTGACCCTGGCCGGGCAAGCATTTAGTCGTTTATGGATGTTTAGCCTGGTAGATCCTTGTGGAAGGGGTCTATGGCGTGTAATATTCCTATACGGTTTTGGGGATGTTACAATTATGGTATCAGAGCTTAGGTTGCGGAAACCTAGGCTGTCGGGTCGAGTCGAGTCGTGGTTTGTCGAGTAATGTGTTGTCTTGTCGTTCGAGTCGTCAGGTGACAAGTTGAGTTGTGCGTAGTCACAACGTGTCGGATATGTTGTCTGATGAGATTAGTATCGTGGGCGACCGTCATCTCCGTGCGGCCTGTGGACGTATGTGTTGTCTTTTATGCGAAATACATTTGTATAATTATTGTATCTAAATGAGTTAATTGCGGTGCATAATTTTATTTGCACGGTGTTGTGAATATAGTTGTATTTAATACGTGTGACATATAGTATATGTATAAAACTGGGCCTATTGTTGTTTTACCTTTGAACCACTGTGAGGGGTGGTATGGTGTGAAAATTGAGAACCTTGTTGGGTTTCGAATAAGGTATCGTCGATTGAGTTCGCGAGAAACTCCGAGGAATGGCTTTGTTATATGTTTAAACTAGATGCTGTGAGACGTATTCAATTGGATTGTGCATGTTGGACTGTATTTTTTTTTATCCACTGCGTGAGTTATTTTGTAATGGCTTTCGGTATCTTACCGACTGAGTTTTATTTTGAAAATCGATTCCCTTAACCGAGTTTTTGGCGTTATGGCCTTGATCGTTTTGGCGAAATTTTTATGACGGTATTTAGTATTTTGTAAATGGCTTTTGTGAGTTTTTGAAATATTACCGTCATCGGCCCCTTTTGGCATTTTTGTAAATGGTTTTTATCACAGTGGGTTGCGGCGCAGGACCCACAGCTTTAATGTTACGTGTAATTACTCGAGATTTTGGGCATTCTAGCCCATTGAATTATCTTTTAAAACCTTGAGTATCATAGAAATAAATTTCGAGACCTACGTTTAAAATGAATTATTTTCTCGTGGTACATCCAAGGTGCCACAATATGTTTCAAAATTCTTCTACCTCGAGGACCAAAATGTTTTGAGATATTTCCAATGTTTTAGAAACACTTTTACTTAGACCCGAGGGTCGAATATTTCCGAAAATTTTTCACGAAAAGAAAGTGTCCTCATTTTTATCAAATGCGAAATGGTTCTCCAAAGTCTCGATAACAATGTTTGCACTACTTTTTGTAAAGTGATACTCAAGATCAACTGGTGTTTCCAAACTATTTTCAAAAGGTGGTTTTCGTTTTTAAAACCTATCATTCCTGTTTGCGGACCGGAAATGCGTGTATGGTTTTCGAACTTTCGTTACGGTGTTAACCCCGAATTGTGATTGAATTGGTGGCGTGAGCGTCGAGTCGTTCGCCACGCATATATTTTGTTAGCCCTTGTGGGAGGTGTGATGACGATCCTTAATGTTGTCATTTCGTGGTGGTTTGCGTGTTAACGCACCTGTGTGAGCTGTTAAAGCTTGGGTTTGTACGTTTGTGTACATGTGTGATTGTTTCATAATGTTTGTAATTATGTGCTGGTTATCGTTCGGGCCGTTGAGGTCGCCGAACGATACCGTCGATTGTTGTAGTGTTTGTGTGTGTATTACTTTACGATGGTAATCGTTGTATATGATATAGGTTATGATTCTTTGTTGTGCCAAGTTGGCATCTCCGGTTTGTTGTTTTGCGACGTTATATTCCATTGTACCTAGCAGTTGTATTTTCGGTATGCCGAGCCGAGGTGTTTCAACCGTGGTGTGCCGGGGGCATGCACGCACCAATTATTTTTCTCGTCACAGGATCTAGTTTTGCGAGTTGGGTTCCGAGTCTTTCGGGGCGCGAACTTCACTACAGATATCAGAATCGGCTCTAAGAGGCCCATGGAAGATGTTTCTGTCGGTTGCTTGTTGTGTTGTCACCTTGATTTCGTGTTGTGAGTTTCGGGAACGACACTTCTTTTAGAAGAGGTCGAATATAATACCCGTATTGTTTTTGGACTTCTGCATTTTCTATTTCTCAATTCTATCGGCTCACTCGTGTTCGTTGATACTTTCTGAACTTGTTCTGTATTCCGGTTTCATCGTTCGAACGAGCTGTGATCTTGTTGTGGATCGATCTGGTTATCGCTATGACTTTTTCGAGTTCGGTTCGATTCTTGTGAACCTTGTTCGGAAGTGACATCATCTGGTTTTATTAGTTCTTTTAATCGAAGTGGATCGGATTTTGAACCTCTGTGTTTTCGACTCCGTCGACTCGTTTATGTTCGTTGACATTTTTGAGCTTGTCCTGCCCCTTGCTTTTGTTGATCGAACGAGTGTGGTATTGTTTCGGAATAACTCGTTGTCGTTGTGATTTTTTTCAATTGCTGTTCCCTTTCCTGTGGACCTTAAGTGAATCACATCTTGTTGCTTTTACCGGATCATATAGTGTCTCGAGCCGAGACGTGAACCTGGGAGTTGTTGTTTGAATTTTATTGTTCTTCGTGATTCGAACATGATTGTTCAATTTTTGTTGTCTCGACCGTTGTGGTTCGATCGTTTGATTGTTCGGTTTTTGTTGATCTCGTTTCGTGATTGTTGAGCGTTCAGACTCGTTCCTAATTTTCTTATATTCGGGAAATTTGTCTCGTTTTCGATCTTCCAACCCTTGAGCGGTGGAATTCCGTATTTCTTCAGCGATTGGCTCGCGTTTTGATTGATGTACCGTTGGGGTGGTCAATCATATTGATTTTCGTTCGTTGTGTTTTGTGATTGCTCGGATAATCGACTTGGTTGTATTACCTGTTTGATGACGTTTGTCACTTGTTGGTTTTATTATTTCTCTATCGGTGGCGTTGGGTTGGTCGTCGTGTGGCGTGTTGTCACGCTGTATATCCTTACGCGTTGTTTGTAACGTTTCGCCGTTTGGTATTAGTTACGCGTTTCTTGCGTATCTCATTGAGTTTTCTGGCGGGATATTGCTTCTCCCTACTTGTTTTAAGTTTCGGGACGAAACTTCTTTTAAGGAGGGTAGAATGTAATATCCGCAATTTCGATTTTCGGTAAATTTCTTTTTCGGCGTAAGTCCGTTTTGACGACTTCGCTCATGACCGTTTCGTCATTCCGAGAATGATTAATTCTGCACTTTTTGTCATCCGAGCTCGTTTCGGTGTCGTTTTGTTGAGTTCCGTGCTTTTTAGCGGTTTTCCGCACTTGAGTTCGATTCTTGCGAATCTCGTCCAAAGCTGTTGTTTCGACTTTCTCGTAAGTTCATTTAATGTTATTATTCATGTTGCAAGCTTCGGTTTGGTTATTCGATCACGTATCGTGATTTTGGGGCGTTTTGGGCCATTTTCGTAATTTCCCAAAGTTTGGGGTAATTACTTTCCGTTGTCGAATTTCAAGCCTTCGGTAGTCGGAATCGTGTGTTCTATTAGTGCTCGGATTCGTATTTTCAGTACTTCGTAACCGTATCTTGATTCGTACTCAGTTCGGGTTTCGGGTCGTCGGCCGTCGGAGTTGGTCCCGCCGAGTCATGGCCGGGCATGCTCGGGCGAGCCACCGCCGAGTAACGCGGCGGTAGTGACCGGCGATACGCACGTAAGGCGATTACGTCACGTAAGGCCCTCGCCGGTAACGCACGTAACGCCCGGCATTTTCAGGCAGGAGTTCGCCATGGCGATACGCACGTAAGCCATGGCCGATTACGCACGTAACCCGGCAATCGGCTATTTAAGGCCTGGCCGTTTTCTTCAGCCATTTCACTCGGTTTTCCTTCTCTTCCGCGGCTGGAGGTGTTGGAATCATGGAAGGATGTTGTTATACAATTAATCCATGAAGTTTTGAGTTTCATATCATCAATCATCCATCCTATAACATCCTCCGATCTACCGAATCAGGTCAGATTTCCTAGAAATCTAGTTTTGGGGAATTTTGGTGTTTTGGTTGTTTTCATCCGTTTAATCCGATTTAACTTAGGATTATGATGGATTGATGATTATTTAGATGTATTATATCATTTCCCTTGTTATTCCATGGTTGGATCGTATCGATTCGTTATTTTGGTCGAGTTCTTGATCGACACCTTAAAGGTGACCGATAAAATGTCATAGAGGGGTTTTCGGGCGTTCTACGATTATTCTTCCTCGTATGATCGATGATTTATTGATTATATGTTGTTAGGGTCGAATTCTTGTGAAGAACTCGAGTCGGAACCCTTCCGTTCGTTGTCTTCTTCGGGGTCCGAGCTTCCCGATCGAACCATGTTCTTCGGAGCGTTTGGTAGCGGTTATTAAGGCAAGTATCTTATTATACGACTTGTATCTTGTGACTAGTAATTACGTATGATATGTATGACGATTTTTCTTGCCTCCGTAAATATGTTCCGTTTGAGTTGGTTGTGTTTTCCGAAATTTGAAGGCTTTGTGATAATAGTGATATATTGGTATCCGTGTTAGGCGTTGTGCCATTTGTGCAGGATTGCGATGTACATATGAGATGGTTGTATACGTGGTTGTTCAATGTATTGTGTACCGAATGTGTGTTATGTTGGTTAAGAGTCGTTGTGATGATCATGATATTTGCGTTGTTTTGGTTTACATACTTGATTGTACATTTCATTGTAATGTGGAATGGCTTGACATTTAATGATTATGAATTGTGTCGTGTCGATGTGTGGGTGTTCCGGTAGGGTCCGACGAGGCCTTTGGATTTCGGTACATGATGTGTACGAACAAAGTGTGTGATCCAGGTAGGGTCTGACGAGGCCTCTGGAGTCCGGTACATGACGTGTACGGACAAGATGTGTGATCCAGGTAGGGTCTGACGAGGCCTCTGGAGTTCGGTACATGATGTGTACGAACGATGTTGTGGCCGGGTAGGGTCCGTTGAGGCCTCCGGAGTTCGGTACATGATGTGTACGAACAGTGTGTGTGGCCGGGTAGGGTCCGTTGAGGCCGACGGAGTTCGGTACATGATGTGTACGAACAGTGTGTGTGGTCCGGGTAAGGTCCGTCGAGGCCTCCGGAGTTCGGTACATGATGTGTACGAACAATGATCGTGTAGCAGTGATTGTTCGGGTAACATTTTAAATATGGATCTCGGACTCATAATGATATATTATTTAGTATGCTTTGAAACGAGAATCGGGCTAAGGCCCTAATGTTTACGAAAAGGTTTTGTAAATTGGGACTCGAGGTCCAAAAGAATTTCGCTTTAAAAATCCCCGAGATGATGTGTTCCTTTTCAAATATCTCTTATTTGAGTTTGAAATTCTAAAACTTCTCGGGAACATTTTGATAATTGATTTCCGTATTAAATTCGTAGTTGCTATTTGCTTGTTACATTTCGTATGGTTTGATACTTGCACTAGTAAAACAGTGGAGTTTTACTAACCCCGAGTATTCGGGGTGGATGTCTGTTTGCCCGGTACATGCATTCAGGGGAGCAACACGGGATTGGCACAAGAGGATGACGAGCGATACTAATCAAGAGTCGAGAGTTGGTAGAGTTTGGTTGTATTGTTAGAGTTCTTTCAGTCTTCCGCTGTATTGTGTTTCGACCCCTGTGTGGGTAATGTTGTTAGTCAGTATTGTTGATAGAGTTGTATGACCTCATCGGTCTATGTGTTTATGTGTAAGTGACCTTAACGGTCTGTATTATTATATTGTTTGACCCTGGCCGGGCAAGCATTTAGTCGTTTATGGATGTTTAGCCTGGTAGATCCTTGTGGAAGGGGTCTACGGCGTGTAATATTCCTATACGGTTTTGGGGATGTTACACAAGGACTAGGTGTATTTATAAGTAAAGGATCTACATGACCTGTATGTAATATGGCTGTATATATAAGTTGAAACGACAAAGGTATTATATATATATATATGTATATTAATGAAAACGTTACGTTTTCCGAAATGATTGTTAAACAATTGTGATATGGCATCCACCTGCATACCACCTCTTCCATTTGATTTAGGTCTGTTTAATTCATCTTAACCTTATTTATTTTTGTATTTATATATAATTTATAAATTGTTAAAAATAAAATAAAATATCTTTTTAAGATTTATTTGTTAATATAAGATTATATCTAATGAAAATTTATTACACATACGTGGCAAACGAGTGACAGATTTTTTTTCCTCAATATCTTTATAAGTTTTATAAAACAAATGACTTGAAACTCAAATTGTACTATTTATTTTTGTATATCTGATCATATTTTTATTTTTATTTTTACTGTTGTAGTTATTTCTGGTCAATTATAAACATATTATTATTATTAATTAAAATTTTGAAGTACATTCATACATTATTAGAATTTTGGTATCTGTGTAAAATGTTTAGCTTTACATTCATTTCGCTTCTACTGGGTTGACTCATCATTGTGAGGTGGACTATATTAGTTGACCACTCTTATATTAGAAAAAAGAATGGTACTAATTAAATACATCAAAATTACATACACGTCCTATTTCAATATAATTTTTTTTATAGAAAATTATTACTATATTAAAATATTTACTTTTTAATTTTTATTGGTTCGAAAGTGTAAGGAAGCTCAACGGTTAGCTGAAATATAAGCATCATGTGTCTAGGTTTATTTATAGGTTGGGATTACATCAACCAAACGACAAAGGTAATACTTGTAATTAATTATGAGAAATGCTACATATTCTATCAAATTTCATCAAATTTTAATAGAATAAAAAGTGAAAAATGTAGAAACAAATTTTCCGAAGAGAAATTACAATTACCCTGATCTGACACAAGAGTATTACTACTACATCACAATTCAGAACTCCTCTCTACAATCATAGGCGGATCCAAAATTCAAAAACCACTCGTGCACCGAAACTACGATGTCCGCATTGAATATAGAATGCATTTTCGAGAATCTTTTTACTCAATACACAAAATTAACAAAACAAATTCAGCGGTAAATAAAGTAATATGTAAACAACAAACAAGTAACAAAAAAACTATAAACATCAAAATATTTAGGCCAGTCCAGGAAGTACCTTGACGGGTAAGCTTTTGGAGCTCGTGGATGTTGATGTGGCTTGTATTCAGGAGACTAGGTGGCGAACGGTTATAAATTGTGGTATTTAGGCTTTGCTACCTCGAGTAATGGTGTGGGTATTCTTTTGTCTAAGGAGCTAAAGGATAACGTCGTGGAAGTGAAGAGGTGTAACGATAGGATTATGTCCGTTAGAGTGGTGGTTGGGGAGAAGGCGGTTAACGTCGTTTGTACGTATGCCCCACTTGTTGGTTTGGGTGTGCTTGTTAAGGAAGCTTTTTGGGTAAGGTTAGATAAGTTGGTCGGGAGTACTTGTAACGCCCCCAAGATATTCGAGGTATATTACAGCGCCTTGAATCCCTATATGGAACCCACAGGCTGAACAACCATCATACTCAACGACTCGTGGAAACAACGAAATAACACCTCGTCATAAAGACGCAAAATAAAATAATCCACCCGGTTCAACCGGTCAAACATAACACCATCATCCGACACAAACACAATAAACAACAAAACAATCTGGACAAACAAGAACTCTTAAGTACTCGAGTACTTCTATTAGTTTTGCAAGCCCACAAAAGTAAAAGATAGAAGACAATAAGACACCACTCGTGCACAATCATCACGCACGGCCATCATCCACATGCTGGTCCAGCACCCGCTCGTCTCGATGAACCAGACCTGAAATTCATAAAACGAATTTCCCCAAAACGGGTCCCCAAAGGGGTTAGCAATTACGCTAGTACAAGTAACCAAATGAACAACTTACATCTTACACATATAGTCAAAGCATGCAATAATGAAAAACTTCGGTTGATACACACATTTCCAGAAATGCCAATATCAAAACGCATTTGTGAAATACACCACAATTAACCGTGGATCCACCCCTCCGTGGACCCCTACCGAGACCCCGTCGGATCTAACCCATAGTGGTTAAAAGCAAGCTCGCGGATCCACCCCTCCGTGGACCCCTACTGAGACCCCGTCGGGTCTAACCCATAGTGAGCAGACACACACACAATTCTCATGCAATACTACTACGTTAAGATTGTAAGTTCATAAGGGTACTTGCCTCGGTTAATAGACGGTGACACGAACGGAAAGGAAGAATCGAACACGACCGCGAGGAACCAACGAGAAACGAACCTAACGATTCGAAGAACACAATCATAAACACTTCTAAACGATTACGGAAAAGGAATACTCCCGAAAACCCACCTACGATTCATGTATAATCAAATAAAGATGACAACGAGGGCGGACCACAACCAAACCCTCTCGATTTCGCAAAAACCACGAAAATATACCATGAATCCATAGGAAGACTAATGATATCAACAAGATTAATCATATTCATCAAGAATTAACCAACAAAATGGAAAGAATCGGACGAAATCGCAAAAACCCCCAAATCTCCCCTAAAATAGGGTTTTAGAAGATTTAACCTGATTCAAGAGGTAGAAGATGATTAAATGATGATAACTTGGTGTTAGAGACTCAAAATCTTGGATGGATGATGATACACGATCCAACTTCAGCCTCCAAATCGTCCAAGTTGCCTAACCCTTGGAGAAGAAGAAGGAGGAATGAAAAATGACGCTGAAAAACGCGACTGTCCCCTTAAATACCTCAGAGACGCATGACCACCACGCACGACCAAGTGCTCGTGCGTCAGGCCACTGCCTAACTTCTGTCCTCACACACGAGCACAGCGCACGAGCACTAGCTCGTGCTTCCTGCTCGTGCGTCCCTGGGAGTTACTTCCGAACATTGATTGCGCACGAGCAAAGGGCACGACCAATTGTTTGGGTGCTTGGTCGTGTGCTAGGCCACTGCCCAGCTCCTGTCCTCACGCACGAGCACAGCGCACGAGTACTAGCTCGTGATTCCTCCTCGTGCGTCCCTGGAGTCCTCTGCCTAGGATACGACTACGCACGAGCGCCAAAACACAATCGACAACTCGTGTGGCCTGCTCGAGTGTAAGAACCAAAGGCTAACATCTAGCCCGACACGATTCCGAAAACATCCAGAATGTAACCAACTCAAAAGGGAAAGACATCAAGAGTTCACGACGCTCTCTAAGGAACAATACGACAACATAATACAATACACCATCGAATCACCAAGCAAAAACTCACAACGTCCATAAGGACATAAGATGGACTTGCGGCAACCCCGAAACGGCGGTTCCGAAAAACGATTTACGAGAATATATGAAATAGCTACGAAAATGACATAAAAAACTAAACCGAGTAAAACGAGTCCGAAACAAGCTCGGACAACAAGAAGTCCAGTATTAAATATCCTCGAAATGTCAATACGGTTACGAACGAGTTTCTAAAAAAACGAAAAATACACCAAAACGAGAATACCGGAAAAAGAAAAAAATTACGGATATTACATTCTACCCCTCTAAAAATAAGTTTCGTCCCGAATCTTAAGAAACAAACAACTTGGGGTACCTAGCACGCATGCTATCCTCTGTTTCCCAAGTTGCCTCCTCGACACCATGTCTCGACCACTACACCTTGACCAAAGGGATGGTTTTATGCCTCAGTCGCTTCTCACGATGCTCCAAAATCTTCAAAGGACGCTCCTCAAAAGCAATATCCTCGGCGACATCAATCTCACCATAATCGATGACGTGACTAGGATCCGGAACATATTTCCTCAACTGGGAAACATGGAAAATGCTATGAACGTGACTCAAGGTCGGGGGTAATGCCAAACGGTATGCCAACCCACTGACTCGCTCGAGAATCTCGAAGGGTCCGATAAATCTCGGACTCAACTTCCCATTTTTGCCGAAACGGAAAACTCCTCTCGTCGGCGACACCTTTAGCAAAACGTGATCTCCCACCTCAAATTCCAAAGGTCGACGACGGACATCGGCATATGACTTTTGTCGACTGTGGGCAGTCAACATCCGTTCCCGAATTAATTATATCTTACGCCTCATCTCCAGAACGATATCTGGCTCGGTCCCGACCATATCGGACGCCTCATTCCAACAAATTGGTGATCGACAACGTCGCCCATAAAGTTCCTCATACGGTGCCATCCGAATCGACGCGTGCCAACTATTGTTGTACGTGAATTCGATCAATGGCAAATGCTCCTCCCAATCACTACTCCAATTGAGAGCACACACACACAACATATCCTCGAACGTCTGGATAGCGTTCCGACAGCCCATCGGACTGACGGTGAAAAGAGGTACTCAAACGCAACCGAGTACCCAACGCCTTATGCACCGGCTGCCAAAAGTGCGATACAAAATGGCCATCACGATCCGAAACAATAGACTTCGGAGTACCGTGAAGCCTCACAATCTGCGCGATAAACACACGAGCCAACTTCTCCGGGCCCCAAGTGTCCTTGATGCCCAGAAAATGTGCCGACTTGGTCAGACGATCAACAATCACCTATATCATATTCATGCCCGACCTCGATCTCGGAAAACTCGTAATGAAATCCATCGATATATCTTCCCATTTCTATTCCGGAATGGGAAGTGACTGCAATAACCCGGCCGGTCGCTGATGCTCGATTTTGACCTGTTGACAAGTCAAACACCTCGCTACAAACTGTGTGACCTCCTCCTTCATATCATTCCACCAGAAATTCCTTCTCAGGTCCTTGTAAATCTTACTCGAACCAGGATGAACGGAGTAAGGTGTAGCATGGGCCTCACGCAAAATTCTCTGTCTCAACTCTGGGTCGTTCGGTACACAAAGCCGACTTTGGAATCTCAAAACACCATCCTCGTGAATCACAAACCCAGGAGACTTTCATTTAAGAATGTTCTCTCGGATTTGAGTAATAATCGGATCTTCCAACTGCTTCAGCTTAATTTCATCGATCAAAGACGACGAAATCTCTAAAGCACAAAGTTGCCCGACAGCTCCAGACAACAAAACCTCAACATCCAACTCGATCAAAACCCGCCGAAGCTCAGACTGAGACGTAAGGGTCTCCAGCGTTCGCAACACAATAGGTTTTCGACTCAAGGCGTCAGCCATGACGTTCGCCTTGCCCGGATGATAAAAGATTTCGAGGTCATAATCCTTAATCAACTCTAACCACCTCCTCTGCCTCATATTCAACCCCCGCTGAGTAAATATGTATTTCAGACTTTTATGATCGCTAAAAATCTGACATACAGAGCCGAAAAGATAGTGACGCCAAATCTTGAGTGCAAAAACGACTGCCGCTAACTCCAAATTGTGCGTAGGGTAGTTGAGCTCGTAGGGCCTCAACTGGCTAGACGCATATGGAATGGTCTTGCCGTGCTGCATCAATACGCACCCAAGACCCTAACCTGAAGCATCATTATAAACAACAAAACCCTCGTTGCCACACAGCAACGCTAAAATCGGGGCTGAAGTCAAACGCCTTTTCAGTTCCTCAAAACTCGACTGCCTCTCGTCATTCCAGACGAACTTCTCGGACTTCTGGAGCAACTGTGTAAGTGGTCGAGCTAGTTTCGAGAAACCCTCGACGAACCTACGATAGTAGCCGGCCAAACCCAAGAAACTACGGACCTCCTTCACATTCTTAGGCGGTGTCCAATCCAACACTGGATCAACTTTCTGTAGATCCACACAAACCCCCTCGACTGAAATCATGTGACCTAAAAACATCACTTCCTTCAGCCAGAACTCACATTTTGAGAACTTCGCATATAGTTGCTCGGTTCTAAAAATGTCTAACGCTACTCGCAAATGATGGGCATGCTCTTCCTCGTTCCTCGAATAAATAAGAATATCGTCATTGAAGACTACGACACACTTATCCAAATACTCGATAAAGACTTTGTTCATTAACTGCATGAACACCGCCGGCGCATTAGTTAGCCGGAAAGGCATCACTACAAACTCATAATGTCCGTATCTCGTCCGAAAAGCTGTTTTCGGCACATCGGACTCCCTCACCCGGAGCTGATAGTACCCCGATCTCAAATCAATCTTCGAAAATACCGGAGCTCCCTGCAACTGATCGAACAAGTCATCAATCCTCGGAAAAGGATACTTGTTCTTGATGGTCACCTTGTTTAGTTCGCGATAGTCGATACACAAACGCAGTGAACCATCCTTCTTCCGCACAAACAGGACCGGTGCGCCCCAAGGCGAAGCGCTCGGCCGAACATACCCCGGCTCAAGAAGATCACTCAACTGCTTCTTCAACTCGGCCATCTATGATGGTGCCTTGCGATACGGCGCCTTCGAAATAGGAGCCGCGCCCGGCTCTAACTCTATAGCAAACTCGACCTCACGGTCCAGTGGCAACCCCGGTAACTCATCCGGAAAAACATCAGGAAACTCACTAACAATTGGAATCGACGAAAGTTCGACTCCACCATCCTCCGTCTTCAAGGCATAGCACCAATAACCGGTACACCCCTTTCGCAGGAGTCTCGTCGCTTTCAAGGCGTTAATAACAAACTTCTGGTTTCTCTTTCGCCACGCAAAAGAGTGTTCGGTGCCGGACTTGGCTAGCATAGTGATGATTCTCGTGCGATAGTTCATGATCGCACCATGCCGCTCGAGGCAATCATCCCCAAGAATTAAATCCTCGCCCTCAATTCCCACAACAATAATATTAGAGAGCCAAGCCCTCTCACAAATAATCACAGTACAATCTCGAATCTCACGGTCACCAACGATCCTATCACCGCTAGGAAGTTTAACGATGAAAGGCTCGCATGGCGATAAACAATCAAGACCCAAACGGCACACACATTCCAAAGACACAAATGAATGCGTAGCACCAGAATCGAAAAGTACACTGACAGGATGCAAATGGATATGAATGGTACCTGTGGCAACGGTAGCGGATGGGTCATCGGCCCTCCTCATCTCATAAACATGCGGGTGGGCGGAGCCGACACTGGAAGCTCCCCCCATAGCGGGCTGACCCCGACCTCTCCCTCGACTAGCACTCGGCGGAGATTGAGAAGCAAACGATCCCTGATTAACACTTGGTTCTCTAGGCGCTGGAATGGAAGTCTGGGCGCCAAGAATTTTCTCTCTATCGGCACAGAAAGCAGCCTTGTGGCCTGGCTGGCTACACCGATTACACGTCAGCAAAGGGCTCGGACAATTACGACTGAT
Source organism: Orobanche coerulescens (assembly GCA_033398695.1). NCBI lineage: Eukaryota > Viridiplantae > Streptophyta > Magnoliopsida > Lamiales > Orobanchaceae > Orobanche > Orobanche coerulescens. The sequence continues at coordinate 130,165,603 of CM065817.1, forward strand.
GTGGCCTGGCTGGCCACAATTAAAACACTTCACCTCCCGAGAAGGGGCACTGGCAGCCCTGCGGGGAACACCAGTAGAACGAGCTGGGCCACCACTAGTGGAGAAGTTAGCAGACTGGAATCTCTGCTGACTCCCACCTTTGTGGCGCGAAAAATTCCCGGCATATTTCTGCTTCTTGCTCTCGCGGGCCGCCTCACTAGCCGTCACTGACATATCATAAGCGAGGGCCCTACTCTGATAATCCTTCAAGGTAGTGCAGATGAGCCCAGACATGTAGTCTTGAACCGACAATTTCATCCGTCTAGAGAAGTGAAAGATTTTGTCGTTCTCCTCGACACCTTGAGTCTTCACGTAGTCTTGTTGAAATCGGCAATTGCTTGAGAAATGGGAATATCCCGAGGTTGAGCATCATAAAAAGCATGGACTCGAGCCTGTCTGATTGGCCATGGGGAAAATTCGGTCTCCATTAGGTCCTTGAATTCAGCCCACGAAGCAACGTGATCCTTAGGTCCAATGGCCTCCCACCAATCAGTAGCGTCCCCAGTGAGAAAATACTGGGCAATAGGGACCTTACGGTCCTCGGGACAATTGGTAGCAGTGAAGAATTTAGATATCTCCTTGATCCACCCCTCCCAGCCGATAGGGTCCGAAGCTCCCGAAAATTGAGGAGGATGCATCTTGATGACATCCTGAAGCCAGCGGTCCGCTCCGCCCTGATTAGCATGGGCCGGATCCGGGTTCTGAACTGCCAGAGCTATCGCCGCCATTTGGTTCACCATTTGCTGCATAACGGCTTCAATACCAAGGTCGGCGCGCTCCTGAAAAGAAGCATGACTATGACGGTCGCCGGTACGGGTGGCTCCCGAAGAATGCGACGTGGCCGCCCCACCGGCTGCCCCACGTCCTCGGCCGCGTCCACGACCACGACCACAACCACGACCTCTTCTAGCATCCATACTGGAGTTAAATAAGTAGCAAAATCCATATGATGGTAAGTACTAGAGGAAAAGAAACCACAATCAAGAATAGAAGGTGTAATGCAAGGAGACAAAGAACTAAGTAAGAAAAACTTACGGGCACCGGTAGCATCGGAATCATGGCAGCGTGATGATGATGTGCAAAACGACATACAATAAGACCCAATAACCGACAAGCCTAGGTATCCATAAACCTAGACTCCGATACCATTTTCTGTAACACCCCCAAGATATTCAATGTATATTACAGCGCCGTGAATCCCTATATGGAACCCACCAGGCTGAACAACCATCATACTCAACGACTCGTGGAAACAACGAAATAACACCTCGTCATAAAGACGCAAAACAAAATAATCCACCCGGTTCAACTGGTCAAACATAACACCATAATCCGACACAAACACAATAAACAACAAAACAATCTGGACAAACAAGAACTCTTAAGTACTCGAGTACTTCTATTAGTTTTACAAGCCCACAAAAGTAAAAGATAGAAGAAAATAAGACACCACTCGTGCACAATCATCATGCACAGCCGTCATCCACATGCTGGTCCAGCACCCGCTCGTCTCGATGAACCGGACCTGAAATTCATAAAATGAATTTCCCCAAAACGGGTCCCCAAAGGGGTTAGCAATTACGCTAGTACAAGTAACCAAATGAACAACTTACATCTTACACATATAGTCAAAGCATGCAATAATGAAAAACTTCGGTTGAAACACACATTTCCGGAAACGCCAATATCAAAACGTATTTGTGAAATACACCACAATTAACCGTGGATCCACCCCTACGTGGACCCCTACCAAGACCCCGTCGGATCTAACCCATAGTGGTTAAAAGCAAGCTCGCGGATCCACCCCTCTGTGGACCCCTATCGAGATCCCGTCGGGTCTAATCCATAGTGAGCATACACACACACAATTCTCATGCAAGTACTTGCCTCAGTTAATAGACGGTGACACGAACGGAAAGGAAGAATCGAACACGACCGCGAGGAACCAATGGAAACGAACCTAACGATTCAAAGAACACAATCATAAACACTTCTAAATGATTACGGAAAAGGAATACTCCCGAAAACTCACCAACGATTCATGTATAATCGAATAAAAATGACAACGAGGGTGGACCACAACCAAACCCTCTCGATTTCACAAAAACCACGAAAATATACCATGAATCCATAGGAAGACTAATGATATCAACAAGATTAATCATATTCATCAAGAATTAACCAACAAAATGGAACGAATCGGACGAAATCGCGAAAACCCCCAAATCTCCCCTAAAATAGGGTTTTAGAAGATTTACCTTGATTCAAGAGGTAGAAGATGATTAAATGATGATAACTTGGAGTTAGAGACTCAAACTCTTGGATGGATGATGATACACGATCCAACTTCAGCCTCTAAATCGTCCAAGTCGTCTAACCCTCGGAGAAGAAGAAGGAGGAATGAAAAATGACGCTGAAAAATGCGACTGTCCCCTTAAATGCCTCAGAGACGCACGACCAAGCGCTCGTGCGTCTGGTCGTGCGCCAGGCCACTGCCTAACTTCTGTCCTCACGCACGAGCATAGCGCACGAGCACTAGCTCGTGCTTCCTGCTCGTGCGTCCCTGGGAGTTACTTCCGAGCATTGATTGCGCACGAGCAGAGGGCACGACCAATTGTTCGGATGCTTGATCGTGTGCTAGGCCACTGCCCAGCTCCTGTCCTCACGCACGAGCACATCGCACGAGTACTAGCTCGTGCTTCCTGCTCGTGCGTCCCTGGAGTCCTCTGCCTAGGATACGACTACGCACGAGCGCCAAAACACAATCGACAACTCGTGTGGCCTGCTCGAGTGTAAGAACCAAAGGCTAACATCTAGCCCGACATGACTCAAAAAACATCCATAACGTAACCAACTCAAAAGGGAAAGACATCAAGAGTTCACGACGCTCTCTAAGGAACAATACGACAACATAATACAATACACCATCGAATCACCAAGAAAAAATTCACAACGTCCATAAGGACATAAGATGGACTTGTGGCAACCCCGAAACAGCGGTTCCGAAAAACGATTTACGAGAATATAAATAGCGACGAAAATGACATAAAACACCAAATCGAGTTAAACGAGTCCGAAACGAGCTCGGACAACAAGAAGTCCAATATTAAATATCCTCGAAATGTCAATACGGTTACGAACGAGTTGCTAAAAAAACGAAAAATACACCAAAATGAGGATACCGGAAAAAGAAAAAAATTACGGATATTACAGTATTCTGGACGATCAATTTATTGTTTTGGGGGGCGATTTCAATGGGCACATTGGTGAGAGGGTGGATGGTTACCATAGTGCGCATGGGAGTTTCAGCTTCAGAGTTAGGAATACAGGAGGATCCGCACTGTTGGAGTTTGCCACTGCGCATGAGTTGGTAATTGCAAACTCTGTTTTTCAGAAGAGAGTTGAGCACCTCATCACCTTCGGTAGTGGGGGGCACAACACGCAAATAGACGCGCAGTCGTGAGGCTAGGACATGCGTGGACTGCAAGGTGTTCCGGAACGAAGCTTGTGCTTCAACACCGACTGCTGGCTATGGATTTATCCATGGGAGGTCATGTTGTTAGCAGGGCTAGAGAAGCTAGACCTAGGATTCTCTGGAAGAATCTGAAGGTTGAGAAGGCGACATAATTTAGGGAATCTCTGACCCGTGAAGGAGGTTTTTTGCGGGGGGCGATGCTAACCTTATGCGGACCAGCATGGCCAATGCTATTAGGAGTGTGAGAGAGAAGGTGGTAGGAGTTTCTTCGGGCAGGTCTTGTGGACCTAGGGAGGCATGGTGGTGGAATGAGGAGGTCCAAAAGAAGGTTAAGGCTAAACAAGCGCTATTCAAGGAGCTTTTGTCGGTTAGTACTGGAGAGGAGAGAATCTTAAAGATTGTAGAGTACAAGGTGGCGAAAAGAGAGTCTAAGAAGGCAGTGGCTAAGGATAAAGGTGAGGCATTTGAGGAGATGTACAAGCGCCTAGACACCAAAGAAGGAGCGAATGCTATTTTTAAACTAGCAAAAGCTAAGGAAAGAGGGCGGCGCGACCTGGGCCCCGTTAAATTTATTAAGAATGATTTGGGCCAAGTGTTAGTGAACGATGTGGCTATTAAGTAGAGGTGGAATAGGTATTTTTTGAACTTTTCAATGAGCTAGGGGAAGCGACTCGGTGGTGCAAGGAGTTAGTCTATCTTCTGCTCGTTCGTTTAGTTCATGAGAGAGCATCAGCAAGGAGGAAGTAAAAGGTGACCTAATGAATATGGGTAGAGCTAAGGCTGTAGGCCCGGATCAGATCCCTATTGAGGTGTGGCTTTGTCTCGGGGAAGTTGGAGTTCAGTGGCTAGCAGAGCTGTTCAACATCCTCCTCAGAGGTTCTAAGATGCCGACGGAGTGGAGGCATAGTATTGTCGTGCCATTTTTCAAGAACAAAGGCGATGCTCAGAGTTGTAGTAACTATATGGGCATTAAACTCCTCAGTTATAGTATGAAACTTTGGGAAAGAGTGGTGGAATGCAGGGTAAGAAGAGAAGTTGAGATCTCAGAGAACCAATTTGGCTTCATGCCGGGTAGGTCCACAACTGAGGCCATTCATCTCGTCAGACGCCTTATGGAGAAGTTTAGAGAGCGGCGTAAGGATATCCATATGGTGTTCATTGATCTAGAGAAGGCTTATGATAGCATTCCGCGCGATATTATTTGGAGGATCCTAGAAGAGAGGAGGGTGTCGTTGCCGTTCATTAGAGCGATCCAAGACATGTATTCCCAAGCTAGGACTTACGTTAGAACCCCAGTTGATGAAACCCAGTATTTCCCGGTTGAGATAGGGCTACACCAGGGGTCGGCGCCTAGACCTCTTCTCTTCGCTCTAATTCTTGACGTCATTTCGCGGGGGATTTAGGATGGCGTCCCGTGGTGCATGCTTTTTGCTGACGACATTGTGTTAGTGGCGGAGTCGAGAAGGGAGATGAACTCGAAGTTGGAGCTATGGAGGTCTAAGTTAGAATCCCAGGTCTTGCGTGTGATTCGGTCTAAGACCGAGTATCTCTGGTGTAACTTTAGTGGTGAGACCAACGAGGAAGAAGTAGAGGTAATGATTGCGGATCAGATCGTACCCCGTACGGATAAGTTCAAGTATTTGGGTTCGATCATTCAGAAGAAAGGTGAATGTGAAGATGATGTTACTCATCGTATCAAGGCGGGGTGGCTAAGGTGGAGAGCAGCGACAGGGGTCCTGTGCGAAAAAAAAAGTCCCTCTAAAGTTGAAGGGTAGATTCTATAGAGCGGAAATCAGACCTGCAATGTTGCATGGCTCCGAATATTGGGCGATGAAGAAGTAGCTTGAGAGTAAGTTGGAAGCTGCTGAAATGAGGATGTTACGTTGGTCGTGTGGTCACACAATATTGGATAGAATCCCGAACGGGGTTTTCAGGAACGCACTAGAAGTGGCGCCAATTTCTGCGAAAGTTAGGGAAGGGAGATTGAGATGGTTTGGCCACATCCGCAGGAGGTAGACATCTGCTCCAGTGAGGAGGGTCGAGAGTTTATTGGATGTCACGGGAGGAGGAGAGGCAAACCGAGGAGGACGTGGGAGGAGCAAGTGAGATTAGATTTGAGGGCCTTAAACCTTTCCGAGACCATGAATGTGGATAGGTGCTCGTGGAGGCGCCAGATCAGAGTTGTGGATTCTTTGGTAGGGAGCGGTGTTGTAGTAGAGAGCCTCAGGGTTGAGTTGTCTTGGTTAGCTTTGGCCCAGAGTATTGCATGTTTTACTTTTACTCTTATTTCATATTTTATCATATTGGCCTTTTGCGTGTGGTGTATTTTTTACAGGGAGTTGTGCGCAGAGTCAACCCCTCTTCTGTTAGAGCCGCGTTAATAGAGAGTGTAGTTTCCAAAGTCCTCTTAGGTAAGTCTCATGTGAATATGGGCTCAGGTATGGTTTTGAGCTTTTTCGAATCTTATGCTTTTTTGTATATATCACTTATTTGTGCACTAAGCTGGGGGTCTTCACGGAAATAGCCTCCCTACCGTAAAAAGTCGGGGAATGGCCTGCGTACATCTTACCATTACTAGACCCTGCTCTGTGCGGGATATACTGGGTATGTTTGGTTTGGTTTGCTTTGGTTTGATTTCGTTAATATAAGATTATATTTAATGAAAATTTATTACACATACGTGGCAAACGAGTAACATATTTTTCTTCCTCAGTATCTTTATAAGTTTTATAAAATAAATGACTTGAAACTCAAACTGTACTATTTATTTTTATATATCTGATCATATTTTTATTCTTACTGATGTAGTTATTTCTAATCAATTATAAACATATTATTATTAATTAAAAAATTTGAAGTATATTCATACACGAGGCTTGATCCAACCCGTGCGATGCACGGTCTTTGGTTGCAGACGCTTGAATGAGCATTGGTTGCAGACGCTTGAATGAGCATATGACGGTAGTTAGATGCCTATTAGAGAATTTGTATTGTATTTATTTTAAAGGATTTAATTGTGATGTTATCATAACTTTTGTATTTAAATTAGTTTATTTACATTTAGAGTTACAATTAAAATGGTCTTTTCACATGTAGTCTTTTAATATGAATAAGAAAGACTCATCCGTAATGCTTTTTCCGTGTAGAATTCTTTTAGTCTATGTAATTAGTTATATGTAATGTATTGTATTTATTTTAAATGTTCATAGTGTAATGTTTTATCAACTCGTGCATTGCACCCATTGCATCTAAATATTCATAGTGTAATGGTCGGTACTAATTAGGTTTCCAATACATAAAATAGTTTATTCACATTAAAAGAGTACATGTAAAATGACTTTTTCTAAGACGTTACATTTAAAAGAGTCTCTTCACATGTAATCTTTAAATACTAACAACTTTTGTTTTAACATTCTAGAATTTTATGCAATCTTGAAACTACGATATGATTTCATTTTTAACACGATTGTTTGTATTCCTTGGAGTTTAATATGTAGATGTAAATTCGTGAGTTTATAAAAAAACGAAATTATTTTTGGTGTGCAATGCATTAGTTGTACAGTATTAATTTTTGTGCACAACCCCCCTTGCACATTAAATTAAGGGGGATAAGCTTTATATATAATAGATAGATGTTGGTATTAGCTGTATGTAAATCCTGAAATGTCGCCGTATGGAATTTTCATGTTTGAAACGAAGTCGTCTTTCCTGCTCCCACATTGCCTCAAGCTCGCAGCTTTTCGTCCAACGGATATAAAAAAGTGGGAAATTTTAAACCCAGAATATTGAAAAGGGAGAGAGAGAGAGAGAGAGAGAGAGAGAGAGGGAGGGAGAGAGAAGAAAAGTGAAACTTTTCTTTTATTACCGAAACAAAAGAAAAGTGAACCACTATTGTGAATTTCCTTTCAGATTCCACTCCACCGCTTTGATCCACGCTTTGCTGCTCAGTTCCGATTCTTGACTTCTGGTTTATTTAATTGCATTTTTAACATTTTTCTTTACCCCCTTGCACATTAAATTAAGGGGGATAAGCTTTATATATATGGCAACGGTTCGTCGGGGATGGTTTTGCACTATCCAAAGCTGAATTTAAAATTAAAAATCGAAGCTGTGAAAAACGATTTTCCAGTCTTGTTTTACTAAAATAGGATTTTTTTTTTTTGGTTTCATATATGAATCAAGTAACTGCAACCGTTGAGGATGGAAAAAAATTCTTACTCATTAATTTTCAAATTGTACTTCATACGTCCATAGTTAATTGTAACATTGAATTTCTTTTTTAACATTTTTTTATCCCCCTTGCACATTAAATTAAGGGGGATAAGTTTTATATATAACGAGGTATTATACAACCCGTGCGATGCACGGTCTTTTGTTGAATATCTACGTGTTTTGTACGTAATGTTGGGGCAGACGGTTGAATGAGTAGATGACAGAATTTAAATGCCTTTTAGAGCAGTTTATATGTTTTTTTCTTGTTATTGTCCTTTTATTTTAGTCTATGTAATTAGTTATATGAAATGAGGCTTTACTAACCCGTATGTTGCTCCGGGGTTGTTTTTGGTTTATTCAACCCGTGCGATGCACCGATTGTATCTAAGATTTCATAGCCAAAATTTAGCCATCTTGTAATTTATACTATAATTTAAAAGTTTATTTTAATCACCTTGTGTATTAAAAGGTGTATTTACATTGTGATGTTTTCATAACTTTTGTATTTAAATTAGTTTATTTACATTAAAAGTTACAATTAAAATAGTCTCTTCATATATTTACAATTAAAAGTTACAATTAAATCCCCCTTCCACATTAAATTAAGGGGGATAAGTATTATATAGTATAGATAGATTATTAGAATTTTGGTATATGTGTAAAATGTTTAGGGTGCGTTCTGTTTGTATTTCATTTTGTATTTTCATTTTGAAAAATATTTTGTACTTTTCTATTTTCATTTTTGTTTTCAAAATTGCTGAAAACGCGTTCTGTTAAATTTATTTTGCAAAATATTTTGTTTGTAATATTAATATTAAATTCATAAATCTTTATTTTAGACTTAGTTTCAAATTAGGATAATCCAAAAAAAAAAACTCAAAATACATTTTGAGCATTTTGAAGATTTTTTGTTGAAATACACACAAAACGCTCAAAATGAGGTTTTGGGCGTTTTGCGTTTTGTGTACAAATATTTTTTTTGTTTTCCAAAATGCATTTTCGAAAATGATAAAAAGAACACGTTTTTAGCTTTGCATTCTTTTGGCTCCTACTGAGTTGACTCATCATTGTGAGGTGGACTATATTAGTTGACCACTCTTATATTAGAAAAAAGAATGGTACTAATTAAATACATCAAAATTACATATACGTCCTATTTCAATATAATTATTTTTATAGGAAATTATTACTATATTAAAATATTTACTTTTTAATTTTTATTGGTTCTAAATTGTGAGGAAGCTCAACGGTCAGCTGAAATTAACATAAGCATCATGTGTTTAGGTTTAGGTTGAGATTACAGCAACCAAACGACAAAGGTAATACTAGTAATTAATTATGAGAAATGCTACGTATTCTTTCTAATCGTGACGCATCATCTTCTCCATCTACCATCTAATACCGCTAGCATTATCCAATTGGTCCGTTTTAATCATAATTTTATTAATTTTATTTTGTAATTTATAAATAAAAAAAATTTAATGTAGGTTTGAAAATAATATTACATGAAAATTTGGTAATACCAACTAAAATTAACTACAGAAAAAAGTCCGTCGATAGTTGTCGAAAAAAATTTCGTCCAATTTTAATAGATTAAAAATTGAAAATGTAGAAACAAATTTTCCAAAAGAGAAATTACAATTACCTAAAGGAATAATACCCATTGTGTGCCTAAGTCTGTTAGTTTATGGGCTTTTTTAGTTAGGGTTTGGCCAAGGCTTGTTTGTATGTATTTCTCCCTATTTAAAGAGATGTCATCAATGGAATAATAAAACAACTTTTACCCTACTTTATTGTTTAAGTTATTTTTCCTTCAACACGTTATCAACACGTAGTTCCCAACTGAGCAAAGAAAAAATCTATCCTGATTTTCTGCAAAATTTTCTGCAAAATTCCGAAAAAAAAGGAAAAATCGGATTTTCCATGAAACCCTAGCCGCCACCTGCATCTCCTTCCCCGACCGGTCATCTTCTTCACTGACCGACACCGAAACCTAATCCCCCGCAACCGTCTGCTGCATAGGAACCTGCGGCCGAAACCCCAACTGAAACATCCATCTCTACTCATCCTCCTACGCCTCCGTCAAACCTGGTGTTCAAAGGCTGTGCCGGCCAAAACTTGCAGTACCACGGGATCTACGAACAAATACCCAAAGCTCTTTTCGCCACCTTATTATAGACAAGATGATATGTATTTGATCTGCGGAACAGTCAGACTCTTATTCATGTATTTTTATTTTATAATTATTATACTTCCAAAAAGAAGAGAAGGATGAGGCTCGCCGTCTGTTCCGAGCAGCAGAGGGAGCCTTGGACCGACCATCTGCCTTTTTTTTGGGATAGAAGAAACAGATCATCATATGTACAGATCTAAAGCGGGCGTTGATCGATCGCAGCGGAAGCCCACCGAATTCTGGTGCCATTTCCCTATTCAACCATAAACTCCGACGAGGAGATCGCTTACCCCTCTATATTTTTCGGCGAAACAGTTTCCTGGTTCGAGATCTGGGGTAACAACTTAAATTTCATTTTGGAGAGGAATTGAGGATGTTTACTGACGATTCAAGCGGACAATTGGAACCAAAAATAAATTGACGATATATGATAGGAGAGAATCGTATCTTTCCTGTAAGGTACACAAATCTGAACCCTACTATCTGCAACGTGCAATTTTACATGCTTTAGTTACTTTAATTGGATATTTATATTTCATAAATTTGTTTATGCTTAATTAAACCAATTAAAGCATGATACATTAATAACTTTAATTAAATCAAAGCAAATTGCTTAAACCAACTTGAATTAAAGTAAATTCACGTTGAATTATAATTATATTGCGGCATAAGAAACATACTTGACTGCATAATATGTGTATAGATACATTTCTCATATTATATGTCTATATCTATAAGATACATATATATTTGCATGCATATATAGATATTACATGCAATTAGGCTTCATATTAGTAGATTTTAGAGGACTTATTTCTAATGCCTATATTAAATAGAACCATGATAAAGTAATATCATTGGTAATCCTCAATAGTATCGAAAGTAATTTTGACCATATCTCGGTTCCAAAAAATAACAACGCTCCCATTATTGAAAATTTTATCATGGAAAGTACTCATGGTAAACTATGAAAAATCATTTTCCCTTTTCTTGTATTAAGATAGCTTATCCAACTCGCCTCAAATTTGATATCTTGGACTCAAAAGAGCTTGAGTACCATAGATGAGTCTCCTACGTCGAGACCACATTTATCACTAAAGAATATAGTGGTACGCTCCTTAACACCACATACCAAGTACCGTTTAATAAGATAAAAGCGAGTGCACTTATATTCCTTAGGTGACACATCGAACCCAGCTTGAGATGGAAATATCTATAGTTGAAAATCCCGCAAAGAACTGTGGAATGCCCGTAAGGGCTATTTTTGGAACATTCACGACACTTTGCTCCCAAAGTTGACCATGCAGTGGAATGAAATCCGCTTGCTCGACTATAAACGGATCAATGATTTCAACAAAGGTATGCTCCGTATCAAGGCACGCCTAAATTTCCGTGGGAAGGACATCACAGAAGATGACATGATCCAGCAAACTTTTTTCACCTTACCTACTTCCGCTCTTATACTAACGAACCAGTATAGGTTGGAGTATGATAATAAATGCATCACTACCTTCAGTAAGCTAACCAACCTACTGCAAGTGGCTGAGAGGCATAACGAAACGTTAGTAAGCAATAACGCCAGGTTGGTTGGGACAAAGAAAATTCCCGAGGCCAATTATGGCAAAGTGAAGGATGAAAACTACCCGAATGAATAGGGAACTAGACATGATAGGCTTCGTGGTCAAGGACGTGGTGTAATATCCGCAAATTTTCGATTTTCGGTAAAAAAAATTTTCGGCCGAAGTCCGTTTTGACGACTCGCTTTTGACCTTTTCGTCATTCGGAGAATATTTAATTCTGCACTTTTTGTCATCCGAATTCGTTTCGGTGCTGCTTTGTTGAGTTCCGTGCTTTTTAGCGACTTTTTCGCACTTGAGTTCGTTCTTGCGAATCTCGTTCGAAACTGTCGTTTGGGGTTTTTCGTAAGTTCATTTAACGTTGTTATACGTGTTGTGAGCTTCGGTTTGATTATTCGTTGTCGTATGGTGATTTTCGGGTATTTGGGCCATTTTCGTAATTTCCCAAAGTTTGGGGTAATTACCTTCCGTTGTCGAATTTCGAGCCTTCGGGTGGTCGGAATCGTGTGTCCTACTAGATCTTAGATTCGTCTTTGTGAGTACTTCGTAACCGTATCTTCGGTTCGTATTCAGGTTCGGGTTTCGGTGTCGTTTTGTTGAATTCAGGATTACTAAACGACTTTTCTAAGTATGAGTTCTACTTTGTTAGATCACCATTAATTTTTGGTAACTCAAAAAATTCTGAATCTTTGCAATATTATATAGCATCGAGTTAGCTTTCCAATGGTTCGAACGGTAAGTCAATCGGAGTCCGGACGAGAGAGTTATGGTCGTTTTAGCTCACCCGCTCGTTATTGGCCGATCACTGCCGGCCGAACTCGGCCGTGTCGTCCGACACGGCCCGTGCCGTACTCGTCCGGATAAGCCGGAAGTCTCTGCCTCAGGACCCGACCGTGTCGTCTGGCACGGCCGAGCCGAACTCTTCCGGATTGTAATATCCGTATTTTTCTTTTCCTTGTATTTTCGTTTTTGGTGTATTTCTTGATCGTAGTGACCCTCGTGTATCTTTCAGTGTGTCCTTCCTGTCAACTGTTAAACTGTATTCTTGTTATTGTTGTGCGAAACCGCCGTTTCGGGGTTTCCGTGGATCCATTTTGTGTTATTAGTCCCCAAATATTGATTCCTATCGTTTTATTCTCTTTCCGGATCATTTTTATCATTTTGGGACCCAAAAGGGGGTGTGGGCCGCGGCACAAGGTGTGTGCGCCGCGGCACACAAATTCCTTCAGTTGTGGTCGAACAAATCAGACTGTGCCGCGGCACACCCATCCGTGCAAGCTGCACAAAGGCCGCGGCACACTGTCCGGTGCCGCGGCACACTCGCCTCTGCCTTCTCGCGACCAAAACCCAATCAGACTGTGCCGCGGCACACGCAGCCGTGCCGCGCGGCACAACGCGAAACCTCGGGAGTAAATTTTCGGCTGTGCCGCTGCACACGGCGGCCAATCAGGTAAATTCGTCTTTATTAGACGAAATCGCCGATTTCTTCTCCATTTTCACCGCGAGAGAGAGAGAGCTAGGGGGAGAACTCTCAAGCATTCTTCATTCGGAGTCGATTTTTCATCATCTTCCTTCTATTGTAAGGCTCGGGCAATCAATCTAACGTGTGTTCTACGGATCTTGGTACTTGAATCTCCTAAGGTAATATTCTAAAACCCTATTTTCGATTAATTTGGGGTTTTGGGTTTTTCTTCCGATTCGCTCCGCTTTTGTTGGTGGATTCATGATGTATACGATTGATATTGTTAGTATCTTTAGTTTTCCTACGGATTCATGGATATTTTGTGGATTTTTACGGAATCGAAAGGGTTTGGTTGTGGTCCGCCCTCGTTGTTATTTTGGTATGAATATACATGAATCGTAGGCGGGTTTCCGGGTGTATTCCATTTCCGTAATCGTCTAGAGTTGGTTGTGATTGTGTTGTTCGAATCGTTAGGTTCATCCGTCGGTTCCTCACGGTCGTGCTTGATTCTTCCGTTCCGTTCGCGGCCAACGCTCATTAATCGAGGCAAGTATCCTTATGAACTTACAATCTTGGCATAGTAGTTTTGTATGAGAAATTGTGTGTGTGTGTGTATGCTCACTACGGGTTAGACTCGACGGGGTCTCGGTAGGGGTCCACGGAGGTGTGGATCGACGAGCTTTGCTTTTAACCACTACGAGTTAGATCCGACGGGGTCTCGGTAGGGGTCCACGAAGGTGTGGATCGACGGTTAATTGTGGTGCATTTTACAAATGTGATTTGATATTGGCATTTCCGGAAATGAGTGCTTTCGAACGGTTTTCTTTATTGCATGCATTACTATATGTGTAAGATGTAAGTTGTTCATCTGGTTACTTGTACTAGCGTAATTGCTAACCCCTCTGGGACCCGTTTCGGGAAATTCGCTTTATGAATTTCAGTCGTTCATCGAGACGAGCGGCGCTGACCAAGATACGGATGGTGGCCGTGCGTGATGATTGTGCACGAGTGACGCTTTAGTGTCTTTTACCTTTTCGCCTTTTGTGGTTTTGAACTAATAGTTGTACTCGAGTACTTAAGGGGTTCTTGTTCGCTCGGATTGTATTGTTGCTTATTATGTTGTGTTGGATGATGATGTTATATCAACCGGTTGAACCGGTGGATTATTCTGCTTTGCGCCTTTATGACATGGTATTGTTCTCGCTGCTTATGTGAGTCGATGAGTATGATGTCGTTTCACTGGTGGGTCCCATATAGGATTCACTACCGTAATATACCTCGAATATCTTGAGGGTGTTACGTAAAATGGTATCGAGCTCTAGGTTTATGGATACCTAGGCTTGTTGGTTTATCGGGTCTTGTGGTGTTTGGTTTTGCACATCATCGTCACGCCATGATTCCAGACTACCAAAGGTCCGTAAGTTTTCTTTCCTCTGCTTCATTAATTCCTTGTATCGTACCTTTGATTCTCGACTTGTGACTATTCTTTTCGTACTTACCCTCGTGTGGCTTTTGCTACTTATTTAACTCCAGATGGATGCCGAAGAGGTCGTGGTCGCGGCCGTGGTCGAGACGCGGCCGGACGTGGGGCGCGGTGGGGCGGCCACGTCACAGTCTTCGGGAGCCGGCAGTACCGGCGACCGACATAGCCATTCTTCTTCTTAGGAGCGTGCCGATCTTGGTATTGCGGCCGTTATGCAACAAATGGTGAACCAAATGGCGGCAATAGCTCAGGCGGTTCAGAACCCGGATCAGGCCCATGCTAATCGGGCGAGCGACAATTGGCTCCAAGATGTCATCAAGATGCATCCTCCTCGCTGGGAGCTTCAGACCCGATTGGCTGTGAAGGGTGTATCAAGGAGATATCTAAGGTCTTCGTTGCCACTAACTGTCACGAGGAACGTAAAGTCCCTATTGCCAAATACTTTCTCACAGGGGATGCTATGCATCGGTGGGAGGCCGTTGGGCCCAAAGATCATGCCGTCGTGGGCTGAGTTTCAAGAATTGATGGAGATCGAATATTGCCCGTGGCCGGTCGATGTGCTCGGGTACATGCTTTTTATGATGCTCAACCGCGGGATATCCCCGTAGCTCAAGCTATTGCTGATTTTAACAAGGAGTTGGGTTATGTGAAAACCCAAGTTGTCGAGGAGAGTGACAAAATTTTCCATTTCTCCAGACGGATGAAGTTGCCGATTCGGGACTATATGTCGGGGCTCGTATGCACTACATTGAAAGATTACCAGAGCAGGGTCCTTGCTTATGATATGTCTGTGACGGCGAGTGAGGCGGCCTGCGAGAGTAAGAAGCAGAAGTCCGCTGGGAACTTTTCGGGCCACAAGAGTGGGGGTCAGCAGAGATCCCAATCTGCTAACTTCCCCGCCGGCGGTGGTCCAACCTGCTCACTGGGGTCCTTGTGGAACTACCAAAGGCTCCTTTTCGTGATGTGAAGTGTTTCAATTGTGGTCGACAGCCACATCCGTACTTGTTTAAGCCCTTTGTCGACGTGTAATCAGCAGGGCCACCGGCCACAAGGCCGTCAGTGCGGAGAGGGAGAAAATTCTTGGTGCCCGGGCTTCCATTCCAGCGCCTAGGGAACCAAGTGTGAATCAGGGATCGTTTGCTCCTCAATCCCCGCCGAGTGCTGGTCGGGGAAGAGGTCGGGGTCAGCCCTCTAAGGGGGGAGCTTCCAGTGTCGGCTCAGCCCACCCGCGTGTCTATGAGATGCGGAAAGCCGATGATCCAAATGGCTACCGTGGCGACAGTACCGTTTATATTCTTTCTCATCCCGTCGGTGTGCTTTTCGATTAGGTGCTACGATTCTGCTCATATCTTCGATTGTGTACGCCGCTTGAGTCTCGACTGCTTGATGCCTTGTGAACCCTTCATCGTTAAGATTCCTAGCGGTGATAGGATCGTTGGTGATCAGGAGGTTCGAGACTGTTCTTTACTTATTTGTGAGAGGACTTGGCCCTCTAATCTTATTGTTGTGAATATTGAGGGTGAGGATTTGATTCTCGGGGATGATTGGCTCGAGCGGCATGGTGCAATCATGAACTACCGCACGAGGATCATCACCATGTTAGCCGAGGATGGCATCGAGCACTCTTTCACGGCGAAAGAGGGGGAACCGTAATTGCTATTAACGCCTTGAAGGCGATGAGACTCTGCGAAAGGGGTGTATCGGCTATTGGTGCTACGCCTTGAAGACGGAGAGTGGTGGAGTCGAGCTTTCGCCGATTCCAATCGTTAATGAGTTTCGATGTTTTTCCTAACGAGTTACGGGATTGCCACCGATCGTGAGGTCGAGTTCGCTATAGAGTTAGAGCCGGTGCGGCTCTATTTCAAGGCGCCTATCGCATGGCACCTTCAGAGATGTCCGAGTTGAAGAAGCAAATGAGTGAGCTTCTTGAGTCGGGTATGTTCGACCGAGTGCCTCGCCTGGGGCGCACCGGTCTGCTTGTGTGGAAGAAGGATGGCTCACTACGCTTTATGTATCGACTATCGCGAACTAAACAAGGTGACCATCAAGAACAAGTATCCTTTGCCGAGAATTGACGACTTATTCGACTTGCCAGGTGGAGCCGCAGATTCTCGAAGATTGATTTGAAATCGGATACTATCGGGCCTGGTGAGAGAGTCCGATGTGCCAAGACAATTTTTCTGGACGAGGTACGGACATTATGAGTTCGTAGTCATGCCTTTCGGGTTAACTAATGCGCCGGCGGTGTTCATGCGCTTAATGAACAAAGTTTTTATCGAGTATTTGGATAAGTGTGTCGTCTTCATCGATTTATATTCTTATCTATTCGAGGAACGAGGAAGAGCATGCCCATCATTTGCGGATAGTGTTAGACATTTTGAGGGCCGAGCAACTCTATGCGAAGTTCTCGAAATGTGAGTTCGGGTCAAGGAAGTGATGTTTTGGGCCACGTGATTTCACTGAGGGGGTTCGTGTAGATCCGCAGAAGATCGAGGCGGTGTTGGATTGGGCACCGCCTTAAATGTGAAGGAGGTCCGTAGTTTCTTGGGTTTGGTGGCTACTACCGTAGGTTCGCCGAGGGTTTCTCAAATCGGATCGACCACTTACACGCTTGCTCCGTAAATCCGAGAAGTTCGTCTGGAATGACGAGAGGCAATGAGTTTTGAGGAACTGAAGAAGCGTTTGACTTCAGCCCCGGTTTTGGCGTTGCCATGTGGCAATGAGGGTTTTGCCGTTTATAGCGATGCTTCGGGTCAGGGTCTTGGGTGCGTATTGATGCAGCACGGCAAGACCATTGCCTATGCGTCGAGACAATTGAGGCCGTATGAGTTGAACTACCCTACTCATGATTTAGAGTTAGCGGCAGTCGTGTTTGCGCTCAAGATTTGGCGTCACTATCTTTTCGTCTCTGCATGTCAGATTTTTACCGATCATAAAAGTCTGAAATACATATTTACTCAGCGGGAGTTGAATATGAGGCAGAGGAGGTGGTTAGAGTTGATTAAGGATTATGACCTCGAAATCCTTTATCATCCGGGCAAGGCGAACGTCGTGGCCGACGCCTTGAGTCGGAAACCGATTGCATTGCGATTGCTTGAGATCCTTACATCTCAGTCCGAGCTTCGGCAAGCTTTAATCGAGTTAGATGTTGAGGTTCTTGTCGGAACCGCTTCGGACAATTTCGTGCTTTGGAAATTTCGTCGTCTTTGATCGATGAGATTAAGCTGAAGCAATCAGAAGATCCGATGATTACTCAAATCCGAGAGAATGTTCTTAAGGGAAAGTCTCCTGGGTTTGTGATTCACGAGGATGGTATTTTGAGATTTCAGAGTCGGCTTTGTGTGCCGAACGACTCAGAGTTGAGACAGAGTATTTTACGGGAGGCCCATGTTACACCTTATTCCGTTCATCCTGGTTCGAGTAAGATGTACAAGGACCTGAGAAGGAACTTCTGGTGGAATGATATGAAGGATGAGGTCGCACAGTTTGTAGCGAGATGTTTGACTTGTCAGCAGGTCAAGATCGAGCATCAGCGACCGGCTGGGTTATTGCAGTCACTTCCCGTTCCGGAATGGAAATGGGAAGATATATCGATGGATTTCGTTACGAGTTTGCCGAGATCGAGGTCGGGCATGAATATGGTATGGGTGATTGTTGATTGCCTGACCAAGTCGGCACATTTTCTGGGCATCAAGGACACTTGGGGCCCGGAGAAGTTAGCTCGTGTGTTTATTGCGCAGATTGTGAGACTTCACGGTACTCCGAAGTCTATTGTTTCGGATCGTGACGGCCGTTTTGTATCGCACTTGGCAGGCGGTGCATAAGGCGTTGGGTACCGGTTGCGCTTTGAGTACCTCTTTTCATCCCCAAATGATGGACAATGGAACGCACTATCCAGACGTTCGAAGACTTGTTGCGTGCCTGTGCTCTCGATTGGAGTAGTGACTGGGAGGAACATTTGCCGCTGATCGAATTCACGTACAACAACAGTTGGCACGCGTCGATTCGGATGGCACCGTATGAGGCACTTTATGGGCGGCGATGTCGATCACCTATTTGTTGGAACGAGGCGTCCGATTTGGTCGGGACTGAGCCTGATGTCGTTCTAGAGACGAGACGGAAGATAGAATTAATTCGGGAACGGATGTTGACTGCCCAGAGTCGACAGAAGTCGTAAGCCGACGTCCGTCGTCGACCTTTGGAATTCGAGGTGGGAGACCACGTTTTGCTAAAGGTGTCGCCGACGAAGGGAGTTTTTCGTTTTGGGAAGAAAGGAAAGTTGAGTCCAAGATTTATCGGCCCCTTTGAGATCCTCGAGCGAGTAGGTGGGTTGGCATACCGTTTGGCGTTACCTCTGGCCTTGAGTCATGTTCATAGCGTTTTCCATGTTTCCCAGTTGAGGAAATATGTTCCGGATCCTAGTCACGTCATCGATTATGGCGAGATTGATATTGCTGAAGATATTACTTTTGAGGAGCGTCCTTTGAAGATTTTGGAGCATCGTGAGAAAAGATTGAGGCATAAGACCATACCTTTGGTCAAGGTGCAGTGGTCGAGACACGGTGTCGAGGAGGCAACTTGGGAAACCGAGGATAGCATGCGTGCTAGGTATCCCGAGTTGTTTGTTTCTTAAGTTTCGGGACGAAACTTATTTTTAGAGGGGTAGAATGTAATATCCGTATTTTTCTTTTCCTTGTATTTTTGTTTTTGGTGTATTTCTCGATCGTAGTGACCCTTGTGTATCTTTCAGTGTGTCCTTCCTGTCAACTGTTAAACTTTATTCTTGTTATTGTTGTGCGAAACCGCCGTTTCGGGGTTGCCGTGGATCCATTTCGTGTTATTAGTCCCCAAATATTGATTCCTATCGTTTTATTCTCTTTCCGGATCATTTTTATCATTTTGGGACCCAAAAGGGGGTGTGGGCCGCGGCACAAGGTGTGTGCGCCAAGGCACACAAATTCCTTCGCTTGTGGTCGAACAAATCAGACTGTGCCGCAAAGACACCCATCCGGCAGCCGCGCACAAGGTTGCCAGTGCCGCGGCACACTGTCCGGTGCCGCGGCACACTCGTGTGTCTTCGCGACCAAAACCCAACTTTACCGTGTGCCGCGGCACACGCAGCCGTGCCGCTGCACAACGCGAAACCTCGGGAGTAAATTTTCGCCTGTGGCCGCGGCACACGAAGCGTCAATCAGGTAAATTCGTCTTTATTAGACGAAATCGGCCGATTTCTTCTCCATTTTCACTGCGAGAGAGAGAGAGAGCTAGGGGGGGGGGGGGGAGAACTCTCAAGCATTCTTCATTCGGGAGTCGATTTTTCATCATCTTCCTTCGGTTTTAAGGCTCGGGCAATCAATCTAACGTGTGTTCTACGGATCTTGGTACTTGAATCTCCTAAGGTAATATTCTAAAACCCTATTTTCGAT
Source organism: Orobanche coerulescens (assembly GCA_033398695.1). Lineage (NCBI taxonomy): Eukaryota > Viridiplantae > Streptophyta > Magnoliopsida > Lamiales > Orobanchaceae > Orobanche > Orobanche coerulescens. The sequence goes on from CM065817.1 coordinate 130,185,450, forward strand.
TAATTTGGGGGTTTTGGGTTTTTCTTCCGATTCGTTCCGTTTTGTTGGTGGATTCATGATGTATACGATTGATATTGTTAGTATCTTTAGTTTTCCTACGGATTCATGGATATTTTGTGGATTTTTACGGAATCGAAAGGGTTTGGTTGTGGTCCGCCCTCGTTGTTATTTTGGTATGAATATACATGAATCGTAGGCGGGTTTCCGGGTGTATTCCATTTCCGTAATCGTCTAGAGTTGGTTGTGATTGTGTTGTTCGAATCGTTAGGTTCATCTGTCGGTTCCTCACGGTCGTGCTTGATTCTTCTGTTCCGTTCGCGTCACCGTCTATTAATCGAGGCAAGTATCCTTATGAACTTACAATCTTGGCATAGTAGTTTTGTATGAGAAATTGTGTGTGTGTGTATGCTCACTACGGGTTAGACTCGACGGGGTCTCGGTAGGGGTCCACGGAGGTGTGGATCGACGAGCTTTGCTTTTAACCACTACGGGTTAGATCCGACGGGTCTCGTAGGGGTCCACGGAGGTGTGGATCGACGGTTAATTGTGGTGCATTTTACAAATGTGATTTGATATTGGCATTTCGGAAATGAGTGCTTTAACGGTTTTCTTTATTGCATGCATTACTATATGTGTAAGATGTAAGTTGTTCATCCGTTACTTGTACTAGCGTAATTGCTAACCCCTCCGGGACCCGTTTCGGGAAATTCGCTTTATGAATTTCAGTCGGGTTCATCGAGACGAGCGGGCGCTGGACCAAGATACACGGATGATGGCCGTGCGTGATGATTGTGCACGAGTGACGTTTTAGTGTCTTTTACCTTTTCGCCTTTTGTGGTTTCAACTAATAGTTGTACTCGAGTACTTAAGGGGTTCTTGTTCGTTCGGATTGTATTGTTGCTTATTATGTTGTGTTGGATGATGATGTTATATTGACCGGTTGAACCGGGTGGATTATTCTGCTTTTGCGTCTTTATGACATGGTATTGTTCACTGCTTATGTGAGTCGATGAGTATGACGTTGTTCAGCTGGTGGGTCCCATATAGGATTCACTAGCTGTAATATACCTCGAATATCTTGAGGGTGTTACATGATATGTTTAAGCGATCGCCCAGAGGCCCGACCGTGTTCCAGACACGGCCGAGTCAATGCCGAGCGCCGCCGACAGTCACTATCGGTAGGCCCTCAGCCGGCGCGACCGTGTCTAGCAGACACGGTCGAGTCCTCGCCAACAGCGCCACGACCGTGTCAGGCGGACACGGTCGAGTCTGTCAGCCTATTTAAGGCCCTGCAGACGTTTTTCTTGCCATTTTTCACCCTCTTCTTCTCCTCTTCCGCAGCTGGGCGTGTTCTAAACTTGAAGCCATGTTGTTTAACAACATATCCATGGAGTTCTTGAGGTTATATCATCAATAATCCGTCCGATATCATCCCTTGATCCAAATAATCAAGGTTAGATCTTTAGAACCCTACTTTTGGTAAAATTGGGGGTTTTCGTGTTTTGTCCGATTCGTTTCGCTTTTGTTGATTAATTCATGATGAATATGATTAATCTTGTTGGTATTCTTAGTTTCCTACGGATTCATGGTATATTTCGTGATTTTTACGGAATCGAGAGGGTTTGGTTGTGGTCCGCCTCGTTGTTGTTTATATACGAATATACATGAATCGTAGGCGGGTTTTCGTGTATTCCAATTCCGTATTCATTTAGAAATGGTTGTGATTGTATTCTTCGAATCGTTAGGTTCGGTTTCATTGGTTCCTAGCGTTCGTGGTGACTTTCCTTTCCGTTCGTTGCGTCAATAATTCAAGGCAAGTATTTTTGAAAACCTTTATGCTTAACGTGAAATGGTAATGTATATTGTGTGTAATTTGCTCACCTTGTGTTGGCCCGACGGGGTCAAGGAGGGAAATCTATGCTGCCGCCCTGGATTTCACGAGTTTCGTACCGCTAGCCAACTCGTTAGGGTCCTTGTGAGGCCTCGAGTGAGAATGTATGCCGCCGCCTGTTCTCACGGCATAGCGTGTGCGTGATTTTATTTTTCTCGTAATTATAGCCAACTCGGTAGGGTCCCTATGAGGCCTCGAGTGAGAATGTATGCTGCCGCCCTGTTCTCAAGGCAAATTGTTTGACTGTTTATTTCCGGAAAAGACATGTCTTGTTTTGGTTTTCGAAATGATATTGGTGCATGTACTATGAAATGTGTAAGCGATTGGTTTGCCTTGAATACTTGTACTAGCGTAATTGCTAACCCCTCTGGGACCCGTTGTCGGGGAAATTCTTGTTATGGATTTCGTGTTATGTTCACTGCACGAGCTGGCTACTGGATGGTACGAGGATGTCGGCCAAGGTTGTTGACATGTGCAATCGAGTCTTGTTATTTCTTACTGTCTCTTTTGATGTGGATGTTTTCCAAATTGTAAACTTATAGATTGTACTCGCGAGTACTTAGGCTTTTCCTTTCGATTGTGATTGGTCTTCGTTGGAGTTCCGTATTTGTCGGTTGATGTTATTTATGCGGTTGTACCGGACGTGTTGTTTTATGTTCTTATTGTTAACAATTGTTTCCTTGCTAACCGAGGCGGTTAGTCGAGTGGTGTTTTCTTGTGTTAGCCTTGGTGGGTCCCATGTAGGGGTCCACGGCTGTAATTCTCCTCGAATATCTTGGGGTGTTACGAAATGGTATCGAGCTCTAGGTTTATGGATACCTAGGCTTGTTGGTTATTCGGATCTAGTTGTGTTTTGTTTTGCACATTGTCACACCGCCGCCGACATCTCGGTACATCCAGCGCTTGTAAGTTTTCCTTACTCGATCCTCTTGTTTTCTCGTATTGTATTTCCACTTCTTGAACGTGATTGTCTCTCTCGTACTTATCGCCGAGTTGTTTTTCGATCCATCCGGTTCGTGCACTTTTGATTCTAGTATTGCGCAGTTCTTTATCTCTCCGGAGTATGTGCGTCGCTCGGGCTTGACCGCTTGTCGTTTTGCGAGCCTTCCATCGCTAAACTTCCTAGCATTGGTGGGATCGTTGGTGATCGAAAGATCCGAGTTTTGCTCCGTGGTATATTGTGAGAGGGCTTGACTCTCTAGTCTTTTCTTTGTGTGATGGAATCGTGTTTGGTAATTGCGATATACTAAATGTATGTTGAGCCGAGCATCGATGGTTTGGACACCGAGGGGTGCAGTATGATGTGAATGTTTTGAACATTGATATGTTCCGGGAAAGGTGTCGATGACAGAGTTTGTTGAAAAACTCACATAGCTGGTTTCGACATTTGTCCAAATCGGTGATCTTTGGTTACGCTGTTAAACTTGAAGAGATAGTTTGACATATGCTTGGAATTAGTATTTCCGAGTTGCGCTTTTTGAACTTGTGATTTTTGAATGTCGTATATGAGTGTGTCCGGGAATTGTTGGTACTTGGCTAATTATTATTATTTACAACCAATGTGTTTCTATTAATAATAATACATGCGGCGTGCATGCTTGAAAATTTCTTAGACTTGATCGTATTGTGGGTTTTTGAAAAGTGACATGAATTTGGGCGAGCCTGCCTTGTATTTTCAAATAAAACCTTGTGTCGGTATTTAAAGGTCGTGTATAAAAGTGTTTAGGACATTTTATAAAATGCTACCACTGTTAAGCCCTTGTCGTGTTTAAAAGGGTCTTGAAAACGATTTTTAACTTATCGGTTTTATTTTCGAATAACTAGAGTATACGATTTTAAAATCAGATTAGCCTGGGAAAACCTAGGCTGTCGAGCCAAGTTGTGTTGGTTGAGTTTTGTCTCGTCGGGTTTTGTGTGACTTAGTCGCATCGCGACGCGTCGTTTGAGATCATTGGTCGTGATTAGTATCAAAGGGCGGTCGTCACTTACGTGCGACCTATGGATGTAAAACTCCCTTCCTTGTGTTGTGCCTCGTGTGACACGAGTTATTTGTATGATTAGTCGATTGAATGATGGAATCCTTCTATGGATTTTGATTTCACGATATGTGTTTATTAGACTCTCGTATTTGGTTTATACGAGGAGTGTCGTCACTCGATGTATTTTCGCACCGTATTTTATACGCTGAGTGATTTATTTCAAACGGCTTTATTTATTTTGCAACTGAGTTTTATTTCGTAAAACCGATTCCTTGAATCAAGTTTTGGCATTTTGGCCTTGAATATTTCATGATGGTTTGACAAATGAGTTTTTGAGTTTTGGAAAATATCACCGTCATTGGTCTTTTTAGCATTTTCGAAATGAGATGGGAAATCATGCTTAGCCTGGTAAATCCTTGTGAGAAGGGTTTACGGCATGTAATTTTTATGATATGTTCTGTTGTTGTCTCTGTGAATTGTTAGCGCACGGTACGCTTTACGGCTTACGCGCGCGAGAGTACGTTGGTAGCACGCTAAAGGGAGAATAGCGCACGCTACCTGGTAGTTCAGAGCGATCCAGAACCACCGACTGGGTCTGAAGTTCTCGTTAGCGCACGCTAACACTTGGGATTAGCGCACGCTAACAGTGTATTTTTGGTCAGGAGTTTCGTTTGGTGCCGTGATAGCGCACGCTAACCTTAATGATTAGCGCACGCTAATTGTGTCCAGTATAAATACCGGACACCAGTCTAGAAGTTGCATTTTTCTTCATTTTTCTTCTTCCTCCATGAGATTGAGACGTAGCGACTAGGTTCGCATTGGGGCTGATTTTTTTTCTTCCATCCAAAGGTGTTTTGGAGTATCCTAGATGATTTTTAACATCATCTAATCCATTGTTCTTCGCGAATCTGCAATTTTTCTTGAATCCCTAGAGTTGACTTTTTGGAGTTTTGTTCTTGATGTCGTTTTCCATCCGGTTTTGATAAACCGATCGTTGTTCTAACGATGTTGTTAAGCATATCCTAGGGATTGTATATCACTGTCTTGATTGTGAACGATTTAATGAGTGTGCTATGATGTGTTTAAGTGAATATTGTCAAGTGTGAATTCTGGGCATTTTGGCCTATTGTACTTCTGAAAAACCTTGAGTATCTTAGAAAATAAATTTCGAGACGTACTTTTAAAATGAATTATTTTCTCGTAGTACATACAAGGTGCCACAACACGTTTCAAAATTCTTCTACCTCGAGGACCAAAATGCTTTGAGATATTTTCAATGTTTTAGAAACACTTTTATTTAGACCAGAGGGTCGAATATTCTGAAAGTTTTCACTAAGAGAAAGTGTCCTCATTTTTATCAAATGCGAAATGGTTCTCCAAAGTCTCGATAACGATGTTTCACGTTTGTACTTTTTGAGAGGTGATACTCAAGATCAACCGGTGTTCTTCTAAATTATTTTCAAAATGAGGTTTTCGTTTTTAAAACCTATCCATTCCCGTTTGAGGGATGGGTATATATGTATGATGTTCGCGTTGTCGTTATGATGTTTGCTCCCGAGTATGATCAGATTGGTGGCATGAACGTCGAGGCGTTGCCACGCATTTGTTGTGAGAGGTGGGATGTTAGTGTCGATTGTTGCCGCCTCGTAGTGATTTCTACGTTGTCGCGCATGTGCGAGCTGTTAGAGCTTGGTTTGGTATGACCGTGTGCATCGGTGATCGTTCCGTTATGTGTCGGTTGTTTAATGTCTTGTTACCTTGCTCCTGTTTTTGTGAATTTCGTGGATGAGGTCGGGGATACTACCCATACTATTTTGACTTCTGTATTTTCTCTTTCTCCAGTCTATCGATTCGCTCGTGTTCGTTGATACTGTCTGAACTTGTTTTGTATTTCGGGTTCATCATTCGAGCAGTGTGATCTTGTTTTGGGTCGATCGGTTATCATTGCTGACTTTTCCGAGTTCGGTTCGATTCTTGTGAACCTTGTTCGGAAGTAACATCTTTTGGTTCTACTAGTTCTTTTATTCGAAGTGGATCGGATTTGGAACTTCTGTATTTTCGACTCTGTCGACTCGTTTATGTTCGTTGACATTTCTGAACTTTTCCTATCCCTTGCTTTTGTTGATCGAACGAGTGTGGTATTGTTTTGGAATAACTCGTTTGTCGCTGTGACTTTTCAATCGCTATTCCCTATCCTGTGGATCTTATGGGAATGCATTCCTTGTAGTTCTCACCAGATCATCCTGGGAGTTGTTGTTTGAGTTTTATTATCCTTCGTGTTTCGGACATGATTGTTCGATTTTTGTTGTCTCGATCGTTTGCTTGTTCAGTTTTTGTTCTCGTTTTGTGATCGTTGAGCATTCAGGCTCCTTCCTAATTCCCTTAAGTTTGGGAAATTAGTCTCATTTTCGATCTTCCAACCCTTGGGCGGTGGAATTCAGTATTAGTTCAGCGATTGGCTCGCGTTTCGATTGATGTACCGTTGAGTTGGTCAATCATACTGACTTTCGTTCGTTGTGTTTTGTGATTGTCGGATAATTGAATTGGCTATATTATCCGTTTGATGACGCTTGTCATTTGTTGGTTTTATTGTATCCCTAACGGCGACATTGTGTTGGTCGCCGTGGAGCGTGTTTTCACGCCGTATATTCCTTTGCGTTGATTGTAACATTTCGCCGTTGGGCGTTAGTTACGCATTCTTGTGTATCTTGTTGAGTTTTTCCTGGCGGAATATTTCTTCCCCTACTTGTTTTAAGTTTCGGACGAAACTTCTTTTAAGGAGGGTAGAATGTAATATCCGCAAATTTTCGATTTTCGGTAAATTTCTTTTTTCGGCCGAAGTCCGTTTTGACGACTCGCTTTTGACCGTTTCGTCATTCGGAGAATATTTAATTCTGCACTTTTTGTCATCCGAGTTCGTTTCGGTGCTGCTTTGTTGAGTTCCGTGCTTTTTAGCGACTTTTCCGCGCTTGAGTTCGTTCTTGCGAATCTCGTTCGAAACTGTCGTTTGGGGTTTTTCGTAAGTTCATTTAACGTTGTTATACGTGTTGTGAGCTTCGGTTTGATTATTCGTTGTCGTATGGTGATTTTCGGGTATTTGGGCCATTTTCGTAATTTCCCAAAGTTTGGGGTAATTACCTTCCGTTGTCGAATTTCGAGCCTTTGGGTGGTCGGAATCGTGTGTCCTACTAGCTCTTAGATTCGTCTTTGTGAGTACTTCGTAACCGTATCTTCGGTTCGTATTCAGGTTCGGGTTTCGGTGTCGTTTTGTTGAATTCAGGATTACTAAACGACTTTTCTAAGTATGAGTTCTACTTTGTTAGATCACCATTAATTTTTGGTAACTCCAAAAATTCTGAATCTTTGCAATATTATAGAGCATCGAGTTAGCTTTCCAATGGTTCGAACGGTGAGTCAATCGGAGTCGGACGAGAGAGTTATGGTCGTTTTAGCTCACCCGCTCGTTATTGGCGATCCGCCGGCCGAACTCGGCCGTGTCGTCCGACACGGCCCGTGCGTACTCGTCCGGATAAGCCGGAAGTCTCGCCTCGGGACCGGCCGTGTCTTCGCACGGCCGAGCCGAACTCTTCGGATAAGCGGAAGCGATCGCTAGAGGCCCGACCGTGTTCTAGGACACGGCCGAGTCAATGCCGAGCGCCGCGGACAGGTCACTATTGGTAGGCCCCTCAGCGGCGCGACCGTGTCTAGCAGACACGGTCGAGTCCCTGCCGGCCAGTGCGCGCCACGACCGTGTCAGGCGGACACGGCCGAGTCTGTCGGCCTATTTAAGGCCCCGCAGACGTTTTTCTTGCCATTTTCACCTTCTTCTTCTCCTCTTCCGCACTGGCGTGTTCTAAACTTGAAGCCATGTTGTTTAACAACATATCCATGGAGTTCTTGAGGTTATATCATCAATAATCCGTCCGATATCATCCCTTGATCCAAAATCAAGGTTAGATCTTTAGAACCCTACTTTTGGTAAAATTGGGGGTTTTCGTGTTTTTGTCCGATTCGTTTCATTTTGTTGATTAATTCATGATGAATATGATTAATCTTGTTGGTATTCTTAGTTTCCCTGGATTCATGGTATATTTCGTGATTTTTACGGAATCGAGAGGGTTTGGTTGTGGTCCGCCCTCGTTGTTGTTTATATACGAATATACATGAATCGTAGGCGGGTTTTCGGGTGTATTCCAATTCCGTATTCATTTAGAAATGGTTGTGATTGTATTCTTCGAATCGTTAGGTTCGGTTTCATTGGTTCCTAGCGTTCGTCGGTGACTTTCCTTTCCGTTCGTTGCGTCGTCAATAATTCAAGGCAAGTATTTTTGGAAACCTTTATGCTTAACGTGAAATGGTAATGTATATTGTGTGTAATTTGCTCACCTTGTGTTGGCCCGACGGGGTCAAGGAGGGAAATCTATGCTGCCGCCCTGGATTTCACGAGTTTCGTACCGCTAGCCAACTCGTTAGGGTCCTTGTGAGGCCTCGAGTGAGAATATATGCTGCCGCCCTGTTCTCACGGCATAGCGTGTGCGTGATTTTGTTTTTCTGTAATTATAGCCAACTCGGTAGGGTCCCTATGAGGCCTCGAGTGAGAATGTATGCTGCCGCCCTGTTCTCAAGGCAAATTGTTTGACTGTTTATTTCCAGGAAAAGACACGTCTTGTTTTGGTTTTCGAAATGATATTGGTGCATGTACTATGAAATGTGTAAGCGATTGGTTTGCCTTGAATACTTGTACTAGCGTAATTGCTAACCCCTCTGGGGACCCGTTGTCGGGGAAATTCTTGTTATGGGTTTCAGGTTATGTTCAGCCAGACGAGCGGGCGCTGGGATGGTACGAGGATGTCGGCCAAGGTTGTTGACATGTGCAATCGAGTCTTGTTATTTCTTACTGTCTCTTTTGATGTGGATGTTTTCCAAATTGTAAACTTATAGATTGTACTCGCGAGTACTTAGGCTTTTCCTTTTAGATTGTGATTGGTCTTCGTTGGAGTTACTGTATTTGTCGGTTGATGTTATTTATGCCGGTTGTACCGGACGTGTTGTTTTATGTTCTTATTGTTAACAATTGTTTCCTTGCTAACCGAGGCGTTTAGTCGAGTGGTATTTTCTTGTGTTAGCCTGGTGGGTCCCATGTATGGGTCCACGGCGCTGTAATTCTCCTCGAATATCTTGGGGGTGTTACACGTGGGGGTTCTTCCAATGTAATGCGAAGACTTGGTGCTCCCGGCTCTACTAGCCAAGGGAACCAAAAATCACCTACCCATCCTACCGCCTCTAAGGCTCGAGTTAGTAATGAACCGTGCTATCATTATGGAGATGCTGGACATGGTACAATAACTGCCATTGAAGCAATCTCACTAGAAGAAATATAGAGTGTCCAAAGAAAGGAGAACTCACTATATGGAAGAATATGATTTAGACAAGTCCCCCTATATCAGTTTCACAATCACCAATCGTCAAATTGAGTCATACAAGCCACAGTCTATAGACTGAATCTTAGTATTATGTTTACTTTCTCGTTTACATTTGGTATAGTTGCCTCAAGACGATTGTGTTGGTGTTTTCTTTTCAATAATGGCGTGATGCAATGTTATTTCACGAACAAGATATTTAATATTGCTTACGTTAGATTATTAGATTTATTTCGAAGTAGTGAATATTGCTTGAATGCTTATGGTTCAAAATTTCTCTCTCTTCTAAGGAATGAATCGAGTAGAACTTGAATGTTCTTAGAATTAGGCTTCTATTCATCGAATTAGTCGTCTGCTAAACCTCGGTAACTACGATGATTGGGTCCTCCCAAATCATCAAAAGAGAAAGACATCAAGAGTTCACGACGCTCTCTAAGGAACAATACGACAACATATACACCATCGAATCACCAAGAAAAAATTCACAACGTCCATAAGGACATATGATGGACTTGCGGCAACCCCGAAACGGCGGTTCCGAAAAACGATTTACGAGAATATATGAAATAGCGACGAAAATGACATAAAACACCAAATCGAGTAAAACGAGTCCGAAACAAGCTCGGACAACAAGAAGTCCAATATTAAATATCCTCGAAATGTTAATACGGTTACGAACGAGTTGCTAGAAAAACGAAAAATACACCAAAATGAGGATACCGGAAAAAGAAAAAATTACGGATATTACAGTATTCTGGACGATCAATTTATTGTTTTGGGGGGCGATTTCAATGGGCACATTGGTGAGGGGGTGGATGGTTACCATAGTGCGCATGGGAGTTTCGGCTTCAGAGTTAGGAATACAGGAGGATCCGCACTGTTGGAGTTTGCCACTGCGCATGAGTTGGTAATTGCAAACTCTGTTTTTCAGAAGAGAGTTGAGCACCTCATCACCTTCGGTAGTGGGGGGCACAACACGCAAATAGATGCGCAGTCGTGAGGCTAGGACGTGCGTGGACTGCAAGGTGTTCCGGAACGAAGCTTGTGCTTCAACACTGACTGCTGGCTATGGATTTATCCATGGGAGGTCATGTTGTTAGCAGGGCTAGAGAAGCTAGACCTAGGATTCTCTGGAAGAATCTGAAGGTTGAGAAGGCGACATAATTTAGGGAGTCTCTGACCCGTGAAGGAGGTTTTTTGCGGGGGGCGATGCCAACCTTATGTGGACCAGCATGGCCAATGCTATTAGGAGTGTGGGAGAGAAGGTGGTAGGAGTTTCTTCGGGCAGGTCTTGTGGACCTATGGAGGCATGGTGGTGGAATGAGGAGGTCCAAAAGAAGGTTAAGGCTAAACAAGCGCTATTCAAGGAGCTTTTGTCGGTTAGTACTGGAGAGGAGAGAATCTTAAAGATTGTAGAGTACAAGGTGGCGAAAAGAGAGTCTAAGAAGGCAGTGGCTAAGGATAAAGGTGAGGCATATGAGGAGATGTACAAGCGCCTAGACACCAAAGAAGGAGCGAATGCTATTTTTAAACTAGCGAAAGCTAAGGAAAGAGGGCGGCGCGACCTGGGCCCCGTTAAATTTATTAAGAATGATTTGGGCCAAGTGTTAGTGAACGATGTGGCTATTAAGTAGAGGTGGAATAGGTATTTTTTGAACTTTTAAATGATCTAGGGGAAGCGACTCGGTGGTGCAAGGAGTTAGTCTATCTTCTGCCCGTTCGTTTAGTTCATGCGAGAGCATCAGCAAGGAGAAAGTAAAGGGTGCCCTAATGAATATGGGTAGAGCTAAGGCTGTAGGCCCGGATCAGATCCCTATTGAGGTGTGGCTTTGTCTCGGGGAAGTTGGAGTTCAGTGGCTAGCAGAGCTGTTCAACATCCTCCTCAGAGGTTCTAAGATGTCGACAGAGTGGAGGCATAGTATTGTCGTGCCATTTTTCAAGAACAAAGGCGATGCTCAGAGTTGTAGTAACTATATGGGCATTAAACTCCTCAGTTATAGTATGAAACTTTGGGAAAGAGTGGTGGAATGCAGGGTAAGAAGAGAAGTTGAGATCTCAGAGAACCAATTTGGCTTCATGCCTGCAATGTTGTATGGCTCCAAATATTGGGCGATGAAGAAGTCGCTTGAGAGCAAGTTGGAAGCTGCTGAAATGAGGATGTTACGTTGGTCGTGTGGTCACACAATGTTGGATAGAATCCCGATCGGGGTTTTCAGGAACGCACTAGAAGTGGCTCCAATTTCTGCGAAAGTTAGGGAAGGGAGATTGAGATGGTTTGGCCACGTCCGCAGGAGGCAGACATCTGCTCCGGTGAGGAGGGTCGAGAGTTTATTGGATGTCGGGGGAGGAGGAGAGGCAAACCGAGGAGGACATGGGAGGAGCAAGTGAGATTAGATTTGAGGGCCTTAAACCTTTCCGAGACCATGAATGTGGATAGGTGCTCGTGGAGGCGCCAGATGAGAGTTGTGGATTCTTTGGTAGGGAGCGGTGTTGTAGTAGAGAGCCTCAGGGTTGGGTTGTCTTGGTTAGCTTTGGCCCAGAGCATTGCATGTTTTACTTTTACTCTTATTTCATATTTTATCATATTGGCCTTTTGCGTGTGGTGTATTTTTTTACAGGGAGTTGTGCGCAGAGTCAACCCCTCTTCTGTTAGAGCCGCGTTAATAGAGAGTGTAGTTGCCAAAGTCCCCTTAGGTAAGTCTCATGTGAATATAGGCTCAGGTATGGTTTTGAGCTTTTTCGAATCTTATGCTTTTTTGTATATATCATTTATTTGTGCACTAAGCTGGGGGTCTTCACGGAAATAGCCTCCCTACCGTAAAAAGTAGGGGAATGGCCTGCATACATCTTACCATTCCTAGACCCTGCTCTCTGCGGGATATACTGGGTATGTTTGGTTTGGTTTGCTTTGGTTTGATTTTGTTAATATAAGATTATATTTAATGAAAATTTATTACACATACGTGGCAAACGAGTAACATATTTTTCTTCCTCAGTATCTTTATAAGTTTTATAAAACAAATGACTTGAAACTCAAATTGTACTATTTATTTTTATATATCTGATCATATTTTTATTTTTACTGCTGTAGTTATTTCTAATCAATTATAAACATATTATTATTAATTAAAAATTTTGAAGTATATTCATACACGAGGCTTGATCCAACCCGTGCGATGCACGGTCTTTGGTTGCAGACGCTTGAATGAGCATTGGTTGCAGACGCTTGAATGAGCATATGACGGTAGTTAGATGCCTATTAGAGAATTTGTATTGTATTTATTTTAAAGGATTTAATTGTGATGTTATCATAACTTTTGTATTTAAATTAGTTTATTTACATTTAGAGTTACAATTAAAATGGTCTTTTCACATGTAGTCTTTTAATATGAATAAGGACTCATCCGTAACGCTTTTTCCGTGTAGAATTCTTTTAGTCTATGTAATTAGTTATATGTAATGTATTGTATTTATTTTAAATGTTCATAGTATAATATTTTATCAACTCGTGCATTGCACCCATTGCATCTAAATATTCATAGTGTAATGGTCGGTACTAATTAGGTTTCCAATACATAAAATAGTTTATTCACATTAAAAGAGTACATGTAAAATGACTTTTTCTAAGACGTTACATTTAAAAGAGTCTCTTCACATGTAATCTTTAAATACTAACAACTTTTGTTTTAACATTCTAGAATTTTATGCAATCTTGAAACTACGATATGATTTCGTTTTTAACACGATTGTTTGTATTCCTTGGAGTTTAATATGTAGATGTAAATTCGTGAGATTATAAAAAAACGAAATTATTTTTGGTGTGTAATGCATTAGTTGTACAGTATTAATTTTTGTGCACAACCCCCCTTTCACATTAAATTAAGGGGGATAAGCTTTATATATAATAGATAGATGTTGGTATTAGCTGTATGTAAATCCTGAAATGTCGCCGTATGGGATTTTCATGTTTGAAACGAAGTCGTCTTTCCTGCTCCCACATTGCCTCAAGCTCGCAGCTTTTCGTCCAACGGATATAAAAAAGTGGAAAATTTTAAACCCAGAATATTGAAAAGGGAGAGAGAGAGAGAGAGGGAGGGAGAGAGAAGAAAAGTGAAACTTTTCTTTTATTACCGAAACAAAAGAAAAGTGAACCACTATTGTGAATTTCCTTTCAGATTCCACTCCACCGCTTTGATCCACGCGTTGCTGCTCAGTTCCGATTCTTGACTTCTGGTTTATTTAATTTCATTTTTAACATTTTTCTTTACCCCCTTGCACATTAAATTAAGGGGGATAAGCTTTATATATATGGCAACGGTTCGTCGGGGATGGTTTTGCACTATCCAAAGCTAAATTTAAAATTAAAAATCGAAGCTTTGAAAAACGATTTTCCAGTCTTGTTTTACTAAAATAGGATTTTTTTTTTGGTTTCATATATGAATCAAGTAACTGCAACCGTTGAGGATGGAAAAAAATTCTTACTCATTAATTTTTCAAATTGTACTTCATATGTCCATAGTTAATTGTAACATTGAATTTCTTTTTTAATATTTTTTTATCCCCCTTGCACATTAAATTAAGGGGGATAAGTTTTATATATAACGAGGTATTATACAACCCGTGCGATGCACGGTCTTTTGTTGAATATCTACGTGTTTTGTACGTAATGTTGGGGCAGACGGTTGAATGAGTAGATGACAGAATTTAAATGCCTTTTAGAGCAGTTTATATGTTTTTTTTATTGTTATTGTCCTTTTATTTTAGTCTATGTAATTAGTTATATGAAATGAGGCTTTACTAACCCGTATGTTGCTCCAGGGTTGTTTTTGGTTTATTCAACCCGTGCGATGCACCGATTGTATCTAAGATTTCATAGCTAAAATTTAACCATCTTGTAGTTTATACTATCATTTAAAAGTTCATTTTAATCACCTTGTGTATTAGAAGGTGCACGTGTTTTGTACGTAATGTTGGGGCAGACGGTTGAATGAGCAGTGATATAATTTAAATGTCTTTTAGAGAAGTTTATATATTTTTTTATTGTTATTGTCCTTTTATTTTAGTCTATGTAATTAGTTATATGAAATGAGGCTTTACTAACCCGTATGTTGCTCCGGGGTTGTTTTTGGTTTATTCAACCCGTGCGATGCACCGATTGTATCTAAGATTTCATAGCTAAAATTTAACCATCTTGTAATTTATACTATAATTTAAAAGTTTATTTTAATCACCTTGTGTATTAAAAGGTGTATTTGCATTGTGATGTTTATCATAACTTTTGTATTTAAATTAGTTTATTTACATTAAAAGTTACAATTAAAATAGTCTCTTCATATATTTACAATTAAAAGTTACAATTAAATCCCCCTTCCACATTAAATTAAGGGGGATAAGTATTATATAGTATAGATAGATTATTAGAATTTTGGTATATGTGTAAAATATTTAGGGTGCGTTCTGTTTGTATTTCATTTTGTATTTTCATTTTGAAAAATGTTTTGTACTTTTCTATTTTCATTTTTGTTTTCAAAATTGCTGAAAACGCGTTCTGTTAAATTTATTTTGCAAAATATTTTGTTTGTAATATTAATATTAAATTCATAAATCTTTATTTTAGACTTAGTTTCAAATTAGGATAATCCAAAAAAAAAAACTCAAAATGCATTTTGAGCATTTTGAAGATTTTTTGTTGAAATACACACAAAACGCTCAAAATGAGGTTTTGGGCGTTTTGCGTTTTGTTTACAAATATTTTTTTTGTTTTCCAAAATGCATTTTCGAAAATGATAAAAAGAACACGTTTTTAGGTTTGCATTCTTTTGGCTCCTACTGAGTTGACTCATCATTGTGAGGTGGACTATATTAGTTGACCACTCTTATATTAGAAAAAAGAATGGTACTAATTAAATACATCAAAATTACATATACGTCCTATTTCAATATAATTATTTTTATAGGAAATTATTACTATATTAAAATATTTACTTTTTATTTTTTATTGGTTCTAAATTGTGAGGAAGCTCAACGGTCAGCTGAAATTAATATAAGCATCATGTGTCTAGGTTTAGGTTGAGATTACGTTAACCAAACGACAAAGGTAATACTAGTAATTAATTATGAGAAATGCTACGTATTCTTTCTAATCGTGACGCATCATCTTCTCCATCTACCATCTAATACCGCTAGCATTATCCAATTGGTCCGTTTTAATCATAATTTTATTAATTTTATTTTGTAATTTATAAATAAAGAAAATTTAATGTAGGTTTGAAAACAATATTACATGAAATTTTGGTAATACCAACTAAAATTAACTACAGAAAAAAGTCCGTCGATAGTTGTCGAAAAAAATTTCGTCCAATTTTAATAGATTAAAAAGTGAAAATGTAGAAACAAATTTTCCAAAAGAGAAATTACAATTACCTAAAGGAATAATACCCATTGTGTGCCTAAGTCTGTTAGTTTACGGGCTTTTTTAGTTAGGGTTTGGCTAAGGCTTGTTTGTATGTATTTCTCCCTATTTAAAGAGATGTCATCAATGGAATAATAAAACAACTTTTACCCTACTTTATTGTCTAAGTTATTTTTCCTTCAACACGTTATCAACACGTAGTTCCCAACTGAGCAAAGAAAAAACCTATCCTGATTTTCTGTAAAATTTTCTGCAAAATTCCGAAAAAAAGGAAAAAATCGGATTTTCCCTGAAACCCTAGCCGCCACCTGCATCTCCTTCCCCGACCGGTCATCTTCTTCACTGACCGACACCGAAACCTAATCCCCCGCAACCGTCTGCTGCATAGGAACCTGCGGCCGAAACCCCAACTGAAACATCCATCTCTACTCATCCTCCTACACCTCCGTCAAACCTGGTGTTCAAAGGCTGTGCCGGCCAAAACTTGCAGTACCAGGGGATCTACGAACAAATACCCAAAGCTCTTTTCGCCACCATATTATAGACAAGATGATATGTGTTTGATCTGCAGAACAGTCAGACTCTTATTCATGTATTTTTATTTTATAATTATTATACTTCCAAAAAGAAGAGAAGGATGAGGCTCGCCGTCTGTTCCGAGCAGCAGAGGGAGCCTTGGACCGACCATCTGCCTTTTTTTTGGGATAGAAGAAACAGATCATCATATGTACAGATCTAAAGCGGGCGTTGATCGATCGCAGCGGAAACCCACCGAATTCTGCTGCCATTTCCCTATTCAACCATAAACTCCGACGAGGAGATCGCTTACCCATCTATATTTTTCAGCGAAACAGTTTCCTGGTTCGAGATCTGGGGTAACAACTTAAATTTCATTTTGGAGAGGAATTGAGGATGTTTACTGACGATTCAATCGGACAATTGGAACCAAAAATAAATTGACGATATATGATAGGAGAGAATCGTATCTTTCCTGTAAGGTACACAAATCCGAACCCTACTATCTCCAACGTGCAATTTTACATGCTTTAGTTACTTTAATTGCATATTTATATTTCATAAATTTGTTTATGCTTAATTAAACCAATTAAAGCATGATACATTAATAACTTTAATTAAATCAAAGCAAATTGCTTAAACCAACTTGAATTAAAGTAAATTCACGTTGAATTATAATTATATTGCGGCATAAGAAACATACTTGACTGCATAATATGTGTATAGATACATTTCTCATATTATATGTCTATATCTATAAGATACATATATATATTTGCATGCATATATAGATATTACATGCAATTAGGCTTCATATTAGTAGATTTTAGAGGACTTATTTCTAATGCCTATATTAAATAGAACCATGATAAAGTAATATCATTGGTAATCCTCAATAGTATCGAAAGTAATTTTGACCATATCTCGGTTCCAAAAAATAACAACGCTCCCATTATTGAAAATTTTATCATGGAAAGTACTCATGGTAAACTATGAAAAATCATTTTCCCTTTTCTTGTATTAAGATAGCTTATCCAACTCGCCTCAAATTTGATATCTTGGACTCAAAAGAGCTTGAGTACCATAGATGAGTCTCCTACGTCGAGACCACATTTATCACTAAAGAATATAGTGGTACGCTCCTTAACACCACAGACTAAGTACCGTTTAATAAGATAAAAGCGAGTGCACTTATATTCCTTAGGTGAGACATCGAACCCAGCTTGAGATGGAAATATCTATAGTTGAAAATCCCGCAAAGAACTGTGGAATGCCCGTAAGGGCTATTTTTGGAACATTCACGACACTTTGCTCCCAAAGTTGACCATGCAGTGGAATGAAATCCGCTTGCTCGACTATAAACGGATCAACGATTTCAACAAAGGTATGCTCCGTATCAAGGCACGCCTAAATTTCTGTGGGAAGGACATCACAGAAGATGACATGATCCAACAAACTTTTTTCACCTTCCCTACTTCCGCTCTTATACTAACGAACCAGTATAGGTTGGAGTATGATAATAAATGCATCACTACTTTCAGTAAGCTAACCAACCTACTGCAAGTGGCTGAGAGGCATAACGAAACGTTAGTAAGCAATAACGCCAGGTTGGTTGGGACAAAGAAAATTCCCGAGGCCAATTATGGCAAAGTGAAGGATGAAAACTACCCGAATAAATATGGAACTAGACATGATAGGCTTCGTGGTCAAGGACGTGGGGGTTCTTCCAATGTAATGCGAAGACTTGGTGCTCCCGGCTCTACTAGCCAAGGGAACCAAAAATCACCTACCCATCCTACCGCCTCTAAGGCTCGAGTTAGTAATGAACTGTGCTATCATTATGGAGATGCTGGATATGGTACAATAACTGCCATGCAAGCAAACAAGTCGTATCTCACTAGAAGAAATATATAGTGTCCAAAGAAAGGAGAACTCACTATATGGAAGAATATGATTTAGACAAGTCCCCCTATATCAGTTTCACAATCACCAATCGTCAAATTGAGTCATACAAGCCACAGTCTATAGACTGAATCTTAGTATTATGTTTACTTTCTCGTTTACATTTGGTATAGTTTCATCAAGACGATTGTGTTGGTGTATTCTTTTCAATAATGGCGTGATGCAATGTTATTTCACGAACAAGATATTTAATATTGCTTACGTTAGATTATTAGCTTTATTTCGAAGTACTGAATATTGCTTGAATGCTTATGGTTCGAAATTTCTCTCTCTTCTAAGGAATGAATCGAGTAGAACTTGAATGTTCTTAGAATTAGGCTTCTATTCATCGAATTAGTCGCCTGCTAAACCTCGGTAACTACGATGATTGGGTCCTCCCAACTTATCAAATGGCGAGGTAATGCCCAATTTTGATGCCTAAACAGCAGTCTTCAAGTTGCCGATACTCTGTATGCACCTAGAGCCCTTCGAACCTTACTTAGCTTCAACAATATACGTAGCAATTGTTTCCAGATTCAAACCTAATGTGAGAATGGAATAGAGTTTCTTTTATTAATTCTAATGAATGTGGACGTAAACGCATTTTAGAATAACTCAGGAGTCATTTTAGTGGATTGTACCTCACTACTATTAGGTTTTTTAAAATCCTATGTTGTCACCAACAATGTACTTTAAGACATAGACTCATATAGGCTTTGGCACGATAGACTAGGTCACCCTGGTTGAAGTATAATGATCCATATACTAAAGAACTTGTACGTACATCATTACTTTTCGAGCGAAAATGTGGCAACAACTCAACATAAAGACAATGTTGATGTTAATCGTATTATGTCATCCAAAGAACCAGATGCATATCAAATGCGTACCACTCATTTTTGCAAAGCCTACTTTTTAGCCAAAGTAGGAGCGAGACCTTCCTACGCTGAAGAAACAAAATCAAGCATTCCATTCTTACGCTGAATATAAGGATATATTTGTGGATCCATCCACCTAATATGCGGACCATTTATGTATTGATGGTTTTGATGGATTTTTCGACATGTTGGTCACATGTCGCTCTCCTGTCCACTCAAACTGCTGCAGAACTTCCAATATAATTTATAAGGACTCACCTCCCTTATAACATCTAAAGTACTCGATGATGTTGGAGAGTTCACATCAAAAAGTACTTGATGTTTATTGCATGATAGAGATTAATGAATAGTATCTCGTCCCATGTGCATATGCAAACAGTCTCACATAAACCACCATTGAAAAAGATATGTATGGTGATTATGTCATTGGTAATGTACACCAATTAGGATATTTTTGCCTGGGATTATGCAATATTGCACGCAACATTACTTAAATCGGTCATTCTTAGACCCTCTGCTTGTAATATCCGCAATTTCGATTTTTCGGTAATTTTTTTTAGCGGAAGTCCATCTTAGCGACTCTGTTGTGACCGTTTCATCATTCTGAGAATATTTAGTTCTGCACTTTTTGTCATTCGAGTTCGTTTCGGTATCGTTTTGTTGAGTTCTGTGTTCTTAAACGGCTTTTCCACACTTGAGTTTGATTCTTGCGAATCTCGTCCGAAGCTGTTGTTTCGAGTTTCTCGTAAGTTCATTTAATGTTATTATTCATGTTGCAAGCTTTGGCTTGGTGTTTTGATCGTGTATAGTGTATTTCGGACGTTTTGGGCCATTTTCGTAATTTCCCAAAGTTTGGGGTAATTACTTCCCGTTGTCGAATTTCAAGCCTCCAGGTGGTCGGAATCGTGTGTTCTCTTAGTGCTTGGATTTGTCTTTGCGAGTACTTCGTAACCAAATCTTAGATTCATATTCAGGTTCGGGTTTCGGCGTTGTCCGGGCCGTCGGAAGTGGCCACGGCCGAGTCACAGCCGCACAGTCTCGAGCAGGTACTGGCCTGGCCGAGTTACGGCCGTAAGGTGCCGGTTACGGCTGTAAGTGATCGGCAGGCATGGCGTGACGAATGCCGGTTACGGCCGTAAGGGCCGAGAGTTACGGCCGTACGGGCGCCAGGCAGCTTCCGGACGAATGCCGGTTACGGCCGTAAGGACCTGCCGGGTACGACCATAAGTGCCGAGTTACGGCCGTAAGGCCCTGCCGGTTACGGTCGTAACTCTGTCGGCCATATAAATCCTGGGCGATGGGCCAGACTTCATTTCACCCCATTTCTTCACCTGGGTGGCGGCTGGCGACGGGAAAATCGGGGAGTGGAGTTTTTGGTCGATTCCACTCGATTTCTAAGCATTTTTGAGGATTCTTATCGATTATATCAACATCAAATCCTTGTTTTCATCGGATTGAGGTAATTTCTTGAAATCTCCTAGAATTTGATTTTCGGGATTTCTTCTTGATTTTCATTGTTCGTCCGAATTTGATGAATCGGTTGATGTTAGTAAACATTATTAATCGTGCTCTATGGATTGTATATCCATATCTTCGATTCGTTCAACCTGATTGATGATTCTTAGGTTCTTGAGGAACTTTGAACATTTAGTGTTCGATTAAATACATCAAAGAGTTTCTTTCGGTTGTTGTGTTGATTTCGATTGATATTGTATTATTGAATGAATTGTATTTCATTCAAGGTTGTTCGAGTACTTGTGTTTATATGAGGACGCCGTTCGTTGTTCGTGGAAGGATTTCATCGCCTTCGGTTGAGGCAAGTTTTATACTTGTACTAGTCAATGAGATTAATGTTATCATATATGTGTATGAATGTGTTGTATCATTCCGAGACTTAGTCTCTTCATAAGTTCATTGATATTAGGGGATCGTTCGATACGATACTCTTCGGCAATTATGCCAAATATTTATTATCATTCATTAATGGCCGGTTCAAGGCATTGGGATACTCGTTGTTAATGTTATTGTCGATCTCCGGTTCGCGGTATCGATGTATCGATTGTTGTTGTTAATATTGATGTCGATCTAAGACGTCGTTGTAATCATTGTTATTAATTTTGGAGTTTTGTCCTTGATGTTGTTTTGGCCGATTGAAGGCATTGACGTATTCATTTCTCATCTTCGTCGTCGGTAACCGATTAAAGGTGTTGAGGCATTCATTGTATCATTGTTATCGATTTGCCGTTCTAAGGCAATCAAGGTACTCAATCATTCATTGTATCATTATTATCGATTGGCCGTTCTAAGGCAATCGAGGTGCTCAATCATTCATTGTATCATTGTTATCGATTGGCCGTTCTAAGGCAATCGAGGTACTCAATCATTCGTTGTATCATTGTTATTGATTGGCCGTTCTAAGGCAATCAAGGTATTGAATCATCTGCTGCATCATTGTTATCGGTTGGCCATTCTAAGGCAATCGAGGTATTGAATTGGGGCTGTCGAGGATAGTTCCCATCCGTTGTATCGTTGTTATCGATTGATCATTCTAAGGTAATCGAGGTATTGAATTGGGACCGCCGAGGACGGTGCCCATACGTGAGTCATCATTATCGTGTTGGCCGACTCAAGGCAGCACACTATCATTCTGGTGAATTCGGTAATCTTTGAATTTTGGTCGCTTTTGTTTTTGTGACCTTCCGGGATTGTGTTTCGTGGCCGGGTGGCGTATGTGTGGAATTTTTAGTCAGGCACACTATGGTCGTGTGTATATGCGGGACTCCAGACACATTTAGACTGTGCACACGGTAAAGTACCTCCGTGAGACTAATTAAACCAAGTTGCGGGTGTATATGCGGGGTTCCGGAAACTCGACTACTTGTGCACTCACACATTCCATTCGGGCATACTATGATATTCCACTATGGTCATGTGTATATGTGGGACTCCGGACACATTTAGACTGTGCACACGGTAAAGTACCTCCGTGAGACTAATTAGTCCAAGTTGCGGGTGTATATGCGGGGCTCCGGACACTCAGCTACTTGTGCACTCACACATTTCATTCGGGCATACTATGATATTCCACTATGGTCATGTGTATATGCGGGACTCCGGACACATTTAGACTGTGCACACGGTAAAGTACCTCCGTGAGACTAATTAGGCCAAGTTGCGGGTGTATATGCGGGGTTCCGGACACTCGGCTACTTGTGCACTCACACATTTCATTCGGGCATACTGTGATATTCGTCATTCAACTCTAATACATAATTCAATTCTGGTTTGGTTAATCTTCATGTAATTCATTGTGATTCATATTTAATTCAGTTCTGGTTTGGTTCATCTTCATGTAATTCATTGTGATTCATATTTAATTCAGTTCTGGTTTGGTTCATGTCGTGTAATTCATAGTGGTACTATGTGATTATGATTCGCCGTTGGGCACTTATGTTCTAACCTGTTGAACAGGTATTAATAGTATGCCGTGGGCATAGTATTTCACGAATGCTCAGTTCTTACCTTGGTTTGTGAGCATCTCGTATTATTATTATCATTGTACCGTTTCATTCTGCCTTTGGATGCATATCATGTTATACATGTATTTGATGTTCATTATCTGGATGATTGGCCCCGTGGGGGCGGAATATGTTTTCATGTTTTAGGTGCTTGCAAGGAGAGAGTTGAGACACAGGGGCATGATGATGGCGACGAGGCATTCGGGCGATACTAGTCCGAGTTGTTCATGTTGGAGTGTTCTCCAGTTTGTCAGTCATTGTCATTATGTATTACCCGAGAAAATGCTCGTAGATGTTGTTGTATTTTATTTTTGGCCATGTAGGCCCATCGTTGTCGTTGAAATTCCCCATCAGAATATTGTTTTGGATATCATAGTAGGGATTGTGATCTCCCTTGTTAGCTAATTTGATGTAATTTAGTCATGTTCGCCTGGTGGATCTCATGGCGTGGGGTCCACGGCACTATAATGACCCAATAGGATTTGGGGGTGTTACATTGCTAACCAATTAGTTTATGCGTACCAGTTGGTAACTGGATAGCCTGATTTTTATATTTTGGACCCAGACGGACTTGAGTGACAATTGCGCATATTTGGTTGTGCATTATATGTGCCTTCTGCGCCCCACAGTGCATCGGTCTTTAGAAATGATTAAGTATTCACGTTGGATAAGAATCTCCAGACATTTATCCGGTATTTGGAACCTTCACAGTGATCTCTTTACCGCACGATTTGCCGATTGTCACTTTAATGAGACAACCTTCCCGTTGTTAGGGGGAGGAGAGGAAATGTAATTTCTCGGGGAACGACATGAATTTTCATGGTGTCTCCATTTTGTCTCATTATGATCCCCGAACTTCATAATGTTACCATGAAGCATAAAGAACACTCGATCTTCAAGATGTAGCAGATTCGATGCCTGATGCATTTACTGATATCGTTCAAGTGACAAGATCTCACATTACAGCTGCAAATGTGCCTGTAAGGTTAGAAGTCCCCTGTAAGGGGCACATCACCAATGAACCGGGTGATGCAACCGCACTTGGTGGAGGTGTGGTTGAGGCCGTGGCTCCCTGCGAAGGAAGGGGTGGAAGCCTCATGGTTCGACTAAATACTCAACCAAGAAAGAGGTAGAGTATGGCACAAATTCACATGTTAACCATCAATGAACTCGTTTCATGAGATTATGCTTGATTTTATTATGTCCATGAGTCATGACGAGGGGGACGCCCTGAAGATATGATTCACAAAATCAAGAATCTCGATGAAATTATGAGAGTGTGGCCTAATCAACCACCCACTTTGATGACATGTCATGAATCATAAAGTACGATGATGTCGAACCTCACTCAGTTGGATGAAATCAACATAGAGCTGATTGGCCTATAAGAAAAATATTTCAGGTAGAACTAGATTATGTGACAAAGAGACAGGTATTTGGTGTAGGTAGTGCTAACCTAACCAAGTGTAAAGCCTGTAGGACATAAACGAGTCTTTGTCCTAAAGCTTAGTGAGAATAATAGAGTCCTAATGTACAAGGTTCATGAAGTAATGCTTCTCACGATGCCCTGGAATTGATTACTAGGAAATGTACTCCCACGTATACGTTCTACTATTTGATTAGTGTAGTAATTTCCGAGGGACTGGAAATGCAGCTAAATGGATGTGGTTACTGCGTATCTCTATGGGGATCTAGATACGGAGATATATATAGAAGTGCCCGATGGCATTTCATTACCCAAATCAAGTGACTCTAGACCACGGAGTGCATTTGCAATTTGATTGAAATGCTCAATTTTACGGTTTTGAAGCAATCCTGAAGGATGTGGTTTAACCGTCTAAGTAACTACTTGATTGGGAAGGGATATAAGAACGATGAGCTGTGTCTATACGTCTTCACAAATAAGTTTCGGATTCACGATTATCGCAATGTATGCCGATGACATGAACATAATCGGTCTTGATGAAATAAGAGAAACCACCGGATAGTGGAAATCTGAGTTTGAGATGAAAGATCTTGGGGAAACTCGGTTCTATCGAAGCATTGACATAGAACATCGCGTTTGTGGAACTCATTCCACCGGTCTACCTATGTCCAGAAGATTCTCAGGCACTTTAACATGGACAAGGTAAACCCGACTAGCATCCATGGTAGGTTGAAGATTTGGATGCAAAGGAAAGATCTCTTTCGTCTAAAGGAAAGTGATGAAGAGCCTTGGGAGCAGAAATTCCCTACTTGAGTGCAATAGCACGTTATTGTACTTGGCTCAATGTACACGACCTGATATCACTTCTCAGTTTATTCGCTGACTAGATTTAGTTCAGCATCGACGCAATATCAATGGAATGGTATCAAGAATATCTTTTGATACTTAAAAGAAACCATTGACTTGGGACTATTCTTTCCCTACAAGCAGGCAAAGGAAGCTGCTTACGAAAAGGCAAATGCTAAAGTAAATGCTGGTGCCGAAGCAACTACCACAAAGTATGTGTTGGTATGACTTGCTTATGTTTTGGAAATCGACTATGCAAACCCCTTTTGGCTACCTTCTTCATGACATGATTATTTATTTGCATGAATCAGTCCGTGAGTGTACATGATTAAGAACTATCATTCTGTATTTGTGAGGAACTAGCGGTTTGTTAGGCGTAGTTTTATACGCTTATTTATCATTATTTTGTATTATTTTGGAGAGTGAATTTGATTTAATGTGCTTTTAATGCCTTACTTTTGTATGTTTGTTAGGAGATTGGAGTCCGGAAGCTAAAACGAGGTGAAACGGGCGAAAACGGCAAATTTTGGCCGTGAGCCGCGGCACAAGGAAGCAGGGCCGCGGCACACGCAGAGGACCAGCGGGCACAAAGTAGACTGTACTCTGTGCCGCGGCACAGTCCAGGTGAGCCGCGGCACAGATGAATTAAATGGCGCCCAGGCATCCAGCTGAAGACCATGTGCCGCGGCACAGATTCAGTGAGCCGCGGCACACTAGGCGGTTTTGGTGTCCTCCGCGCGGATTTGGGCCGTTTCGAAGCCAGTTCTCGACCTATTCACACGGACGCGATTTGGAGACTGTGCAAAGCTATAAATGAGGGTTTAAGACCCTAATTAATCATCTGATCTTTGATCTTTGATACTCTTGGAACTTGGGAAATCTTGGAATCAGAGGGGAGACGGCAGAAGAGGAAGAGAAGCAGAAGACTTCAAGAGCAGAGGGCGGAAGCCGAAGAACGGAGGAATCCGAGCTTCATCTGCGTTTGATTTTCATGCTTCTATTCATTAATTCTGTATTTTCATTTATTAGCATGTCTGGCTAAAACCCTAATCTAGGATTTTGATGAAACCTACGTCTTGACGAATTTATTTGAGATTATCTAAATTATTCACTTTTTGTTGAGTTTTCCCAATCGTGTTTAATGCTTTCAATTATCTGGCCAATAGTTGTATTGATTTAATCATTCAATTCGAATCGGGAGAGGAGAATTGGTGAGGAACTATTGGTGAGGACCGTTTTATTCTGTGAGATAGGAATATACTCATAGGAACTACGTGGCCTTTTGGAGATTTTATGCTTTTTGCCTATTGACGAATTAATTCACCTAGGGATAGAGTGCGTTATTCGCCTTTAGATAAATCTAGTGACCTCGGGAGAGGCGGTAGAATATATTAGCAATCTCCGCCTTCAATAAATTGGGAAAATTATTAACTTCAGATAATCGAGAGTAAATTCGGATAAACCGAGGTGGATTCAGAATCCTAGACCTATTCATCATTTGATTTTCTTTCTTCAAGCTATCGTTTTCTACTGTTTAGTCTTTTATTAATTCTCCTAGTAATTAATTGCAAACCCAAAATTCGATTGTTCAAATAAAACTAGAATACATAAAAATCGGTAGTTAGTGATTCAGTCCTCGTGGGAACGATACTCACTCATCACTTTATTACTTATAAACGATAACGTGCACTTGCGTGTAAGAAATATCGCAACAAGTTTTTGGCGCCGTTGCCGGGGACTGAAATTTTTCTAATATCAATTTCAGTATTTCTAGTCTTAGTTTGAACGTTTTTATTTTATTATTTTTTTTTGTATTTAATTTTATTTATTTGTTTTTCCTTTCAGGATCTTTCGGGTAGTGCATGAGAAAACTCAGTGACGAAGGCCTACTACCTTTGGATACCGAACTTGAGCGCACTCTTCGAAGGAACAAGAAGGAGAAACGAGAGTTACAGACGACGGTCAACATGGCCGAAAATATCGAAATCCAAGGAGGAGATAACCATGTGCGGCAAGTTCAACCGGAACTAGCTCTTCGAGACTATGCCATGCCGCAGATTAATGCTAATTTTTCGGGGATTCGGCGTCCCACTATCCAGGCGAACAACTTCGAGATCAAGCCTGCGATCATTCAGATGGTACAGGCGAGCCAATTTTGTGGATTGCCGAATGACGACCCAAACGCTCATATTGCTTCGTTTCTTGAGATTTGTGACACGTTCAAGAACAATGGTGTCACCGACGATGCTATCCGATTAAGGCTTTTCCATTTCTCTTTGAGGGATAAAGCGAAATTTTGGTTAAATTCCTTACCGCCGGGGTCGATCACAACATGGGCAGAGTTAGCGCAAGCCTTCCTTGCCAAATTCTTCCCACCTTCTAAGACGGCGAGATTGAGAAACGAGATCACCACCTTTGGTCAGTATGATATGGAATCGCTCCACGAGGCGTGGGAGCGATATAAAGATTTGTTACGGAGATGCCCGCATCATGGCCTTCCAGACTGGCTTCAAATTCAGACGTTTTATAATGGATTGAGTGCCTCTACACGCACTCTAGTGGATGTAGCCACCGGTGGAGCTTTGATGGGAAAGACTATGGCCGAGGCACACTCGTTGTTGGAAGCTATGGCCGCAAATGCATATCAATGGCCATCTGAAAGATTAACGCCGAAGCGAGTTATGGAAGTTTCTAGTAATGATCTAATATCCACATTGTCAGCCCAAGTCGCAGCGTTAACTTAGCAGCTTCAAGCATTTTCGCATGCACCTTCCCCCGTTACCATTGATACTTGCAATTGGTGTAACGGATCGCACCCTAGCTTGGAGTGTCAAGTCGGAAATCCGTTCGAGCAGCCCCAAATTGAACAAGCTCAGTTTGTAGGAAACGGAAACCGGCAAAATAATCCGTACTCTAACACGTATAATCCGGGGTGGCGTAATCATCCCAACTTTTCGTGGAGAAACGGACAGAACTCAAACCATCCCCCGTTTGCTCAGAACCAACAACAGCCCCCCCCCCCGATCCAAAAGTTTCTCTCGAGGAAGCAATCGCGAAATTGGCGGTGAATACGAGTCAATTCATGACCCGTACTGAAGCGACATTGCAGAATCATTCCGCTTCCATTCGAAACTTGGAAGTCCAGCTGGGCCAAATTGCTAATGTGTTGACAGCCCGTCTGGAGGGAGCATTGCCCAGCACTACCGAGACAAATCCTAGAGAGAGTCTAAATGCGATCAGTCTGAGAAGCGGGAAGGAGGTGTTGGACCAGCCCGAGAGGTGTGAAAATAGGAGTGAAATTGAGGAAAAGAATAATTTAGCGACAGAGGAGTCACAAGATTGGAGACCTTCGATAACGTTTCCGGATAAACCGAAGGCATATGTGCCCCCCATTCCATTTCCGCAGAGATTACAGCAGAAAAAGGCGGACAAACAATTCTCTAAATTCCTTGACATGTTCAAAAAGCTTCATATTAACATTCCATTTGCCGACGCGTTGGAACAAATGCCGAGCTACGTTAAATTCATGAAAGAGATATTGTCAAAGAAAAGAAAACTCGAGGAGTTTCAAACAGTTGCCTTGATGGAGGAATGCAGTGCGATTCTTCAAAAGAAGCTTCCACCCAAATTGAAAGATCCGGGAAGTTTCAACATACCGTGCACCATGGGGAATCTTTCTTTTAATAAGGCATTGTGCGATCTCGGTGCTAGTATTAACCTCATGCCTCTATCGATTTTTAAGAAGCTGGAAATTGGAGAAGCAAAGCCGACGACGGTCTCCTTGTAGTTAGCGGATCGATCTATTAAGTATCCGAGGGAAGTGATTGAGGATGTATTGGTGAAAGTGTATAAATTTATCTTTCCAGCGGATTTTATTGTTCTCGACATGGAGGAAGATGAAGATATCCCGATTATCTTGGGACGACCATTTTTGGCAACCGGCAGAACCCTTATTGACGTGGAAAAAGGAGAATTGACTCTGCGGGTTCAAGAGGAGCATGTCACGTTCCAAGTGTTCGAATCTTTTCCATGTCCCGGAAGTGTTGATAAAAGCTTATAAATTGAAAGTGTAGATGCCGTTGAAAAAGAAAAACACCGAAAACATCGTCGGTCGAAAAATTCAGATTCTGTATCAGATGGTCCAATTTTTAAGAAAGATGTAGAACGAGTAGCATTTCTCGAGCATGCGGACAAGTCTGCTGCAGTCTTGAGTGCGTTCGTGAAGGAGAGAAACAAGCCGGAATTCAGACGGATATCTAGTCATGAGAAAAACGAGTGTTTCGGAAAGTTATTCTCGTCAAAACCTTTCCGCAAACAACATTCGATGTCCGAACCGAAAGTCGAATCGTTAACGACCGATGGTCATAATTTTAGAAACCATAGTAACGGCTCGATGAACGGGGCGGAGATCAAATGGAGTTTGCGAAAAGCGAACTGATTTTTTTAATAGGTCCGGCTGAAGACTATAAACTTAGCGCTTCTCGGGAGGCAACCCGAGTTCGTAGTTATAGATTTTTTTGCGTTTTTAGATTTTTCTTGCATTCTTGCATTTTTTATTTTTCATCATTTTGTGCTTTGATTTGCTTCTTCCTCTCGCTTTTGACGTGTTCTTCTCAAAATTCTGTGCAGGAAAGTCCCAGGGGAGAAAATTATGCTTGAGCCACGGCACAAGTATTGTGAGCCGCGGCACACACAATTCGAAAGGGAGAGCTAAACCCACTGTACCCTGTGCCGCGGCACAACTCTACTGAGCCGCGGCACACTTGAGCACTGAGCCGCGGCACACGAAACCTGAGCCGCGGCACACGGCAAAACTTGCGAACAGGTGAAAAGGAACTGTACTCGGTGCCGCGGCTCACTTGAGCTGTGCCGCGGCACACCATGCGGAATTTAAAGGGCCCAGGTACCTTATAACCCGAATGTGGCCGGCCTTTTCAGGACTGACTATGGCGAGGACAAAGAAGCTGAGCAAGAGAGCCAGGACCCAGTCATCCCCCACTCGAGGGGAAACCTCTCGTAGCCGCGCCGAGTCTGAGGGGCACCAGTTCTCCGACCCCGAGATCCACAAAATCTTCAATGAGAAGATTCGGCCGCGACCTCTTATCCCGAAAAGGGGCTTCACTCCAGCTCCCCAAGACGGGGAACTGCTTACCATGATAGATGAGATGGGGTGGGCCAGATTTGTTGCACCCCCCGAGCCAGCGGTTATTTCGATAGTGCAAGAGTTCTATGCCAGCGCGTTACTGAAGCACATTCGGTCAGGCCATACATTGCCGTCGTTAGAGTCTCGGACTCAGGTCGATGTCCTAGGTATTACGATTGATTTTTCCACAGCTGCTATTCGGAGGTTATTTGGGCTTCCGGTGGTAGATGACTCGGCTTATGATCGAGTGATGACTAGCCTCACGAAGGAGGCCCTGCTCGAGACTATTGCACAACCCGACTCCGACTGGGAGCAGCGCGCACAGGGTTCTTCCACTTTCCACTTCAAGAGCTCGCGCCTCAGCCGGCTCGGGCGTGCCTGGCTATATTTTATCTGCGCACGCATTGACCCCACCTCTCAGATCCGCACTGTTTTTCTCTCCCGCGCCCGGACACTATATGCTATCACATCCGGGCTGCGTTTCGATGTGGCTCATCTCTTGGTCCGTTCTATATTCCAGTGCATTCAGGGAGGAGCCAAGACAGGGTTGAAACACCCCTCGCTTATTTGCGCTCTGTGCCGGCAGTCGGGGCTGACGTGGTCAGACGACGAGCCGATGCTTGCTCCCCAGGCCCCGATCGACCACCGCATTATCTCACATTTTGACCAGTGGGGAGGAGCGCTGGCGCACGCTCGGGGGAGAGGATTTCTTCTGGATGAGGCCCACGAGGGGTCCCCCGAGCATCTTTGCGACACGAGGCGGCGGAGTGCGGGACCGCGGCCGACGGAGAGAGATTTCAGGCGATGTTCGACGAGCTGAGGGAGGATCTGAGGAGAGAGAGAGGAGACGAGGAGAGAGTGAGAGGATATGAGAGAGGATCTGAGGAGAGAGAGAGATGAGATGAGGAGAGAGAGGGAGAGTATGCTGGCTGCCATGCGAGAGGAGCAGCGGACGGAGTGAGAGAGCGTTATTGCTGCCGTCAGGGCTGAGATGCGAGAGCATGCCCGCCGGGCCAGCCGACGAGAGGCGAGGCGTCTGGCAGCGAGGGACGCCTACCATCAGGATCACCTTGCCGCATGGACGTCCCATATCATGCATCCAGACGGGCCATTTATTGCACCCGCTCGGCCAGCCACACCACCCTCCTCACCGGATGACATCGGCACCAGCTCGTGAGAGGACTGGATGGGAGTACTTGACCTTATTCTATTGCTTATTATCTTTTGTACATTGAGGTCAATGTACGTCCTAAGTTTGGGGGGGTTTTACTTTCTGTTGCTACATTTATTGTTGTACTGTTTTTGTTGCACTTTTCATTACTTTGCGTGATTTTTTTTCGATAGCCTTGCTTGTCTGGATTTTACTCTATTTGTGAATTTTTCGTGCTTCTATTTGTGTGATACTGATGTTACGACACTATTTTTATCTCTGAAGAAACGGTCGAGTTTTAGTCGAGTTGTATTCAGTGATTTCTGTTTCTGCTTGGTATTCAGTTAGGTCCGAAATTTTTCTTGTGATTGTAGAGGTCTTGGCGGATAAGAGAAGACACATACGTGTTTTAAAATCACCGTCGATACGTTTGGTTACATTTTTCGGTTAGTTAGTCGTCCAGTTACATAAGTCGTGTTGGCACTTAGATTGAGTTTAGAGTCGGTCAGTTTTTCCCAATAGTCGAGATATTTTTGTTCTATGATGGGAAGTCTAGTAACCGGGGGTATTCACGTGACCCGTCGTTTACTCTCGCGTAAAACGACGACCCTGATTAGACTAGTGATTTAGAAATTTCTCATGCGTGCCGATAATAGGGAGCCTAGTAACCGGGGGTATTCACGTGACCCGTTGTTTACTCTCGCGTAAAACAGCGACCTTGATTCGGACATGCGGGAATTATATATTCGAGTTGTTTCTCCGCTGTAGAAGGGAACTTAGTAACTAGAAGCATCCATGTGCCCCATGAGTGTCTTTTACATCAAACGGTTTCCCAATACATGAGAATGGAAGTTCCACCCTAGGATTGTCCCGATGAAACATCCCGAGATCCGAACCTAGTGGTCAACTCGAATCAATTTCTTGAGCATATATATATATATATATAAGGGAATACTGTCCGAGGATTATTTTTATGAAACTCGTGAAAATTTTTCCATTAGACTGTGGAACGGGACGAACTAGCTTGTTTATTTTAACCTTTTGTATTGACGGTCGATTAGATTCATGTTTGTTAATCTTTGAGCTGGATTTTCTTCATGAACGAGTGATTAGGACTGAACTTGGTTACTTTGTAGAATCAGTGTACTGAGTGTAGCTCGCTATTACGATACTCGTATTATTCAGAGAGAAATTCAGGATAGTATTGATTAGGTTGAGCACTACGAGTTGCACGATTTTTCACGACATTCTTTTATTGAAATTAATTCTTTTTGCTTGAGGACAAGCAAAGGCTTAAGTTTGGGGGTATTTGTTAGGCGTAGTTTTATACGCTTATTTATCATTATTTTGTATTATTTTGGAGAGTGATTTGATTTAATAAGCTTTTAATGCCTTACTTTTGTATGTTTGTCAGGAGATTGGAGTCCGGAAGCTAAAACGAGGCGAAACGGGCGAAAACGGCAAATTTTGGCCGTGAGCCGCGGCACAAGGAAGCAGGGCCGCGGCACACGCAGAGGACCAGCGGGCACAAAGTAGACTGTACTCTGTGCCGCGGCACAGTCCAGGTGAGTCGCGGAACAGATTAAGTAAATGGCGCCCAGACATCCAGCTGAAGACCATGTGCCGCGGCACAGATTCAGTGAGCCGCGGCACACTAGGCGATTTTGGTGTCCTCCGCGCGGATTTGGGCCGTTTCGAAGCCAGTTCTCGACCTACTCACACGGACGCGATTTGGAGACTGTGCAAAGCTACAAATAAGGGTTTAAGACCCTAATTAATCATATGATCTTTGATCTTTGATACTCTTGGAACTCGGGAAATCTTGGAATCAGAGGGGAGACGGCAGAAGAGGAAGAGAAGCAGAAGACTTCAAGAGCAGAGGGCGGAAGTCGGAGAACGGAGGAATCCGAGCTTCATCTGCTTTTGATTTTCATGCTTCTATTCATTAATTCTGTATTTTCATTTATTAGCATGTGTGGCTAAAACCCTAATCTAGGATTTTGATGAAACCTACGTTTTGACGAATTTATTTGAGATTATCTAAATTATTCTCTTTTTGTTGAGTTTTCCCAATCGTGTTTAATGCTTTCAATTATCTGGCCAATAGTTGTATTGATTTAATCATTCAATTCGAATCGGGGGAGGAGAATTGGTGAGAAACTATTGGTGAGGACCGTTTTATTCTGTGAAATAGGAATATACTCATAGGAACTACGTGGCCTTTTAGAGATTTTATGCTTTTTGCCTATTGACGAATTAATTCACCTAGGGATAGAGTGCGTTATTCGCCTTTAGATAAATCTAGTGACCTCGGGAGAGGCGGTAGAATATATTAGCAATCTCCACCTTCAATAAATTGGGAAAATTATTAACTTCAGATAATCGAGAGTAAATTCGGATAAACCGAGGTGGATTCAGAATCCTAGACTTATTCATCATTTGATTTTCTTTCTTCAAGCTATCGTTGTCTACTGTTTAGTCTTTTATTAATTCTCTTAGTAATTAATTGCAAACCCAAAATTCGATTGTTCAAATAAAACTAGAATACATAAAAATCGGTAGTTAGTGATTCAGTCCTCGTGGGAACGATACTCACTCATCACTTTATTACTTGTAAACGATAACGTGCACTTGCGTGTAAGAAATATCGCAACACGGTTAAGTACTGCCACTGATGAACATACTTACATTTATGAACATGATGTAACTTGTAAAACCCCTTGATTGATGGAATGATCATAACGGAAAATATGTGAGATATAATGGAACATACTTAAATATGTTGCACTCTTGACCAATGTTTCTTTTTCCCACTGGGTTTTGTTACTTGGCAAGGTTTTTAACGAGGCAACGGTATATGAATGTAAGCATTAGGGGGAGATGTAGACTTTTCGAACTTTCGAGATCGATGTAAAGATCACAAGGAAATTGTGATTTATAAAGAAACTTAATCACATGTGTTGTACTCTTTTCTTTGACCAAGGTTCATTTTCTCCCATTGGGTTTTGTTACTTGGCGAAGTTTTTAATGAGGTAACGCTTACTTGATTGATGTACAAACCATGGGGGAGATGTAGACTTGAGGGGGAGTCTTACATCTACACCGTACATTATACTCTTTTCCTTCCAAGGATCATTTTTCCCATAGGGTTTTTATCACTTGGAAAGGTTTTTAACAAGATAACAAGATGTACGATTTTAGGGATCGATGGAATGGTCACCTTAGTAGCGCTATGATCAAATGTAACGATCATATGAGAGGATAGATTCAAAGGACGAAGTCTAAACTTGATGTGACTAGATGCTGTACTTTTTTCCCTATGATCAAGACATTTTTTCCAATGGATTTTGCTTGACGAGGTTTTAACGAGACAACATGACATACGCTTGTAGACTAGGCACAAGGGGGAGTGTTAAAGGAATAATACCCATTATGTGCCCAAGTCTGTTAGTTTATGGGCTTTCCTAGTTAGGGTTTGGCTAAGGCCTGTTTGTATATATTTCTCCCTATTTAAAGGGATGTCATCAATGGAATAATACAACAACTTTTATCCTACTTTATTGTCTCAGTTATTTTGCCTTCAACAAGATACAAATTTTAGCACAAGTATTTCTTCCTTTTATCTTTATTAGAAAAAGTATACATTTTATTAAATAGAAATAGAATAACTAATAATAGTCTTCACTAAGATAGTTATTTCATATTTTTTAAGGATATTGCGCGACCAAAAAAGAAACAATTTTGACCGGTTGATGATTCAGAATCCATACAAAATCCCATTTTGGAATTGCTTAAATTTTCCCCATCCCTTTATGATAGTCTTTTGCGGGTGCCGTTGGGTGATTTATTTGGCCTAGTTGATACTGATGTGCCATTGTACGTATGCCACATCGATGTTTTAGAAATCTTTCAGGGGAATGATTGGCTTAGCATCTCAGTTATGCAATTGTGGATCATGTAAGTAAATTTTATAACTAATTTTTAATCATATGAGTTTATGTTTGTGTTATGTCTGTTTGTTGTTATATTGTTTTTGTGTGAAACGTAGCTTTATCATGATGAAAATGTTAATTGCGATTCAATGTTGTTGATGATTATTACATACATTAAACACTTTTGCTAAAGTCAGTGAACAAATTGTGATTTTATACTGTGAATCGGTTATGCAACTCTGATAATAATCTGCATTTAATTTACAGTTATCAAAAGTTAAACTTCTTTTTATTGATTATTAGGTACCTAAAATCACTAATCGTAGACACGGTGAATGATAATTTGTATGGATTCCTTGAGCCTCAATCCATACAAAGTATGGGGAATATGAAGTCTGAAGCCACATCGTACATTCTACGACATATCCGGGATTCGAAAAAATAGATTTTTCTAGGAGCTTATCACCACGAGTAAGTACAACGACCTAACAATTAGCGTCAGATTTTGAGCAATGCAACACTTTTGGTTAAATAAGAAATTTTATAACTTGTTTATCAAAATTAGCTTGTTTGTTTTCAAAATGCAGGCGACATTGGAAACTCCTGTTAATTTTACATAAGCAAGGGACTGCAGTGTGGTTTTGTTCATTACATCATAAGCCTAATCAGGATATCAAATTCATAGTGCAGAGGTAAGCTTCTAAAGAAGTGAAATGAATAAAGATAGAATAATATATACATTTTACTTCGGTTGGATTATGTTTTTCTATTCGGATATGTTTTTCTTATGTGTAAAATATTTATGGTCATGTAGGAGATCAGAATTATAGTACCTGCAGACCTTGATTTTAGTTGATGCTTTTGGTTGGTTTGGCAATGAGGTTGAATAAAGTGTCCCTCGTATATGAGTTTGATGCAGCAGCCGTTACATGTTATTTTTGTGAGCTTTATTGTCATTATTATATCTTTATTTTAGTCTAATTCTGTGAAAATGAGCTCCTAATGCATGACATTTACACATTTTGAAGGAAATTAGAGTCCTGAACCTCGAACGTGGAAAAACGTGCCAAAAACGACAATTTTTGGTCGAGGGCCACGTCGCACCGAAGCTGGGCCGCGTCACAGGCACAACACAGAGCAAACCGGCACAAACTATACCGGGGGCCGCGGAACACTCTCTACGTGCCGCTGGTAATGATTTTATGCCCAGGCCTGGGCAGCGGGACAACTAGGGCCGCAACACACTTAAGCCGGGCCGCGGCCCGCAGCGGCAGGATTCCTGTTTTGACCGCGCGATTCTGGCTGTTTGGAGGCGGATTAGACCTAATCCTCGGACGCGTTTTGAAAGGGAAAAAGGTTATAAAAGCGCAGTGAATGTCAGAAAAGAAATCATTGAAAAGAAGAGGAGGAGAATACCTAGGAGCAGAGAGCTAAGGCCAGAGAACGGAAGAAGACAAGTTCATCAATTGTGTTTGAGTTTCTTCCTTATGTTTAATTCAAATATTTGTATAATATTTTCTAGCATGTCGGGCTAGACCCCATTATTCTAGGATTGAGATGAAACCGAGATTA
The DNA here is from genome assembly GCA_033398695.1 of Orobanche coerulescens. Taxonomy (NCBI): domain Eukaryota; kingdom Viridiplantae; phylum Streptophyta; class Magnoliopsida; order Lamiales; family Orobanchaceae; genus Orobanche; species Orobanche coerulescens. Next base: position 130,222,074 of record CM065817.1, read on the forward strand.
TGATGGATTAATTCTTGATTTTACGTTATTGATATCTTTCCCTTTTCTATTGAGTTTTCCCCAACTGTTCTTAATGCTTTCAATTGTGTGGCCTATGAATGAATTGTTATAACTGCATAACTTGAATCGGAAGAGGAGAGTAAGTAGTGAAAATTGGGAGAAAACCGTTTTGTCTTGTGAGATAGGAATATACTCATAAGAATTATGAAGCTCATTTTAAAGATTTTAGAACTTTTTGGCTAATGTCGAATTAACTCACCTAGGAATAGAGTGAATTATTTGTTTTGGAAAATTCTACTGACCTCGGGAGAGGCATTAGATTAACTTAAAATCTTCGCTTTCAATAAATTGGGAAATTACATAAATTATATTAATCAAGATTAATTTGGATTAATCGAGGCGAATTCTCGATCCTAGATTCTTCTCCTATTTGATCTCCTTTTATCGGACTATTGATTGTATTATTTTTTTTAGTTTATCACAATATTTAGTTGTTAATAATTATTCAACCACAAAATTTCGGTCATTCAAATAAAATTATAAATACTAACAAATTGGTACTTAGTGCATCAGTCCTCGAGGGAACGATAATTTACTTATCACTTTATTACTTGATTACGACAACGTGCACTTGCGTTCACAGAAATACGTAACAATTTTTTGGTGCCATTGCCGGGGACTGATTGTTTTTTTAATATCAATTTCAGTATTTTTAGTCTTAATTTGAACATTATTTTATTTTTTGTGTAAATTTTTTTTTTATTTATTTTCCTTTCATGAGTTCGTTTAGTGCATGAGAAAATTTGGTAACGAAGGTTTAATTCCTTTGGATACCGAACTCGAACGCACTCTGCGGAAAAACAGGAAGAAAATACGTGAGCTATTAATCACGGATATCATGGGAGAGAACACTGGAAATCAAGGGATTGATAGCCCTATTCAGCAAGTTCAACTTGTAACACCCCGAGATATTCGGAGCATATTACAGCGCCGTGGACCCCTACATGGGACCCACCAGGCTACAACAAGCTAACACCACTCGACTTGTAATATCCACGTTTTCTATTTTTAGTAATTTCTATTTTTGGTGCATATTCGTTTCGGACAACTCGCTTGGCACTGTTTTGTAATTCTGAACCTATTTTGTTCTTGGAGTTTCTCCGTTTAGACGGGTCTCGATAATGTTTTTACGTAATTTCATCTTGTGTTATATTTTGTCTCATGTGTATTCGATTCTCGTTAAACTCGTTCGATTTCATCATTTTCTTACTTCCATGAGCTCATATGTTTGAGTAGAGCATGTTGTGAGTTTCGGATTGTTAATACGACGCTGTATCGTGATTTTCGGATGTTTGGGCCGTTTTTGTAATTTCCTAGAAGTTTAGGGAATTTGTTCCTTGTTCGACTTTGGTTGTGTACCTCAGATCGTTTTGGGGTTCCGTACTTCCATTTCGTGTTATTGTTGCCCAAATATCGATTCCTATTGCTTTTATTCTCTTTCCGGATCATTTTTCGTCATTTTGGGACCCGAGGGGGGGTGTGGGCCACGGCACAAGGATTGTGCGCCGCGGCACACACATCACTCAGTTGTTGGCCGAGAAAACTGTACCGTGTGCCGCGGCACAAGGATTGTGCCCCGCGGCACACAGCCGAGTCAGTGCCACGGCACACTTGTCCGGGCCGCGGCACACCCGTGTGGCACTTGCCGGCCAAAACCGGTATCAGCGTGCCGCGGCACTGATCCGGCAGGCCGCGGCACACGCCGAATCTGCGCGCGCACACTTCGAATGAGCCGCGGCACAACGAGCGGTCGGCCCGATCATCGGCGCAATTTTGGCCCGTGTCGCGGCACGATTGGTGAGCCGCGGCACACAACGCGGTCAGCGCTATATCTGCGTTTTTATTCAGCGTGAGTCACTCATTTCCCTTCCCTTCTTCAACCGTACGAGAGAGAGTGGCTTGAGAGGGAGATTTCCTCCATCTATCACTTGATTGTGTAAATTTCTTCATCTCTTTTCGATCGGGTGGCTCGGATTGCGGATCTAACACGTGGTTTTCGGATTAGAGTGCTTGATTCTTCAAGAGGTAAGAACTCCTTTGACCCTAGTATGATTTTGGGGAGGGTTTGGTGGTGATCTTGTGTTTTAATCCGAATTAACCGATGTTGTTGTTATATTTTGATAGTATACTCGTGACCCTTGGTTTTCTTGTTATTGGTTGGGATGAAATCCCGTTATTACACCGTTGACCGATTTCATTTCCTTATACACGCGTGGTGTCCGATGAATTGTCCCAACGGGTAGAACTAGGATGAATTTCTTCGTATTCTTGATGTTGAGATTGGTTGTATATCATTATTGTGTTAGGGTCGGATTTGAGAGGATTGTTCGGACCGTAACCTATTCCTTCATCGTTTCCTTCGCGTCGTATTATCCAAGGCAAGTACATGTATTATATTTCATTATGTGTGTACGGTTTTGATGCGAATGATGTAAACTGGTTTATTGAACGATTGTGTTGGTTACTCTTCCACCTGGGGATGGCATGGGGCCTATGGGGGCCGATACTAATGGGTACGGCCACGGAAGTGGACTTGGGTGCGTGTGTTGATGTTCTTCCACCTGGGGACGGTTCGACGGGACCTCTGGGGGCCGATACTAATGGGTACGACCGCGGAAGTGGTTTCTCACCTGGGGACGGTCCGACGGGACCTCTGGGGACCGATACTAATGGGTACGGTCGCGAGTTACCAAACGTGGATAATTGTGATGTGGAAAGCTTGATAATATATTGAAGTGGTGTAAATGTGATATTCCGGAATATTGATTTTCATAAATGATTTTTCCTATTGAATTGTTTGCGTTGAATCGTGTATGTATATAATGTTGTGTAATTGTGTACTTGCACTAGCTATTCGAATGCTAACCCCTTAAATGGGGGAAATGCGTCTTATGCATTTCAGGTACCGGGAGGGCTGAGGAGCAAGCACGGGACATGCATGCAAAGGATGGGCTGGCTTGATGATGTGGCTTGAGTCTGCATTTTTATGTTTTGTCATTGCATTGTCGAGTATTGAAGTTAGACTGTTTACTTTGAAACTTGGTTTAAGTCCCCTGCGTGGGCAATGAATTGGTTTTTATCTTATGTTCATATACCCCGTTAAAATGTTTTGGCCGAGGCCACGGCCTTACTTTTTGGGGTGCATCATTTGGGATCATATTGTGGTTTATGTGTCATGTGTTAGCCTGGTAGACCTCACGAGGGTTCTACGGCGTGTAATGTCCCATTTGTGAATTGGGGTGTTACATTTATGGTGAGCCTAGGTTTTGAATACCTAGGCTGTCGGTTAATTTTGGGTCTGTTAGTGGCGTCATTTAGAGTCGGTCGTTGAGCCTAATATCATCATGCTACCGTCTTTTCGTGCGACCCGTGGCTGTAAGTCTCCTCTAACTCTTATATTCCTGTAATTCGCTTTCTTGCGTTGTTCGGGATTGTGAATTGTGATACCAACTTTGTCAATTGTGAATCTTTCTGATTTTGTCCTTTTCATTCTTCCTCTAGTATGTTGAGAGGTCGTGGTGGTAGACCAGCTGGGGGACGCGGCCGAGGCCGTGGTCGGGGTGCTGATAATGAAGAGGGCTCACTTTCTCAGTCCTCTGCGGACTCAGCCTCTCACTCAGTGCCGTCGGGTAATAATGCCGACGCCGGGGCTATTGCCGATTTCAGCAGCTTAGTAGCTCAGCTTGCTCGAGATAGCCTGGGCGGACGCTTAATCCGCCCCCGACACCTGAAGAGGAGGCTAGTAAATGGCTTCAGACGGTGACTAAGAGGCACCCTCCTCGTTTCTCCGGAGCTTCTGACTCCCTCGGTTGGGAGAATTGACTCTTTCAGTTGTCCAGGACCTCTGATGTCGTAGCTTGTCCTGAAGACAGGAGGGTACATATCGCCCAGTACCTCCTGGATAAGGAAGCTACGGAATGGTGGGAGGCCGTTGTGCCCAGAGACCGTCGAGCTACTTGGGAGGAATTCAAGGCTGCTATGGAAGCAGAGTATTGTCCACCGCCAGTCAAGGAGCGCAGAATTGTGGAATTCTTCACCGCTACACCTCAGGATGTGCCTATTTCTCAGGCCATCATTTCTTACAATCAGCAGTTGGGTTTCGTAAGAGATCAAGTGAGAACGGAGGCTGATAAAATCCGTTACTTCAATATGCGCATGAAGCCGCATATCAGGCAGAGTATGGCACCGCTCATGTGTGCCACTTTGAAGGAATACCAGGATCGCGCTCTGGCGATCGAGATGGCTGTCCCGGAATCAGAGACGGTTACGGAAGCTAAGAAGCAGAAGACTACCGGCGGGTTCTCGGCCGGTAAAGGTGGACAGTTTTCGAGGTCTCGTTCTGCTCCTACACCAGGGAAGAGGCCGTTTCATCAAGCCGGTGGATCCCAGGGTAACCGTTCGGTCCAGTCTGTGGCACCTGGAGGGAGAGTTTGTTTTAATTGCAGTCAGCCTGATCACGTTATGAAGGATTGCCCATTTCCGTTAGTTGCTTGCTTTACTTGCGGACAGACCGGACATCGGGCAGCTCATTGTGAGAGGGCCACCAGGGCCGCTAGAGTTCCGACTACCACTACCGATCAGAAGGATCACAGTATTCCAGCCACTCATGTTCCGCAGGGTTCGGGTCGGGGTCAGCCGGATCGCCGTGCAGCCTTGAGTTCGGGTTCAGTTCACCCACGATTGTATCAGATGAGGCGCACAGAGGAGGCAGACATTCCGGTGGCGTCAGGTACCACTCAGATCCTTACTCATCCAGTTTCCGTGCTTTTTGATTCGGGTGCTACCCATTCCTTTATTGCATCGGATTGTGTGAATCGTATTGGCTTTAACTGCTTGTTTGAGTGTGAACCGTTTGTGGTGGGTACGCCTAGCGGGGATCGTATGGTTGGGGACCGGGAGGTTAGGGATTGCCCCGTGAGGATCGGGAGCCGAGATTGGCCCTCGAATCTCATTGTTATAGACCTTAAGGGTCAGAATTTAATCCTCGGGGTCGATTGGTTAGAGCGTCACGGTGCTATCATGAACTATCGGACTCGTACCATCTCGATAGTAGCCGAGGACGGCACCGAGCATACCCTCATCGGTCGAAAGCCGGGGAGATCGGGGAGTGTGATTAGCACCTTAAAGGCGATGAAACTTCTGAACTAGGGTTGTGTCGGCTATCGGTGTTACGCTCTGCAGGCAGAGGATGGTGGAATTGACATGTCGTCAATTCCAGTTGTTTGTGAGTATCCCGATGTTTTCCTAGACGACTTGCCGGGATTACCACCGCAGCGAGAGGTGGAGTTTCCTATCGATCTTGAGCCGAATGCAGCCCCTATTTCTCGAGCACCATACCGTATGGCACCGTCAGAGATGTTAGAGTTGAAGAATCAGTTGGGAGAATTGTTAGATAAAGGGTATATTCGACCGAGCGCATCGCCTTGGGGTGCGCCTGCATTTTGTTAAGAAGAAGGATGGGTCGCTTCGTTTATGCATCGATTATCGAGAATTAAACAAGTTGACCATCAAAAATAAATACCCTTTGCCCCGGATCGACGACTTGTTCGATCAGCTTCAGGGGGCGACGGTCTTTTCGAAGATAGATTTGCGATCGGGTTACTACTAGTTGAGGATTCGGGACATCGATATACCGAAAGCTGCCTTTCGGACGAGATATGGCCATTATGAATTTGTGGTTATGCCTTTCGGACTAACTAATGCAGTTAATGAACAAAGTTTTTATTGAGTATCTAGATAAATTCGTAGTCGTCTTTATTGATGTCATTCTGATCTACTCACGGAGTCGTGAGGAGCACGCCTTACATCTCCAGATTGTATTAGACATCTTGAGAGCGGAGCAGTTGTACGCGAAGTTCTCTAAGTGTGAGTTTTGGCTCGAGGAAGTGATGTTCCTCGGGCATGTGATTTCAGCAGAGGGAGTTCGGGTAGATCCGCAGAAGATAGAGGCAGTGATGGCTTGGGAGCCGCCTAAGAATGTGAAGGAGGTGAGGAGTTTTCTGGGTCTTGCCGGCTATTACCGTAGATTCGTTGAGGGATTTTCTAAGATCGCTAGACCACTCACTCAGTTGCTCCAGAAAACTCAGAAGTTCGAGTGGACCGCAGACAGGCAGGACAGTTTTGACGAGTTAAAGAGACGTTTGACCACCGCACCCGTTTTAGCATTGCCTCAGGGGAACGAGGATTTCGTAGTGTATAGTGATGCTTCGGGCCTTGGTCTAGGATGTGTTTTGATGCAGAGAGACAGAGTGATTGCTTATGCGTCCCGCCAATTGAAACCTTATGAGGTAAATTATCCCACGCACGATTTGGAGTTAGCTGCGGTCGTTTTCGCCTTAAAGATATGGAGGCATTATCTCTATGGATCGTCTTGTAAGATTTTTACGGACCACAAGAGTCTGAAGTATATCTTCAGTCAGAAAGAGTTGAATATGAGAAAACGCAGGTGGTTGGAGCTAATTAAAGATTACGACCTCGAGATACTTTACCATCCGGGTAAGGCTAACGTAGTGGCTGATGCGTTGAGCCGGAAACCGATGGCATTACAGATGTTAGAGGTACTTACACTGCAGAGTAGGATCCAGCGAGATTTTATTTGCCAAAATATTGAGGTTTGGATTCAGAGAGTCCAGGGCCAGTTATGTGCATTAGAGATCACTTCGTCCTTGACTGATGATATCAAGGCGAAACAGTATGATGATCCTTTTTTAGTCCAGCTGAGGGAGGATGTGAGGAAGGGGAAAGCCCCTGGATTTGTGGTTCACGATGATGGAGTTTTGAGGTTTCGCGGCAAACTTTGTGTACCGAGTGTTGTTGAGCTGAGACAGAAGATCTTGAGTGAAGCTCATGCTACACCTTACTCCATACATCCTGGTACGAGTAAAATGTACAAGGATGTGAGGAGCAACTACTGGTGGAGTAATTTGAAGATGGATGTTAGCGAGTTTGTGGCGAAGTGTTTGACCTGTCAGCAGGTTAAGATTGAGCATTAGCGACCCGCGGGGTTGCTACGACCACTTCCCATTCCGGAATGGAAATGGAAAGACATCTCTATGGACTTCATTACCGGGATGCCTAGGACTCGGAACGGAATGAACATGATTTGGGTTATTGTTGACCGACTAACCAAATCAGCTCACTTTCTGAGTATTAAGGATACTTGGGGACCGGAGAGGCTGGCCCGAGTGTTTATTGCGGAGATCGTGAGATTGCATGGGACTCCTAAGAGTATTGTTTCAGATCGTGATGGTCGATTTGTATCACATTTTTTGCAGGCGGTTCATCAAGCTTTGGGGACCGAGTTGAGACTCAGTACGTCTTACCACCCTCAGACTGACGGACAGTCGGAGCGGACGATCCAGACGTTGGAGGATATGTTGAGAGCCTGTGCCTTAGATTGGAAGGATGATTGGGAGACACACTTGCCGTTGATCGAGTTCACGTACAACAATAGTTGGCATGCCTCGATCAAAATGGCACCATTCGAAGCGTTGTGTGGGAGGAGGTGCAGATCACCGTTGTGTTGGGATGATACGTCTGAGCTAATCGGTACCGAGCCCGACATGATAGTTGAGACGAGGGAGAAGATTACCCTGATTCGTAGTAGATTGTTGACGGCCCAGAGTCGGCAGAAGTCTTATGCCGATACACGTCGCCGACCGTTGGAGTTTGAGGTGGGAGATCACGTCTTGCTTAAGGTGTCGCCGACACGGGGAGTTTACCGCTTCAGTCGGAAGTGTAAACTTAGTCCAAGATATATCGGGCCGTTTGAGATTTTAGATAGAGTCGGAGAGCTTGTGTATCGATTAGGCTTGCCGCCGTCCCGGAGCCACGTGCATAACGTATTTCAAGTTTCCCAACTTAGGAAGTACGTATCGGACCCTAGCCATATTATTGATTTTGGAGAGATCGAGTTGGGGCCCGACATTACCTTCGAGGAGAGGCCGATTCAGATCTTAGAGCGTCGAGTTAAGCAACTCAGGCACAAAACCATTCCTTTGGTCAAAGTGCAGTGGTCGAGGCATGGATCCGAGGAAGCCACGTGGGAAACGGAGGAGAGTATGAGGTCGAGATACCCCGAGTTATTCGTGTTGTAAGTTTCGGGACGAAACTTATTTTTAGGGGGAGATAATGTAATATCCACGTTTTCTATTTTTAGTAATTTCTATTTTTGGTGCATATTCATTTCGGACAACTCTCTTGGCACTGTTTTGTAATTCTGAACCTATTTTGTTCTTGGAGTTTCTCCGTTTAGACGGGTCTCGATAATGTTTTTACGTAATTTCATCTTGTGTTATATTTTGTCTCATGTGTATTCGATTCTCGTTAAACTCGTTCGATTTCATCATTTTCTTACTTCCATGAGCTCTTATGTTTGAGTAGAGCATGTTGTGAGTTTCGGATTGTTAATACGACGCTGTATCGTGATTTTCGGATGTTTGGGCCGTTTTTGTAATTTCCTAGAAGTTTAGGGAATTTGTTCCTTGTTCGACTTTGGTTGTGTACCTCAGATCGTTTTGGGGTTCCGTACTTCCATTTCGTGTTATTGTTGCCCAAATATCGATTCCTATTGCTTTTATTCTCTTTCCGGATCATTTTTCGTCATTTTGGGACCCGAGGGGGGGTGTGGGCCGCGGCACAAGGATTGTGCGCCGCGGCACACACATCACCCAGTTGTTGGCCGAGCAAACTGTACCGTGTGCCGCGGCACAAGGATTGTGCGCCGTGGCACACAGCCGAGTTAGTGCCGCGGCACACTTGTCCGGGCCGCGGTACACCCGTGTGGCACTTGCCGGCCAAAACCGACTGTACCGCGTGCCGCGGCACAGTCCGGCAGGGCCGCAACACACGCCGAATCTGCGCCGCGGCACACTTCGAATGAGCCGCGGCACAACGAGCGGTCAGCCGATCACTGGGTGCAATTTTTGGCCCTGTGCCGCGGCACAGTTCAGCTGAGCCGCGGCACACAACGCGGTCAGCACTATATCTGCGTTTTTATTCAGCGTGAGTCACTCATTTCCCTTCCCTTCTTCAACCGTACGAGAGAGAGTGGCTTGAGAGGGAGATTTCCTCCATCTATCACTTGATTGTGTAAAGTTCTTCATCTCTTTTCGATCGGGTGGCTCGGATTGCGGATCTAACACGTGGTTTTCGGATTAGAGTGCTTGATTCTTCAAGAGGTAAGAACTCCTTTGACCCTAGTATGATTTTGGGGAGGGTTTGGTGGTGATCTTGTGTTTTAATCCGAATTAACCGATGTTGTTGTTAGATTTTGATAGTATACTCGTGACCCTTGGTTTTCTTGTAATTGGTTGGGATGAAATCCCGTTATTACACCGTTGACCGATTTCATTTCCTTATGCACGCGTGGTGTCCGATGAATTGTCCCAACGGGTAGAACTAGGATGAATTTATTCGTATTCATGATGTTGAGATTGGTTGTATATCATTATTGTGTTAGGGTCGGATTTGAGAGGATTGTTCGGACCGTAACCTATTCCTTCGTCGTTTCCTTCAAGGCCGTATTATCCAAGGCAAGTACATGTATTATATTTCATTATGTGTGTACGGTTTTGATGCGAATGATGTAAACTGGTTTATTGAACGATTGTGTTGGTTACTCTTCCACCTGGGGATGGCATGGGGCCTCTGGGGGCCGATACTAATGGGTACGGCCACGGAAGTGGACTTGGGTGCGTGCGTTGATGTTCTTCCACCTGGGGACGGTTCGACGAGACCTATGGGGGCCGATACTAATGGGTACGGCCACGGAAGTGGTTTCTCACCTGGGGACGGTCCGACGGGACCTCTGGGGACCGATACTAATGGGTACGGTCGCGAGTTACCAAACGTGGATAATTGTGATGTGGAAAGCTTGATAATATATTGAAGTGGTGTAAATGTGATATTCCGGAATATTGATTTTCATAAATGATTTTTCCTATTGAATTGTTTGCGTTGAATCGTGTATGTATATAATGTTGTGTAATTGTGTACTTGCACTAGCTATTCGAATGCTAACCCCTTAAATGGGGGAAATGCGTCTTATGCATTTCAGGTACCGGGAGGGCTGAGGAGCAAGCACGGGACATGCATGCAAAGGATGGGCTGGCTTGATGATGTGGCTCGAGTCTGCATTTTTATGTTTTGTCATTGCATTGTCGAGTATTGAAGTTAGACTGTTTACTTTGAAACTTGGTTTAAGTCCCCTGCGTGGGTAATGAATTGGTTTTTATCTTATGTTCATATACCCCGTTAAAATGTTTTGGCCGAGGCCACGGCCTTACTTACTTTTTGGAGTGCATCATTTGGGATCATATTGTGGTTTATGTGTCATGTGTTAGTCTGGTAGACCTCACGAGGGTTCTACGGCGTGTAATGTCCCATTTGTGAATTGGGGTGTTACACGACTAACCATCTCGGTTAGCGAGGATACACATTCAAATAATACAACACATGAAAATATACCCGGAGCATCCGGCGAAATAAGCAACAACCGACAAAGTAGCAATTTAAAATAATACAAACGGAGTTTGAAATGAAAAACATAAGTACTCGCGAGCACAATCTATAAGTTTATAAAAATGGGAAACAACCAAATCGAAGTAAACGAAAGAAAATAAGAAGACCCAAATGCACATGTCAACGACCCTGGCCAACATCCTCGTATTGTCCCAGCGCTCGCTCGTCCGGATGATCATGACCTGAAATCCATAACAAGAATTTCCCCACAACGGGTCCCCAAAGGGGTTAGCAATTACGCTAGTACAAGTAATCAAGGCAAACCAATTGCTTACACATTTCATAGTACATGCACCAATATCATTTCAAAAACCAAAACCAGACATGTCTTTTCTGGAAACAAACAGTCACAATTAATTTGCCTAGGACCGGGACGAAGCCACGAATCCCACTCGAGGCCTCTAAGGACCCTCCCGAGCTGGCCACATTCATAAAACAAATCAAGCACCACACGTCACCTAGGACCGGGACGAAGCCACGAATCCCACTCGAGGCCTCTAAGGACCCTCCCGAGCTGGCTAGCGAATCAAACTCATGAATCCAGGACGAAGCCATAGATTCCCTCGAGGCCCCATCGGACCCTCCCGAGGTGAGTAAAGCACACACAATATACATTACCATTTCATGTTAAGCATAAAGGTTTCCAAAAAATAACTTGCCTTGAATAATTGATGACGCAACGAACGGAAAGGATAATCACCGACGAACGCTAGAAATCAACGGAACCGAACCTAACGATTCGAAGAACATAATCACAACCAATTCTAGACGAATACGGAAATAGAATACACCCGAAAACCCGCCCACGATTCATGTATATTCGTACAAAAATAACAACGAGGGCGGACCACAACCAAACCCTCTCGATTCCGTAAAAACCACAAAATATACCATGAATCCGTAGGAAAGTTAATGATACTAACAATATTAATCGTATTCATCATGAATCCACCAACAAAACGGAACGAATCGGAAGAAAATCCCAAAACCCCCAAATTATCCGAAAGTAGGGTTCTAAGAGATATTACCTTCGAAGATCCAAGTACTATGATCTGTAGAACACGCCTTAGATTGATTATCCGGGCTTCACAACTGAAGGAGAATGATGAAAATCAACCCCCAATTGATGAATGATGAGGAGTTCTCCCCCTCTCTCTCTCTATCTCGCGTAAATGGAAGAAGAAGGAAGAAATGAGCTGCTCTCGCTCAAAACAACGCAATTATAGGGTTGACCGCATTGTGTGCCGCGGCTCAGCTGAAGTGTGCCGCGAATGTGCCAAAAATTGCTCCTGTGGCTCTAAGGTGCCGCGGCCCAGCCGACATGTGCCGCGGCACCCGGTACAGTCGGGTTTTGGCCGAAAATGCCACACGAGTGTGCCGTGGCCCGGACGGGTGTGCCGCGGCACTGACTCGGCAGTGTGCCGCGGCACACAGTACAGTCCGCTCGGCCAAAAACTGGAAAAATGTGTGTGCCGCGGCGCACACTCCTTGTGCCGCGGCCCACACCCCCTTTGGGTCCTAAAATGATGAAAAATGATCCGGGAAGAGAATAAAAGTAATAGGAATCAATATTTGGGAACCAATAACACGAAATGGATCCACGGCAACCCCGAAACGGCGGTTCCGCACAACAATAACGAGAATCAGATCAATAGATGACAGAAAAGATACACTGAAAGATACACGAGGGTTACTACAATCGAAAAAATACACTGGAAATGAAAATACAAGGGAAAGAAAAATGCGGATATTACATTCTACCCCTCTAAAAATAAGTTTCGCCCCGAAACTTAAGAAACAAACAACTCAGTACCTAGCACGCATGCTATCCTCGGTTTCCCAAGTTGCCTCCTCGACACCGTGTCTCGACCACTGCACTTTGACCAAAGGGATGGTCTTATGCCTCAGTCGTTTCTCACGATGCTCCAATATCTTCAAGGGGCGTTCTTCAAAAGTAATATCCTCGGCGACATCAATCTCACCATAATCGATGACGTGACTCGGATCCGGGACATATTTCCTCAGCTGGGAAACATGAAAAACGCTATGAACATGACTCAGGGCCGGGGGTAACGCCAAACGGTATGCTAACCCACCGACTCGCTCGAGAATCTCGAAGGGTCCAATAAATCTCGGACTCAACTTCCCCTTCTTCCCGAAACGGAAAACTCCTCTCGTCGGCGACACCTTCAGCAAAACGTGGTCTCCCACCTCAAATTCTAAAGGTCGACGACGGACATCGGCATAAGACTTCTGTCGACTCTGGGCAGTTAACATCCGTTCCCGAATCAATTCTATCTTCCGCCTCGTCTCTAAAACGACATCCGGTTCGGTCCCGACCAAATTGGACGCCTCATTCCAACAAATTGGCGATCGACAATGCCGCCCGTAGAGCGCCTCATACGGTGCCATCTGAATCGTCGCGTGCCAACTATTGTTGTACGTGAATTCGATTAATGGCAATTGCTCCTCCCAGTCATTACTCCAATCGAGAGCACAAGCACGCAACATGTCCTCGAATGTCTGGATAGTGCGTTCCGACTGTCCATCTGACTGGGGATGAAAAGAGGTACTCAAATGCAAACGGGTACCCAATGCCTTATGCACCACCTGCCAAAAGTGCGATACGAAACGGCCATCACGATCCGAAACAATAGACTTCGGAGTACCGTGAAGCCTCACAATCTGCGCGATAAACACACGAGCCAACTTTTCTGGACCCCAAGTGTCCTTGATGCCCAGAAAATGTGCCGACTTGGTCAGACGATCAACAATCACCCATACCATATTCATGCCCGACCTCGATCTCGGCAAATTCGTAACGAAATCCATCGATATATCTTCCCATTTCCATTCTGGAACGGGAAGTGACTGCAATAACCCAGCCGGTCGTTGATGCTCGATTTTGACCTGCTGACAAGTCAAATATCTCGCTACAAACTGTGCGACCTCCTCCTTCATATCATTCCACCAGAAATTCCTCCTCAGGTCCTTGTACATCTTACTCGAACCAGGATGAACGGAATAAGGTGTAGCATGGGCCTCACGCAAAATACTCTGTCTCAACTCTGAGTCGTTCGGCACACAAAGCCGGCTCTGAAATCTCAAAACACCATCCTCGTGAATTACAAACCCAGGAGACTTTCCCTTAAGAACGTTCTCTCGGATTTGAGTAATTATCAGATCCTCTAATTGCTTCAGCTTAATTTCATCGATCAAAGATGACGAAATCTCTAAAGCACAAAGTTGCCCGACAGCTCCAGGCAACAAAACCTCAACATCTAACTCCATCAAAGCCCGCCGAAGCTCAGACTGAGACGTAAGGACCTCAAGCGTTCGCAACGCAATCGGTTTCCGACTCAAGGCGTCGACCACGACGTTCGCCTTGCCCGGATGATAAAGGATTTCGAGGTCATAGTCCTTAATCATCTCTAACCACCTCCTCTACCTCATATTCAACTCCCGCTGAGTAAATATGTATTTCAGACTTTTATGATCGGTAAAAATCTGACATGTAGAGCCGAAAATATAGTGACGCCAAATCCTGAGCGCGAAAACAACTCCCGCTAATTCCAAATCATGAGTAGGGTAGTTCAGCTCATACGGCCTCAACTGTCTCGACGCAAAGGCAATGGTCTTGCCGTGCTACATCAATACGCACCCAAGACCCTTACCCGAGGCATCGCTATAAACGGCGAATCCCTCGTTGCCACATGGCAACGCCAAAACCGGGGCTGAAGTCAAACGCTTCTTCAGTTCCTCAAAACTCTACTGTCTCTCGTCATTCCAGATGAACTTCTTGGATTTCTGGAGCAACTGTGTAAGTGGCCGAGCTAGTTTTGAGAAACCCTCGACGAACCTACGGTAGTAGCCAGCCAAACCCAAGAAACTACGGACCTCCTTCACATTCGTGGACGGTGCCCAATCCAACACTGCCTCAATTTTCTGCGGATCCACACGAACTCCCTCGGCTAAAATCACGTGACCTAAGAACATCACTTCCTTCAGCCAGAACTCACATTTCGAGAACTTCGCATAGAGTTGCTCGGTCCTCAAAATGTCTAACACTATCCGCAAATGATGGGCATGATCTTCCTCATTCCTCGAATAGATAAGAATATCGTCAATGAAGATGACAACACACTTATCCAGATACTCGATAAAGACTTTGTTCATCAACTGCATGAACACTGCCGGCGCATTAGTTAACCCGAAAGGCATAACTACGAACTCATAATGTCCGTATCTCATCCAAAAAGCTGTTTTCGGCACGTCGAACTCCCTCACCCGAAGCTGATAGTACCCCGATTTCAAATCAATCTTCGAGAATACCGCAGCTCCCTGCAACTGATCGAACAAGTCATCAATTCTCGGCAAAGGATACTTGTTCTTGATGGTCACCTTGTTTAGTTCGCGATAGTCGATACACAAACATAGTGAACCATCCTTCTTCCGCACAAACAGGACCGGTGCGCCCCAAGGCGAGGCGCTCTGTCGAACATACCCCGACTCCAGAATCTCACTCAACTGCTTCTTCAAATCTGACATCTTTGAAGGTGCCATGCGATACGGCGCCTTAGAAATCGGAGCCACGCCCGGCTCTAACTCTATAGCAAACTCAACCTCACGATCCGGTGGCAATCCCGGTAACTCATCAGGAAATACATCAGGAAACTCACTAACGACTGGAATCGACAAAAGTTCGACTCCACCATCCTCCGCCTGCAAGGCATAGCACCAATAACCGGTACACCCCTTTCATAGGAGTCTCATCGCCTTCAAGGCGTTAATAACAAACTTCTGATTTCCCCTCTTCCGCCCCGCAAAAGAGTGCTCGGTGCCATCCTTGGCTAACATAGTGATGATCCTCGTGCGGTAGTTCATGATTGCGCCATGCCGCTCGAGCCAATCATCCCCGAGAATCAAATCCTCACCCTCGATACCCATGACAAATTAGAGATCCAAGCCCTCTCACAAATAAATACAGAACAGTCCCGGATCTCTCGATCACCGACAATTCTATCACCGCTAGGAAGTTTAACGATGAAAGGCTCGCAAGGAAGAAATGAGCTGCTCTCGCTCAAAACAACGCAATTATAGGGTTGACCGCATTGTGTGCCGCGGCTCAGCTGAAGTGTGGCGCGGCACAGGCCAAAAAATTGCTCCCAGGGCTCGGCAGTGTGCCGCGGCCCAGCCGACATGTGCCGCGGCACCCGGTACAGTCGGGTTTTGGCCGAAAATGCCACACGAGTGTGTCGCGGCCCGGACGGGTGTGCCGCGGCACTGACTCGGCAGTGTGCCGCGGCCCCGGACGGGTGTGCCGTGGCACACAGTACAGTCCGCTCATCCAAAAACTGGAAAAATGTGTGTGCCGCTGCGCACACTCCTTGTGCCGCGGCCCACACCCCCTTTGGGTCATAAAATGATGAAAAATGATCCGGGAAGAGAATAAAAGTAATAGAAATCAATATTTGGGAACCAATAACACGAAATGGATCCACGACAACCCCGAAACGGCGGTTCTGCACAACAATAACGAGAATCAGATCAATAGATGACAGAAAAGATACACTGAAAGATACACGAGGGTTACTACAATCGAAAAAATACACCGGAAATGAAAATACAAGGGAAAGAAAAATGCGGATATTACACAACTAGCATTAGCTCTCAGTGATTATGCACTTCCACAAATCAATGCAAACTTTTCGGGGATTCGGCACCCGACCATTCAAGCAAATAATTTTGAAATCAAGCCAGCTATCATTCAAATGGTGCAAGCAAGCCAATTATGTGGATTGGATAATGACGACCTCAATGCTCACATTGCTTCATTTCTCGAGATTTGTGACACATTAAAAAACAACGGTGTTACCGATGATGTCATTCGTCTATGGCTTTTACCATTCTCTCTAAGGGACAAGCCCAAGTTCTGGTTGAATTCACTCCTGTCTGGCTCTATCACAACTTGGGTGGAGTTAGCACAAGCTTTTCTAGCTAAGTTCTTTCCACTGGTGAAGACAGCAAGACTCATAAATGAGATAACCACTTCCGGACAATATGATATGGAGTCGCTACATGAGGCATGGGAACGATATAAAGATTTGCTAAGGAGATGCCCTCATCATGGCCTTCCGGATTGGCTGCAAATTCAAACATTTTATAACGGGTTGAGTGCTTCTACACGCACTCTAGTGGATGCAGCAGGTGGGGGCGCGTTAATGGGAAAAACTATGGCCGAAGCTTATTCATAATTAGAAGCTATGGATGCAAATGCTTATCAGTGGCCTTCTGAGCGTGTGAATCTGAAACTAGTCATGGGAATTTCCGACAATGATCCAATATCTATGCTATCAGCTCAAGTTGCAGCTCTAACTCAACAACTCCAAGTCTTGTCACACACCTCTTCTAACGGTACCATGTAAACATGTAATTGGTGCAACGAGTCTCATCCTAGTGCTGAATGTCAAGTCAGAAATCCTTTTGAGCAATTTCATATGGAGCAAGCTCAATTTCTAGGGAATGGAAATCGTCAGAATAACCCGTATTCTAACACTTACAACCAAGGGTGGTGAAATCATCCAAATCTTTCATGGAGGAACGGGCAAGCTTTGAATAAACCTCCACAAGCTCAATTCACTCAGCCACAACAGCAGCCCCCTCAACCACCGAAGGTCTCTTTGGAAGATGCACTTGCTCAAATGGCGGCTAACACGATCCAATTCATGACTTGCACGGAAACTACTCTACAAAATCATTCCGCTTCTATTCATAATTTGGAGGTCCAAATGTGGCAGATTGCAAATCTATTATCTTCTCGACCTCAAGGTGTATTACCAAGTGCTACCGAGATTAATCCCAAGGAAAATGTGTAAGCTATCGAGCTACAAAGTGGAAAGGAGCTACACGAGCAGCCCAAGAGTAGCAAAGAAAAGAGCAGCCCCATTGAGAAAGTGAATGACGAAGAACCCAAGTCAAAATAAGTCTCGACCACTCATCCCGCTTATGTACCACCAGTCCCGTTTCCACAACGTCTGCAAAACAAAAGTTGGACAAGTATTTTTCCAAGTTTCTTGATGTCTTCAAGAAATTACACATTAATGTCCCATTTGCCGACGCTTTGGAACAAATGCCGAGCTATGTGAAATTTATGAATGATATTTTATCCAACAAAAGGAAGCTCGAAGAATATGAAATGGTGGCACTGACTGAAGAGTACAGCGCTATTTTGCAAAAAAATCTCCCGCCTAAATTGAAGGATCCAGGAAGCTTCACTATATCGTGCACTATTGGAAACTCGTCTTTTGATAGAGCTTTATGTGATCTAGGCGCCAGTATAAATCTTATGCCTCTTTCTATTTTCAAGAAACTAGGCATTGGGGAGGCCAAGCCTACTATAATCTCTTTGCAACTAGCCGATAGATCCATCAAGTACCCGAGAGGGGTAATAGAAGACGTCTTGGTCATGGTCGATAAATTCATTTTTCCTGCTGATTTCATTGTGCTCGATATGGAAGAAGATCATGACATCCCAATTATATTGGGAAGACCATTTTTAGTGACCTACCGAACTCTAATTGATGTGGAAAAGGGGAAGCTCAGTTTACGAGTTCAAGAGGAGCAAGTCACTATTAATATATTTCGATCTATGCAACATTCTAGTGATGTCGAAAATTGCTTTCAAATTGATGTCATTAACTCGTGTGTAAGAAGATCTTTTCGGGAGAGATATCCATCAGATCCACCGGAGTCCGTTTTAGTCGGATCCTCTACCGAATTAAATTCAGAGCATGTAGCCTATTTACGACACATGGATGCGTCACCACCATTTTTCACTCAAAGACCATGTGAGGAGCTCGGAAGTTCACCGACACGACCCATCCCTTCAATTGAGAAGCCCCCGAATCTAGAACTTAAGCAGCTGCCTAATCATTTGAAATATGCATTTTTGGGTCCCGACGATTCCCTACCTGTCATTCTTTCTGCCGATTTGGCGGCTGATCAAGAGGAGAAGTTGTTGAGAGTATTGAGGGAGTACAAACCTGCCCTGGGATGGTCTATTGCGGATATCAAAGGAATCAGCCCATCCATTTGTATGCATAGGATTTTGATGGAGGAGGACTACAAACCTTCTGTGGAGCATCAACGTCGGTTAAATCTGAATATGAAAGAGGTGGTAAAAGTCAAGGTTTTAAAACTCCTCGACGCAGGTATGATCTTTCCTATTTCTGATAGTAAGTGGGTAAGTCGTGTTCAAGTTGTGTCATAGAAAGGTGGGATAATGGTTATTCAAAATGATAATAATGAATTAATTCCCACTAGAATTGTTATGGGGTGGCGTATGTGCATAGATTATAGAAAATTAAATAAAGCCACTAGAAAAGACCATTTTCCTTTACCGTTTATTGATCAAATGTTGGATAGATTGGCCGGACATGATTTTTACAGTCTTGATGGTTATTCTAGGTATAACTAAATTTATATAGCCCCAGAAGACCAAGAAAAGACGATGTTTACATGTCCTTACGGTATTTTTGCTTATAGGCGCATGCCTTTTGATTTATATAATGCGCCGGCCACTTTTCAAAGGTTTATGATGGCCATTTTTTCTAACATGGTAGAGCATTGTATTGAAATTTTTATGGATGACTTTTCTGTTTTCGGTGATTCGTTTGATTTATGTTTGCAGAACTTACAGAAGGTCCCGAAGAGATGCGAAGAGATGAATCTTATGTTAAATTGGGAGAAGTGCCATTTTGTCCAGGAAGGCATTGTGCCAGGCCATCACATATCCGCCCATGGGATTGAAGTCGACCGTGCAAAAATTGAAACTATTGAGAAGATGCCTCCGCGTACTCCCGTGAAGGGGGTGAGGAGTTTTTTGGGACGCGCCGGGTTCTACCACCGTTTTATTAAAGATTTTTAGAAGATCACAAAACCTTTGTGTAATTTGCTCATGAAAGATGTCTTGTTCGATTTTAATGAGTTGTGTAAAGAAAGCTTCGATCTCCTGAAGAAGGCTCTAAGCACCGCTCCTGTTATAGTCGCCCCAGACTGGAGCCTGCCGTTTGAATTGATGTGCGATGCTAGTGATTTTGCCATTGGGGCAGTTTTGGGATAGGGACGGGGAAAAGTGTTTCATGTCATATATCCGAACCCTTGACGACGCCCGAAGAAATTACGCCACGACAGAGAAAGAGCTATTGGCCGTGATTTTTGCTTTTGATAAATTCCGAGCTTATTTGTTGGGGACAAAAGTGGTCGTGTGGACTGACCATTCGGCTATCAAATACCTTTTGGAAAAGAAAGATGCTAAACCAAGGTTCATTAGGTGGGTGCCTCTCCTACAAGAATTTCATTTGCATATTCGAGACAAGAAAGGGACCGAAAATGTCATTGCAAATCACCTTTCACGCTTAGAAAATCCCCTCGAGAAGGCGGAGAGTCATCCACCAATTGTGGAAAATTTCTCCGATGAACAGCTCTACAAGATGGATTCGCAACAAGCACCTTGGTACGCTGATCTATTGAACTATCTTGCAAGCAACATAATTCCAAATGATTTCTCTCGTCATCAAAAGAAGAAGCTAATTTCAGACGCAAAGTACTACTTATGGGATGACCCTTTTCTTTTTAAAATATGTCCCGACCGAATCATTCGCAGATGTATTCCAGACGAGGAAATTCACAGTGTGTTGAATCATTGCCATGCATCACCCTACGGAGGGCATTTTAGTGGCAATAGGACAGCGGCAAAGATCTTGTAGTCGGTTTTCTACTGGCCATCGTTATTCAAGGATGCTCATTCCTTTGTGTCCACGTGTGACCGGTGTCAACGGATGGGAAACATCTCCAAATGACATGAAATTCCGTTGAACACTATTCTTGAGGTTGAATTGTTCGACGTATGTGGCATTGACTTTATGGGTCCATTCCCTCCATCAAATAAGAACCTATATATTCTAGTAGCAGTGGACTACGTCTCGAAATGGGTCAAAGCGGTTGCACTACCAACTAATGGGTCCAACGTCGTGATCAAGTTCATAAAAAAATACATTTTCACCCATTTTGGGACTCCACGTGCAATTGTCAGTGATGGTGGCTCACATTTTGACAACAAGTTCCTTGATGCGGTCTTAAAGAAATACGGAGTCACTCATCATGTTGCTACAGCCTACCATCCCCAAACGAGTGATCAAGTCGAAATATCCAATCGAGAGCTAAAGTGTATCTTAGAAAAAACAGTCAACTCGTCTCGAAAATATTGGTCCCTTAACTCGATGATGCACTTTGGGCTTACCGTACAGCGTATAAGACACCTATTAGCATGTCACCGTATATATTGGTTTTGGGGAAGGGTTGTCATTTGCCGGTAGAGATGGAGCATCGTGCATATTGGGCAATAAAGAAACTCAATTTTGATCTTAAATTGGCCGGTGAAAAGCGCTGCTTGCAGTTGAATGAGTTCAAAGAGATACGTCATGATGCCTACGAGAATGCTAAACTTTATAAGGAGCAAACCAAGGAGTGGCATGATAAGCACATTATACATCGAGAGTTCGTTCCGGGTCAAAAGGTTTTATTATTTAATTCACGCTTGCGGTTGTTTCCTAGGAAATTACATTCACGATGGTCGGGACCGTTCACTGTAGTTCAAGTGTTTCCACACGGAGCAGTGGAAGTACAATGTGAGAATCGAAAATTTAAAGTAAATGGGCAGCGGTTGAAAATCAACTCGGGTGACCCAATGGACGCGCAGAAGTCAACAGTCGTCCTATCCGCCGCGGAGTGAATTCTAGCAAAGTCCGGCTGAAGACTATAAATTTAGCGCTTATCGGGAGGCAACCCGAGTATTAGTAGTAGATTTAGTTTTCGTTGTTTTCCCATTTTAGGAGTCTATTTTGTTTTGGTATTTTTGCTTTTATGTGCTTCTCTCTCATGTTTTATGTGTTTTCACTTGAAAAACCTTAGCAGGAATCTCTCCAGGGCCAATTTTCAGCTAGGGCCGCGGCACACCAAGAGTGGGACACGACATGCAAAGGAGTCAAATTTTGGCACAACCTCCTGTACTGAGGGCCACGGCGCGCTAGTTTTGGGCCGCGGTACACTCGCCCAAGAGCCGCGGCATGCTGAGGACAGGCCTCGGTTCGCCAATAGCCCAAAAAATTTGCCCAGCGAATTGTACTATGTGCCGCGGCACGCAAGTGCTGAGCCGCGGCACACTTACTTTGGAAGCCGTGGCACCCGTACAATGAGCCGCAGCACACTGCAAAACACCTAGTACATCAAAACCTATTGTACCGTGGGCCGCGGCCCACTTGCTACGTGCCGCGGCCCCTACTGGTAGTTTTTAAAAGGGCAGCGCATGAACTAGAGTCATTCAGCCAAGATAAGGTATCACTCCCTAAACCCTTCTTCTTCCGCGCGACGCAGGTGTTTTCCCTTCAATCAACTCTTCTCTTATCATCATCTTTGATCATGCCCAGGTAATCATTAATCTTTCAGTTTCTTTTCCGAAATTAATTCAAGAATTACGGAGTGGGTGGACTTGTTTCCATTGTTTGATGAATTCGTATTTTTCTGATTTCTAGCAAGATTTCAATCGAATTATATTGAGATTATCGATTTTTCTGATTTTATGCTTTGTGTGTTGACATGAATTAACTTGAAAGTATTTGTTGTTGTGATTGAACTCACAACTAACTCTTTTTCTCTTGATTTGAAATCATGCATACCATGTGTTCGATATAATGCCCCAGTCAAACTCTTGAACTAAAAATCATCAATCTTTGGAAGCGAACATGATTTTCTGAATAGTGTATCCCCCCTGCCTTAATGCTTATTTTGAGTTAAATTTTCACATTATGTCCCTCATACGAAAGTGAGAAGCTTTTAATGTTACATTCGTTGTGGGTGGTTCTTTCATATACCATTTTGTCATCTGATATCCTGTGTTTATTTTCCAAGAATTCGCAATGGCCCAAAAGAGAAAGTTGAGCTCTACTAGGACTAGGACTCGATCACCCCCCCCCCCCACCCGAGAGGGGAAACCTCGCAAAACCAGATGGATGGGCAATCCCAGCAATTCTCCGACCCAGAGATCCATCGAATCTTTAATGAAAGAATTCATCCTCGGCCCATAATTCCTGAGAGGGGATTCACTCCCGCCCCCCAAGACGGCGAACTATTAACCATGATCACCGAAATAGGGTGGACAAGATTTTTCGCACAGCCCGATCCGGCCATCATCTCTATAGTACATGAATTCTACACCAGTGATTTGCTACTCCATATCCAGGGAGGACAGATGTTGGGAGATCGGATGACGAGCTAACTATAGCACCCCAGGGTCCGATCGACCATCGTATTATCTCTCATTTCGACCAGTGGGGTGGCGCACGGGCACACCCGTGAGGACGCGGATTTCTTCTAGATAAGCCACATAAGCACTCCCAGATCCACTTCTTTGACTCATGACCCGGCGGCACATATTGAGGATCAGACCGAGTCCACTCCACCGCCAGCGAGAGATCACCTCCTTCAGGCGATGTTTGACGGTTTGAGGGAGTAGATGCAAGCAGAGCGAGACAACGTGATCACTGTCGTTCGACATGAGATGTACGAGCAGGTTCGCCGGGCCAATCGGCGTGCTGAGAGGCGCTTAGCTGCGAGGGACGCTTACCATCGGGATTACTTAGCTGTGTGTACGGGCCATATTCTCCACCCAGACGGACCATTCATCCCTCCGACCAGGCCACCTACACTAGCGAGTTCACCTGAAGAGGCTGATGCCAGTGCTTGAGCTTACTTTCATTCAGGGTAGTACTTGACCTATCCTTTACTTATACTTATTTGTCGTCCATTGGGGTCAATGTACTTCTCAAGTTTGGGGGGGATCACTTTTTAGTTGTTATTTATTTTTAGTTGTTATTTATTTAGTTCGCCTTGCTTGTCTTCTATGGTATGATGGATATTGTTTACATTCGTGAGTATGTCGTGCAACCTTGTGTAAGACTGAATATATGATTTTGATTTCTATTTGAAGAAACGGATGAGTATTAGTCGAGTTCACATTATGCGATATTTCTTTCCCTCGATTATTCATTTCGGTCTGATTTTTTGCGTCACTGTGGTAGTCTTGGCATTTAAGAAATGAGACATATGTGTTTGTAGTGTCCGCATTACACAAGCCATCATCTATATATTTGGTGGCGCTATTCACTTAGCTAGTCGTCCAGTAACATTAGTCGTGTAGGCATTCAGTTAAGTACCTACGGTTAGGCATTGGGTCAGACAGTATTAATTCCCAAAAATATATACATCCTGACATGTTCTAGGATTAGAAGTCTAGTAATCGGGTGTATTCACGTAACCCGTAGTTTACATTCGCGTAAAACGACGACCTTGAATAGACATGCATAGGAGATTTAATTAGTGTTCAGAAAAATCGCATCTCCGATGATAGAAAGCCAAGTAATCGGATGTATTCACATGACCCGTCGTTTACATTCGCGTAAAACAGCAACCTTGAATCGGACGTGCGAGTGTAGTTATTCGAGTTTTTTCTACGCTTTAGAGGGAGACTTAGTAACTAGAAGCATTCATGAGCCCCATGAGTGTCTTTTACGTCAAATGGTTCCCCAATACATGAGAATGGAAATCAGCCCTAGGGTTCTTCCGATGAAACATCCCGGGAGTCGAAACCTAGTGGTTAACTCGAATCATAATGGTTATTAAATAAAAGGGAGTGCTATCCGGGGAATATCATTTATGCTGAAATTCTTATGTTTTTGCCATGAGGCTGTGGGGCTGGATGAGTTTGCTTGTTATAACCAAAATATTCATATTGTCAGTCGGCTCATTTCACGTTTGTTGATCTTTGAGCCTTGACTTTCTTCATGAGCTAAGATTAGCACTAAAAATGGTTACCTTGAGGAATTATTGTCTGTAATGTGACTCACTAGTATGATCTTAGTATTATCCTTTGAGATTTCAGGGTAGTATTAATTAGTTGAGCACTATGTATTTGCACGATTGTCCACGATACTTGTATTCTTATTTGAAATTGATTTTTTTGCTTGAGGACAAGCAAAGGCTTAAGTTTAGGGGTATTTGTTACATGTTATTTTGTGCGCTTTATTGTCATTATTCTATCTTTATTTTGGTCTAATTCTGTGAAAATGAGCTCCTAATGCATGACATTTGTACATTTTGAAGGAAATTAGAGTCCTGAAGCTCGAATGTGGAAAAATGGGCCAAAAACGATAATTTTTGGTCGAGAGCCGCGTTGCACCGAAGCTGGGCCACGTCACAGGCACAACACAGAGCAAACCGGCACAAACTGTACTGGGGGCCGCGACACACTCTCTACGTGCCGCGGCCCGTAATGATTTTATGCCCAGGCGTGGGCAGCGGGGCAACTAGGGCCGCTGTACACTTAAGGCCGGGCCGCGGCCAGGATTCTGTTTTGCTTGCGCGCGATTTTGGAGGCGGATTAGACCTAATCCTCAGACGCGTTTTGGAAGGGAAAGAGGTTATAAAAGCGCAGTGAATGTCAGAAAAGAAATCATCGAAAAGAAGAGGAGGAGAATACATAGCAGCAGAGAGCTAAGGCCAGAGAACGGAAGAAGACAAGTTCATCAATTGTGTTTGAGTTTCTTCCTTATGTTTAATTCAAATATTTGTATATTATTTTCTAGCATGTCGGGTTATACCCCTTTATTCTAGGATTGAGATGAAAACGAGATTATGATGGATTAATTCTTGATTTTATGTTATTGATATCTTTCCCTTTTCTATTGAGTTTTGTTCTTAATGCTTTCAATTGTGTGGCCTATGATTGAATTGTTATAACTACGTAACTTGAATCGGAAGAGGAGAGTAAGTAGTGAAAATTGGGAGAAAACCCTTTTGTCTTGTGAGATAGGAATATACTCATAAGAATTGTGAAGCTCGTTTTGAAGATTTTAGAACTTTTTGGCTAATGTCGAGTTAAATCACCTAGGAATAGAGTGAATTATTCGCTTTGGAAAATTCTACTAACCTCGGGAGAGGCATTAGATTAACTTAAAATCTTCGCTTTCAAATAATTGGGAAATTACATAAATTATATTAATCAAGATTAATTTGGATTAATCGAGTCGAATTCTCGATCCTAGATTCTTCTCCTATTTGATCTCCTTTTATCGGACTCTCGATTCTATTGTTTTTTTTAGTTTATCGCAATATTTAGTTGTTAATAATTATTCAACCACAAAATTTCGGTCGTTCAAATCAAATTAGAAATACTAACAAATTGGTACTTATTTGTTTGGTCCCTGTTTGGTTTGTTTGATGCAGCAGCTTATTTGTAGTAGATTTTAGGAAGAGGTTCTAAACAACATGCATCATTTTCTAATTTGACTGGGCTAAGGTTCTGATAAGCTTATATTCAAGTTCTGGAGATTAGTTTCATAGTTTGTTGAATACTTCATAAAATATATATACTATTTTCTTACTTTAACAAAAAAAAATTCTTATAATCCTGTGACCTCTTGTACTATTCATAACACAATTATGTTTTTCTTACTTACAGTATTATGACCTCATTGAGAGTGTTGGATGGTGCACACACGAGTAAATCCAAACAGGTCATTCAATGGAT
The DNA here is from genome assembly GCA_033398695.1 of Orobanche coerulescens. Lineage (NCBI taxonomy): Eukaryota > Viridiplantae > Streptophyta > Magnoliopsida > Lamiales > Orobanchaceae > Orobanche > Orobanche coerulescens. Next base: position 130,248,298 of record CM065817.1, read on the forward strand.
ATATCACAAAGTAAGTAAAATTTCTATCCCAAAACCTACGTATAATTTTGTGTGATTTTATCTTGCTTGATAAATATTCTTTTACCGATTGTAATTTTTAATATTTCTTTTTTTACTGTAATAAACAAGATGGTGGTTGGGAGTGTGGATATTATGTCGTGAACTGGATGCGGACCATAGTTCAGGCTGGTATTGCAGAAAATTGAATGGAGGTAATTTTATCGAGTCAAACTAATCATATTTTTTTCCTGTTTTTGTACTGAAAAGTATTTTTATAAATTATATGACAGATATTTAGTGATACTCAAGCGCTTCCTGAAGAGAGCATTAAAGAAATTCGAACGCAATGGGCGAAATATTTTCTTACCAAATTTGTTTAGATTTTTTCTATGACATACAAACGGCTGGTTTTTGTTATTCTCGAACCGGTAAGTTCATGAAGCTAAAGCTTTCGGGACTTTTATAAGGATGTGTATTTTATTTTGTAGTTAGTTGATAATGCTTGTTCTAAACAGTTGAGATAGTTACTATGTCTTTGCTTCATAGTTTTTTTTTGGCTGCTTCGGAAAAGAATCTTTGCTTCATAGTTGATAATACATTCGTTGCTTAAAAATTATGTTGGGTTGGTTTTCGTTTGAGATGTTGCTGATTGAAATGTTTGTGATTAGAAAAATATGTTGGTGTAGGTTGGCCTAATTTTATACAGGTGGAATTGGCTGGGCTGCACACCTACCTGGATGAAAAAATAAAGCAAATTCACTTCGGTTCAATTAGAAACCGATGTTAAATTCTGGGAACCATTCACATTGGTTCAATTAGAAACCGATGTGAATAAGAATTTTCACATCGGTTGAAAACCGATGTGAACCAACATCGGTTTTCAACCGATGTGAATACGAAACCGATGTGAATAAGATTTTTTTCACATCGGTTGAACACCGATGTGAATGGTTAGAAAACCAGTGTGAATAAGAATTTTTCACATCGGTTTTAAAACCGATGTGAAAAATTGACATCGGTTATAAAACCGATGTGAATCAACTAAAAAAACCGATGTCGTATCCCGTTTTTATAGTAGTGTGCATTGCAATTTTGATGCACGAAATGCATATATTTCATGCATAATTAGTACAAAACTCATGCATATTCGCAATTCGCAAAATAAGAACCATTCTCATAAGAACCAATTCACGAGCAGGGGCAGGGATTGTCCTCATCAGTCCCGATGGGCAAAGTTTAACAAGTGCTTTGCGTTTCGGATTCCGCGCAACCAACAATGAAGCCGAATACGAAGCCTTGGTAGGCGGGCTCGATCTAACCCTCGCCCTGGATGTTCGTCGCCTCCATATCTTCATGGACTCCCTCTTGGTCGTGAACCAAGTCAAGGGAGAATATGAGGCGCGCGGCGAACAGATGGTCAAATACCAAGAGCTGGTTGCCGAAATGTGCACGAAATTTGAGGAAGTGCTAATCGAACAAGTCCCGAGAGAGCACAACTCCCAGACCGATGCCCTATCCAAGCTAGCGTCATCAGATGGGGCAGCCGATTTCTCTAATATCCAAATTACAAAATCAGCAAGCCGGTGATCGACAGAAGCCTGGTTACCACGGTTGCTGTTGCCGAGGAGAACTGGACGACACCGTTCATCAAATTCTTAAAGGACGGAACGGTCCCCGACAACCGTATCAAATCTCGCCAACTCCAGCTACGTGCGACCAGATACACCCTATTGGACGACCGGCTTTACAAGCGAGCTTTCAGCCTTCCCCTCCTCGAGTGTATTACACCGGAGGAAGGTCGGCTCGTCTTAGCCGAAATCCATGATGGGATCTGCAGAAACCATGCTGGTGGACAAGCTCTCATCCATAAAACAACCAGGCAAGGTTTTTTCTGGCCATCACTTCAGAAGGATGCGATCGCCTATGCCAGATCGTGTCATAGGTGTCAAGTAATGGGACCAAACATTAAACTCTCCCCCGAGCAGCTCACCTCAATGTACAGCCCACGGCCATTCGCGCAATGGGGCATCGACCTTATAGGTCCCTTGCCGACGGCTCCAGGAGGCTGTAAGTTTGCCATCGTAGGGGTCGACTATTTCACCAAATGGGCTGAGGCCGAACCGCTCAACAAGATCGGCCAAGAGCAAGTAATCAAGTTCATCTGGAAAAACATCATATGCCATTTCGGTCTGCCCCAGGCCATCATCTCCGACAACGGAAAGCAGTTCGACGGCTTAGAAGTCATGCAATTATGTGAGAAGTAGGGAATCAAAAGGTTGTTCTTGGCTCCCTATCACCCTCAGACGAACGGGCAGGTAGAGGCTATGAACAAGATCCTCAAACACACAATTAAAGCACGACTCGAATCCAGGCTAGGACGATGGGCAAGCGAGCTCCCAGACGTTTTGTGGTCTTATCGAACGATGACCCGTAATTCAACTGGCGAAACCCCATTCACCCTCGCCTTCAGAACGGAAGCGGTGATTCCCTCGGAGATCGCCGTCTTCAGCCATTTAACCGAACAAGAGATGACGACCGACAATAATATGGCCCGACGGATCGACCTTGACATGCTCGAAGAATGACGACTGACCTCAGAAATGAAAAACACAATCCACAAAAGGAGATCCGAGAAGTTCTTCAATTTGAAGCTCAAAGAAATAAGGTTTCGGGTGGGCGATCTCGTCTTCAAAAAGATCCAGACCCACACAGGTGTCTTTGGTCCGAACTGGGAAGGCCCCTTCAGGATATCTAAATGGCTAACTAAGGGAGCCTACGAACTTGAACACCCTGACGGTACTCCGGATCAATATCCCTGGAACGTCGTGCATCTGAAGAAATACTACCAGTGAAAATTTTGTATTCAGTTTCAACTGACCAATGTACAAGGAATATAATGAGATTTTTTCCTATCCCATCTATTCTGGCGATCGCCCCACTAGGCAAATCGTATACCGCCGAAGATCGTCGTTCAAACATGGCGATCCGAGGTAGAATCAATGCAGCCATGGTCCTGGAGGTCGATGGAACCGACAGCTTCACCCATTATTTTTGACGATCCGATTTAATCAAATTAAACAGTCCAGAAAATTTATTTTTGACGATCCGATTTAATCAAATTAAACCAGAAAAATTATTTTTGACGATTCGCTTTAATCAAATTAAACCAGAAAAATTATTTTATAAAATCTATATTTTATAAACATAATCAGGAACATAATTTACACATAAATATGTTATACACAAACAATTAAATTACATGCAAGTTGGCTCTGATACCACTGTTGGGTTTTCTATGCATCGAATACAAAATAATCGGAGTAAAAACGCAGCGGAACAATAAACGTGAAAACCTAATTTAGGATCTCATGCAGTAATTTAATTGTTTAATTAAAGAGTTAATCGAATTACCTTAATCCGATTGAACAATTCTAGATCCGGACTAGAAGCAGATGAATATCTCCTTGCTCTTTTGGTGATCCACACACGAATAATTCCACAAGCCGGATTGCTAGATCCTTACGAATAATATTGATAAATAGTACAACACAAGTTCCTTACTAGAAGGATTGTACTATTGATCAAGATCAACTAAGGGAAGAGGGTTAGACGACCGACTTCGTTCTCCTATAGTATGAGGAAGAGGTCGATTTTTTTCTTCTTCTTGGAGAGGGAGGCATTTTTTTTGATTGAGTTCTTATGACAACTCCTTGTCATGGATCTCTTATTTATACTAAGTAATCCCTAGATTCAATAATCTAGTATTTGCTTAGTTGCCCCTCAACTTATTAAATAATACAATATATATAATATCCAATATTATATATATTAATTATTATTTAATCTCCTTATAAATATAATATCCAATATTATATTTATTATTTCCAGTTGATATTTATTCCTACTTGTCTATAATTGTCGTACGTGCGACCCAAAAGGCTTATATTATGTTGGCAATTATTTAATACCTTATTAAATAATAAATCATAAGCGACCTCTAGCAAGACATTATGATTACCCAAATAATATAAGTTAATAGTCCATTAAACCTTTTAACGTGTCAAATCCCTTTGTCACGCGATATCATATTTGAACTAAGTCATGGAGTCTGTCATACTTATTTATGTTCAAATGCTTTCTCGATCTTAAGTAGACTGATTGAATCAAATGACTCTTCATTTGAGCATGGCCATGCATTTCCTTCAGTCCTACTTATCGAGGGGCCCAGCAGATATCTCTCTCACTTAAGAGAGGGAAAAATCCCCATCTTGATTATTCATTGCCCTCTACATGACTCCCACTAATCCCGATCGCTAACCTTTATGATCACCATGTTTCAGATGACGTTGGATTACGCCAAGGCATAGCAGTTATCATGTCGGACTCTATGATAATCTCAGGTTCAAGGATTTATTGACATACTGTTATATTGAGATTCACTTATGACATTTCCATGCAGTGATCTCAATGCGGTTCGGTCCAGTATTAGTTCTCCAACCAATACCCATAAGATTGATCCATACCATACGCATAATCATCCGATGATTATCAATCAAACTTATACTAGTATATTAATCACTTGAGTCTCTACTCAACGCGATTTTACCAGGGACATTTGAATAATTTTATTATTCGTGAATAACTATTATTCGATTATTATAATATTAAAACATGCACACATTATAATAATCAACGAGAAATAAATGATATCAAATAAGTTTATTTAAATGTGACAATTACAAATCTAGGCACATCGAATGACCTAGGGCACTATTCCCAACAGGATTGTCACGGAGTGGCGTATGTGCATAGATTATAGGAAATTGAATAAAGCTACTAGAAAAGACCATTTCCCTTTACCTTTTATTGATCAAATGTTAGATAGATTAGCCGGACACGATTTCTATTGCTTTCTTGATGGTTATTCTGGGTATAATCAGATTATATAGCCCCAGAAGACCAAGAAAAGACGATGTTTACATGTCCTTACGGCATTTTCGCTTATAGGCGCATGCCGTTTGGTTTATGTAATGCGCCGGCCACTTTTCAACGGTGCATGATGGCTATTTTTTCTGACATGGTAGAGCATTGCATTGAGATTTTTATGGATGATTTTTCTATTTTTGGTGATTCATTTGATATGTGTTTGCAGAATTTGCAGAAAGTCCTAAAAAGATGTGAAGAAACAATTTGGGTCTTGAACTGGGAGAAGTGCCATTTTATGGTCCAGGAGGGCATTGTACTTGGCCACCGAATATCCTCACATGGGATTGAAGTCTACCGGGCAAAAATTGAAACAATCGAGAAGATGCCTCCGCCTACTTCGGTAAAAGGGATAAGGAGTTTTTTGGGACACGCCGGTTTTTACCGCCGGTTTATTAAGGATTTTTCAAAGATCATGAAGCCGTTGTGCAATTTGCTCATGAAGGATGTTCCATCTAATTTTGATGAGTCGTGTACAGAAAGTTTCGATCTATTGAAGAAAGCTCTAAGCACCGCCCCGGTAATAGTCGCTCTAGACTGGGACCTTCCGTTTGAGTTGATGTGTGATGCTAGTGATTTTGCCATTGGGGCTGTTTTGGGACAGAGGAGAGGGAAAGTGTTCCACGTCGTGTATTATGCAAGCCGAACTCTTGACGACACCCAAAGAAATTATGCCACAACGGAAAAGGAATTGCTAGCGGTAATCTTTGCTTTTGATAAATTTCGGGCGTATTTGTTGAGGAAGAAAGTAGTGGTGTGGACCGACCATTGGGAAATCAAATACCTTTTGGAGAAGAAGGATGCTAAACCAAGGTTGATTAGGTGGGTGCTTCTCCTTCAAGAATTTAACTTGGAAATTCGCGACAAAAAGGGGACTGAGAATGTTATTGCCGATCACCTTTCACGGTTAGAGAGTCCCCTTGAGAAGGGAGAAAGTCATCCACAAATCATGGAAACCTTTCCCGATGAACAGCTCTACAAGTTGGGTTCGCAACACGCGCCTTGGTATGCTAATCTAGTGAACTATTTTGCGAGCAAAACAATTCCGAATGACCTCTCGCGCCATCAGAAGAAGTTGATTTCAGACGCTAAGTATTACTTGTGGGACGATCCTTTTCTGTTTAAAAGATGCCCTGATCAAATCATTCGCAGATGTGTTCCGGATGAGGAAATCCACAGTGTGCTGAATCATTGTCATGCATCACCCTACGGTGGGCATTTTAGCAGAAATAGAACAGCGGCAAAGGTCTTACAATCGGGGTTCTATTGGCCGTCATTATTCAAAGATGCTCACTCTTTTGTGTCCACGTGTGATCGGTGTCAACGGACGGGAAACATCTCAAAACGACATGAAATGCCGTTGAACACCATACTTGAGGTTGAATTGTTCGACGTATGGGGGATCGACTTCATGGGTCCATTTCCTCCATCAAATAAGAATCTCTATATTCTGGTAGCAGTGGACTACGTCTCAAAGTGGGTCGAAGCGGTGGCACTACCAACGAATGGGTCCAATGTCGTAATCAAATTTATAAAAAAATATATTTTCACGCGTTTTGGGACTCCACGTGCTATTATCAGTGATGGTGGTTCACACTTCGACAACAAATTCCTTGATGCGGTCTTGAGAAAGTACAGAGTCACTCATCGTGTTGCTACAGCCTACCATCCCCAGACGAGCGGTCAAGTCCAGATATCAAATCGAGAGCTAAAGTGGATCTTAGAAAAAACAGTCAGCTCGTCTCGAAAAGATTGGTCCTTTAAACTCGATGATGCACTTTGGGCATACCGTACTGCGTATAAAACACCTATCGGGATGTCGCCTTACAGATTGGTTTATGGGAAAAGTTGTCATTTGCCCGTAGAGATGGAACATCGTGCTTACTGAGCGATAAAGAAATTAAATTTTGATCTTAAATCTGTTGGTGAAAAGCGTTGTTTGCAGCTGAACGAGCTGGCGGAAATTCGCCACGATGCGTACGAAAATGCGAAGCTTTATAAGGAGCGGACAAAGATTTGGCATGATAAGCACATCACACAGCGAGAGTTCGTCCCGGGTCAAGAGGTGTTGTTGTTTAATTCTCGCTTAAGGTTATTCCCTGGGAAATTGCGTTCACGATGGTCGGGACCGCTTCTGATGGTTCAAGTATTTCCACACGGAGCAGTGGAAGTACAAAAAGATGACCGTAAATTTAAAGTTAATGGGAAGCGGTTGAAGGCCTACTTGGGTAATCCAATAGAAGCGCAGAAGACGAGCGTCGTCTTATCCACCGCTGGATGAATGCTAGAAAAGTCCGGCTGAAGACTATAAACTTAGCGCTTCTCGGGAGGCAACCCGAGTATTAGTTGTAGATATTTGTTTTTCAGTGTTTTCTTGCATTTTAGAATTTTTATTTTTTATCATTTTTGCTTTGATATGCTTATCTCTCGCGTTCTAAGTGTTTTCCTTGGAAAATTCTGTGCAGGAATCACCCTAGGGGAAAAATTCAGCAATGGGCCGCGGCACAAGGATAGTGAGCCGCGGCATACACAAGTTGACACAAAAAGGCCAACCGAACTATACTCTGTGCCGCAGCACGACCTTACTGAGCCGCGGCACACCCGGTCCATGATCCGCGGCACATATGCACTGAGCCGCGGCACGCCAAATGTCCAAGAAACGCCCAGGAAGCTATACTCCGTGCCGCGGCACGGACCAAATGAGCCGCGGCACACTTACACTATGAGCCACGGCACCCATATGTTGAGACGCGGCATACGGCAACATAACAAATAGGCTCAGGCAGGCTGTACTCTGGGCCGCGGCTCACTTAAGCCGTGCGCCCTGCTATAAGATGAACAAAGACCCCTTTTTAACATCAATCGGTTGGCACACCAGGTAAGTTCCATTCCTTTCTTCGCACAACGCTCGACTGAACCCTACTCAAGTCTTCTTCTTGCATTCTTCAATCCAAGGCAAGGTAATTCTCATCTCTGAATCTTAATTGCAACATAGAATTAAAAGTGAGGTGATGTTTCTTATTCATGGTTTAATATGTTGTTAGTTTTCTTAAAGTGCTATCAAAGTTGAGTTGGATTATGAAATTATTGATTGATTATTGATGGTAATTATTGATTATGAATGAATTGTTGATGTTATTTGTCGTTTGTCATGGCTATATATTTATGTTGTTATTTTTGGGGATTGGATTTAGCCATTATAATTCTTGTTCTTCATTTAAACCCATGCATGCTAAGTGTTTGATGAAATGCGTCAATGAAAAAAACTTTGAGCCAAACGTTTTTAAAACTATATGCAACGAATTATTTTATCGGATTACATTGTACCCCAACCTTTACGTCATGCTTAAACTTGAAAGCTCAGCCTTAATTTCCTCTTCGATGATACAAGACTCTATATTCACGTTTCGTGTATTTTAAGTCGAGAGTGGTGTAATTTTCCTTAAAGGTTGTTTAATTTCCGGTGTTTATTTTTTCAGGAACCTCAACATGGCTAGAAAAAGGAAGATAAGCACGAGGGATAGGCTATCCACACCACCCTCCTCGCCGGACGAGGCCGGCACCAGTTCATGAGCGGACATTGAGGTCAACTAGAGACGATCGCCTCGTGCCACGTATGAATCCGCGGCGATCATCTTTTGGTATCTGGCGATCGTCTATGATGTCCAACTAGAGACGATCGCCTCGTGCCACATATGAATCCAACATCCGTCAAAGTCGTCGAAGACCGAATCTTGGACGGGGACCCACGTGCAGATCCACAAAGGGCGCCGATAGATAAGACCTTTGACCCCAGCCTGTCACCTACCTCACCTACTGACAGGGCCGCCGAAAGGTACAAAGTGGGTCCTCCCCGGACAGTGACTCAGGACGCGTGCAGGCTTCCCATTGGCTCGCATAGCTGGCTGCCAGTAGCAGCCCCAGACTTTAAGGGAACAGCCCCACGTGACGGGACGATCGGCCAACTTATTATAATATAGAAAACGGTGGTCGCCCGCGATCGCCGGAGAGGTCCCAACAACCTTGTCTCCTATAAATAGGAAACTCACAACAACGGCCAAGGAGAGGCTGATATTACCGTGAATACAGTGCAAAAACATACAGAGAGAGAATCAAAGACTCATCTGGCAATTACTTACACATTCCTAGTGATATTCATACACACTTACATTACATCCAAAGCAAGAACTCACAGATCTTCATATCTGGTTCTTCCGGCAATCTACACGCTCTACAGCTTAGATAACTAGAAATTTTTACACTCATTGTAATAGATTCTAACATTAATACTTGTACTCCATAGTATATTTATTAATAACATCTCGCGAGAGCATTCAAGCCCGGGATTAACAACCCCGGCAAATCTTGTGTTATTTATTTCCCCGCGGAAGTGTTCTCGCATTTGTTTGTTACTCGATCATTCCAGCAATACTATCTCCGGATAATATTTTGGGTAACAACAATTGGCGCTAGAAGAAGGGGATTTTAAAACCTTCATTTTTATTCCTACCGTCTCGAAGAACACTCACTGTTCTCCGGACATATACTTGAAGAAACACTCACTGTTCTTCAACAGAAAAGCCTTCAGAAAAATGACGTCTGCTACGACCTCCAAGAGAGCCGCCCTGCGATCTGCCGGAAATCTCATTCTGGCCCGGACCGAATCCCAGCCCACGGCGGAAGGTGACCGCGACGACGCTAGGATCTCACTCCCGCCCCCGAGGGATGGTCGTAGCCTCTCACTCGATCAGTTCCAGACCGCGGAACAGATTGAGATGGATATAGCCATCCCAGGGAGCGACGGAGGGCATGCGACTCGCCCACCATCACTCCGTCAGCCATCCGCCGGGCAGGAAAACAGAAACTCAAGGGGATCTATGTTGAGAAATCAACAGAAAGCCCCGAAGCGCAAGAGAAAGCTCTCGTCAGGCGGGATGACTCCGTCTTCAGCCACCTGGGAAGCGATCCCTCATGGCGACCTGGGCACTCGGGCCCCAGCCGGGAGACATCGGAGTCCGAATCCTTTACCAGGAGTTTGGCATATCCGACTCCCAGGAGACAAGCTGGTCAGCGGGCCCCCGCTCGCCCAAGAAATGAACCCATTGGCAGGGAGCTCGTCATTCACCATGGGGCCAGGGGATGAGTACACGATCGCCTTGGCTCGCGCTCCGGGAGCCAATCGGAGAGCAGTCAGGCAACAGCGATGGCCGCCATGCAGCGCCAGCTCGACGAGATGAAGGCGCCTCGAAATCGGGCGGCGCCAGAGATCGCTGGGCCAAGTGAACCACTCGGGGTTCAGATCAAGCTCGCCCCAGTCCAACCAAAGATCGCTCCCCCACAAACACCTCTATATGAGGGGAGATCGGATCCGGATACCCACTTGAGCAAATTCCGGATCTACATGACCGGATGCGGAGCATCAGATGCGACCAAGTGTCGAATGTTCCCATTAACTCTGGGCGACCTCGCCCACAGGTGGTACATCTCACTACCACCTCGCTCAATCAATTGCTTTGAGAAACTGGGCAACGACTTCACGTCGTACTTCGCCGCCAAAGTCGCTCGCCCTGAAGGCCCCCACCGCATGATGAAAATCAGGCAGGGGAAGGACGAATCAGATGAGGATTACATCAACCGGGTAGACGAGATAGTCCTCATCGGCGATCCCGTCAGCAACGAGCTCGCTCTCTACTCAGTCCTGGGGGGATTCTGCGGCCACTCACCCATGTTCAGGCACCTCACTAAGGACATCCCCCTGACCTACTCGATCTTCCGCGTCAGAGCCGCCGATTTCTTGGCCAGGCAAATGATGCTCTCCCTCCGCTTAGGCGAGGGATCTGCCGGAGAAGGGAAGGCGCCGTACCACATCCAGAAGAAGGCGGTCGCCAAGCCTAGAAAGGCGGTCGCCAAGCCGCCTGGTAAGTTTAAAGCCTTCGAGGATGTAGAGGTTCACCTTCTCCACAACCTCAACTTATCTCCGGCTCACATCTTCAACGCGATCAAGGGGCGCGAGTGGCTTTCCAAACCAAAGCCAATAAGGGACCACGGTCATCTAGATCGTAGCAAGTTCTGTGCCTACCACAAGAGTCCCGGCCACAATACTAGCCAATGCCGCGACCTCCTCAGACAACTCTGGCAACTGTTTGAGGACGGCAAATTGGACATCTTGGTCACCAAGCCAGAACCTAGGGCAGAGAGGACCGGAGGGCGCGAGCGCCGACAAAACAAAAGGACCCCTCCCAATCCGGTCGCCAGGATCGAACATGAGCCGGAGTACTCTGATGAATCGATCCCTCCGATCAACCCTGGCGGTCGGATCAATATGCTTCAAGCAGGAGGTGGAAACCTCGGGGGCCTTTCCCCGGTTTCCACCATGTCAAACAGGAAGCGAAAGTCCGAACTGAGGGCGTTCGCCGGGGTCCATGTCGTGGTACCTCCAGAGCCGACCATCTCTATAGATGCGCTCATCACCTTCTCCAACAAGGATAGGGAGGGAGTACAATGCCCCAAAGAGGATGCATTGGTGATCTTTGCTTGTATCCTTGGGAAGATGGTCGATCGCGTGCTGGTTGACAATGGGAGTTTCTGCAATATAATATTCAAATCCGCCCTGGACCAGCTCGGAAACTTGACCAAGTTCATCAAGCCGTTCGACACCGTGCTTCAAGGGTTCGGCGACAGCACAGTCCAAGCCTACGAAAGGATCAAGCTCTTTGTCGAGATAATATGCTTTTACGATCCCAAGGTTAGGATTACTAGGAACCTAAATTTTGTAATCATAGATAGGCCCAGCATCTATAATGGGTTCCTAGGTCGCCCCTTTCTAGAAACCTTTGAGGCGGTCGCCTCGTCTTTCTTTTACTGTATCAAATTCCCCACTGCCGATGGGACGGTCGGTACTGTAAAGGGAGATCAGCTAATGGCAAAGAAATGTTTGAACTACTCCTATGTCGTAACTGCTTTCCCTCGTGGGAACGATACTCACTCATCACTTTATTACTTGTCTACGATAACGTGCACTTGCATTTAACGAAATATCGCAACACATAGTAGCGTGCGCTATTCTTGAATACTAGCGTGCGCTAATCAGGCTATATCTAGACAATTCCAACTGTTCCCGTCCGTCTTCTCAACATACTGAATACGTATTTCCCTTCCAATATTATTCTCATGCAATACGCTTGACACACCATATCTTCAAATGCAATTGTAGACCAAGTACGACAATTATACCAATACAGATGTCTCAGTCCTTCAATTATTTTATCCATACCGTACAGATTCCATACTGTACAACATAACTCGGATAAAATAACATTAAACAACAGTAGTAGAAATTCCAGATATTACATACTACACCACTTGAAATAAGTTTCATCCTCAAAACTTGCAATCCGTCATAAAAAGAAACAACCCATTCAACCAAAATATCCCTAAATCATCACGACAACGATCAATCATCATCATTAATGAATAACCAAAATAGTGTACTTACAAATGCGCTAAGTCGACGATATCCTGAGATACTATCAAGTGACTTCACTGTAAAGCCTCAATACCCTTACAGTCACAATTCCATGAGTCCCAACAAAATATATCATCTTAGGATGAAATAATCTATCCGTGTCAAATCTCGTCTGCCTGATTATACAATCAAGTCCCAATTCTGATAAAACGAATAATACACGATACATCTGTGAAACAACTGCCCCACACAATGGCAACAAATCCCAAAACATCGACACAAAATGTGAACGCTCAGATGATCACCAGCAATGATCAACCAATAAATTAACCGAGAATATCATTGACATGATAAACTCTAATACGACCAATCCAAAGGCCAAAACGCAGCTGAGAATATCATCAACATGATAAACTCCAATATGACCAACCAGAGGTCAAAACACAATCGAGAATATCATCAACATGATAAACTCCAATATTACCAATGAAGGAGCAACAATAACCTAGAATACCCTCACATGGTAAGCTCCAACATGATCAACACAGAACCACATAAACCGATATACGAAAGAACAAAATTCTCAAAACGTTAAACAAATCACATACAGTGGATCCCAACGAAACACAACCGACTGTTGAACGAAACTCTCAGGCGTACGAACAACCAGTCGCAAATCGTCGAACATATCAAATCATACATGGAGTGTGAACGACCAATCAGTACGGCTCAAAATTCAAAAGTAGTAAAATCACGCTACCACCACATCAATAGAGCCACATAGCACATATGCTCTAGTTTCACAAAACCCAAAGTTCCAAAATCATATTCTGTGCATGAATCTACAACACGCAGCATATTTCTCTTATCCGATAAATCAACCGATCATCCCTGGATAACCAAACTGCCATACTAAAGATCGAATCTCTTTTTCATCGTACGATACTGTTGTATTATCCAGTTTGTGAGTCACACTCATAACTTTACCATGTTATGCACTATGTACTAAATGTGTAGGTATATCAATCACATTTTCAAAACCAGTTGAAATCACATAGTCTTGTCAAGAAGACAGATTTTCGAAAGTTCTTTCAAGAATTTCAAAACTCAAAACATAACTTTTGGTAAGACCACAAAATCAATTTTCGAAAAATTAAATCGGCTAGCTAGTGTCAAGTTCTCGATGACAATTCTTTTCGAATACACATGATTAAGTAAAATGAAATTATGCAAATGCTCGACTACATCCATACTCTTATATACCAATTCGGTTCGTCACCAATTCTACTGACGGTTGGTCGGAAAACCACACGATAGAATCCAAATTCTCATTGTATAGACTTAGTTAAAATCATCCTTTCCACAAATGTCTCGCAATATCGATCATTAACCCATCCTTGATCACCTCAACTATGATATGACAAAATATTGAATAACCAACAAATCAAAAACAGCGAAAGACTACCCGAGAAGTTTCGTTTGGACAAATAAACCAAAACCGCGAAAGGCAGTAGAAAAATAGAAAAACGATTGGTAAAACGTTTTACAAATCTCGGGAGTTTTAAGAAAACAGAAAAGCCTTTTTGAAACATTAGGTCTCAACCTAAATCTCGTTCCACATTACAAGAAGTTTATAAAGTAGAAAACCCTTCTGGACCTCAAGTCCTGAGTTAAAAAAACTATTTCAAAATCGATTAGGTCTCGGCCCAAAAATTATTTCCGTGAAACATCCGTAAAACATCCATTTTGAAAAGTACCATTTTCAAATGCTCAAAAATAGTTTCATATATCACAAAATGAAATAACATGACTACATGTTCTTCTCATCAATCCACAATCTTTCTCTCAAATGCACAACTCCATTCTAAAATTTAACCAACATATTGATTTCCAAAATCATAGCTTCTCGAGATTATCAATCCTGTCTCAACTCTGTCACCTCATACTGTGACGCATAATATCTTTCTGAATCTCAAATCATATCAACTTAGAATGGTACAGATCGTGAAGCCGACGATTCCCCGTGATACTGGCACATGTCTCAACTCTAGAAAATACTCGACACATATATTTTCAAAACACACATTTTACAAACTCAGTTCAACTCGAGAACACAACACATCTCTATCCGAAGAAACACGTTAATACCATTAAGAAAAGTTTACAACAACCTCAGTACCACATTGGTAAGTCACATAACGCACAAGCCTGAGTGAACAACAAAAACCCAGGGCTCTACTATTCGTCAATTGACAACTCGAATGACGTGACAAAAACACGACTCGACTCGACCCAACTGCCTAGGTTTTCTCAACCTAAGCTCCGATATCATATTTTGTAACACCCCAGAGCCATCCAGGAATATTACAGTGCCTTGGGCCCCGAGATGGAACCCACAAGGGTAAAAGAGTTTTCGCAAACATTTACAAATGCCCAAGAGGATAACGACGGTATAATCTATTAAAAACATTCGAAGACTTATAAAATCCGTTTATGAAAACCGTCGTAAAATCTCATTTGAAACCACAAGGCCCGAAATGCCAAAACTCAACAGTTTAAAAACATACGTTAAGATATCGCTAATACGTACCGACAAAATTGTTTAGAAAATGATTTCTAAAGTAACTTAAATTACCAGATACCAAAAGGCCATTTAAAAATACTCACGCAGCAGAAAAGACAAACGATTAAAAATATTCTAGCAGCGGAATGCAAGAACTGATCAGAAAACTCAATACACAAATACATGCCCTAGCCAGTATCCTCCGGGAAGCTCATCTCTTCACGCCCGCTACAAGCTCGTTAACCAAAGAACCTAAAAATAAAGCCCATGACGGGGTCAGCCATAATATCCAACAATGATAACGGTCACATCACATCAATAATTACATACCAATGAAATACTAAGTAAGAATACTACCAATGTAATCTTACCGCCATAACCTTACCAAAATTCACTTCCCGTATCCTTAACAACACAATAAGCTAATACCGAAATATCTGTACTATATCTCAACAATACCCAAGATTCTCAAAATATTATCGTAACCCACTGTTACGAAATTCACTAACTCTGTCCAACCCAATCCATCGGGTAACATCATCACATCTCAACACGATAATCAATTGTCCATCAAAATGCAATTACCAAAGGAAATACAGAACGTACCTCAAGATACGAAATACCACGACAATCACGTCAGTCTAATCCGAGATCAGATCAATACCACATACGGACATGGTCCTAACACAAGACCTACAAATGCATACTCATATGACAACATTAATATGCACACAATGATAACAAGGCGTACTCAATGGAAATCCAATGATCCAGCGCACACATCATAGATCCCAAGATGATCCTGATAGATCAACACGAGGTGGATAACCTATAATATACATATGCACAACAACATATGATAAAACCAATGATGCGAATCCACATGATTCCATCAACAAAATACAGGGTAATCCAATGATCCAGCGCCCTCAGCATAGATCCCAAGATGATCCCGTAGGACCAACACGAGGTGGAAAAACCATCCAATGATCCAGCGCCCTCAGCATAGATCCCAAGATGATCCCATCGAATCAACACGAGGTGGACATCTGATCCAGCGCCCTCAGCATAGATCACACGATCCCATCGGATCAACACAACACACATAATATGACAATGCATACACATATGCAAATCAATATGTTCATCAACATGAACAACATACGAATCAATAACACGAACGACACTATGAAAAATCACTAGGACGACCTCATGTTCAACAACATGAAAGATGATATGAATGACCAAAATCATTAACATTAAACCACAATCAATATAAAATACTTGCCCCGAGTCTTTCGGGAGCAATCTCGATGTCAAATCATCACCGAAGATTATCCTCAATGCTCGGCAACCAAACATACCACGGGCTATAGATACTCATATCATCATCTTTATCATAATGTATCCTCGATACCCAAATATGCCAATAACCAAAATAAATCATATACATTATGATTTAACTCCCAAAATCAGAAAACAATATATAATCCAAACCTTCAAAGTTTACAACAATACTCATTGCTATATGTATTATAAACGAAATGAAACTGAAACCATTCATTAAACATTATAAACTGAGCAAGTAATAACTTGCCTCGATACCGATACAACGAAGCCGTTACCAATTCCATTGACTTCATCTACGAGCTCCTTGACTCTGACCAAAGAAATTCACGAACATCCTTGAACTCGACCGCAACACTGTTATAATCACCGATCAATAATCACAACCTATTACAATAATCAATAAACAACAAGTTCAATTACAATCAACAATCGATATAACCAATCTACAACCCAACGGCTCAACAATATCTCGATTAACCACTAGTCCGAACAATCCAACTCAATCCATTACGAACTCACAACCGCAATACAATTATGTACACTGTCTGTTGACATAGTGCACGTTAATCACTTAACGTAGCGTGCGCTAAGGCGATTCAGTTAGTGTGCGTTAGCGAGTCAGCTAGCGTGCGCTAATGCTATACAGTTTCATGCCTTTACAAGTATCGACTTAACATCTTGCGATTACAGATACGAATGTAAAGGAAATCATATTCCCAGATCAATCACAAACTTTCCATGTTCAATCTCATTATCATACTCGCACGATATATACCATTAATCAATCATCAATCAACATGACTTAATCCTAGATATGAACATTTCATCTTCATATCTAAAACACCGATAATTCAACATACAATCATCTTGCTATGGTATATTCATCAGTAAGTTCTTCAAGAACACCAAGTGATTCAAAATCATGTTCATAGTCATCAAAACAACATAATCCGATATCCTTTAACATGTAAATAATCATCTTACTCATAATCCAAGTTATATATATCCATTAAACTCATATAACATCCTCACATGATAATCCAACATACTCCCTCCCAGGTAATCATCCTTTAAAATGAAACACTAACAAAGGGATACGAAAATTACCTTGTATAGACGAGCCATGAAGAGGAACAATCGAACTCCATTCCAAGAATCATCAATAACTTCAAGAACAAGGCCTTAATCCATGCTCTCCATCTTAATATTGTTAAGAATGATCATCTCTCATTGTTTGGAACCTAAAACTTCTCTCTAAGAACTCTCGCTATCGAATAAGGGAAGGAATGGCCGAATGAACATAATTCACATCTGCAATCATATATATACTGACTGTTATTAGCGTGCGCTACCTTCACAAAATAGCGTGCGTTAACATGCTTAGCGTGCGCTAAGTTTCCTTGTTAGAGTGCGCTATCGGGGTCCAGAGGCTACTGCCTTGCCTCGCACAGTGGTTTACGTACGCAAGGCCCATGTAATAACGCACGTAATGCTCTGTTTAGCGTACGCAAGTCTCCAAACTTAGCATGTGCACTACCTGTCGTTGACTTGCTACAGTAAAACGGCTTATTATCGTACGCTATTCTCCACCCGTAGTGTGCGCTAATCATCATTGACCCGACAATCTATACCTTCCCCGAAGATGCCTGGGGTCCATACACCGAAAGTAGCCTGGCAATGCCAAGATTCTCTTTTGACCGATCTGATATTAGCCTGCACTACACTTGCATAGTAGCGTGCGATATTCTTGAATATTAGCGTGCACTAATCAGGCTATACCTAGCCAATTCCAACTATTCTCGTCCGTCTTCTCGACATACTGAATACGTATTTCCCTTCCAATATTATTCTCATGCAATACGCTTGACACACCATATCTTCAAATGCAATTGTAGACCAAGTACGACAATTATACCAATACAGATGTCTCAGTCCTTCAATTATTTTATCCATAATGTACAAATTCCACAGTGTACAACATAACTCGGATAAAATAACATTAAACAACAATAGTAGAAATTCCGGATATTACAGTGTGGGTGTTTAATCCATTTTTCAGCATGCATCTTTTAGATTTTGATAATTGTTGTAGAAATTTCGGGGCAAACGCGGGGAACGGGTCGGGTTTCGGGGCAAAAACGGGGAGCATGATGTAATATCCACATTTTTCTTTCCCTTGTATTTTCATTTTCGGTGTATTTCTCGATCGTAGTGACCCTCGTGTATCTTTCAGTGTATCTTTTCCGTCAACTACTGATCTGATTCTCATTATTGTTGTGCGGAACCGCCGTTTCAGGGTTGCCGTGGATCCATTCTACGTTATAATGCATTTTGAGATGTTCTATTTGATGTTTCGTTCATATTCCGGTGTTTTGGACCGTTTATATTCTGTATCTAGCACACGCTAAATTTTCTGCATAGCGCACGCTAGAGGTCCCTTAGTAGCGCACGCTACGTTTACTTCATAGCGCGCGCTAGCGAGTTAGCCCTGGGAGTGGCAGTGCTGTTTCCAACCCTCTGGACTGGCGGATTAGCGTACGCTACGTAGTCTAGCGCACGCTAATGTCGGGGGCTAGAACACGCTGAGATTTCCAGGTAACGTGCGCTAGCGTGAGTGTCCAGTACTAGACAGTTTACTACTGAACTCGGTCAGGTGCCAGGTAGCGCATGCTACATTTGTACGTTAGCGCATGCTAACGGGTCAGGTGAGTTTTGGGCAGTTAGCTTCTGGACTCGGCTTATGTCCAGGTAACGCACGCTATTGGTCGATAGCGCGCGCTACCGAGTGGTTATTAGCGCACGCTACGTTTCGAGTAGCTGATAAGTGGAAATTTTACCACTTATTTCTAGGATTTTATACTAGGTTTTTATCTCGTTTCGTGATTAATGTGCTCGTATTTGGCTTATTTATGATTAGTCGAGCCGTATTACGCGTTTGGGTTGGTTTTAGTGTGTTTGCAGGTTTTTAGAGCCAAAAGGACCCAAAACGAGACAAAGGACCGAGAGTCGAGTCAAACGGACGAAGAAACGGATTTTTGCGCCAAATGAAGACCCTATCGCCGCCACTTATCGGCCGATAGGGCCGTCCGAAAGGAGCTCCCGCCATCGAGTGAAGAAATCGACGAACCACCTATCGGCCACTTATCGGCCGATAGGCCAGCCAAAGGCTTCCCAAATGGCTCTCGTTGGACGGATTTTGACTCTTTTGGATATTATTTATTTCCTAGATTAGGGCTAATCGGGATTTTAACCCCTTAGGCTATATAAACCTGTTTTTAGACCTAGCTTTTATCAGCTTGGATCATCTTCCATCAGCCTTTATCACTCTTTTATCATATTAAGCAGATTTTTACACTTTTTAGCAAGATTTATTCCTTTGATTCAAGAACTTTTTGGAGGAGAATTATTATTGAAGACTCGGAGTTCATACGAACGGGTTGTAATCTCTCTTTTCATATTAATAATATGCATTCTCCATCTATTTCTTGTTTAATTTCAAGTATGTCTGGCTAATTCATTGATTGATTCTAGGGTTAGTAATTTTAATTGATGTTCACATGATGTTCCTTTGATTACCTTTTGACCTTTCATCCTAGGCTTGTGTTCAAGTTGTGTTAAATCTCATGCTAGATTAAAGGGCCCTTAATTGATGCATGTTAGCTAATTGATTTTGTCCGGAAGGAGTAATTGATTAGTGGAAATACTTGATACACAATATGATTTTATCTTGAGACCTAGCGGAGAAAGATAAATCATAGATAAATAAGTTGGTGCTTTTAAGTGATTTCAATCCTTTGAGCTCAAGGGAAAAGGGTTTTAATTAACTATCTTTCTAGGTTGCCTTGATCGGAATTCTAGATCGACTGAGTGATTATTTCTAGGATTGAATTAAAATTTGGGGAAAAGGAATCAAGTGAACGAATTGTGTGAACTCAATTAGATGATACTACCCTAGGATCAATTACCTTTCGACTTGTGATTTTATCTTGCTAATTTGCTTTATTTGCTTAATTTAGATATTTCATCTTTTATTTAATTTTTGTTCTTCGATTTTTAAAATTAGATAATTAGAATCAAAACAATTTTTCGGATTCCTAAATAGCAGTCAAATTTTGAGTAGAGTTAATTCCTTTATTTTCGACACATCAATTCCCTTGGGTTCGACACCTTGGAAATACTCCGAGGTTTTACAAATTTTAAAATTGATCGGATTTGAAAACCATACTACGCGAATCCTAGTGATCAATTTTTGGCGCCGTTGCCGGGGAATTGATAGAAAATTTAAGGGAATAATTCGAAAAAGAAGAGATTGTTACTTTAGGTAGTTTACTTTTATTATTAATATTCGATCTCGTTTCCTCACATCTTGTTTTCTTTTCCTTGTAGGCGGTGCATGATCACAAGATCCCAAGGAAAGGACCTATTTCCTTTGGATCCGGAAATCGAGAAGTCTTTGAGGAGGAAGAAGCAAGAAGCGAGAACCGAGACTATTTCTATACCTTTCGTTGATACCATGGCCGGCATTGTTGACCCACCACGAGAACTCGCTCGTCCCGAGAAGATCCCTTTGAATGCCCGCTTTCGACCTAAGCTGGACGATTATCAAGAAGGAGGTTGGGGAAAGATTGATGCCAACAATTTCGAGCTTAAGCCGTCCCTCATTGCTACAGTGAAGTCTCAAACATACGGAGGAGGAGTTAATGAAGATCCAAACGCTCATCTTGAGTCGTTTTTGGATATATGTGCCACCATTAAGCAAAACGGAGTGCCTCCGGATGTCATTAAGCTCCGCCTATTCCGGTTCTCCTTAGAAGACGATGCGCTAGATTGGTACAAGAGCTTAGATCGGAAGGAAATTGGTACTTGGAGAGAGATGACTCGGCTGTTCTTATCACAGTTCTATCCTCCCTCGAAGGTGCAAAAACAAATCAACGATATCTTGCAATTCGAGCAATATGAGGATGAATACTTATGCGAGGCATGGATCCGATTTAAGAAGCTACTTCGCAAATGCCCGCAGCATGGAATTGACAAAGAGGAGATCTATATTCGGTTTTATCGGGGTTTGACGAGGAAGGCTAGAAGAGAGTTGGACTACTCATCGAAAGGGGGATTTCTGGCTAACGATTATGAAGAGGCCAAGAATCTCATTGAGCTAGCGGTCAACAATGATTACGAGGAGGTGACCGATCGGAAGATGACAAGAAGAAAGGTTCCAGCCGGTGACGAGGACGCCTACGGTGATTTAAAGGCAAAATTTGAAAAACAACAAAAAGAGCTCGAGATGCTAAGAAAGAATACTCTGGGAGTCAATTCAGTTTTTGAAGAGTTAAACGAGCCTATTGCAGTTAAGGAGGATGTGAACTACATGCAAGGAGGAAACTTCCGGCAAGGGGGAAATTGGGGGAACTCTTATCCGAACAATCGAAATCACCCTAATTTCTCCTATGCCAATCCGAACAATGCTCTCCAGCCACCACCGGGATTTAACGTGAAAAATGGGGTTATTCAAGAGCCGATTGCTAAGACACCTATGGAAGAGATGTTGGAACGGTTGGAGGCGAGTCAAAAAGAGTTTATTTATAAAGTAGACAAGAGGTTCGGGGCTCTCGAGCATAGTGTGACATCTATTAGAAACTCGGTGATAGCCTTGACAAAGCAGATGTCGATGGTGGAGACCCAAATGAGTCAAATGGCGAACGCCCAAGCCGGATTTCATAAGCCGGGGCATTTTCCGAGCAAAGACTGAGACCAACCCGAAGACTCAACAATGCAACGCAATCGAGCTTCGGAGTGGGACAAAGTACGAATCATGGGGCTGGAGTTAAGGAATCTGGAAACGAGGAGGTATTAGAAACGGAGCAGTAAAACGAGAAAGAAGATGGAATATAGCGTAACCTATCGGCCACTATCGGCCGATAGCCCAACCGATACCCATACAAAGATGCCGGGCGGTGAAGCCTATCGACCCACATATCGGCCGAAAGGTCCTCGGAGATGCGAATGTGAAGAATTTTGAGGAAAAAGCTCCATTTCCACAGTTTGGCCAAATCGAGATATGATGAAAAGCTTCAACAATTTATCGACATGTTTCAAAAGGTGAATATCAACATTCCACTTCTAGACGCTTTGAGAGACATGCCGGGGTACGTGAAATTCTTGAAAGACGCTGTGGCAAGCAAGAGGAAGTTGAGGAAGTTTGAAACAATAAATATGACAGAGGAGTGTAGCGCTATCATTCAAAACAAGCTCCCACTCAAGCGAAGGATCCGGACGTTTTACTTTGACATGCATGATTGGCGACCAAACGCGTGAATGGGTTGTGTGATCTCGGGGCAAGCATCAATCTTATGCCTCTATCCATCTTTAAGAGGTTGAAGATTGGGGATATGAAGCCGACTACCATTTCTCTACTCATGGCGGACCGGTCGATCACTTATCCGAGGGGAATTGTGGAGGATGTGCTCATTAGAGTCCAACACTTGGTCTTCCCGGCCGATTTCGTAGTTCTTGATATGCCCGAGGATGAGAATCAACCATTGATCTTTGGGAGACCGTTTCTAGCGACGGGGAGAGCACTTATCGACGTCCAGGAGGGTGATCTTACCTTCCGGGTTAATGATCAAAATCTGAAAATTTCCATCTATGACGCGATGAAGAAGCCCGACGATGCGCCCGAGGAATGTTTTGAAATTGAGTCTATTATGCCGCCCCCGACCGACTTGTTGGAGCATTGTATTTCACACTCCATTTACTCACATTCTGAGGTTGATGAAGTTTCCGAGGATTTGCCGGAGTATGTTCGAATGTTGGAGGAGAACGAGTCTCGACTTAATGAGAGGAGCGTATGCTATCTTGATATCAACAAACCCGTTCAAGGGGGAGTTGTCACTGAAGACCCGGGTTGAATGAGGTATCGTCTAGCTAAAGACGTTAAACGTAGCACTTGTTGGGAGGTAACCCAACGTATGTATGTATATTAGTTCGTTTTATTCGTTTATTTTCGATTTTTCGTTTGCGTGATTTTTGTAGTTTCTAGTTTCGTAGTAGCTTTGCTAGTTTTTGTTAAGTTCTAATCCATGCACGCCGAGTTTTGAATACTTGCAGGTCTTTAATCGCCATATCCAAGCAAAAACGGGACCAATTATGCGAAAGAGAAAAAGCTGGAAAATTTTTTGAGACAGAAGATCCTATCGGGCGAGCATATCGGCCGATAGGCCCGGCCGATAGGCTGAGAAAAATAAACAAATTTTTATTGATTACAAGCAGTGGTCGACAGGAATTCCACATCGACCGATATCCCGCCCGATATGAGCATGGTAAGAGACAGAAGTTCCTATCGGCCCAGCCTATCGGCCGAAAGGCCTGGCCGATAGGACATACCCGGCCCAGTATACACTACGAGCTCGCCGACAAACCCGCCATTTCAGCCACAGTGATCAGGTACTCCATTAACAAAGCCACTCCTTTCTCTTTTCAAACTTATTCCTCCTTTGGGATGCGGAATAAGTTTGGGGGGGGAAGAAGTGCGGCTTTGTTAATTTCTTTACGTGTGAGTACCGTGTTTGCCTTGTATCTTTATTTGCTTGTGTTGGTGCCCGTTGTGTTTATTTGTGCTTATCATTTTGGTGTTGCGTGGTTTTGGCTTTTTGTTGCTTAATTTTTTTTTAGATTTTTATGTTCATTTTCGTTTGGTGTGTTTGCTAGTTTCTATTTTTTTCGTTAGGTCGTAGTAGTTTTTTTTTAGATTAGATTTCGTGTCTGCTTTTATTTGCTTTTCGTTGTTTGTTTTTAGATAGCCTTGCCTGTCTTTAGTTTTTCCTTATTAGTGAATTTTTTGTGCTTCTAATTGTGTGATACCGATGTTACGACACTGTTTTTCTCTCTGAAGAAACGGTCGAGTTTTAGTCGAGTTGTAGTTAGTAATTTCTGTTTTGCATAGTATTCATTTAGGTCCAAAATTTTTCGTGATTGTAGAGGTCTTGGCAGATAAGAGACGATACATACTTGTTTTAAAATCACCGTCAATACGTTTTGGTTACATCTTCCGGATAGTGAGTCGTACTGTTTCGTCAGTCGTGTTGGCACTTAGATTGAGTTTAGTGTCGGTCAGTTTCTCCCAAAAGTTGAGATAATGTTGTTCTATGAAGGGAAGTCTAGTAACCGGGGGCATTCGCGTGACCCGTTGTTTACCCTCGCGTAAAACGACGACTCTGATTAGACTAGTGATTTAGATATTTCACATGTGCCAATGATAGGGAACCTAGTAACCGGGGGTATTCGCGTGACCCGCTGTTTACTCTCGCGTAAAACGGCGACCTTGATTCGGACATGCGGAAATTATATATTCGAGTTGTTTCTCCATTGTAGACGGGAACTTAGTAACTAGAAGCATCCATGTGCCCCATGAGTGTCTTTTACGTCAAACGGTTTCCTAATACATGAGAATGGAAGTTCCACCTAGGATTACCCCGATGAAACATCCCGAGATCCTAACCTAGTGGTCAACTCGAATTAAATTCGTGAACATATATATAAGGGAATACCGACCGAGGTTTATTTGTTATGAAACTCGTGAAAAATGTGCCACTCGATTGTGTAACGGGACGAACTAGCTTGTTTATTTTAGCCTTTCATATTGACGGTCGATTTGACTCACGTTTTGTTAATCTTTGAGTGGATTTTCTTCATGAACGAATGATTAGGATCGAACTTGACTACTTTGTGGAATCATTATTACGAGTGCGGCTCGCTTTTACGACACTCGGATTATTTAGAGAGAATTACAGGGTAGTATTGATTAGGTTGAACACTATGAGTTGCACGATGATTCACGATTTTCTTTTTCTTTTCTTTTTGTTGTTCGGGACGAACAAGGCTTAAGTTTGGGGGGGGGGGTTTGATAAGTGGAAATTTTACCACTTATTTCTAGGATTTTATACTAGGTTTTTATCTCGTTTCGTGATTAATGTGCTCGTATTTGGCTTATTTATGATTAGTCGAGCCGTATTACGCGTTTGGGTTGGTTTTAGTGTGTTTGCAGGTTTTTAGAGCCAAAAGGACCCAAAACGAGACAAAGGACCGAGAGTCGAGTCAAACGGACGAAGAAACGGATTTTTGCGCCAAACAGAAGACCCTATCGGCCAGCCTATCGGCCGATAGGGCCATCCGAAAGGAGCTCCTGCCTATCGAGTGAAGAAATCGACGAACCACCTATCGGCCAAATTTATCGGCCGATAGGCCAGCCAAAGGCTTCCCCGGGCTCTCGTTTTGGACGGATTTTGACTCTTTTGGATATTATTTATTTCCTAGATTAGGCTAATCGGGATTTTAACCCCTTAGGCTATATAAACTGTTTTTAGACCTAGCTTTTATCACTTGGATCATCTTCCATCGCCTTTATCACTCTTTTATCATATTAAGCAGATTTTTACACTTTTTAGCAAGATTTATTCCTTTGATTCAAGAACTTTTTGGAGGAGAATTATTATTGAAGACTCGGAGTTCATACGAACGGGTTGTAATCTCTCTTTTCATATTAATAATATGCATTCTCCATCTATTTCTTGTTTAATTTCAAGTATGTCCGGCTAATTCATTGATTGATTCTAGGGTTAGTAATTTTAATTGATGTTCACATGATGTTCCTTTGATTACCTTTTGACCTTTCATCCTAGGCTTGTGTTCAAGTTGTGTTAAATCTCATGCTAGATTAAAGGGCCCTTAATTGATGCATGTTAGCTAATTGATTTTGTCCTAAGGAGTAATTGATTAGTGGAAATACTTGATACACAATATGATTTTATCTTGAGACCTAGCGGAGAAAGATAAATCATAGATAAATAAGTTGGTGCTTTTTAAGTGATTTCAATCCTTTGAGCCACAGCGGGAAAAGGGTTTTAATTAACTATCTTTCTAGGTTGCCTTGATCGGAATTCTAGATCGACTGAGTGATTATTTCTAGGATTGAATTAAAATTTGGGGAAAAGGAATCAAGTGAACGAATTGTGTGAACTCAATTAGATGATACTACCCTAGGATCAATTACCTTTCGACTTGTGATTTTATCTTGCTAATTTGCTTTATTTGCTTAATTTAGATATTTCATCTTTTATTTAATTTTTGTTCTTCGATTTTTAAAATTAGATAATTAGAATCAAAACAATTTTTCGGATTCCTAAATAGCAGTCAAATTTTGAGTAGAGTTAATTCCTTTATTTTCGACACATCAATTCCCTTGGGTTCGACACCTTGGAAATACTCCGAGGTTTTACAAATTTTAAAATTGATCGGATTTGAAAACCATACTACGCGAATCTAAGCGATCAGTAGCGCACGCTAACGGCCAGAAATCTGGCTACTGGACTAGGACGCTAACTGTATGGATTGGAATTTTATCCCGTTAGCGCACGCTAACCTTGAGGAATTAGCGCGCTCTAACACTCCCTGCTATATAAACCAGGGAGTTGACCGAGATGAACACAATTTCTCATTTCTTCCTCCTCTCTGCGGCTAAGGCGATTCCGGGCGATTTTCTTGGCGATTTCTTCCTACAATCATTTCATCCAACATATTTCTTGAGTTCTTGGTGTATTATAACAACATCAACACGAATCTTTCATCCGAATCCAAGGTAAATCTCTTAGAACCCTACTTTTGGATAATTTGGGGGTTTGGAGACTTTCGTCCGATTCATTCCATTTTGTTGGTGGATTCATGATTAATATGATTAATCTTGTTGATATCATTAGTTTTCCTACGGATTCATGGTATATTTTCATAACCTTGCGAAATCGGGAGGGTTTGGTTGTGGTCCGCCCTCGTTGTTATTTTTATACAAATATACATGAATCGTAGGCGGGTTTTCGGGTGTGTTCCATTTCCGTAATCGTTTAGGAGTGGTTGTGATTGTGTTATTCGAATCGTTAGGTTCATTCCTTGGTTCCTTGCGGTCGTGCTTGATTCTTCCGTTCCGTTCGTGTCACCATCTATTAATCGAGGCAAGTATCCTTATGAACTTACGATCTTGACATAGTAGTATTGTATGTGAATGGTGTGTGTGTGTATACTCACTACGGGTTAGATCCGACGGGGTCTCGGTAGGGCTCCACAAAGCTGTGGAACCGCGAGTTGCTTTTAACCACTACGGGTTAGATCCGACGGGGTCTCGGTAGGGATCCACGAAGCTGTGGGTCCGCGGTTAATTGTGGTGCATTTTTACAAATGTGATTTGGATTATTGGCATTTCCGGAAATGAGTGTTTTGGAACTATGTTTTCTTGATTGCATGCATTTACTATATGTGTAAGATGTAAGTTGTTCATTTGGTTACTTGTACTAGCGTAATTGCTAACCCCTTTGGGGACCCGTTTTGGGGAAATTTGTTTTATGAATTTCAGGTCAGGTTCATCAAGACGAGCGGGCGCTGGACCAGTACACGGATGACGGCTGTGCGTGATGATTGTGAATGAGTGATGTCTTAGTGTCTTTTATCTTTTCATCTTTTGTGGTTTTTGAACTAATAGTAGTACTCGAGTACTTAAGAGTTCTTGATCGTCCGGATTGTATTGTTGCCTATTATGTTTGTGTTGGATGATGATGTTATGTTTGACCGGTTGAACCGGGTGGATTATTCTGTTTTGCGTCTTTATGACGAGGTGTTAATTTGTCGTTTCTGCGAGTCGATGAGTATGATGCTGTTCATCCTGGTGGGTCCCATATAGGGATTCACGGCGCTGTAATATACCTCGAATATCTTGAGGGTGTTATAAAAAATGGTATCGGAGCCCTAGGTTTATGGATACCTAGGCTTGTCGGTTTATTAGGTCTTGTTGTGTTTTGTTTTGCACATCATCGTCACGCTGCCATGATTCCGGTACTACCAGTGCCCGTAAGTTTTTCCTTCCTCTGTTCCTTATTCCCTTGTATTGTACCTTTGATTCTCGATTTGTGATTGTTCTTTTCTTGTACTTACCATCGTATGGCTTTTGCTACTTATTTAACTCCAGTATGGATGCTGGAATAGGTCGTGGTCGCGGTCGTGGTTGTGGACGCGGACGGGGACGTGGGGAAGCCGGTGGGGCGACCACGTCGCAATCTTCGGGAGCCGGCAGTACCGGCGACCGTCACAGTCATGCTTCTTCTCAGGAGCGCGCCGACCTTGGTATTACGGCTGTTATGCAGCAAATGGTGAACCAAATGGCGGCAATAGCTCAGGCGGTTCAGAACCCGGATCAGGCCCATGTTGATCGGGGCAGAGCGGACTGTTGGCTCCAAGATGTCATCAAGATGCATCCTCCTGAGTTTTCGGGAGCTTCAGACCCAATTGGCTGGGAAGGGTGGATCAAGGAGATATCTAAAGTCTTCACTGCTACCAACTGTCCCGAGGACCGTAAGGTCCCTATTGCCCAGTACTTTCTCACTGGGGATGCTACAGATTGGTGGGAGGCCGTTGGGCCCAAAGACCATGTTGCTTCGTGGGCGGAATTTCAGGAATTGATGGAGACCGAATATTGCCCGTGGCCGGTCAGACAAGCTCGAGTACATGCTTTCTATGATGCTCAACCACGGGATATCCCCGTATCTCAATCTATTGCTGATTTTAACAAGGAGTTGGGTTATGTGAAGACCCAAGTTGTCGAGGAGAGCGACAAAATTTTCCATTTTTCCAGACGGATGAAGTTGTTGATTCGGGACTATATGTAGGGGCTCGTCTGTACTACATTGAAGGATTATCAGAGTAGGGCCCTTGCTTACGATATGTCTGTGACGGCGAGTGAGGCGGCCCGCGAGAGTAAGAAGCAGAAGTCCGCCGGAAATTTTTCGGGCCACAAAGGTGGGGGTCAGCAGAAATTCCAGTCTGCTAACTTTTCCGCTGGTGGTGGGCCAGCTCGATCTACTGGGTTTCCCCGCAGAGCTGTCAGTGCCCCTCCTCGGGAGGTGAAGTGTTTTAACTGTGGCCATCAGGGTGACATCAGTCGTATTTGTCCGAACCCTTTGCTGACGTTTAATCAGTGTGGCCAGCCGGGCCACAAGGCTGTTTTCTGTGCTGAGAGAGAGAAAATCCTTGGTGCCCGGGCTTCCATTGCAGCGCCTAGGGAACCAAGTGTGAATCAAGGATCATTTGCTTCTCAATCTCCGCCGAGTGCTAGTCGAGGGAGAGGTCGGGGTCAGCCCGCTAAGGGGGGAGCTTCCAGTGTCGGCTCAGCCCACCCGCGTGTCTATGAGATGCGGAGACCCGATGACCCAGCGGCTACCGTGGCGACAGGTAACATTTATATTCTTTCTCATCCTGTCAATGTGCTTTTCGATTCGGGTGCTATGAATTCGTTCATATCTCTGGAGTGTGTGCGCCGTTTGAGTCTCGACTGTTTGATGCCTTGTGAACCCTTCATCGTTAAGCTTCCTAGCGGTGATAGGATCGTTGGTGATCAGGAGGTTCGAGACTGTTCTGTGCTTATTTGTGAGAGGGCTTGGCCCTCTAATCTTATTGTTGTGGGTATCGAGGGTGAGAATTTGATTCTTAGAGATGATTGGCTCGAGTGGCATGGTGCGATCATGAACTACCGCACGAGAATCATCACTATGTTAGCCTAGGACGGCACCGAGCACTCTTTCGCGGGGCGAAAGAGGGGAAACCAGAAGTTCGTTATTAATGCCTTGATGGCAATGAGACTCCTGCGAAAGGGGTTTACTGGTTATTGGTGCTACGCCTTGAAGGCAGAGAGTAGTGGAGTTGAGCTGTCTTCGATTCCAATCGTTAGTGAGTTTCCTGATGTATTTCCTGACGAGTTGCCGGGATTGCCACCGGATCGTGAGGTCGAGTTTGCTATAGAGTTAGAGCCGTGCGCGTCTCCTATTTCGAAGGCGCCGTATCGTATGGCACCTTCTGAGATGTCCGAGTTGAAGAAGCAGTTGAGTGAGCTTCTTGAGTCGGGGTATGTTCGACTGAGCGCCTCGCCTTGGGGCGCACCGGTCCTGTTTGTGCGGAAGAAGGATGGTTCACTACGTTTGTGTATCGACTATCGCGAACTAAACAAGGTGACCATCAAGAAAAAGTATCCTTTGCCGAGAATTGATGACTTGTTCGATCAGTTGCAGGGAGCTGCGGTGTTCTCGAAGATTGATTTGAAATCGGGGTACTATCAGCTCCGGGTGAGAGAGTCCGATGTGCCGAAAACAGCTTTTCGGACGAGATACGGACATTATGAGTTCGTAGTTATGCCTTTCGGATTAACTAATGCGTCGGCGGTGTTCATGCAGTTGATGAACAGTCTTTATCGAGTATTTGGATAAGTGTGTCGTTGTCTTCATTGACGATATTCTTATTTATTCGAGGAATGAGGAAGAGCATGCCCATCATTTGGGGGTAGTGTTAGACATTTTGAGGACCGAGCAACTCTATGCAAAGTTCTAGAAATGTGAGTTCTGGCTGAAGGAAGTGATGTTTTTAGGTCACGTGATTTCAGCCGAGGGGGTTCGTGTGGATCCGCAGAAGATTGAGGCAGTGTTGGATTGGGCACCGCCCAAGAATGTGAAGGAGCTCCGTAGTTTCTTGGGTTTGGCTGGCTACTATCGTAGGTTCCTCGAGGGTTTCTAGAAACTAGCTCGGCCACTTACCCAGTTGCTCCAGAAGTCCGAGAAGTTCGTCTGGAATGACGAGAGGCAGTCAAGTTTTGAGGAGCTGAAGAGACGTTTGACTTCAGCCCCGAATTTGGCGTTGCCATGTGGCAACGAGGGTTTTGCCATTTATAGCGATGCTTCGGGTCAGGGTCTTGGGTGCGTATTGATGCAGCATGGCAAGACCATTGCCTATGCGTCGAGACAGTTGAGGCCGTATGAGCTGAACTACCCTACTCATGATTTGGAGTTAGCGGCAGTCGTTTTTGCGCTAAAGATTTGGCGTCACTATCTTTTCGGCTCTGCATGTCAGATTTTTACCGATCATAAAAGTCTGAAATACATATTTACTCAGCGGGAGTTGAATATGAGGCAGAGGAGGTGGTTAGAGCTGATTAAGGATTATGACCTCGAAATCCTTTATCATTCGGGCAAGGAGAATGTCGTGGCCGACGCCTTGAGTCGGAAACCGATGGCGTTGCGAATGCTTGAGATCCTTACATCTCAGTCTGAGCTTCGGCGGGCTTTGATCGAGTTAGATGTTGAGGTTTTGTTTCCTGGAGCTATCGGGCAACTTTGTGCATTAGAGATTTCGTCATCTTTGATCGATGAAATTAAGCTGAAGCAGTTAGAGGATCCGATGATTACTCAAATCCGAGAGAACGTTCTTAAGGGAAAGTCTCCTGGGTTTGTGATTCACGGGGATGGTGTCTTGAGATTCCAGAGTCAGCTTTGCGTACCAAACGACTCGGAGTTGAGACAGAGTATTTTGCGTGAGGCCCATGCTACACCTTACTCCGTTCATCCTGGTTCGAGTAAGATGTACAAGTACCTGAGATGGAATTTATGGTGGAACGATATGAAGGAGGAGGTCGCACAGTTTGTAGGGATATGTTTGACTTGTCAGCAGGTCAAAATCGAGCATCAGCGACCGGCTGGGTTATTGCAGTCACTTCCCGTTCCGGAATGGAAATGGGAAGATATATCGATGGATTTTGTTACGAGTTTTCCGAGATCGAGGTCGGGTATGAATATGGTATGGGTGGTTGTTGATCGTCTGACCAAGTCGGCACATTTTCTGGGCATCAAGGACACTTGGGGTCCAGAGAAGTTGGCTCGTGTGTTTATCGCGCAGATTGTGAGGCTTCTCGGTACTCCAAAGTCTATTGTTTCGGATCCTGATGGCCGTTTCGTATCGCACTTTTGGCAGGCGGTGCATAAGCCGTTGGGTACCCGTTTGCATTTGAGTACCTCTTTTCATCCCCAGTCAGATGGACAGTCGGAACGCACTATCCAAACATTCGAGGATATATTGCGTGCTTGTGCTCTCGATTGGAGTAGCGATTGGGAGGAACATTTGCCATTGATTGAATTCACGTACAACAATAGTTGGCGCGCGTCGATTCGGATGGCACCGTATGAGGCACTTTATGGGCGGCGATGTCGATCACCAATTTGTTGGAATGAGACGTCCGATTTGGTCGGGACCGAGCCGGATGTCGTTTTAGAGACGAGGCGGAAGATAGAATTAATTCGGGAACGGATGTTGACTGCCCAGAGTCGACATAAGTCGTATGCCGACGTCCGTCGTCGACCTTTGGAATTCGAGGTGGGAGACCACGTTTTGCTAAAGGTGTCGCCGACGAAGGGAGTTTTTTGTTTCGGGAAGAAAGGGAAGTTGAGTCCGAGATTTATTGGTCCCTTTGAGATTCTCGAGCAAGTCGGTGGGTTGGCATACCATTTGGCGTTACCTCCAGCCTTGAGTCATGTTCATAGCGTTTTTCATGTTTCCCAGCTGAGGAAATATGTCCTGGATCCTAGTCACGTCATCGATTATGGTGAAATTGACGTCGCCGAGGATATTACTTTTGAAGAGCGTCCTTTAAAGATTTTGGAGCATCGTGAGAAACGACTGAGGCACAAGACCATCCCTTTGGTCAAGGTGCAGTGGTCGAGACACGGTGTCGAGGAGGCATCTTGGGAAACCGAAGATAGCATGCGTGCTAGCTACCCTGAGTTGTTTGTTTCTTAAGTTTCAGGACGAAACTTATTTTTAGAGGGGTAGAATGTAATATCCGCATTTTTCTTTCCCTTGTATTTTCATTTTCGGTGTATTTCTCGATCGTAGTGACCCTCGTGTATCTTTCAGTGTATCTTTTCCGTCAACTACTGATCTGATTATCATTATTGTTGTGCGGAACCGCCGTTTCGGGGTTGCCGTGGATCCATTCTACGTTATGATGCGTTTTGAGATGTTCCATTTGATGTTTCGTTCATATTTCGGGGTTTTGGACCGTTTATATTCTGTATCTAGCGCACGCTAAATTTTCTGCATAGCGCACGCTAGAGGTCCCTTAGCGCACGCTACGTTTACTTCGTAGCGCGCGCTAGCGAGTTAGCCCTGGGAGTGGCAGTGCTGTTTCCAACCCTCTGGACTGGCGGATTAGCGTACGCTACGTAATCTAGCGCACGCTAATGTCGGGGGCTAGCGCACGCTGAGATTTCCAGGTAACGTGCGCTAGCGTGAGTGTCCAGTACTGGACAGTTTACTACTGAACTCGGTTAGGTGCCAGGTAGCGCACGCTACATTTGTACGTTAGCGCACGCTAACGGGTCAGGTGAGTTTTGTGCAGTTAGCTTCTGGACTCGGCTGATCTCCAGGTAGCACATGCTATTGGTCGATAGCGCGCGCTATCGAGAGGTTATTAGCGCACGCTACGTTTCGAGTAGTGCACGCTAACGGCCAGAAATTTGGCTACTGGACTGGGATGCTAACTGTATGGATTGGAATTTTATCCCGTTAGCGCATGCTAACCTTGAGGAATTAGCGCGCGCTAACACTCCCTGGCTATATAAACCAGGGAGTTGACCGAGATGAACACAATTTCTCATTTCTTCCTCCTCTACGCGGCTAAGGCGATTCCGGGCGATTTTCTTGACGATTTCTTCCTCCAATCATTTCATCCAACATCTTTCTTGAGTTCTTGGTGTATTATAACAACATCAACACGAATCTTTCATCCGAATCCAAGGTAAATCTCTTAGAACCCTACTTTTGGATAATTCGGGGGTTTGGAGACTTTCGTCCGATTCATTCCGTTTTGTTGGTGGATTCATGATGAATATGATTAATCTTGTTGATATCATTAGTTTTCCTACGAATTCATGGTATATTTTCATAGCCTTGCGAAATCGGGAGGGTTTGGTTGTGGTCCGCCCTCATTGTTATTTTTATACAAATATACATGAATCGTAGGCGGGTTTTCGGGTGTATTCCATTTCCGTAATCGATTAGGAGTGGTTGTGATTGTGTTATTCGAATCGTTAGGTTCATTCGTCGGTTCCTCGCGGTCGTGCTTGATTCTTCCGTTCCGTTCGTGTCACCATCTATTAATCGAGGCAAGTATCCTTATGAACTTACGATCTTGACATAGTAGTATTGTATGTGAATGGTGTGTGTGTGTGTATACTCACTACGGGTTAGATCCGACGGGGTCTCGGTAGGGCTCCACGAAGCTGTGGAACCGCGAGTTGCTTTTAACCACTACGGGTTAGATCCGACGGGGTCTCGGTAGGGATCCACGAAGCTGTGGGTCCGCGGTTAATTGTGGTGCATTTTTACAAATGTGATTTGGATTATTGGCATTTCCGGAAATGAGTGTTTTGGAACTATGTTTTCTTGATTGCATGCATTTACTATATGTGTAAGATGTAAGTTGTTCATTTGGTTCAGTACTAGCGTAATTGCTAACCCCTCTAGGACCCGTTTTGGGGAAATTCGTTTTATGAATTTCAGTCGTTCATCGAGACGAGTGCTACTGGACCAAGATACACGGATGCCGGCCGTGCGTGATGATTGTGCACGAGTGACGTCTTAGTGTCTTTTATCTTTTCATCTTTTGTGGTTTTTGAACTAATAGTAGTACTCGAGTACTTAAGAGTTCTTGATCGTCCGGATTGTATTGTTGCCTATTATGTTTGTGTTGGATGATGATGTTATGTTTGACCGGTTGAACCGGGTGGATTATTCTGTTTTGCGTCTTTATGACGAGGTGTTAATTTGTCGTTTCTGTGAGTCGATGAGTATGATGCTGTTCAGCCTGGTGGGTCCCATATAGGGATTCACGACGCTGTAATATACCTCGAATATCTTGAGGGTGTTACACAGAACAGGGTTCAGGGTAAGTTGTAGCCCCAATGGGGCGCCCCCATAAGATCCCGACGGGGAACGGGGTGGGGACGGGGCCGATTCCAGATTTCGGGTTCGGGGACGGGGATAGCCTGCCCCGCCCAGAACCCGCCCCATTGCCATTCCTACCTGCAAGGGAGAGGACCAACGAGACACGAACCCAGCAACAAACCTTGCAATATTTCAACAAAGTATTGTCACCACACGGATTCGAACCCGCGATGTCGGAGTGTTTCCACCCCAATTACCTTACAACTTACCATCAATCTATGCTCATGGGACTCCTTCCCGACTTTATTTGTTTCCGGGTGGTGTGGACTGTCCTTCCATTGACTATCAGATCTTGTGCTTCCGATATGGCTTTGGTCTGGTGTGTCTAGCTGCCACCCCTTGGAGGATGTTGACTTCCGAGTTAACTCACTGAGTTCCAGATCTGATTTTTGATAAATTATTTTAATTAAATATAAAGTTCATTTCTATATTTGTTTCTTTTTTTTATTTTATACGATATTTAAGAAAAAAATATTTATATTTTTTTAATAATATCTTAAATTCTAATAGTAAAATATTTAAAATATTAGAAATTACATAATAGCAAATTTACATATATTAAATTTATTAATTAAAATATACAGAAATTTATATGATAAAATACCCGTGCCTTGCGCGGGCTATTAAACTAGTAAAACAAAAAATGCATAAGTCATAAATTGCTTTTATAAAATTGAAAACGATAAAGTAACTATTAAAAGTTTATCAAGTTATTGTTTAAGAAAATCAAACAATAATCTATATTATATAACATGAAAGTTTTTCCATAATTTATTAATTCATTTTATTTGATTTTTAATTTTATTTTCCATTTTTTCTTTAATTTCTCCCGCCTAAACTTTTGCTCTACTTGGTAAGCTTTTTTTTCCTTATTTTGCTCCCCTTTTTATCCTCGTTCATCTTATCTTTATATTCCACCCATTTTTCTCCTCTCTCTCTTATCTTCTCTTTATATTGTTTCTCCCTTAGCATCGATTGTCTTTCTTTAATTGGCCCTTCTGATTTTTGTGTGAATCATACATACTCTCTATCTCTTGGATGATTGTCTATATTGCTAGATTCACTGACCTTTTGGTTTAAGGGTTTGCAAACTTCTACGACATCCTTTTATCTTGTGATTTTATATTCTTGTATTTTGAAGCTTTTGTGCTATCCATATATTTTCTTCTTTTAATTAGCCCTTCCGATTTCTTCGGGCAGATATGCCATCGTCTTCGTCACACTGAAGATTCACAGCCTTTTCTTCGATTTTCCCTTCTCTTCATTTCTCCCTCTCTCCCTCTTCATTTCTCACAGAACTGGAGGGCTTTAAGCCTCTATTCGGTCGTAGATCGATGGCGTCATAATCAACATCAAGAGGTATTTTTTAATTTCAATTTAAATTTTTGTTTTTAATTGTTGTTCTAATTTCTAATTTAATTTCAGTTTTATTTTTCTGTTTTAAATTCTATTATGATTTCTTTGTTAAAATCTGTTTTAGTTTTGGTTTTATTTTTTGATTTATAGTTTCTGTTTAACTTCTGTTTTGATTTCTGTGTTAATTTGTTTCATTATTTTTGTTAAATTTTTGTTTTAGTTTATCATTTATTTAAATGTGTCTCGATTTACTTGCTGCATGTAGTATACTTTTAACTGAGTTTTGTTGTGATTCATATTATTTAAAATATATCCTTTCCCATAAGATTTTTTAATGCATAACTGTATTAGATTTGCAATTTGAACAATTCAAACTATCTAAATATTTTCACAGGTTTTGGATGCACCTGCATTGCGAGATGATTACTACCTTAACCTTGTAAACTGATCTTTATATAATGTGTTGGCTGTGGGGTTGGGAAACCGTGTTTATCTGTGGCATGCTTCTAGCAGCAATGTGATGGTTTGTTTGTTTCATCTTTTTTTGTCGTCATTGCCTACATGAATTGATGAAGTTGGCCTTTCTCTTATTTATGGCAAATAAGTTGAGGTTTGTTGGTTTGTCTGGCGGTGCTTTATTTTGTTTGGTTCGGAAGTTGAGTTTGTTTGTGTAATTAGTCTTCCCTTTTTTTGGTTATCAGGTTTGTCTAATGGTGTTGTGTTGGTTTGGTTCGAAAATTGATTTTGTTTATGTAATTAGTTGTTTTCTTCTTTCATTTCTTTATGGCGTCTTCTCAATTTTCTTTTGGATGTTCGTCTATTTTAGATTAACATTAGTGCTTACAATTTTTTTCCTCATATGCAGTTATATTTTTTGCCAAATATAATTCTAGATCTCATTCATATGTATTCATACACATTGAAAGATGTAATCAGTTTTTGAATGAAAGCAATCAGAAAACAAGCCTCCAGACTCCAAAAACATATTGTCAGGCAACAACAAGTACTCTCTCACCCACCCTTATGCTGATTTTGTATATTTGTGTTTCTGAATTATGATTTATTTGTTAACTCGATCAGATTAGCAGCAATGTGATTTAGATATCGGTGAATTATTTATAATTTCGATGTGTTTTTATCCTTCTAATTTGACATTTCCTAATTCTCATATACTTGGATTGAATTAGATTAAATGGCTTCGTGTTTGTGTGCAATCACCTTGATGTAGGTTCTGTAATGATATATAATACATTGCCTTGTAGGTAGCTTCTTTTGACCCAACAAAAAGAAGAAAAAGAAGAAGGCATTGCCTCAAGATGTAGCTGAAGAAGAACCTTTTACTTTCAAGGTAATACATTTCTTCAACACAAAATCTATTATCATATGAACTTTGAGAGATTTGAGGCTTCAAATTAAATCGGTTAGGACTCATGAATTAAGTAATAATTTGTGTCCATATTGCTCTTATTTGAATTAAGTAATAGGTAGCTCAACTCCTATTTGTACAAATGCTTGATGCTACATGACATTAAATAATAGTTTTTGTCCACATTGCTTAGATTGACGACTCATGAACAGCTTCACAGGCAGAACTTAGAGGGTTTATTTTATTTTTTGGCTTATCTAGATTCCAAGATTCAGTTTTTTTTTCATGCTAAATGCCAGTGTAAGTTTTTTGTCTTAGGTGAAATAAATTGCCTTCAAGATAAAGTGTTTTTAGAAATAAATTTTTTTATGCATTGATCCTCTTATGATATTTAATTATTATTTTTATTCCTCATAGGAGATTCTAGCTGAAATTGAATTTTATAATGGGAAATGACTTATTCCTACTGATGGTGAAATATCGCCAGCCAGATGACGAGCTATCATCCATGTCTAATTGTATAAAAGTAATTTAAGTACTTACAGTGGATAATTAGAAAAACTACCAAAGGTTCTAGATAATTGTGAAAAAAATCCAATTATCTTTTAACATTCCAAATACCCGGTTATCATGTCACAAATATATCTGAAGTTTGTATTTGCGAAAGAAATACCCCACAGCTCACTTTTGAGGGTGAAAATGTAAAAAGAGCAGCATATATGAAGATAAAATTCGTATCTGTAAAAGTTAATTAGGATCTTTTATAAATAGTTGGTTAAGGATACATAAATGAAATGACTAAAATAATTTCTCAATCGAGGG
This sequence comes from Orobanche coerulescens, assembly GCA_033398695.1. Classification (NCBI taxonomy): domain Eukaryota; kingdom Viridiplantae; phylum Streptophyta; class Magnoliopsida; order Lamiales; family Orobanchaceae; genus Orobanche; species Orobanche coerulescens. Next base: position 130,287,061 of record CM065817.1, read on the forward strand.
ATTTGGTTTCTAACCTGAGGATATACCTATTTTTTTTTAGAATTAATATAATCCCATAGAAGGTTTTTGTGATTAACCTATATATTGTCCTATCTATCAACTGATCTCCCTCTTGAAAAGCAATTTTATGTTCAACACGAATATCTTTTGTCGGTTCACTATGTTTCTTATATAATTGTGGATGGGCAATATACTTACGTTTTGATAGTTACTTATTATCAAGTTAATATTTTCGAGCCTAAAATGAAGACACGGGGCATAAAACATCTCCAGTGCAAATTGAAGGACATTTAATTTCCTTGTATCAGGTTTAACTACACATAAAGTTTATTATAATATTTGTTATACACAAGCTCAGTAATAAGCACAAAATGGACTATGAATGATTTTAAACTAACTTATATCTTCTATCAAAGAGTGTACATTATTCAAAAGTTGTTTCAATTACACCCATGTCGCCCCAATCGTCTTGCAAAATAAATATGTCGCTCCCTGTGTAATACCCGGTTGTAATTCAGTCATTATCATTCAGTAATTGTCACTCAGTATTTTTCACTCATTAATAATCATTCATCATTCATAGTCAATCATTGTATTCACCGTTCAGAGTACTTGTATCGTGTATCTGATTATTCGTCTTTCTACCTAGTTGGATGAACGAGCCGTGTTTATCATCATTTTCTTCGTCGTAATGGGCTGTGTGTGAGGAGTAGCGCAAGCTACGTACTCTCTTTAGCGCGCGCTAATTGAGTACGGGTAGCGCACGCTACCTCTCAGCATTAGCGCACGCTAGCGTGGTTCAGACAGACAGTCCAGAAGGTACTGGACTGCAGTTGAGTTGTAGTAGCGCATGCTACGAATGGTAAGTAGCGCGCGCTAGTGAGTTTGGATAGGGCACGCTATGCTATCAGTATAGCGCGCGCTAAGGTCGATCAGGCAGAGTCCAGTGGGTACTGGACTGATTTGGAATAATTCATAGCGTACGCCATGAATAGATATTAGCGTACGCTAATGGTGTAGTAACGCACGCTGAGTTTTTGGTGTAGCGTACGCTATCGCGAGCAGATCAGAGAACCGGAGGTTCTGGACTTCAGTCACTGGGCATCAGATATCAGTTAGCGCACGCTAACTTTTTGGGTTAACGCATGCTATCGGGAGGACGTTAGCGCACGCTACCAAGTTCGTAGCATACGCTAACGAGGTAGTCAGAGCTCATTGGACTGTCCGGTTAACCCGTTAGCGCACGCTACATATCAGGTCATAGCGTGCGCTAAGCTGGAACCAGTATATATTGGACAGTGCAGTCCAGATTCATCATTTTTTCATTTCACTTCATTTCTTCATCGGTTTTGGGCGATTTCGGGCGTTTTGGAGAGATTTCTTAGAGCTGAATCCATCTATCATCATATTCAAGCTTATCATTCGGATTAATCATCATTTCATCCTCTCCAACACATCAAATCAAGGTAAGGATCTCTTGGATCTAGAATTTCGGATTTTGAGTATTTTCCTTCCGATCTCTTCGTGTAAGCTTGTTATTATGTTGGAATATGTTAGATATGGATTATCTACCTTGGATACATGTATTCCTACGGATTTATTGATGTGTTTTTCGGATTTGGTGAATATTTGGAGAATTAATCAAGAACACTTTAGAGTTGACTTTGATATTTGGGGGTTTTCGATTAGATGTTGTCGTTAACTCGATTTGTGAATTCCTATTGGATTATTGATATCATAGGAGGTGTTTTGTTGGATTCAACTACTCATTTTGGAGTTTGGTTCCGATATAGTTGGGGTTGATTATAATCAAAGGATGAATGTTTGTTAAGTGTTTGTCTTAATACCCCAATGAGTTTGGATATTGTTATATCGACTTTTGAAGTGGGTTGTAATCATGTTTGAATCGTATATTAAGCGTATTATTGGTAATTGTGTTATTCAAGATTGTTCGAGCGACTAACATCTCCTTTTTAGGACGTTGTTCGAGGAAGGACCTTCAGCACTGGTATTGTGTAAGTTAATTCTTACTCGGTTAAAAGGATATTCATTCCTTTCGTTGTTGTTCATTCATAATCATAACTCTTTCATAATGTATTAACCGTATTGAGACTTGTAATGGTTGAATAATCACTTAATTCACGAGGAACGGCGGTTCCAATCATTGCATTGAGCTATCATTCATTTCACTATTATTTCATCTCGGTGAGTCATTCTTGACTTTGTCGGATTGTTATTCATTAATATTATTCATGGTCATTCTTGTTCATATGTCCTTCTGGATTCATATTGCGTGGCCGGGTGGGGATGCGTGGAATTTTTAGTCGGGCACATGATGGTCATGTGTTCGGGTTCACCAACACAATGGACTGTGCACACGGTAACGTACCTCTGTGAGACTAATTAGGTACAAGGATGGGTGTGTCCGAACACTCGTCTTGTGCACTTTCACATACCATTACGGGCGTACTATGATGCTCCTCTTCAGTTTAATTTTATAATTAAAATATATCATGATTGTGTTTAATTTCATTGAGCTATCATTCATTTCACTATTATTTTATCTCGGTGAGTCATTCTTGACTTTGTCGGATTGTTATTCATTAATATTCTTCATGGTCATTCTTGTTCATATGTCCTTCTGGATTCATATTGCATGGCCGGGTAGGGATGCGTGGAATTTTTAGTCGGGCACATGATGGTCATGTGTTCGGGTTCACCGACACAATGGACTGTGCACACGGTAACGTACCTCTGTGAGACTAATTAGGTACAAGGATGGGTGTGTCCGAACACTCGTCTTCTGCACTTGCACATACCATTACGGGCGTACTATGATGCTCCTCTTCAGTTTAATTTTATAATTAAAATATATCATGATTGTGTTTATTCAACTCTTGAGGATTGTTAATCTGTGTAACTTACCCCGTTGGGGGATGTTGTTTTCAGGTCATGGTAAGGCTAAAGCACGGGAAGAGAACGTGGACGGTGAGGAGTCCCAGTGATACTAGTAGGGGGGGCCTAGTCCGTTTCAGTCATTCATGTTTTCTTCATATTTATTTCCGCTGCAGATTTCCGTTGAGATATTCATTTTCATTCAGTGTTGTATATTTTATCTTCATATAAAATATACATGTATTCTGTATTTTCCTGGGTTGTACTTGAAACTCCTCATTGGAGTGATTAATGATATAATGTAGTTTGGTACTACAATTATATTATTTAATTCATTAACTTTCATTCGCCTGGTAGGACCTACTTGGGGTCCACGAAACTGTAATATCCGCCTAGTTTGGGGTATACAGAGTTGGTATCAGAGAGTGGTTTTGAATACTACCTTCCGAGTCATGTCTCATTTGAAATCATCGTTCATCAGACTAGTATCATTGGACTTTCGCGTCACGTGTGACCTCTGCAAGAGCTGAGCCCCTCAGACCAAAGAACAGTAAGATTTCTGACGCCATGGTATAATTTCTGGCAATAAGAATCACTCATGCATCATTCAACAGTCAACAATCCTCAATCATAATTTTAATTTTTGATCATGTCGAGCATGTTAACTCATTAATCACTCAGTTCATTTCACTGTTCAGTTGTTGATCTTGAGGATCGTATCATTAATCTTGTTAAATTGTTCAAGATAATCATTTAAGAATTTCATCAGATAATCATGTCACCTCAGTGGATCATTCATATAATCATTGTGTTATAGCGTATGCTCATTTTCATCATTTCATGATGTAATCATAGTGCGATATTCATGCGAGATCTATAATTATCTTGTGACTTTCCTACTTCAGTATGGAGAGAGCAGGCAGAGGACGCGGGGGAAGAGGCCACGGTGCATGCCGAAACCCGAGAGCTCATGTGAATACACGCACGAATGCGAGGAATGATGCAAACTCATTGAGCAGCGATGCTGCCACTCATTCACCCGGAAACGATCATTCACTGTCAGGGAGTCGTACCCGGGACACAGCTCAATCAGAAGGTGTTCGGGTCGATCCACTCGCTTTTATGCAAGGCATGATGGCCCAAATGACTCAGATGGCATGCCTCATGGAGACGATGCATAACTCAACCGCTCAGAATCAGCAGGCTCCTCCGCCGCCACCTCAGGGGCAGGAGAGGGGTGTGAGCAGTATCATTGGCGACATCTCTCGCTAGAGACCACCTACTTTTGAGAGCTCATCTGAGCCGGTGGATATTGTTCACTGGCTTGAGCATTTAGAGATGTTGTTTGCTATGGTGGAGTGTCCCGAAGGACACAAAGTTTCAATTGCGGCTTACTATCTGGGTAAGAGCACTCATTCATGGTGGTTATCATTGAAGCCCACCAACGGATCTTGTACGTGGGATCAATTCAAGACTGTCATGATGGAGAGGTATTATCCGGCCCCACTCAGAGAGGCCAAGTTATCAGAATTACTCACTCTCGATCTCTCAGCGGACGATGATGTTCTCGCCATCGCCGAGAAATTTCAGGAGCTTCTTCCTTTCGCCTCATCTATTATTCACTCCGAGGTGGACAAGATCAAGTATTTCAGCAAGAGGTTGAAACCTCGTATGCGCATGCAGTTGCTTAATCACAATTACACCACTCTGGCCAAATTCATCGAGAAAGCTCTTACTTATGAGCTTACTGCTAAGGAGATTGCTAAGCAACAACCTTCACCTGCTAGCAAGAAGTCAATGAATCGTAATCAGTCTGAAAGCAGTCAGGCAACTTTCAAGAAGCCTCATGTGGGCTCTACTTTTTCCGAGCGACCTCCCATGGCACCTAGACCCGCGAAATCTCAGTCCCAAGCGGCCAGTTCGGCCGTCACCTGTTTCAACTGTGGAGAACTTGGTCATTTCAGCACCAAGTGTGCGAGGCAGACTATCACATGCAATAACTGTGGGATTGCTGGGCATAAGGCCCGTTTTTGCATAAGGGACTTCAACCTACTCCAGCGTCATCTCAGGCCCCGAAGCAATCAGCTGTTCATAATCAGGCCACTCAGTCTGCATCGTTTAAGACGACACGAGCAAACAAAGGCGGAGCCCATAGTCATCAGACACGAGTGTCCGGTGCGGGGACTAGCAAGCCCCGAATTTATGAGATGAAGAGGACCGACGATACGTGTAACACCCCCAGATCCGACCGGGAATATTACAGCGCCGTGGGCCCCGAGATGGAATCCACAAGGCTGAAGGAAATTTTCGCAAACATTTACAAGTGCCTAAGAGGCTAACGACAGTATTATCTATTAAAAACATTCGAAGATTTATAAAGCTCGTTTATCAAACCGTCGTAAAAACTCATTTGAAACCACAAGGCCCAAAATGCCAAAACTCAACAATTTAAAAACATACGTTAAGCTATAAACACACGTACCCTGAGAATAGATTTAGAAAATGATTTCCAAAGTAACCTAAGTTACCGGATACCAAAAAGGCCATTTAAAAATACTCACGCAGCGGATAAAGACAAACAATTAAAATACTCTAGCAGCGGAATACAACAACTGATCAGAAACTCAAAACACAAATACATGCCCTTGCCAGTATCCTCCGGAAAGTTCATCTCTCCACGACCGCTACAAACTTGATAATCCAAGAACCTAAAAAGAAAGCCCACAACGGGGTCAGCCATAATATCCAATTAATGATAACCATCACATCTCGTCAATAATTACATATCAATGGAAATACTAAGTAAGAATACGACCAGTGTAATCTTACCGTCGTAACTTTACGAGAATCCACGATTCGTATCCTTAACAACACATTAAAATAATACCGAAATATTTGTACGGTATCTCAACAATACTCAAGGTTCTCAAAACATTATCATAACTCGCGATACGGAAATTATACCAACTCTGGCCAATTCAATCCATCGGATAACATCGACAATACCAATACGATAATCGATTGTCCATCAAAGACAAGTACCAAGGAAATACGGGACATACCTCAAGATACGAAATACCGTTACAATCACGTCAGTCTAATCCGAGATCAGATCAACACAACATACGAACATGGTCCTAACGCAAGACCTACAAATGCATACGCATACGACAACGGCAATATGATCACAACAATAACGACAATGTATACTTATGGCAAACCCATAATATACATATGCACAACAACAATACATATGGTAATCCAACGATCCAGCGCACACAGCTATAGATTCCCATGATGATCCCGTCGGACCAACGCATGGTGGCATTACCTGTCCAGCGATCCAGCGCACACAGCTATACATGATGATCCCGTCGGACCAACGCATGGTGGACATATGACAACAATGCACAACTGCACAAAACAACCGTGCACAATACACGACAACAACAATGCACAAATGCATGACAACAACGATACACGAATGTATCACGACATGATCGACACAAATGACAGAAATGATTAAAATACTTTCTCCGAGTCCTTCGAGAGCAATCTCGATATCTAAACCATCACCAACCATTATTCTGAATATTCACCGATCCAAAACATCACGGACGGTAGATAATTCACGTTTTTGTCAATACCATGATGTATCCTCGATAACAAGTATACCAACGACAATTGTAAATCATATACATTATGATTTAAATTCCAAAAACTCGAATACAACCTATAATTCCAAATCTCCTGTGATTACGATTATAAACATTGCTATACGAATTATAAACGAATAAAACTGAAACCATTCATTAAATATTATAAACTGAGCAAGTAATAACTTGCCTCGATACCAATGAAGCTATTACCAATTCCTTTCCGTCATCTACAAGTCCCTCGGCCCTGATCAAAGGAATCTACGAACATTCTTGAATACGACCGCAAAGCATGGTTCTAAACATCGATCAATAATCTCAACCTATTACAATAATCGATTTAAGACACATTTGATAACAATCAACAATCGACATAACTAATCCACAGACCCAACGATTCCAAAATATCTCGATTAAACACAAGTCCGAACAATCTAACTCAAACAATTACGAATTCATTCCCATGATTCCACAAAGCCCATATATCGATTCGATAAGGCGAGTATACAAACTTAACCAAAATATTCCAATCAATTTCTCTTTCAAAACTTCAATCAAACACCTTGAAGGCGGAATTCAAAGCTATATTCGAATCATCAATCAACAAACACCAACCACATCAAGAACATGAAGAACATAATCACAAACATATATATCCTTCAACATTATATGATTCTAGCCATCGATACGAACTAAACCACCAAAATATATCAAGAATCTCAAACATCCCAAAATATTAGAGTTCAAGCCAATTACCTTCAATCCGGCGAAAGAATAAATAATGATGTTATAATCCTTGTTCCAAGCTTTCCTAGATGTTATCACTTGATAAACCAACTCAAAAGCTGAGGTTTAGGGGTTAAAAACCGAGTTTGGGTGATTTGGGATGAAAGGGGATCGTGTAGGATGGGTTGGAAAATGAAATTCCCGACTGCTTTACGTTTTTATACGCCCAGGCATGTTAGCGTACGCTAACTTCATCAATAGCGTGCGCTACCTGTTCCCATAATACAGACAGTATAGTTTTTTCCATTTTGAGCATAACTCACTCATCCGGACTCCGATTAACTCACCGTTTGAACCACTAGAAAGCTAACTCGATGCTCTATTATACTGTTATGTTTTAGAATTTTTGGAGTTTTCAAGAATCGGTGGTGATTTTCCAAAGTCGAACCTTATACACATTACTTTCCAAACAAGTGTCCAAATCTTATTTCCACTAACATTTCAACATATAGTCTTCTTAATTATATCATATACACCAAGAATCGTAATCACTTGCATGTTCATCATCATACGAAGTAAACAATAACAACAACATTAAAAACCTGAAATGAAGGGAGATATTAACCAACATATCTCTTGAAGAAAAACAACACTGTTCAAAACCACACGAATCATATCAATATCCGCATATCAACCATATTATCAACATAACTCAGTAATCCATCTCATAACCATACTCATCAACTCATAAACATGACGATCATCAACTCAAGAACATCATATACAATCCAAAATGAAATCCCAAAGTGGAGAGTAATTACCTCTTTGAAGGAATGGATTGAATCCCAAGGATGAATCCATTTTCAATCACTTCCAAGCTTCAAATGTTGTTAGGAATGATCAACTCAAGTGTTTGGAACCTCAACTTCTCTCTAAGACCTCTCTCTATCGGTTCACATGAAAAAATGGACGGAAATGACGAATAATGGCCAACTGCACTTATATATATTGTACATTATTAACGTACGCTAACATCTTTAATTAACGTACGTTACAAGCTTAGTGTGCGCTAACTGTCCTTTGTTAGCGTGCGCTATCGCAGTCCAGAGGCGACTGTATTGCTTCGTAAACTAGCTTGCGTACGTAATGCCCATGTATTAACATACGTAAAACACCTTGTCTAGCGTACGCAAGTCCTTAACCTTAGCGTGCGCTATACGCAGTTGACTCGTTTGTCTATATGCTCCGAAGACTGGTCCACACACCGAAAGTGCTGACGAGGATAAGATTCCTTTTTGTCCGATATATCATTAGCGTGCGCTAACCTTTAGGGTTTAGCGTGCGCTAGTACTACATTACAAACATCCGTTGACTTATCAGAACGTGCGCCGAAAGTGGCCTGGTCCACACGTAGATTCCCTCTGATCTGCCTGCACTAGCGCGCGCTGTTATTTTACCTTTAGCGTGCGCTACACCTGCACGTTAGCGTGCGCTATGAATGAGTATTAGCATGCGCTAATAAGGCTATGTTTAGCCATTATCATCTACTCTTCTCCAACGTCTCGACATGCAGAATACGAACATACGGCATACTGAATACATATACATATACCAACAACATTCCCATACGATAAGCCCGACACACAATGTCTTCCAATACAACTGTCAACCAAGTGCGGTAATAATACTAATACAGATGTCTTAGTCCTTCATTTATTTTATCCATACTGTACAGATTCCACGTTGTACAACATAACTTGGATAAAATAATATTAAACAACAGTAGTAGAAATTCCGGATATTACAATACAGAGGCTCGGATGATCTCAGGTACACTCGAAATTCTATCTCAACATGTGTGTACCCTTTTTGATACTAGTGCATCGCATTCATTCATTTCCGAGTCATGTTGGAGTAGACTACGTCTGGGTAGTGCTACTAGTTGTGAGCTTTATGTCATTGGTCTACCTGATGGTAGAAGAATTATCGGGAATCATGAGATTAAGGATTGTCCAATTCAGCTTCATGGCCGTGATTGGTTAGCAGACCTAATAGTGGTAGATTTACCGAGAGACGACGTCATCTTGTGTATTGATTGGATGGATCGTCAAGATGCCATCATTAGTGTCCTTAAGCATATGGTCACTATCATTTCAGACAATGGGGTCGAATGTGTATTTCAGGGAGGTAATCCCAGCTGTTCCGAGAGAGTCATCAACTTGATGAAAGCAGTGAAATTACTCAGTCAGGGGTGTGTTGGTTATTGGTGCTATATGACCAAAACCGAGAAATCATCAATAATGTTGGAGGATATTCCGGAAGTGAGAGAAAATACCGGCGTATTTCCAGACGAGTTACCTGGTTTGCCTCCACAGAGAGATGTGTAATTCAAAATAGAATTGGAGCCTGGTACATCCCTAATATCGAAGACACCGTATCAGATAGCCCCGACCGAAATGCAGGAACTGAAGAATCAATTGGAGGATTTTACCGAGAAAGGTTATATCCGACCGAGTGCGTCCCCGTGGGGAGCACCAGTGTTATATATCAATAAGAAGGATGGTTCATTTCGTTTGTGTATTGACTATCGGGAGTTGAACAGGGTGACGATCAAGAATAAATATCCCCTACCCCGCATCGATGATCTTTTGGATCAACTTCAGGGAGCTTCAGTATTTTCTAAGATATACTTAAGATCTGGATATCATCAGTTGCGAATTCGAGAGTCGGATATTGCAAGGACGGTGTTCCGAACACGCTATGGTCATTATGAGTTTGTGGTAATGCCGTTTGGGTTAACAAATGCACCTGCGGTATTCATGGAGTTAATAAATCGGGTTTTCATCGACTATTTGGATCAGTTCGTGGTTGTCTTCATTGATGACATTTTAATTTATTCTCGTGACTCGGAGGAGCACGAGTTTCACCTTCATCAGGCTCTCGCGGTGTTGAGACGAGAGCAACTTTATGGAAAGTTTTCCAAATGTGAGTTCTGGATGCCCGAGGTGATGTTTCTCGGACATGTAATTTCATCAGACGGAGTTCGTGTCGACCCTCAAAAGATGGAGGCTATCCGAGATTGGCAACCTCCGAAGAATGTTAAGGAAATCCAAAGTTTTCTCGGATTAGCTGGTTATTATCGGTGATTTGTGGAAGGATTTTCTAAAATCGCTCAACCCATGACGAACCTTTTGCAGAAGGATAAGAAATACATGTGGTCCGACGTGTGTCAGTGGAGTTTTGAGGAACTCAAGAGTCATTTGATTTCACCACCTGTCTTTTCCTTGCCGTAAGGGACGGAGGGATTCATATTTATAGTGACGCGTCCGGACACGGTCTTGGATGTGTATTAATGCAGAACATGAAAGTTATTGCTTATGCTTCACGGCAATTGAGACCTTACGAGGTTAATTATCCGACCCACGACCTGGATCTAGCAGTCGTGGTGTTCGCATTGAAGATTTGGCGTCATTATCTTTATGGTGTTACCTGTCAGATATTCACTGATCATAAGAGTTTGAAGTATATATTTACTCAGAAGGAGTTAAATATACGACAGAGACGGTGGTTAGAACTAATCAAAGATTATGATATTGAGATATTATACCACCCGGGCAAGGCGAATGTTGTCGCCGACGCCTTGAGTCGTAAGTCCATTCAGGAGCAAATGCTTGCTCGTTTGACTGTTCAGAAGGAACTTTAGCAGGAATACCTAAGATCTGAGGTCGAGGTTTGGTTACAACGAATACAAGGGCAACTTTGTACGTTAGAGATTTCATCGCAACTTGAGGATGCGATCAGGGTGAATCAGAGTTCCGACCCATTTTTGTTGTGCATTCAAGATGATGTGACTCAGGGGAAAGCCCCTGGATTTGTGCTCCATGAGGATGGATTTTTGCGATTTAAGAATCGGTTATGCGTACCGGTGATTGATGAGTTGAAAAACTCGATTTTGAGAGAAGCTCATGCTACCCCTTATTACATTCATCCAGAGTCTAGCAAGATGTACAAAGACTTGAAACAAAATTACTGGTGGAGTAATATGAAGTGAGAAGTCGCAAAATCTGTTTTGAGATGTTTAACCTGTCACCAAGTCAAGATAGAATATCAGTGACTGGCAGGTTTGTTGAAACCTCTCTCTATCCCAGAGTGGAAGTGGGAGGATATTTCAATGGACTTCATCACGAGTTTGCCGACGAGTCGTCGTGGCATGAATACAATTTGGGTAATTGTGGATCGTCTAACTAAGTCAGCTCATTTCCTTGAGATTAGGGATACGTGGGGTCCTGAGAGACTTGCCCAGTTGTTCATCAAAGAGATAGTGAGACTGCACGGTACTCCTAAGAGTATCATTTCCGATCGTGACAGACGATTCGTGTCACATTTTTAGAAATCAGTTCATCGTCCTATAGGAACTCAGCTTAATCTCAGCACAACTTTTCATCCTCAGTCCGACGGACAATCAGAGAGGACTATTCAGACAGTGGAGGACATGTTGAGGGCATACGTCCTCGATTGAAAAGATGATTGGAAAGCCCAACTACCGTTGATAGAGTTCACGTACAAAAATAGTTGGCATGCTTCGATTAAGATGGCACCTTACGAGGCCTTGTACGATCGTCGTTGTCGATCTCCTTTGTGTTGGGATAACTTGTCAGAATCAGTCGGCACCGAGCCCGATATGCTTATAGCTGCCCGTGAGAAGGTAGCTTTGATCAGAAGTCGTTTGTTGACCGCTCAGAGTCGACAGAAATCACACGCAGATAACCATCGTCGATAATTAGAGTTCGAGGCGGGTGACCACGTTTTGGTCAAGGTATCCCCGAGTCGTGGTATCTTCCGTTTCGAGAAATAGGGGAAGCTGAGTCCGAGATTCATTGGACCTTTTGAGATTCTGGATCGAGTAGGCAATCTGGCTTATCGATTGGCCTTACCTCCGGCGTTGAGCCGAATTCATAATGTGTTTCACGTCTCTCAGTTGCGGATGTATGTTGCCGACCCGAATCACATACTTCAGTCTGACGAAATCGAGATCATGGATGATCATTCGTATGAGGAGCATCCTATACAAGTTTTAGAGCGGCGAATCAAATAATTGAGGAACAAGACGATTACTTTGGTTAAAATTCAGTGGTCTAGACACGGAGTCGAAGAGGCTACTTGGGAGACTGGGGATAGTAAGCGGGAGAGTATCCCGAGTTGTTTGACCCTTAGTTTCGGGTATGAAACTCTTTTAAGGGGGGAGTATGTAATACCCGGTTGTAAATCAGTCATTATCATTCAGTAATTATCATTAAGTAATTGTCACTCAGTATTTTTCACTCATTAATAATCATTCATCATTCATAGTCAATCATTGTATTCACCGTTCAGAGTACTTGTATCGTGTATCTGATTATTCGTCTTTCTACCTAGTTGGAGGAACGAGCCGTGTTTATCATCATTTTCTTCGTCGTAATGGGCTGTGTGTGAGGAGTAGCGCACGTTACATACTCTCTTTAGCGCGCACTAATTGAGTACGGGTAGCGCACGCTACCTCTCAGCATTAGCGCATGCTAGCGTGGTTCAGGTAGACATTCCAAAAGGTACTAGACTGCAGTTGAGTTGTAGTAGCGCACGCTACAAACGGTAAGTATCATGCGCTAGTGAGTTCGGATTGTAATACCCGGTCGAAAGTCATGTCATTTCAACCTTTTCATATTCTTCGAATCGTGATTTGTTGAGCGAACCCTTGTAATCATTGCTTGGAACCACCGTTTTGGGGTTTCCGTACTTCTATTTCGTGTTATTGTTTCCCATACATTGAATCCTATTACTTTTATTCTCTTCCCGGGCCATTTTCCATCATTTTAGGACCCGAAGGGGGTGTGAGCCGCGGCACAAGGAGCGTGCGCCGCGGCACACACATTTCTAAACCTGGCCGAGCGGACTGTACCGGGTGCCGCGGCACAAGCCAGCAGTGCCGCGGCACACTGACGAGTCTGTGCCGCGGCACACCTAGTGTAACACCCCAAACTAGGCGGATATTACAGTGCCGTGGACCCCCGACTGGGACCCACCAGGCGAATGAAAATGAATGAATTACACAGGTAAATGTAGTACCGAACCACATTACAACATCAATTACTCCGACGAGGAGTTTTATACAACACACCCAGGATAAAATAGAATACATGTGTATTTTATATGACGATAAAATACACAACACTGAATGAAATGAACACTCAAACGGAATGTCTGCAGCGGAATAAATAAAGGGACACAAATGACTGAATAAATGGCTGAACAGACTGGGGCCCCCTACTAGTATCACTGGGACTCCTCGCCGTCACCGTGCTCTCCCCGTGCTTTAGCCTTGCCATGACCTGAAAAACAATATCCCCAACGGGCCGCCATACGTAACAACAATCCTCAAGGGTTGAAAATACACAATCATGATATATCGAAATTATGAATTATTCTTGTCGAAACATACGCAATCAAACATGCTATATGAATCGACTAATCGAGACGGCTCAAAGGAATGGCGCCACACTACGTCCGGGATGGAAATATGTCCGTGCACAAGCCACCAACGATCAAACACGCGTGGTCTTGTACCTAATCGCCTCACGAGCAATCGACTCGTGTGCACACCCAATGTGAGGCCACCAACCAACACACGACTATAATGTGCCCGACATGAAAATCCTACACATACCAACCGCACGCCAAGATGACCCGAATGCCACAATATGACAAAAGTGACAATGAAAATGAATAATGACTCACCAAGATTGAATGATGGTGAAATGAATGATAGCTCAATGAAATGATCGGAACCGTCGTTCCTTATGACTGAGGTGATTAATTGACAATGACGAGTTTTGATACGATTAATACAATGATGAATAAGTTATGATTATGAATGAACAACGACAAAAGGAATGAATATCCTTTTAACCGAGTAAGAATTAACTTACACAATACCGATGATGAATGTCCGTCCACGAACAACGTCCTAAATGAAATATCGGTCGCTCGAACAACCTTGAATAACACAATTACCAATAATCCGATCATTACGCAAATCAAAAACGATCATAAACGACTCAAACATCGACACAACGATATCCGAGTTCGAATGAATCGAAACCAACTCCAAGATGAGTATTTCAAACCATCAAAACACTTTCAAGGATATCAATAATCCATTAGGAATCCATAACTCATGATTACAACAACATCAATCCGAAAATCCCCAATTAACCGAAGTCAACCCCAAGGGTTCTTGGAATAATTCCGAAAATAACCGTTTAAATCCGTAAGAATATATTTATCCAAGTTAGATAATCCATAACTAACATATTCCAATGATAATCCAAGCTTACACGAAGAAATCGGAAGGAAAACCCAAAAATCCAAATTCTAGATCCAAGAGTTTAATACCTTTGATTCGATGTGATGAAGATGATGAAATGATGATCAATCCGAAAGATGAGCTTGAAGATGATGATTGATGATTACACCTCGAAGAATCCTCTCCGAATCGCTCGAAATCGCCCAAAACTACCGAAGGAATGAAATGAGATGGAAAATGACGAACACTGACTAAACTGTCCAATTTATACTCGATCCATGTTAGCGTGCGCTAGCCCTTGTGCATAGCGTGCGCTAACGTGTAATTTGGGTAGTCCAAGCACTTCGTCCGAACACGGTAGCGCGCGCTACGTACCTATTTGTAGCGTGCGCTACGGCCATACTACTAGCGTGCGCTAATATCCATTGTTAGCGTGCGCTACCGAAATATTTGACGCCCGATCGGGAGTCGAACACCGTCGCCCTCCGATCTAACCTCGATAGCGTGCGCTAAAACAACCGATTAGCGTGCGCTATAATATTGATTGCGTACGCCGAACATAACTCATAGCGTGCGCTATGAATTACTCGGCGATCCCAAAGAGCCACTGGACTCAACTCGATCCGTCCCTAGCGCGCGCTACTCCACACATATAGCGTGCGCTATTACAACCCGTTAGCGCGCGCTACTTACCACTCGTAGCGTGCGCTACAATTATTCTCACTGCACCCAAGTACCTTACGGGATCGCAATAAGGTAGCCTTAGCGTGCGCTAAAGCCGAGCGGTAGCGTGCGCTACCTATACCCAATTAGCGACGCTAAAAGGAGTATGTAGCGTGCGCTACTCCTCAAGCTGACTTGCAACGAAAATGACAAAGATGATAAACACGGCACGAAACTCCAATCGATTAGTGATGAATGACGATTGATACACGATACAATTACTCAATGATGAATACCATGATCGAATCGAGTGATAAATGATCAATAATGAAATTAATGAGTACCACCATTGAATGATAAATCTTGAATGATAATTCTTGAGTGATAATTCTTGAATGATAATTACTGGGTATTACATACACCCCCCCTTAAAAGAGTTTCGTCCCCGAAACTAAGGGTCAAACAACTCGGGATAACTCTCCCGCATACTATCCTCGGTTTCCCAAGTAGCCTCTTCGACTCCGTGTCTAGACCACTGAATTTTAACCAAAGGAATCGTCTTATTCCTCAACTGCTTGATTCGCCGCTCTAAAACTCGTATAGGACGTTCCTCATATGAATGATTGTCGGCGATCTCGATTTCGTCGAACTGAAGTATGTGACTCGGGTCGGCAACATACTTCCGCAACTGGGAGACATGAAACACATTATGAATTCGGCTCAACGCCGGAGGTAAAGCCAATCGATAAGCTAACTCGCCTACTCGATCTAAAATCTCAAACGGTCCAATGAATCTCGGACTCAACTTCCCTCTCTTCCCAAAACGGAAGATACCACGACTCGGGGATACCTTGACCAACACGTGGTCACCAGCCTCGAACTCTAATGGTCGGCAGCGGTTATCCGCATATGATTTGCCGACTCACGAGTGTCAACAAACGACTCACGATCA
The DNA here is from genome assembly GCA_033398695.1 of Orobanche coerulescens. Lineage (NCBI taxonomy): Eukaryota > Viridiplantae > Streptophyta > Magnoliopsida > Lamiales > Orobanchaceae > Orobanche > Orobanche coerulescens. The sequence goes on from CM065817.1 coordinate 130,303,292, forward strand.
AAGCTACCTTCTCACGGGCGGCTATAAGCATATCGGGCTCGGTGCCCAATGATTACGATAAGTCGTCCCAACACAACGGAGATCGACAACGGCGACCATACAAGGCCTCGTAAGGTGCCATCTTGATCGAAGCATGCCAAGCTGTTATTATACGTGAACTCGATCAATGGTAGTTGGGCTTCCCAATCGTCTTTCCAATCGAGGACGCATGCCCTCAACATGTCCTCTAATGTCCGAATGGTCCTCTCGATTGCCGTCAGGTGAGGATGAAAAGCGATGCGAGATTAAGTGAGTTCCCATAACGCGATGGTCGATTTCCAAAAGTGCGACACAAACCGTCCGTCACGATCGGAAACGATACTTTTAGGAGTACCGTGCGATCGACTATCTCTTTAATGAACAATCTGGGCAAGTCTCTCGGGACCCCACGTATCCTTGATCTCAAGGAAATGAGCTGATTTGGTTAAGCGGTCCACGATCACCGGATCGTGTTCATGCCACGACGACTCGTCGGCAAACTCGTGATGAAATCCATAGAATCTGTCTTCCCACTTCCACTCGGGAATAGGAAGAGGTTTCAAAGATACCCGCCGGTCGCCGATGTTCAATCTTAACTTGTTGTGAGTTAAGCATCTCGAAACAAATTCTGCGACTTCTCGCTTCATATTACTCCACCGGTAATTTTGTTTCAAGTCCTTGTACATCTTACTAGACCCGGATGCAGAATAAGGGTAGCATGAGCTTCTTTCAAAATCGAGTTTTTCAACTCGTCATTCGCCGTATGCACAACCGATTCTTAAACCTCAAAAGTCCATCCTCGTGGACCACAAATCCAGGGCTTTCCCGAGCCACATCCTCTCGGATGCGCAACAATGATGGATCCAAACCCTAATACTCTCGGATTTCCTCCTCGAGTGACGATGAAATCTCTAACATACAAAGCAGCCCCTGAACTCGCTGAAGCCAGACCTCGATCTCGGGTCTAAGGAATTCCTGCTGAAGCTCCTTCTGAATTGTTAAACGGGCAAGCATCTGCTCCTGAACGGACTTACGACTCAAGGCGTCGGCGACAACATTCGCCTTGCCCGGGTGGTAAAGGATCTCGATATCATAATCTTTGATTAATTCCAACCACCGTCTCTGGCGCATATTTAACTCCTTCTGAGTAAATATATACTTTAAGCTCTTATGATCGGTGAATATCTGACAGGTAACGCCATAAAGATAATGACGCCAAATCTTCAAAGCGAACACCACGGCTGCTAACTCCAGGTCGTGGGTCGGATAATTAACCTCGTAAGGCCTCAATTGCCGTGAAGCATAGGCAATAACTTTCCCGTTCTGCATGAGCACACATCCGAGACCCTGACCGGACGCATCACTATAGACCACAAATCCTTCCGTCCCCTGCGGCAAGGAAAGTACAGGTGCTGACATTAACCGACTCTTGAGTTCCTCAAAACTCCGTTGACACGCGTCGGACCACGTGTATTTCTTATCCTTCCGCAAAAGGTTCGTTAAGGGTTGAGCGATTCGAGAAAATCCCTCTACAAATCGCCGATAATAACCCGCTAATCCGAGGAAACTTCGGATTTCCTTAACGTTCTTCGGAGGTAGCCAATCTCGAATAGCCTCCGTCTTCTGAGGATCGACACGAACTCCGTCGATGAAATTACATGTCCGAGAAAAGTCACTTGGACATCCGTAACTCACATTTAGAAAACTTCCCATAAAGTTGTTCTCGTCTCAACACGTCGAGCACTTGATGAAGGTGAAACTCGTGTTCCTCCGGTCACGAGAATAAATCAAAATGTCATCGATGAAGACAACAACAAACCGATCCAAAAGTCGATGAAGACCCGATTCATTAACTCTATGAATACCGCAGTGCATTAGTCAAACCGAACGGCATAACCACAAATTCATAATGACCATAGCGTGTTCGAACGCCGTCCTCGCGATATCCGACTCTCGAATCCGAATCGATGATATCCAGGATCTTAAGTCGATCTTGGAAAATCTTGAAGCTCCCGAAGTTGATCTAAGAGATCGTCAATACGGGGTAAGGGATACTTATTCTTGATCGTCACCTGTTCAACTCCCGATAATCAATACATAAGCGGAATGAACCATCCTTCTTCTTGACAAACAACACCGGTGCTCCCCACGGGGGCACTTTCGGTCGGATATAACCTTTCTCGAACAACTCCTCAAGTTGGTTCTTTAATTCTGCATTTCGGTCGGGGCCATCCGGTGCGGTGCCTTCGATATCGGGGGCGTACGGGCTCCAACTCAATCGTGAATTCCACATCCCTCTGTGGAGGCAAACCAGTAACTCGTGCGGAAAAACATCGGCATATTCCCTCACCACCGAATATCCGTTAACATTATCGATGATTTCTCGGTTTTGGCCATAAAGCACCAATAACCGACACATCCCCGATTGAGTAATCTTACCGCTTTCATCAAATTAATGACTTTGCGAGCAGTAGGATTACCTCCTGAAACATATATTCAACTCCATAAATGCGAAATGATAGTGACCAAACGCTTTCGGACACTAATGATGGCATCATGACGATCCATCCAATCAATACCCAAGATGATGTCGTCCCTCGGTAAATCTACTACGATTAGGTCCGGCCGCCATACACGACCATGGCCCGAATCGGACAATTACGAATCTCACGGTTACCGATAATGCGTCTACCATCGGGTAGGCTAATGACATATGGCTCACAACTAGTAGCACTACCCGCACGTAGTCTACTCAAACATGACTCGGAAATGAATGAATGAGATGCACCGGTATCAAAAAGGGTACACACAGGTTGAGATAGAATAACGAGTGTACACGAGATCATCCGGGCCTCGGGATCATCGGTCTTCTTCATCTCATAAATTCGGGGCTTGCTGGCCCCCGAACCGGATGCTCCGTCGATAGCTCTTGGCTCGCCTTTAGCTCCCGTCGTCTTGAACGACGCCGAGTGAGTGGCTGATTACGCACCCCGAATGACACAGGGCTTGAGATGACGCCGGAGTGGGTTTAGAGTCCCTACGGCAAAACGGGCCCTATGCCCGGCAATCCCACGGTTGTGGCACGTGATGCATCGCCGGACACTTAGTGCTGAAATGACCTGTTCCTCACGGTTGAAACAGTGATGGCCGAAGCCGCTCGCGACCGAGATTCCGCGGGTTTAGACGCCAGGAGGTCGCTCGAAAAAGTAGAGCCCGCCCGCGGTTTCTTGAAAGTGGCACGACTACCGTCGACCGATTACGGTTCTTGGACTTCTTGCTAGCAGACGAAGGTTGCCGCTTAGCAATTTCCTTAGCCGTAAGCTCGTAAGTGAGAGCCTTCTCATTGAGCTCGGCAGTGGCACAGTTATGATTAAGTAATCAAGTCTCATACGGGGTTTCACCTCTTGTGAAATACTTGATCTTGTCCGCTTCGAGTGAATGATAGATGAGGCGAACGGAAGAAGTTCTGAAATTTTTCGGCGATGGCGAGAACGTCATCATCCGCCGAAAGGTCGGGAGTGAGTAATTCCGACAACTTGGCCTCCCCGAGTGGGGCCGGATAGTACCTCTCCATCATGAGAGTCTTGAATCGATCCCAAGTACATGTTCCGTCTCAGGCCTCAACGATAACCACCATGAATGAGCACTCTTACCGAGATAGTAAGCCGCAACTGAAACTTTATGCCCTTCGGGGCAATCCACCATAGCAAATAACTTCTCAAAATGCTCAAGCCAGTGAACAATATCCGCCGGCTCAGATGAGCCCTCAAAAGTAGGTGGTCTCTGGCGAGAGATATCGCTAATGATATTGCTTACACCCCTCTCTTGCCTCTGAGGTGGCGGCGGAGGAGCCTGCTGATTTTGATTGACGGAGTTATGCATCGTCTCCATCAACTGAGCCATCTGGGTCATTTGGGCCATCATGCCCTGCATAAATGCAAGTGGGTCGACCCGAACACCCTCTGACTGAGCCGTGTCCCGGGTACGACTCCCTGAAAGTGAATGATCGCGTCCTGGTGAGTGTGTGGCAGCGTCGCTGCTCGATGAGTTAGCATTATTCCTGGCATTTGCACGGGTATTCGCACGAGTTCTCGGGATTCGGCCCGCTCCACGGCCTCGTCCTCCACGTCCTCTGCCAGCCCTTTCCATACTGAAGTGGAAAGTCATATGATGATTATATATCTCGCATGAGTATCACATTATGATTATATTATGAAATGATGAAAATGAGCATACGCGCTCAAATACAGCGATTACATGAATGATTGATTGACGTGACATGATTATCTGATGAAGTTACTGAAATGATTATCTTGAACAATTTAACAAGATCGATGATATGATCTTCAAGATCAACAACTGAGTAATGAAATGAATTGAGTGATTAATGAGTTAACATTATCGACTTGATCACAATTGAAATTGATGAATGAGGATTGTTAACTGATGAATTATGAATGAATGATTAATGCCAGAAATTATACCATGGCATTAGAAATCTTACAGTTCTTGGTCTGATTGGCTCGGCTTTTGCACAGGTCACACGTGACGCGAAAGTCCAATGATACTAGTCCGATGACGATGATTTCAAATGAGACATGACTTGGAGGGTAGTATTCAAAACCACGCTCCGATACCAACTCTGTAACACCCCAAACTAGGCGGATATTACAGTGCCGTGGACCCCCGACTGGGACCCACCAGGCGAATGAAAATGAATGAATTACACAGGTAAATGTAGTACCGAACCACATTACAACATCAATTACTCCGACGAGGAGTTTTATACAACACACCCAGGATAAAATAGAATACATGTGTATTTTATATGACGATAAAATACACAACACTGAATGAAATGAACACTCAAACGGAATGTCTGCAGCGGAATAAATAAAGGGACACAAATGACTGAATAAATGGCTGAACAGACTGGGGCCCCCTACTAGTATCACTGGGACTCCTCGCCGTCACCGTGCTCTCCCCGTGCTTTAGCCTTGTCATGACCTGAAAAACAATATCCCCCAACGGGGTCAGTTACACAGAACAACAATCCTCAAGGGTTGAAAATACACAATCATGATATATCTGAAATTATGAATTATTCTTGTCGAAACATACGCAATCAAACATGCTATATGAATCGACTAATCAGTACGGCTCAAAGGAATGGCGCCACACTACGTCCGGGATGGAAATGTGTCCGTGCACAAGCCACCAACGATCAAACACGCGTGGTCTTGTACCTAATCAGTCTCACGAGCAATCGACTCGTGTGCACAGTCCAATGTGAGGCCACCAACCAACACACGACTATAATGTGCCCGACATGAAAATCCTACACATACCAACCGGCACGCCATTATGACCCGGAATGCCACAATATGACAAAAGTGACAATGAAAATGAATAATGACTCACCAAGATTGAATGATGGTGAAATGAATGATAGCTCAATGAAATGATCGGAACCGTCGTTCCTTATGACTGAGGTGATTAATTGACAATGACGAGTTTTGATACGATTAATACAATGATGAATAAGTTATGATTATGAATGAACAACGACAAAAGGAATGAATATCCTTTTAACCGAGTAAGAATTAACTTACACAATACCGATGATGAATGTCCGTCCACGAACAACGTCCTAAATGAAATATCGGTCGCTCGAACAACCTTGAATAACACAATTACCAATAATCCGATCATTACGCAAATCAAAAGCGATCATAAACGACTCAAACATCGACACAACGATATCCGAGTTCGAATGAATCGAAACCAACTCCAAGATGAGTATTTCAAACCATCAAAACACTTTCAAGGATATCAATAATCCATTAGGAATCCATAACTCATGATTACAACAACATCAATCCGAAAATCCCAATTAATCAAGTCAACCCCAAGGGTTCTTGGAATAATTCGAAAATAACCGTTTAAATCCGTAGGAATATATTTATCCAAGTTAGATAATCCATAACTAACATATTCCAATGATAATCCAAGCTTACACGAAGAAATCGGAAGGAAAACCCAAAATCCAAATTCTAGATCCAAGAGTTTAATACCTTTGATTCGATGTGATGAAGATGATGAAATGATGATCAATCCGAAAGATGAGCTTGAAGATGATGATTGATGATTACACCTCGAAGAATCCTCTCCGAATCGCTCGAAATCGCCCAAAACTACCGAAGGAATGAAATGAGATGGAAAATGACGAACTCTGACTAAACTGTCCAATTTATACTCAGTCCATGTTAGCGTGCGCTAGCCCTTGTGCATAGCGTGCGCTAACGTGTAATTTGGGTAGTCCAGGTACTTCTGTCCGAACACGGTAGCGCGCGCTACGTACCTATTTGTAGCGTGCGCTACGGCCATACTACTAGCGTGCGCTAATATCCATTGTTAGCGTGCGCTAGCGAAATATTTGACGCCCAGTACTGGAGTCCAGAACCCCGTCTGCCCTCTGATCTAACCTCGATAGCGTGCGCTAAAACAACCGATTAGCGTGCGCAATAATATTGATTGCGTACGCTGAACATAACTCATAGCGTGCGCTATGAATTACTCCGGTGCAGTCCAGTAGCCACTGGACTCAACCTGATCCGTCCCTAGCGCGCGCTACTCCACACATATAGCGTGCGCTATTACAACCCGTTAGCGCGCGCTACTTACCACTCGTAGCGTGCGCTACAATTATTCTCACCTGCAGTCCAGTACCTTCTGGACTGCAGTCAAGGTAGCCTTAGCGTGCGCTAAAGCTGAGCGGTAGCGTGCGCTACCTATACCCAATTAGCGTACGCTAAAAGGAGTATGTAGCGTGCGCTACTCCTCAAGCACAGCTTGCAACGAAAATGACAAAGATGATAAACACGGCACGAAACTCCAATCAGATTAGTGATGAATGACGATTGATACACGATACAATTACTCTGAATGATGAATACCATGACTGAATCTGAGTGATAAATGATCAATAATTAAATTACTGAGTACCAATTACTGAATGATAAATACTGAATGATAATTAATGAGTGATAATTACTGAATGATAATTACTGGGTATTACACCTAGGCTGAGCCGCGGCACACTTGTGTTGCATCCTCATCCAAAAACCGCCTGTACCCGGTGTCGCGGCACACCTGGGCTGAGCCGCGGCACACTGCCGAAACCTGGGAGCAATTTTTAGGCCTGTGCCGCGGCACACCTGGGCTGAGCCGCGGCACACAATGCGGTCAACTGAATAATTCAGCTTTTTAAGCGAGATTTCAACCCATTTCCTCCATTTCCTTCTTCCACCTGCGAGAGAGAGGGTTTGAGGGAGGAGTTTTCTCACATCTATCACTTGTGTGTTGAAGATTTACCACTTTCACTCGGTTTGGAAGCCCGGATAGTCGATCTAACGCGTATTCCTTGGATCATAGAGCTTGGATATTCAAGAGGTAATTTCTTCGACATCTTGACTTCTCGATTTTGTGTGGGTAATGACGTTTTGGATGATGAAATCATGGTGTATGAAGTGATATATGCGTGATTATGGACATGTTTGAGTATTCATCGAATTATTGAAAGATTATTCAAGAACACTTTGAATTTTGTGTTGGATTTTGGGGGTTTTCGTAGATTCGTCCATTTTATCCGATTGAGGCTTGAGAACCTTGAGATTTTGATATATCTATACCGTATGAGTGTTTTCTTACGATTTTACGGGTTGGATTGTGCCGTTTTCGGACGTGTGGGAGTTTGGGCGATTTCCCAACCTTTAGTTGTTCGCCCATATATTTTCTTGAATTGTAGACGAGTTTCGGGAGTCTCTTCGTGTAATTTGAGTATGGATAATTAATTGTCATATTCCTTGCGAATCGTTTAGGTGCCGGAAGCGCGTTCTTGGACCTACCGAACTCATACCTTTCCTCCGTTCGATTTCTCGATGTCTCAAAGGCAAGTATACATTTATGATTGTACGTTCTCGACTTTGAAAGTAAGAAATATTGATGGCATATCATGAACGAACCGTTTTTACGGCATTCATAGATATATTGTTGGCATGTAATGAACGAACCGTTTTGACGGCATTCCTACATGTATCGGCGTATGAGGTGAACGAACCGTATCTACGGCATTCAAATACGTAACGGCGTATGAGGTGAACGAACCGTTTCTACGGCATTCACATACGTCTTATGAGATTTTAGTTATTCCGGAATACTAGTCTTGGATTGATGAATTGACGGTTACATTTACTTTATTGTCGAGGAGTATTGTGTTTCATATTGATATACTTGCACTAGCTATTCGACGGCTAACCCCTTTATGGGGGAAATACGTTTCATGTATTTCAGGTTCCAGGAGGTCGGACAGGCAGGTATCGGGTCGGCACGAAGATGGTGGGTAAGTGTGATACTGTGACTTTCTTCCAGTTATGTTTGGAGTTTCCCGTTCAGTGTTGTTGTACTGGATTGGCGTTTGAATACTCGAGTATTGTTTTCCCTTTTCCTTGATGTTCCGGCCTGTGTTTGCCGAAGTATTGATTTGAGTTGTGATGTTTGTGAATACATTGGTTATGTTTCGAATACCTTTGTATTGTTTTTCATTCCATTGGGTGTAGACCTTATCGGTCAAATTTTATGGTTCCACGTATGTTTAGCCTTGTGGGTCCCACGGCGGGGCTCACGGCGCTGTAATATCCCTGAATAACTTGGGGGTGTTACAGAATATGGTATCAGAGCTTAGGTCTATGGATACCTAGGCTGTCGGTCTTTTGGGTCGAATGAGTCGTCAATTGTCCACAGTATCACTACTCTGCCATCATCACAGTGCGACCGGTACTTGTAAGACCTCTTACTCTTCTAATGTTTCCTTATTCGTTATGCTCCTTCTATGGATATTCTTGAGAATCGATCACCTTAATGTCGTGCGTTTGAATTGTGCTTACGTACCTTGTGTGTTCTTCAGTATGTCAGCTGGTAGGGGCGGTGGCCGTGGTCGTGGCCGTGGACGAGGAAGGGGTCGTGGCGCGGCCGTTTCCATCAGTTCAGTTGTGGGGTCGACCAACCCCAGTTTGTCGAACTCGGTGCATCCCGACACCGAGAGTCGGACGACGATCGACGGTCGGGAACAACGCAGAGGCGTTGAGTGGCGAATGCACTTCAACAATTGGCTACTCGGATGACCATTTTAGCCCAAACCGTTCAATCGAATAACCCGAACCCAAACACGGATGCCTTGCTTGAGAATGTAATCCGTATGCACCCTCCACGGTTTGGCGGTGCCATGACCCGTTAAGTGGGAAGGCTAGCGGAGTTAGAGAAGATTTTCGAGGCGGTTGATTGCCCCGAGGTGAGGAAAGTACCAATTGCTCAGTATTTCCTCACTAAGGAGGCCGCTACTTGGTGGAAGGTCATCAAGCCACAGGATCGTATCGCCTCATGGGATGAATTTAAGGAGCTCTTGGAGGCCGAGTTTTGTCCTTGGCCGGTACAAGAGAGCCGAATCCGAGCCTTCTTCGAGGCTAAACCACAAGATATTCCCGTTTCGCAGGCGATCGTGGAGTATAACCAACAATTGATCCATGTGAAGGATCAAGTGCGTAACGAGCGTGATAAGATCCGTTATTTTGATATGCGGATGAATTTGGACTTACGGCGGTACATGGCCGGATTTGATTGTACCACACTGAAAGAGTATCAGGACAGAGCTTTAGCCCATGATATGTTGAGCCCCGACAATGATATCGTTGAAGAACCGAAGAAGCAGAAAGTCGGGGGAAATTTTTCTGGCTCTAAGGGTGGCAACTTTCCGAAGTCACAGACGACTAACCGTTTTTCCGGACAGTCGTCACGTTCTAATAAAGGGAAGAGGGGTTACCGTCCCGCTCCGGGTACCTCAAATCGCACAGTGACTTGGTATAATTGTGGTCGTCCAGGCCACTTTAGTTCGGAATGCTACTTTCCACTATTAAAGTGTCACACGTGTGGTCAGATGGGGCATAGAGCGGTTTATTGTTCCAAGCCGAACCAGACTTTGGACACTCGGGCTTCTGCCCCAACACCCCTTGATCAAGGTGTTAATCAGCGGCAATCTTTCGGTCAACCTCAGCAGAATTTTGGCAGGGGCCGGGGTCGGGGTCAGAACGCTGGAGGGGGGAACTCTAGCGTCGGTTCAGTGCAACCACGGGTTTATGAGATGCGTCGAATAGACGAACCCGATGCGGCGGTGGCTTCAGGTACCATCCATATTCTATCCTATTCAGTCCGTGTACTTTTTGATTCGGGTGCTACACATTCTTTTATTTCTTCGGAGTGTGTACGCCGTTTGAATATAACTTGTTTAACTGCTTGCGATCCCTTTATCGTGAGACTGCCTATCGGGGATAGAATTGTGGGGAACCGGGAGATTAGAGATTTTCCGGTAACTATATCCGGTATGGATTGGTTATCGAATTTAATTGTAGTTGATATGGAAGGCGAGGATGTGATCCTCGGCGAAGATTGGCTTGATAGTCATCAAGCGATTATGAACTACCGTACTAAGGTTATCACCATGATGACTAAAGACGGATCTGAGTACTCATTTTTGGGACGTAAGTCGGTCCAATCCAAGTTACTTATCAGTGCCATGAAGGCCGTAAAACTTTTGAATAAAGGTTGTCCGGGCTATTGGTGTTATGCTTTGAAAACGGAAGGAAGCGAAGTCGATTTCTCTTCAATTCCGGTTGTTAATGAGTATCCCGATGTTTTTCCGGACGATCTTCCGGGATTACCGCTAGATCGAGAGATAGAATTTACCGTAGACTTAGAGCCAGACGCGGCTCCGATTTCTAAAGCACCTTATCAGATGGCACCTTCCGAGATGCAGGAATTGAAGACTCAGTTGGGAGAACTTTTAGAAAAAGGGTACATCAGACCAAGCGCTTCGCCTTGGGGCGCGCCTGTTCTCTTCGTGAGGAAGAAAGATGGTTCACTACGTTTGTGCATCGACTACCGTGAGCTGAATAAAGTAACCATAAAAAACAAGTACCCTCTACCACGTATAGACGATTTATTTGATCAATTGCAAGGAGCTGCGGTTTTCTCGAAGATTGACTTAAGATCCGGGTATTATCAACTCAGAGTGAGGGAGTCCGACGTTCCGAAGACGGCGTTCCGGACGAGATATGGGCATTATGAATTTGTAGTTATGCCTTTTGGGTTGACGAATGCGCCGGCAGTATTCATGCAGTTAATGAATAAAATATTCATCGAGTACCTCGACAGGTGTGTAGTCGTCTTTATTGACGACATCTTGATTTATTCTCGAGATAAGGAGGAACATGCCCAACACTTGCGTTTGGTTTTAGACATTTTGAGAACCGAGCACCTCTATGCAAAATTCTCGAAATGTGAGTTTTGGTTGGAAGAAGTTATGTTTCTCGGCCATGTGATTTTGGCCGAAGGGGTTCGTGTAGACCCGCAGAATATCGAGGCAGTGTTAGATTGGGCACCGCCTAAAAATGTTAAGGAGGTTCGTAGCTTTTTGGGCCTTGCTGGGTATTACCGTCGGTTTGTCGAGGGGTTCTCGAAACTCGCTCGACCGCTTACGAAATTACTCCAGATGACCGAAAAGTTTGTTTGGACGGCTGAGAGACAGCAGAGCTTCGATGAACTAAAGAGACGTTTGACTTCAGCTCCGATTTTAACTTTACCACATGGTAGCGAGGGCTTTGCAGTCTGATGACGCTTGGTCAAGGCACGGCCGTGTTCTTATGCGGCATGATAAGACAATAGCTTTGCGTCACGACAACTAAAGCCTTATGAGATGAATTATCCTACTCACGATTTAGAGTTGGCGCAATTGTCTTCGCACTCAAGATTTGGCGGCATTATTTGTATGGTTCACCGTGCGGATTTATACCGATCACAAGAGCACAAGTATATTTTCAGCCAGAAGGAGCTGAATATGAGACAGAGACGTTGGCTAGAGTTGATAAAGGATTATGATCTGGAAATTCTTTACCACCCCGGGAAGGCCAATGTCGTTGCGGATGCTTTGAGTCGCAAATCGGCATCTCTTCATATGCTCGAGGTTCTTACATACCAGACGAAAATTCGTCAAGATATAATTGAGCAAGGGATAGAAGTTTGGCTTCAGCAAGTACAGGGACAGTTGTGTACTCTCAAAATTACTTCGTCCTTAGTTGACGACATCAAAGGGAAGCATTGGAGTGACCCGATGATTTCTCAACTGAGGGAAGATGTGATTAAAGGAAAAGCTCCTGGCTTTATGGTACATGAGGATAGTATTCTGAGATTTCAGGGCAGGCTTTGTGTTCCGAACGATTTGGAGTTGAGACAGAGGATTCTCCGAGAAGCTCATGCTACGCCTTACTCAATACACCCCGGAACGAGTAAGATGTACAAAGATTTGAAGCGCAATTTTTGGTGGAATAACATGAAGAAGGATGTTACGGAGTTTGTACTACGATGCTTGACGTGTCAACAAGTCAAGATCGAACATCAACGACCGGCGGGGTTGTTGAAACCACTTCCCATTCCCGAGTGGAAGTGGGAAGACATCTCAATGGATTTCATCACTGGCATGCCGAGAACTCGGACTGGAATGAATATGATTTGGGTAATTGTCGATCGATTGACCAAGTCTGCACACTTTTTGGGTATTAAGGATACTTGGGGACCGGATAGATTGGCTCGAACCTTTATCGCTGAGATCGTGAGGTTACACGGTGCCCCCAAGACCATTGTTTATGATCGAGACGGCCGTTTCGTATCGCACTTTTGGCAGGCCGTTCATCAGGCTCTGGGTACTGAGTTGAGATTGAGCACTTCCTTTCATCCTCAGTCGGACGGTCAGACAGAGAGGACGATTCAGACTCTGGAAGATATGTTACGGGCTTGTGCCTTGGATTGGAGTAATGATTGGGAGCTTCACCTATCGTTGATCGAGTTTGCTTACAATAATAGTTGGCATGCGTCGATCAAAATGGTACCCTTCGAGGCACTCTATGGTAGGCGATGTAGGTCGCCGTTATCTTGGGACGAGGCTTCTGAGCTAGTTGAGACGGAACCGGATATGTTATTGGAGACCAAGGAAAAGATTTCTATTATCCGAGATCGACTACTGACTGCCCAGAGTCGTCAGAAATCTTACGCCGATACTCGCCGTCGACCCTTGGAGTTTGAAGTGGGGGATCATGTCTTGCTCAAAGTATCGCCGACCAGAGGAGTTTTCCGCTTCGGGAAAAAAGGGAAACTCAGTCCAAGGTATATAGGACCTTTCGAGATTTTGGACAGAGTTGGAGATTTGGCTTATCGCTTGGTGTTGCCTCCAGCTTTGAGCCACGTCCATAGTGTTTTTCATGTGTCCCAGTTAATGAAGTACGTACCGGATCCGAGCCACATTATCGACTACAGTGAGATTGACGTAGCCGAGGATATTACCTTTCTGGAGAGACCCGTGAAGATTCTTGAGCGCCGTGAGAAAAAACTCCGGCATAAGACCATCCCATTGGTTAAGGTGCAATGGTCGAGGCATGGAGTCGAAGAGGCGACTTGGGAGACGGAAGAGAAGATGCGGGTGGAATACCCCGAACTATTTATTTCTTAAGTTTCGGGACGAAACTTCTTTTTAGAGGGGGAGAATGTAATACCCGGTCGAAAGTCATGTCATTTCAACCTTTTCATATTCTTCGAATCGTGATTTGTTGAGCGAACCCTTGTAATCATTGCTTGGAACCACCATTTTGGGGTTTCCGTACTTCTATTTCGTATTATTGTTGCCCAGACATTGAATCCTATTACTTTTATTCTCTTCTCGGGCCATTTTCCATCATTTTAGGACCCGAAGGGGGTGTGAGCCGCGGCACAAGGAGCGTGCGCCGCGGCACACACATTTTCTAAACCTGGCCGAGCGGACTGTACCGGGTGCCGCGGCACAAGCCCAGTGATGCCGCGGCACCACGAGTCATTCGCGGCACACCTAGCCGAGCCGCGGCACACTTGTGTTGCATCCTCGGCCAAAACCGCTGTACCGGTGCGCGGCACACAGGCTGAGCCGCGGCACCTTTGCAAACACAGGAGCAATTTTAGGCTGTGCCGTGGCACACTGGCCGAGCTGCACACAATGCGGTCAACTGCATAATTCAGCTTTTTAAGCGAGATTTCAACCCATTTCCTCCATTTCCTTCTTCCACCTGCGAGAGAGAGGGTTTGAGGGAGGAGTTTTCTCACATCTATCACTTGTGTGTTGAAGGTTTACCACTTTCACTCGGTTGGGAAGCCCGGATAGTCGATTTAACGCGTATTCCTTGGATCATAGAGCTTGGATATTCAAGAGGTAATTTCTTCGACATCTTGACTTCTCGATTTTGTGTGGGTAATGACGTTTTGGATGATGAAATCATGGTGTATGAAGTGATATATGCGTGATTATGGACATGTTTGAGTATTCATCGGATTATTGAAAGATTATTCAAGAACACTTTAAATTTTGTGTTGGATTTTGGGGGTTTTCGTAGATTCGTCCGTTTTATCCGATTGAGGCTTGAGAACCTTGAGATTTTGATATATCTATACCGTATGAGTGTTTTCTTACGATTTTACGGGTTGGATTGTGCCGTTTTCGGACGTGTGGGAGTTTGGGCGATTTCCCAACCTTTAGTTGTTCGCCCGTATATTTTCTTGAATCGTAGACGAGTTTCGGGAGTCTCTTCGTGTAATTTGAGTATGGATAATTAATTGTCATATTCCTTGCGAATCGTTTAGGTGCCGGAAGCGCGTTCTTGGACCTACCGAACTCATACCTTTCCTCCGTTCGATTTATCGATGTCTCAAAGGCAAGTATACATTTATGATTGTACGTTCTCGACTTTGAAAGTAAGAAATATTGATGGCATATCATGAACGAACCGTTTTTACGGCATTCATAGATATATTGTTGGCATGTAATCAACGAACCGTTTTGACGGCATTCCTACATGTATCGGCGTATGAGGTGAACGAACCGTATCTACGGCATTCACATACGTAACGGCGTATGAGGTGAACGAACCGTTTCTACGGCATTCACATACGTCTTATGAGATTTTAGTTATTCCGGAATACTAGTCTTGAATTGATGAATTGACGGTTACATTTACTTTATTGTCGAGGAGTATTGTGTTTCATATTGATATACTTGCACTAGCTATTCGACGGCTAACCCCTTTATGGGGGAAATACGTTTCATGTATTTCAGGTTCCAGGAGGTCGGACAGGCAGGTATCGGGTCGGCACGAAGATGGTGGGCAAGTGTGATACTGTGTCTTTCTTCCAGTTATGTTTGGAGTTTCCCGTTCAGTGTTGTTGTACTGGATTGGCGTTTGAATACTCGAGTATTGTTTTCCCTTTTCCTTGATGTTCCGGCCTGTGTTTGCCGAAGTATTGATTCGAGTTGTGATGTTTGTGAATACATTGGTTATGTTTCGAATACCTTTGTATTGTTTTTCATTCCATTGGGTGTAGACCTTATCGGTCAAATTTTATGGTTCCACGTATGTTTAGCCTTGTGGGTCCCACGGCGGGGCTCACGGCGCTGTAATATCCCTGAATAACTTGGGGGTGTTACATGGATAGCGCACGCTATGCTAGCAGTATAGCGCGCGCTAAGGTCGATCAGGCAGAGTCCAGTGGGTACTGGACTGATTTGGAATAATTCATAGCGTACGCTATGAATGGATATTAGCGTACGCTAATGATGTAGTAGCGCACGTTGAGTTTTTGTGTAGCGTATGCTATCACGGGCAGATCAGAGAACAGGAGGTTCTGGACTTCAGTCACTGGGCATCAGATATCAGTTAGCGCACGCTAACTTTTTGGGTTAACGCACGCTATCGGGAGGATTTATCGCACGCTACCAAGTTCGTAGCGTATGCTAACGAGGCAGTCAGAGCTCACTGGACTATCCGTTAACCCGTTATCGCACACTACATATCAGGTTATAGCGTGCGCTAAGCTGGAACCAGTATATATTGGACAGTTCAGTCCAGATTCGTCATTTTTTCATTCCACTTTATTCCTTCGTCGGTTTTGGGCGATTTCGGGCGTTTTGGAGAGATTTCTTCGAGCTGAATCCATATATTATCATCTTCAAGCTTATCATTCGGATTAATCATCATTTCATCCTCTCCAACACATCAAATCAAGGTAATGATCTCTTGGATCTAGAATTTCGTATTTTGAGTATTTTCCTTCCGATCTCTTCGTGTAAGCTTGTTATTATGTTGGAATATGTTAGATATAGATTATCTACCTTGGATATATGTATTTCTACGGATTTATTGATGTGTTTTTCGGATTTGATGAATATTTGGAGAATTAATCAAGAACACTTTAGAGTTGACTTTGATATTTAGGGGTTTTTGATTAGATATTGTCGTAACTCGATTTGTGAATTCTTATTGGAAAATTGATATCATCGGAGGTGTTTTGTTGGATTGAACTACTCATTTTAGAGTTTGGTTCCGATATAGTTGGGGTTGATTATAATCAAATGATGAATGTTTGCTAAGTGTTTGTCTTAATGCCCCAATGAGTTTGGATATTGTTGTATCGACTTTTGAAGTGGGTTGTGATCATGTTTGAATCGTATATTATGCGGATTATTGGTAATTATGTTATTCAAGGTTGTTCGAGCGACCGACATCTCCTTTTTAGGACGTTGTTCGAGGAAGGACTTTCTTCACGGGTATTATGTAAGATAATTCTTACTCGGTTAAAAGGATATTCATTCCTTTCGTTGTTGTTCATTCATAATCATAACTCATTCATAATGTATTAACCGTATTGAGATTTGTAATGGTCGAATAATCACTTCATTCACGGGGAACGATGGTTCCAATCATTTCATTGAGCTATCATTCATTTCACTATTATTTCATCTCGGTGAGTCATTCTTGACTTTGTCGGATTGTTATTCATTAATATTCTTCATGGTCATTTTTGTTCATATGACCTTCTGGGTTCATATTGCATGGCCGGGTGGGGATGTGTGTAATTTTTAGTCGGGCACATGATGGTCATGTGTTCGAGTTCACCAACACAATAGACTGTGCACACGGTAATGTACCTCCGTGAGACTAATTAGGTACAAGGACGGGTGTGTCCGAACACTCGTATTTTGCACTTGCACATACCATTACGGGCGTACTATGATGCTCCTCTTCAGCTTAATTTCATAATTAAAATATATCATGATTGTGTTTATTCAACTCTTGAGGATTGTTGTTCTGTGTAACTGACCCCGTTGGGGGATGTTGTTTTTAGGTCATGGTAAGGTTAAAGCACGGGAAGAGAACGTGGATGGCGAGGAGTCCCAGTGATACTAGTAGGGGCCCCCAGTCCGTTTCAGTCATTCATATTTTCTTCATTTTTATTTCCGCTGCAGATTTCCGTTGAGATATTCATTTTCATTCAATGTTGTATATTTTATCTTCATATAAAATATACATGTATTCTGTATTTTCCTGGGTGTGTTTTACTTGAAACTCCTCATCGGAGTGATTAATGATATAATGTAGTTCGGTACTACAATTATATTATTTAATTCATTAACTTTCATTCGCCTGGTGGGTCCCAGTTGGGGTCCACGGCACTGTAATATCCGCCTAGTTTGGGGTGTTATACCCTGTAAGCTTATCCATCAATCTGTTTTGTCTAATTAAACAATGTGATGATATACCTGGCAACACAAGAGGACTTACTGACTGTCGTGGTTGTTGCATATACACTTATCCCTTTTTGTGTAGTTTTTCTTGATGGTCGCTTGGATCATCTCTTGCTTCATTTGGTTGAAATTAAAGCCTTGCATTCATTCAAAAGCTTTGGTTGAGTAAAACTGTTGCAAATTATCACATTTTTGTTAAAAGTTTACTAAATTTGTTTGCAGAGACTGGCAAGGTACCTCGATGGAAGATCATATACCTGATGCAATATCTCAATTGAGAAACAGGACAAAATTGTAAGGATATTTGTATTTTTTTAGCAGAAATTCCTTTATTCAGGGTGCAATCTGTAAAATCAGAATAAATATTGGGAGGCATTTGTAGTTACGAAAGATTTTTTAGTAATTAGAGAATAGAATATGAAGGGTATTGTGGAGTTTGAATTAAATCAGACTCGAATCAATTCAGTTTTCTCATCCTTTATGATTGTAAGAGGGTGTTTGCTTGCTGTAATTTCTCAAAACTTTATTTAAATAGTAACTATCTATTAAGTCATACACTAGTAGAAAAAACATCAAAGACTTCGGTATGTCTCACTTCGGTAATGTATATTAGCGAAGTAAAAACAAACAACAACTTCGCTTTTCAATTTAGGGAAGTAAACTACACACATAGACTTCAGTAAATGGTATCAAACAGAAAGGCAGGAGCTAGTTAGAAATTTTAAATTCCAAAGACTTCGCTAATTTTATAATTACTGAAGTAAAAAGTGTGAATTTTTTTTTGACGCAATTTTTTAAATATACTTGAGCTCAATTATTTTTCAGACTCCAAAAATGTTTCATACTCCAAAAAAACCCTCCTTTCTTCGCCCGCTCATTTCCAATCTCAACCCTCCTTTGTCCGCTCATTTTCAGTACCACGCGATTCTCCAATCTCAACCCTCCGCTCTCCAAGCCGGTGCTCGAAGCCCTCACCCAAGGCAGCTTCGAGTTCTGCACTCCAGTTCAGGCAGCCACTATCCTGTTGCTAATTGCTATGCATCGCCGTCGACGCTTCCACCAGCTCGGGAAAAACCCTTGCCTTCGTGCTCCCAGTGGTCGAGATTCTCCACCTAGCTTTCAACAATCCCAAACCCAGCAAGGTAATTATCAAGAGCTTCAATCTTTATTAGTTGCGACTGAGAAATTGGGGTCTATTCAATTTAGAGAAATAGGTAATCTTAGAGCATTGATCTCTAGGTTTTTTAGCTGCACAGAAAAATTTGGTTTTATTTAATTGACAGAATTAGTTAATCTTCAGAGCTTTGAGTTTTTTTTAGCTAATAAGATAGATTCGGGTTTATTTAATTTACAGAATTTGATGTGTATATTTTTAGCTACTCGGGAATTTGGGATTTGTATAGTTTACGAAGCTTTGATCTTTGTGTTTGTTAGGCTGAGAGAGATGATGGGTTTTATCGGTTTGAAGAGTTACAAATGTTTGATCCAAGGTATAAATAAGAAAAAAAAACTACTTGACTATGCTTCTCTTCTAGATTTTACGAATCTCCGTTTTCATCTTACACCCTCTTAGCTAAATATACTTCAATTTGATGAAATTATTATACGGAAAGATGGCAATAGGCGTAGGATGGGGACGAGTTGCTTGAAACTCGGAGGAGTCTGCATTTCGAGTTATTGCCTAATCTCGTCTTGTGAGATTTAAATAATATTCACATTTTCTTCATAATTACTTTTCTTCTTTCTAGCTTAAATTGTTTCAATTGTAATGTCAATTCTCGATTGGTCAAGGGACATACGGCGGTGTGTATAGAGCGCGTGATCTTGGCGAGAAAATTGTCACGTTGAAGAAGGTGAGATTTGTCAATATGACCCGAGCGTCCGGTTCATGGCTAGGGAAATCCTTATTCTACGAAGGCTCGATCACCCGAATGTCATGAAACTTGAAGGTCTAGTCACCTCCGGGGTTTGAGCAATCTCTACCTTGTATTTGAATACATGGAACACGACCTTCTTTGGACTAGCGGCTTCACCGATAGTTCGGTTTCATGAACCTCGGGTGTGTTGGTGTTTATTTTCTTTCTTTCTCGGTTACCCTCGTAAATGTACTATTTAGACACGACTTCTTATCTCATATCTTTTAAATTTGAAGTCCGATCATTAGTAACATATACATTGCATTTACTTATAAGGCTGAATTGTGGTGTTAGTTCATTAACTCTTAGGGGTTGGCGCTTTAGTTCTTTAACTTCCGGATGTGGCAATTCAAGACTTGATGATTTCTCCCTCGTGTAACTTTCATAGGCATATTTGAATATTTTGGTATGTGAGGGCATTTTGGGAATTTAGACAATTATTTCGGACCAAAATTGAACTAACATGGAGCTTATAGGACCGTAATTGTGTGGAATTGAAATTATTTTATGGCTCTGCAAATGTAACAATGGATGAGCTTGAAATTAAACCGCAACACGAACAATTATTTTATGGCTCTGCTCTGCGTAAGATTGAAATCTATATCTTGTGTTTTAAGTTGTATGTATAAAAATCAGGGCTTGTTGTTGGATTTGTTGTTGCTTGGAATATGTTTCATCGTATTGATTGTTGTTATTTGGCTTAAGTGATTTTTATACTTTTAATATTATATATTATGCCTTACATCCGAAATCGCATCGACCCTTACCCCAACGTCACGTTAAAGCAACACTTTTGTTTGAGTTGGCCTCTGTTAGCATAACCATGGATACATTCAAGGAGCTTGATGTTGAGTTGGGGCTTCCACATGTTGAAATTCCACGTGTTACATTTTATGGTTATATCCGACTCACCGATGATCTTGGTAATGAATTCTTCCTTCGCTTGGATATTAATATTTAAATTAGTTAAACTTCTTTGGGTAATACTACCTCTGTTCCCAATTAGATGGAGCAGAGAAAGTTCACGATCTCAATGTATAACTTTGAACATCAATATCTTTAATTATATATTATTAGCAACAACTACAAAGAAATACTATTTTGCAAATATACATATGAAATAATCCAATACCTTACATGCTAACATTTGTTTTTATATTAGTTGACAACGTACCATTAAGGTTGGTATATGAATAATAGTGGAATTCATTGCATTATTATTGGAGTGGAGGAAGTATTTTTACGGTTTTATGTTTGTGTGCAATACGCAAATCGAAATGTAAGAATGTTCTCAATTAGCTCATATTTTCTCGGTGAAATGACAGGATGATTGGTATGACAGAGCATTTTAATCAATGTATCATTGGTGTTATGAGGGTGTTATATGTATATATACACACAATATTGGTATATTAGGTATATTGCACTGTATTATCGTTATCTTGGTGTCGACTTAATGAAGTTCGGAAATGTCGGTATCCCTCTTAAGTTGTGAAGACAAGGATCTTTTTGTTTTCCATGTATGTGAGGGCGTGTTATTTTTAGTTACACTTTCGATCTGCTCCTTGCTTTGGTTCAATTATTTATTGAAATTGGAATATGGAGATATGTGGTGTAGCTATTGAAAATGCGGTTGGCGGGGTACTCAATGCTTTAATTGTCACAGATCATCAAGAAGCACGCATTCAAAGAGCATGTGAGAAGGAAGCGAACTATAACCGGCTACAGATTATCATTTATGACTTTTCCATGCCAAGGTAACAGGCTGGGCGTCTTAAGTGGAATCAATTCCCAATTACTTTTGTCAAATGAACATTTTCCAACAGATGATTTGTTTTCTCTTGGTAGAATTGACATTCCGAGGCACATGCTTCCCCATACTAATCATCCCACTGCATTCTCTGTTATGCATTCTGACAACCCTACAGTGATGAATGTTTTGGTTGATGTGGTAAACTTCTCACTTCCTTGAGAACTCTTGTTTTTCACTTCTATTTCTATTGTTCTGTCTATAAGCTAGTCTTGCATTTTTTTTTTTTCACATTTTTGCTACATGCACATAACATGCTACTCTACATGAATTAACATTTAGAAAACTACTACAGAGACATGCTTGTGGAGATATGGCCATTGGTGGTTTGTTGGAGAGTACAGTTAACACAAACACTTAATGTCCCCTTTTATACGGATTTGCAATGATATTTTTATCTTTGATCTCCTTATAGCTGTTCTAATATCTTCTGCATGATGTTGTCGACACTGTTTTAGTATAATGTATGTCTTGCAGGCTAGTGCTGAGAGACAAGTGCTTGTCAAAGATTATGATGCTGGTAAAATGGTTGCCTTTGATCAGAGGATATCAAACTGAAGGAGGTTTACACGTCGATGGGTACAAGATGTAAGATGTAACCGAGTTAATCTGATGACCTATATCAAATTATATATACTAGTCTTGTCATTCGGTTAATCGTATTTTGTTATCTGTTTTCATTTTTCTCTGTTTTTTTCTTTCTGACTTTTTCATTCCTTTTTGGAAGCCAGAATATATATCATTTCATATGATCTAATCTTAAGAAATCTATATTTGATAGAAAGCTGGTGGGTTGTGTTAGCATATGTTGTACAATGTTCAAACCTTTTCGATGCAAATACATTAATGTTCTCTTTATTATTCACATTGTAAAAGTATTGAAGATGAATTAACACATTGCATGAAAGACTTTAAATGCCAATACAGGTCCCACCTTCCCCTGCTGTTGTGTGGTATATTTCAAGTCTGCTTTTTGCCGTGATATGTTTTTATTCTCAATTCCAAAAGTTGTTTAGTGGTGTTTGTTTCGCTCAAATGTAACATCATTTTCAGACACTGCAGATCAAAGCACTCAAGTTTCATGTTTAATCTGTTTGCTAGTTCTCTCATTTGCCTAAATATAGTAGTACTATAGCAGCTTCAAGACAATGATCAAATATGGCCCATTTGCAGGTTTTCCCGTGGTTCAGCCCAAACTATTCTTCCCCCCAACAAAAACTTCAGAGCTGGTCGTCTTTGTGGTTCATTTGATGAGGAGATAAAAAATATGGAAAGAATGGCACTCGAAGCAGAAGGGAACGTACAACGTATCCGGGGAGTGAAGCGGGCTAAGGAAGAAGATTTGAGGAATCTTCAGGACCAGTTAACCAGTGTAAAGGTGCCCTCATTGCCACCAATTATTCTTCTTTATGACATAGACTATGCCCACTACTTATTCTATTAATAAATACTTAATGAAGCTAACTTTAGCTGTACGCATGTTAAGAGTGAAAAACAGATGCAATCTGTTGGAAACTTTTGACATTCCAAGTATTGATGAATAACGGTTCCACCATTTCTATTGATGAAAAATCGCTCTCCTTGGAATCTAGTGCTGCACCTGCATCTAATGTGGATGAGCTCCATCAAGAGATATCTGTTTGTTTCTTGGAATTTGGTCTCCTTGTCTTTTGTTGTTCTTTCTAGAGTAGTTTTTGTTAGTATTTGTAACACCCCGAGATATTCGGAATAATTACAGCGCCGTAAACCCTTTAAATAAGGATTTACAAGGCTAATTAAAAAGAAAAGTAAATACAAGACATCAATACTGCGAAAATTCAAGTTTATGAAAACGTACATAACCGTTCAACGGGTAATTAATACAACCATATCGAATTAATATCAAAGGACACGCGTACTCAGTACGAAACCAAACCAAGACCACAAATCTCCATAACAATAAACATCACTGAACCCCTTAAATCGTCACGTCGGTCTTGTCATTTGTTTCCCTGCTCCTTAGCTACGAACATCAAAACAAATGTCCACCCCCGAAGGGGTTAGCAAAACGATGCTAGTACAAGTATCATATTTAAACAATTTGAATATGCATCAACAATACACAACAAGATACATCACACGGACTTCCGCTACCGGAATCCGACAATGCGAATCTACAAGATTCCATTACACAGCCTGGGTATTCCAATGATCCAGCGCCCTCAGCATAGATCCCAAGATGATACCGTCGGACCAACACGAGGTGGAAATAACCCGTCCAATGATCCAGCGCCCTCAGCCTAGATCCCAAGATGATCCCGTCGGACCAACACGAGGTGGACATCCGATCCAGCGCCCTCAGCATAGATCGTACACGTATACAAACACAACTCATGCATACACATATGCCAAATCATTATGTTCATCAACATGAACATATACACACTATATAACGAATATCATGACAAATCAACGAAGTAAATATCATGTTCAACAACATGCATAATCATACGCATACTCCAAAAATACCGATATTAACATATCACGATACTTGCCTCGAAGATGGCAAGAACGATATACTTCAATGCTCTCGACGCACTCGAAGGCCGCCCCCTCCGATCAACGTAACAAGCTCGAACCTTAACAAAAGGAACAATATACAAATCATCTCGAGTCGAACAATGGCCTAACAATTCGGCCTACGGCCGAAAAGCTCAAACTAAACAATGCACTGGATTGCTTAGCGCGCTACGTACTCTACATAACGTGCGCTAAGGTGAATGTTAGCGACGCTATCGTATAAGACTAGCGTCGCTAGCCACGAATAGCGATCGACTCGCTGTCTCATAACGTGCGCTACGTCGTTTTGTGCGAAACCGAACCTCGATAGCGCACGTTAACTCACATGTTAGCGTGCGCTAACCTTGCATGGCGAATCCGCAAACGAAAGCTGGGTTGAATGATGAAGAACTCATGAATCCTATGGTGATATTAAAAGTTATCCTCGTGCATATCATCAAAATAAGGTTTCTGGAAGATTTATGATTATGAAATACCAATATACGGATAGTTATCTCGATATCACAATTCCTCTACGATCTTCAAGAAATAATCTAAGTTCCATCGTCTTACGTTCCAAAACACATGATTCCAACGTATACAACGTATCAATGGGTAATATCCGATTACTTGATCATAAATCGATTTAAACATGCTTAGGTGTCCTTATAATAAGATGGTTCAAAGGTTCATTCGACATCTAGTACCGATACGTCAAAAGTATCCTTCTAACATGTGATGAACGAAATACTTGCTATCCAAACATGATTCAAATCTTCCTTATGAACATACTAATCATTGGTGAAGAATCACCTACCTCAAAGTAGTGAAGAACACGGATGAAATGAAGCAATCCAACACCGAAGGCTTGAACACCAATCTCCAATGATGTATGATCTTCAATCTCGAACTAGGAGGTTGAGGAGGTTGATACGGAGTGTTTAGGACGAAAGTAGTTATGTTCTATGCGTCAAGGTTCGGGTTGTGGGAGGAGAAGGAACTGAAATCACGAATAGGATGCTGTCCTATTTATAATAAATGGCTATTAGCGCGCGCTAGACCCTGTTCGTAGCGTGCGCTAACGGCTCACGCCTAAGCGTACTCGGCACTTAGCGTGCGCTACGCATCGACCTGTAGCGTGCGCTAAGGCGTTGACTCGGCTTTTCCCGAAAGCCGTCCAGGTACATCCGACACGATCCGACAGGGGTCCCCCGGCCAGATCTCACCTACCGCACGTCTCAATCAATCTGACCACGCATAGCGTGCGCTAATTACACTCGGTAGCGTGCGCTATGAAACCACGTTAGCGTACGCTACCCTCAGCCTGTAGCGTGCGCTACATGCACAGAATTTCAATCTTTATATCACATATACGAAATTATATGCTCGACAACATCGGATAATGAAATACAGAGAATAGTACTCATACAAAAGTACAATCATTACAATATCACAAGTTCCAATTACATAACAGAAATCTCGGGTATTACATCCTTCCTCCCTAAAAAGAAGTTTCGTCTCGAAACTTAGGATGAAAACAACTCCGGATATTTAGCCTTCATACCGTCCTCCGTTTCCCAAGTGGCCTCTTCGACTCCATGTCGTGACCATTGTACTTTAACCAAATGTATTGGTTTATTCCTCAATTGTTTGATCCGGCTCTCAAGTATCTTGATTGGTCTCTCTTCGAAGGTGCCATCATTAGCTATCTCGATCTCGTCGAAATCAATGACGTGACTGGGGTCCGGTACATACTTTCGTAGTTGGGATACGTGAAACACATTGTGAACATGACTCAGCGACGGCGGTAAGGCCAATCTGTATGCTAACTCTCCAACTCTCTCGAGGATCTCGAATGGTCCGATATATCTCGGACTAAGCTTGCCTCTCCTCCCAAAACGGAAAATCCCTCGTGTAGGAGACACCTTCAATAGTACATGATCCCCAACGTCGAACTCTAGAGGACGACAACGTACATCGGCATAAGACTTCTGTCGACTCTGGGCAGTCAATAGTCTCTCTCGAATCAAAGCTATCTTCTCTTGAGTCTGAATAATCAATTCCGGTTCCGTCCCGATCAAATCCGAAGAATCATCCCAACACAGGGGTGATCGGCATCTCCTCCCGTACAAAGCTTCAAATGGTGCCATTCTAATAGAAGCATGCCAACTATTATTGTAAGTGAATTCGATCAAGGGCAAGTGAACTTCCCAATCAGTTGACCAATCCAACGCACAAGCTCTAAGCATGTCTTCTACAGTTTGAATAGTCCTTTCGGACTGACCGTCTGTTTGGGGATGATAAGCTGTGCTAAAGTTGAGCTCTGTCCCCAAAGCCTTGTGGACTGCCTTCCAGAAGTGCGACACGAAACGACCATATCGATCCGAAATAATGGTCTTCGGCGTCCCATGCAATCTGACTATCTCCGCAACAAATACTCGTGCCAATCTCTCGGGTCCCCATGTATCTTTGATTCCTAGGAAATGAGCCGACTTGGTTAGTCGATCAACTACGACCCAAATCATGTTCATTCCTGCTCTAGTCCTTGGCATACTGGTGATGAAATCCATCGAAATGTCCTCCCACTTCCATTCAGGGATCGGAAGCGGCTTTAACATCCGTGGTCGCGATGCTCAATCTTGACCTGTGACAAGTCAAACACTTGAACGTACTGCTACGTCCTTCTTCATATTCCCCCACGGAAGTTTTGTTTAAGATCCTTATACATCTTACTGCTGCCCGGGTGAATAGAATAGGGCGCGCTATGAGCTTCTTTCAGAATAGTCCGTCTCAAGTCATCATCGTCGGGAACGCAAAGTCGACTCTGAAATCTCAGAACTCCATCCTCTTGTATCACGAATCCTGGGGCTTTTCCTTTCTTTACATCATCACATAATCGAAGGATCAGAGAATCGTCCAACTGCTTGGACTTGATCTTCTCGACTAGTGATGAAGTCAGTTCCATCACATAAAGTCGCCCTTGGATTCCTGGTGCCCATACTTCAATCCTTCGCGGATCAGTTCTCGTTGAATCTTTGATGCAGGCGTAAGAGCTTCCAACACTCGAAGAGAAAGCAGTTTACGGCTCAAAGCATCGGCTACTACATTTGCTTTCACCGGATTATAGAGTATCTCCAATTCGTAATCCTTGATCAATTCCAGCCACCTTCTCTGCCTCATGTTTAATTCTTTCTGACTGAAAATGTATTTGAGGCTCTTATGATCTGTAAAGATCTGACAATGAGTGCCGTACAGATAATGTCGCCAAATTTTCAAGGCAAAGACCACAGCTGCTAGCTCCAGATCATGAGTCGGATAATTAACTTCGTACGATTTTAATTGCCGAGAAGCATAAGCAATCACTTTATCCTTTTGCATCAACACGCAACCCAAACCCTGATTTGAAGCGTCGCTGTATACCATAAATCCGTCAGTTCCTTCTGGCAGCGCTAATATAGGTGCTGTCGTCAGTCTCTTCTTAAGTTCGTCAAAACCAGCCTGGCACTTCTCATTCCACGCGAACTTTTGAGTTTTCTGTAACAGCTGAGTGAGCGGACGAGCAATTTTGGAAAATCCCTCTACAAAGCGGCGATAATATCCAGCTAGTCCTAAGAAGCTTCGGACTTCCTTCACGTTCTTAGGAGCTTCCCATTCCAAGATTGCTTCGACTTTTTTCGGGTCCACTTGAACTCCATCGGCTGATATCACATGCCCAAGGAAGGTTACTTCCTTAAGCCAGAACTCGCATTTAGAAAATTTTGCATATAGCTGTTCCTTTCTCAAGATGCTCAAAACCACACGTAGATGTTTAGCATGATCCTCTGTGTCCCTCGAATATATCAAAATGTCGTCAATGAAAACAACCACAAATTTATCCAAGTACTCCAAGAATACCCGATTCATCAATTGCATGAATACCGCAGGAGCATTGGTAAGTCCAAATGGCATCACTACAAATTCATAATGCCGCATCTGGGATACGAAAGCGATTTCGGTATATCCGATTCCTTAATCCTCAATCGATGGTATCCCGATCGCAAGTCAATCTTCGAGAATACCCTTGCCCCTTGCAGTTGATCAAACAAGTCGTCGATCGATCCGAGGTATAGGATACTTATTCTTGATCGTCATCTTGTTAAGCTCCTGTAATCAATACACGATCGGAGGATCCGTCTTTCTTAGGACAAAGAGAACGGGCGCTCCCCAAGGGGAAACGCTCGGTTGAATATAGCCCATACCTTAACAATTCCTCCGATTGCTTCTTGAGTTCATACATCTCGGTTGGCGCCATGCGGTATGGTGCCACTGAAATAGGGGTTGCTCCGGGCTCTAATTCGATGGTGAATTCCACTTCTCTTTGCGGAGGTAACCACAGTAGCTCGTCAGAAATATATCGAGAACTCATTCACAATCTGGAATAGGCAGAGCTCTACTCCTTCCTCTTTCCTCATGGCATAACACCAAAGTCCATGACATCCTGTTTGATAATTTCTGCTTTCATTGCTTTGATCAATTTCCCGAGCTTCGGTCTCCATCCTCGGAATAAGTGTTCGAGATCCGTCATCGGCAATGATGGAAATGACTCTCTCTCGGTAATTCAGCTGACTCCATAACGGTTGAGCCAATCATCTCCGAATATTAAATCGTCACCGAGATGTCAACTACAATAAGATTCGATGGCCAATCTCTTCCTTCTATAGAATCTGGAAATCCCTAGCTTCTAGTGTTCCCACAATTTTCTCTCCGCTCGGTAATCCCACAACATAAGGTTCACAATCATACAAGCACGAGATGTTCAAACGTTTAACACAGTTCAAAGATATAAAAGAATGCGTAGCTCCCGAATCGAACAAGACACTAACTGGTTGCAAAAGGATCGAATCGTACGATGCACGGCGGTGTTCAGTCGTCGAGATCTCCTCATTTCGCAAAGGCGGAGGAACGGACCCGACCTTGGATGTCTCTCTCTTCCCAGCGTTCTGCTGCTGAAATCCACTCTGCGTGTCTGGTTCACACTTATCTCCTTAGGAACTGGTGCCGGAGTGCGGGTACCAAAAGATCTAGCCGCGGCTCCACAGAAGGCCGCACGGTGCCCTTCTTGCCCACAATCGTAACAAGTCCCAGAAGATGCGGGGCAATCACGTCGAATATGCCCGGCTCGACCACAATTGTAGCATTTCTTTGATGCATCCGAAGCTGCTGATGTTGCCGGAACTTCTTTCCGCCTCTAGAAGGATGTGGAGGTTTCCTAGCCGAATAAAAGGAAGACCGGCCCTTGCGGGCCCCACCACTCTTGTTTTCTGCAAAGTGCCGGTCACCTTACGCTTCTTTGCCTCTACCGATTTCTCCATCGCCGCCTCTTTCATGTCGTAGGCAGCGCTTTGTCTTGATCTTTCGCAACGTAGTACACTCGAATCCGGACATGTCTTCTTGAACCTCCGGCTTCATCCGCATATCAAAATGAAAAATCTTTTACGCCTCCGTTCGACCAAGTGTCGCACACAAGTCGGTGATGATTAAAAGTTTTGATTACATCATCACATATGCCTCCGAACTCGTGGTGAGAAAAACTCTCGGATCTTCGCCTCTCTAGCTGGACGAGGACAATACGTGCTTCCATCATTTGTTTGAATTCCGTCGATCCGCATTATGATTCTCGGGTCGAATAGCCTCCCACCAATCAAAGGCCTCCCGATCGAGAAAATCTTGGGCAATAGGAACCTTAGGTCCTCGGGACAGATTAAGACCCGAATATCTTTTCCAACTCCTTGAGCGGTGATCCCAAGTAAGTGTCTCGGCGAGATCCGTCAAATTTTGGCGGGTGCAATTTAACCACTTCCGCAAGCCATCTGTCTCCCGGTTATCCTCGTGGTCTTTCTTTGTCCCATCGGCCCATGCATGCGATCAACGACACTGGCGGCCCGATTTATTTGCGCCACCACCTGTTGAAGCACTCCTGGCATGTTAGGGTTTGCGTCATCATTCGCTGATCCTTGCTGCCCTCCAGAATGGGAATCGGTTCGACTAGCCGATATTTCTGGGGTAGTTGCGGAATCCTCATGTCTCATGTTACCACGTCCGCGTCCACGACCGCGTCCGCGTCCACGACCTCCTCTCAGCATACTGTAAACGTAATTTCTCAATATACAGAACAAAATTTTTGAAATAAAGTCCGTCAATACTCACAAAACAGTAATTAAGTAATACGGTAGTATAAAAGATTAAGAGGCTTACAACCACGGTCCACATGACGACTTCGGCTGAACAGTGATGTTACAAACGACCCGTAAATCAAATAACATCAACAGACCCAAATAAAACCCGACTGCCAAGATATCCATAAATCTTAGCTCCGATACCATATTCTGTAACACCCCGAGATATTCGGAATAATTACAGCGCCGTAAACCCTTTAAATAAGGATTTACAAGGCTAATTAAAAAGAAAAGTAAATACAAGACATCAATACTGCGAAAATTCAAGTTTATGAAAACGTACAACTGGTTCAACGGGTAATTAATACAACCATATCGAATTAATATCAAAAGGACACGCGTACTCGAGTACAGAAACCAAACCAAGACCACAAATCTCCAATAACAATAAACATCACTGAACCCCTTCGTCGTCACGTCATCTTGTGCATTGTTTCCTGCTCCTTAGCTACTGAACATCAAAACAAATGTCCACCCCGAAGGGTTAGCAAAACGATGCTAGTACAAGTATCATATTTAAACAATTCGAATATGCATCAACAATACACAACAAGATACATCACACGGACTTCCGCTCGGAATCCGACAATGCGAATCTACAAGATTCCATTACACACTGGTATTCCAATGATCCAGCGCCCTCAGCATAGATCCCAAGATGATCCCGTCGGACCAACACGAGGTGGAAATAACCCGTCCAATGATCCAGCGCCCTCAGCCTAGATCCCAAGATGATCCCGTCGGACCAACACGAGGTGGACATCCGATCCAGCGCCCTCAGCATAGATCGTACACGTATACAAACACAACTCATGCATACACATATGCCAAATCATTATGTTCATCAACATGAACATATACACACTATATAACGAATATCATGACAAATCAACGAAGTAAATATCATGTTCAACAACATGCATAATCATACGCATACTCCAAAAATACCGATATTAACATATCACGCTACTTGCCTCGAAGATGGCAAGAACGATATACTTCAATGCTCTCGACGCACTCGAAGGCCGCCCCCTCCGATCAACGTAACAAGATCGAACCTTAACAAAAGGAACGATATACAAATCATCTCGAGTCGAACAATGGCCTAATAATTCGGCCTACGGCCGAAAAGCTCAAACTAAACAATCTGCCTGGATTGCTTAGCGCGCGCTACGTACTCTACATAACGTGCGCTAAGCTGGACTGTTAGCGTACGCTATCGTATAAGACTAGCGTGCGCTAGCCAGCTAGCGATCGACTGTTTGTCTCATAACGTCGCTCGACGTTTTGTGCAAAACCGAACCTCGATAGCGCCGTTAACTCACACATGTTAGCGTGCGCTAACCTTGCATGTGAGAATCGCAAACCAAGCTGGGTTGAATGATGAAGAACTCATGAATCCTATGGTGATATTACAAGTTATCCTCGGGCATATCATGATAATAAGGTTTACGGAAGATTTATGATTATGAAATACCAATATACGGATAGTTATCTCGATATCACAATTCCTCTACGATCTTCAAGAAATAATCTAAGTTCCATCGTCTTACGTTCCAAAACACATGATTCCAACGTATACAACGTATCAACTGAGTAATATCCGATTACTTGATCATAAATCGATTTAAACATGCTTAGGTGTCCTTATAATAAGATGGTTCAAAGGTTCATTCGACATCTAGTACCGATACGTCAAAAGTATCCTTCTAACATGTGATGAACGAAATACTTGCTATCCAAACATGATTCAAATCTTCCTTATGAACATACTAATCATTGGTGAAGAATCACCTACCTCAAAGTAGTGAAGAACACGGATGAAATGAAGCAATCCAACACCGAAGGCTTGAACACCAATCTCCAATGATGTATGATCTTCAATCTCGAACTAGGAGGTTGAGGAGGTTGATACGGAGTGTTTAGGACGAAAGTAGTTATGTTCTATGCGTCATGGTTCGGGTTGTGGGAGGAGAAGAAACTGAAATCACGAATAGGATGCTGTCCTATTTATAATAAATGGCTATTAGCGCGCGCTAGACCCTGTTCGTAGTGTGCGCTAACGGCTCACAGTCTAAACTGTACTCGGCACTTAGCGTGCGCTACGCATCGACCTGTAGCGTGCGCTAAGGCGTTGACTCGGCTTTTCCCGAAAGCCGTCCAGGTACATCCGACACGATCTGACAGGGGTCCCCCGGCCAGATCTCACCTACCGCACGTCTCAATCAATCTGACCACGCATAGCGTGCGCTAATTACACTCGGTAGCGTGCGCTATGAAACCACGTTAGCGTACGCTACCCTCAGCCTGTAGCGTGCGCTACATGCACAGAATTTCAATCTTTATATCACATATACGAAATTATATGCTCGACAACATCGGATAATGAAATACAGAGAATAGTACTCATACAAAAGTACAATCATTACAATATCACAAGTTCCAATTACATAACAGAAATCTCGGGTATTACAGTATTTAGCTAGAGTTCTAGTCTGTCTCATGGGTATATCATAAAATTTGTTGTTTTATCTATTCATTGGCTCGGAAATTTCGTGCAGAAATTGCATGAAGAAATACGAGAAAAGGAAACATTGCTGGAAAAGCTCGAGAGTAGAGTGAATGAAGCAGGAGCGAAAGCTCAAGATCTCAAAGTGTCATTTGAAAATCTCTGTGGTACTATTTTTGTTCTCCATTACTATGTTGACTCCTTGTGGTTATTTATTCTGCATACCCCAATTTATATTATGTAGAGTCCTCGTAGTTATTTATTTTGCATGCCCCAATCTTTACAATGTAGACTCAGCAAAGTCAGAAGTTGATGCATTAATAGAAGCAGAGCGTGAACTGATGATGATAGAGAAAGATCTACATGCAGCCGAAGGGGTCATTTTCCTTTTCCTTTCTATTTGTTTTCTCGCTATTTTCCTTATTTTGCTTGAAGCGGTTTTGGATTTTTCTCATACAATTCTTATTCAGGATAAGAAACATTATGAGACTTACATGCATTATAAAGTCCTTTCAGAACTGAAGAAAGAGGAGGCTGAGTATCAGAAACTTGAGCACAGCTGTAAGGTGCATATAAACTCCTGATCATATGTTACGTTTTGCTATTGTAGATGCACCAATGGTGCCTTTCTACAAATGTGCTTGGTTTCATTATGCTATGAAACATGTAACTACTTTTAACATCTGGTTCAGTCAAAGACCAATACTACACCCAGGAGCAGTATGATGAAGTCAGGAACGAGTGGAGCAAGTTCGTCTACACATTTGTCGATGGTGCTTAGGCTGGCTTTATTGTCAGGAAGTTCTTTGTCTAGTTTCAAATCAGTACTATATGTGTATGGTCTTGGTTGCAACACTACTGGTACTCTGGTGCATATCTGTTGGTATAGTTAGATCAGAACATGTTGTTTGATCGGGTAAATATGGTGAATGTTTTGTTAATGTGCAGTCCATTAGCTAGACCTATGCATGTGTCTCGTAGACATTGTGGAAGTTTATTTGATGTTGGCATATTATAGTTATGCCCAATGCAAACTTGTGAATCACGTGAATCTGAATATTTGGCATTTTTGTACGACAGTCCGCCGTTTATATATGAAATTGTGGTTTATTATTATTATCAATGCTTATGATCTTGTGTTATTGAATTGGGATCTTGTGATTTGAGTTTGTTGGATTTTTAATGAGGTTGATTGATGTATTTGAGGTTGTGTTGTTGAGATCTTGTGAATTGAGGTTTTTTATTGGGTGGATCATGTTTTTGTACAACAGGGATTCTATATTTACAAATTGAAAAGAAATATGCAATGTGGTTATTTACTTCGGATAAAAAAACGAAGTCAGAGATATATAATTAGCGACACAAAATAGAATAAGCGAAGTAAAAAGGAGTGTAATAGGAAATATACACTTCAGCGATTATAAAATAACTGAAGTGGAAGGACCTTTTTTACTTCACAAACCCCCATATTCGGGTTCTAAAAACCGAGATAGACTTCGGTTATTACGATATTAGACTTCGTCTAATAAGCGAAGTCTAAAGTATACCTTTAACTACACGAACATAGACTTCGGTAATTATAACATTTTTACTTCGGATATTATCCGAAGTCTTTGACGTTTATTCTTATAGTGATACAAGTAACAACATAGTGCTTCTATTTATTTGTATTGGTTTTTTAGTTTAAGGTATTTCAGTTTTCTATGTTGGGCAGGGGCTACTCAAGTTAAAACATATAGTCCATATTATATATACTTTGTTCAAGGTATGTAATATTTTGTCATTATTTATGTGTTTCTTTAGTCAAGAGTTGTTTGTTCAAATTTATTGCCCTTTGCCGAGTTGTGGAAATATAGATACTAGAAATATGAAAAGAAAATAACTGTTGATATATTTGGTACGAATTAATAGTAAAATGTAATCACTACGGGAAACAACGTAAGTTCATTATCTTTGATAATTACAAAAAATCACCATGAATCTCCATATATATTTGTGTGCTGTGAGTGCCATAGAATGAATGTGGAAAATGCTCAAGGCGTCTCTACAAGCGATATTGTTATTTTGCATCTTTAAGGATAGAAGAGAGGAAGCACAAAAGAGGAAGCTAATTCTATTGATCTTTTCTCTTCTGTTTTAGTGCTTTGTCTATTAGTTGAAAGAAACAAAAGGTATAAATCATTGCACTTTTGCTGATAACCATTGGATCCAAGTAAGATGTATGAATATTTCTCCAAACATATATATATATATATTGTCAAAAGAAACCATGTTATGGTAGTTACTTTATCCTCTATATTTCTTGGATTTTTTATTTTACTGCTTGATTAATCTCTTTATCCTTTGATAGTTCTTAGATTCTCTAAGCTGGTTGTTATGTTTGTCTTTATTTGATTTCGATCAACAGTCAAACAAAATTGCCGCTCGCTCAGGAACTTACTAAATCAATTTAGTTGTTCTTAAAAAAATAATTTAAAGTAATGGAAATGAAAATCCTGAAGTATTTCATATATTAAGTAGTCTCTATAGGTGGGTCTGTATTTTACCATTGAGCGTCTTCTTTTTCTAGAAAAGAAACTTTAGGGGTAATTACAAAATACTACTATGTTAGCCTAATTACAAAGAAGTCCATTTACTTCTAGCATACCAACAATACCCCCTTGATGCATTGCATATTTGAGCTTTGATGTTTGTATTACGAAAGAAACTAAGTTTTGGTAGTCGAAATAATCATGAAAATGTTGATCTGCATAAATGCCTTTTTAAGAGTTGAAGGACATCTCTATAGACTTCCAGGTCACAAATAACTTCGTTATGTGCCTAAAATTCTCGTCGGATCATGAACGTATTCATACCGTATTTTCACCCTATATTGTGGTTTTCGTGGAGTTCACCTGAGAATTTGTTTATATGTTTCTTCCGTTCTATTATGCTTTTCCTTGATTTCTATGAATTGCTTTATACCTATTTTGCATATATTTTTTAATTTTCTTTGAAGTGATACTATTTTGCTTATCAAGGAGATTGTTGGCCTTATATTCTGCTTTATCAATAGACTATAAATACAATTTTTTGTAATAGCCGTAATTTCGATTTCTGGTAATTTCTTTTTTTCGGAGAAAGTCCGTTTTGACGACTCGCTCATGACCATTTCGTCATTTCGAGAATGATTAATTCTGCACTTTTTGTCATCCGAGCTCGTTTCGGTGTCGTTTTGTTGAGTTCCGTGCTTTATGGCGACTTTTCCGCACTTGAGTTCGATTCTTGCGAATCTCGTCCAAAACTGCTGTTTCGAGTTTCCCGTAAGTTCGTTTAACTTTGTTAGACGTGTTGTGAACTTAGGTTTGGTTATTCGATCACGTATCGTGATTTTCGGGCGTTTTGGGCCATTTTCATAATTTCCCAAAGTTTGGGGTAATTACTTTCCGTTGTCGGATTTCGAGCCTTCGGCTGGTCGGAATCATGTGTTCTCTTAGTGCTCGGATTCGTCTTTGCGAGTACTTCGTAACCGTATCTTCGATTCGTATTCAGGTTCGGGTTTCGGGGTCGTTCGGGCCGTCGGAGTTGGTCCCGGCCGAGTCATGGCCGGCATCTTTGAGGCGAGCCACGGCGAGTAACGTCTGGAAGTGCTCGGCGATTCGTCGTAAGGCGATTACGTCGTAAGGCCACGGCGTGCGTCACGTAGCGTTCCGGCATTTCGAGTGATGAGTTGGCCATGGCGATTCGTCGTAAGCGTGGCGATTCGTCGTAACGTGGCCGTGATCGGCTATTTAAGGCCTGACAGCGTTTTTCTTCAGCCATTTCTCACTCATTTTCTTCCCTTCCGCGGCTGGAGATTAGTTCATCATGGAGAGATGTTGTTGGACAATAAATCCATGAAGTCTTGGAGTTCATATCATCAATCATCCACCCTATAACATCCTCCGATCTACCGAATCATGTCAGATTTCCTAGAAATCTAGTTTTGGGGAATTTGGGTGTTTTGGTTGTTTTCATCCGTTTTAATCCGATTTAACTTAGGATTGTGATGGATTGATGATTATTTAGATGTTTTATATCTTTTCCCTTGTTATTCCATGGTTGGATCGTATCGATTCGTTGTTTTGGTCGAGTTCTTGATCGACGCCTTGAAGGTGTCCGGTAGAATGTCATAGAGGGGTTTTCGGGCGTTCTACGATTATCCTTCCCCGTATGATTGTTCATTTATGGGTTATATGTTGTTAGGATCGAGTTTCTTGCGAAGAAACCGTGTTGAACCCTTCCGTTCATTGTCATCTTCCTTTTCGTTAGCATCGGGCGTTCCGAAGCTTCTCGGTTGAGCCGTGTTCGTCGGAATACTTGCATGCCGATTTCGAGGCAAGTACCTTGTCCATAAAATTCTTATTTTGTGAATATGATAATTAGTGATCGTCTCTATGTGTTTGTTTGATCGTTTGATTTGGACTTTCAAAACATTCGGTTTAGCCTCATTAAAGGCTCACTTTCAAAACGCGTGTGTTTTGTGAACGGTGTGTTTTGAGGAATTGATTATAATTTGATTGTTTTGAACGTTGAGGGCTTTGGTGATACCCCTATTGTTTAAAGTTATGGAATCGCGTATTCCGTGTTTAATCTTGTTATTGTGTTTTGAAGAGTTTGATAACGGTGTCGAGTTAGTGGCCATCTCTAGTGAGTATTCTTAATGAACTTACATTCTTAGCATATTAGTATTGCATGAGTAACGTGTGTGTGTATGCTCACTACGGGTTAGATCCGACAGGGTCTCGGTAGGGGTCCACAGAGACGTGGATCGACGAGCTTGCTTTTAACCACTACGGGTTAGATCCGACGGGGTCTCGGTAGGGGTCCACAGAGACGTGGATCGACGGTTAATTGTGGTGCATTTTGCAACTGTGTTTTGAGATTGGCGTTTCCGGAAACGAGTATTTTGAACGGCTTTCATGATTGCATGCATTGACTAAGTGTTGTAAGAGGTAAGTTGTTCGTTTGGCCTACTTGGTTAGGATGGCACTAGAGTATTTTGTTGTTTGTGTTAAATCCTTTAATTGTGGATTATGATGCTGATAGACGAACCTGATTGTCGTTCTCGTCTACTGTGAGTTGATGATATTTGGGGCTAAAATCCCAACGGTTTTGTAAAGATCATTTTACGGATTTGGGGCTAAAATCCCAACGGTTTGGTAAATGTTGTTATACGGAAAGTAAACCTTTGGGGCGGTGACCCCTCTCGTCTTTTGGGTTTTGAAAAGTGGGATTTGATAATCCTAAATTGTTTTTTTTTATTAAAACTCTCGATGGCATTTCCAAACTGTTTTATAAATTATTTCCATTTATTTGTGGTCTTTCGGTTTTGGAATATTTTTCTCAAACTCTTGCCTCGGGAAGTACTTTTCGTATCGTTTGACTCTTTGAGGATTCCTGGTTATTGTTATTCTTGGAATTTGAATTATATGGCTCGTATTTGCACTTTGTATTTGCACTAGCAAAACAGTGGAGTTTTGCTAACCCCCGAGTATTCGGGGTGTGGATGTCTATTTTTGCATTCAGGTTTTGGAGCATAGCACAGGGTCGGCACGAAGGATGATGAAAGACGAATGATACTAATCACACGAGGATCAGTTGATGTCGTATTGGTCTAGTTGCATTTTCTTTTCCGCTGCAGTATCTTTTCCCCGTTGTACGGGAGTTAATTGTATTTTGACCCCTGCGTGGGTATGTGTTTGTAATTGAGTTGTATATTTTTATTGAAAGACCAAATCGGTCTACTGAGTTATTTTTGCCTTGAAGGCATTGTCGAGATGTTAAATGTTGTTACCAACCTGGTAGATCCTCGAGGAGAGGGTCTACGGCGTGTAATATCCCTGAGTGGATTGGGGGTGTTACATTTTTTATGCAAATAGTGTGTTTGCATAAGTTGTTTTAGTGAATATCATACAAATGACAAAGTTAAGTCTGGTTAAGTCGTGTATTCTTGGTCACTATTTCTTTTTTGCTTATTGTTGTTCTTTCATATATGAAGCTGAACAAAATTGATACTAACATATATTATTTGGTAATAGTTATTTTAATTCAACGTGGATTTGCCGTGTTAGAGATGGGTGGGATGATCATGGACTAGGATATTATGCATAGACATGTATCCGTTCTTCAAAAATTGAAGATATTTTATTTTATTTATCTATGTTATGCATTATTTGTATTCATGAAATGAATAAAAAATATTATTATGAATGTCATGTGATGTTATGTTGGATTTTTTTTGAAATTTGAAATTTTGTAGGTGTAAACAGTTGCACATATCTTCTCGTGCAACAAACGGGTGAAAAGACTAGTAATAATAATAGAAAAATGAATTTTTGTTTTTCATCTGACGAATACGCTTAACCAGGTTAGGAGTGCAGCATATAAAATTGTTGAAATCTATTTATTTGGTATGTAGGTTAAATAATAGCAATTCGTAATTTATAATTGATTTAATAAATTAGATTTTTTTTTTAAAATGAAGTTGGTATGATATTTTTAAAACTTATTTTAAATATATATTTGGTCATGACGAAACTTAATATTATGTGCACGTATATGTAACTTTTAATATTAAATTTACCAGCTTTTAAGCTTTACAAATGATATATGTTATTAATTTGACCCAAAAAAAAAATGTCTTGATTTGAATATAAAAAATGAAAAAAAAATTCCAAAAAAAAACTTGCTAGATTGTAGAATCAGTCAAACCAGCTCATATTCCTATTTCATAACCGACTCATATACTATCTCCGTTCTCTTATAACTGCAACATTTGGATTTTCACGCTTGCCAATGCAAAAATTTAATTATTAATATTTTCAATTCTTTATTTTTAAAAATTATAAGAAGTTGATATTTTGAAAGTATATATCGAGATGAATCTAACAAGATCTCACATAACTATATTTTTATATATATATATATATATATATATAAATTACAAGAGATGGTCAAAAGAGAGTATGTGAATAGTGTAATAGTCAACACGTTGCAATAATAACAGAACGGAGGAAGTATATTTTTCTTAACTACTACTGTAGACATAGGCGGATTGAGCCTGAGCACACTGGTGCACGTGCACCATCAAAATATTACACCAATCTAAAATGACATCGTTTTTTGTAACTAAAACGCCATCGATTTTGATTAAAACAGTATTATTTTGGTGTTGATATACTAAAAATATAAAAAGTAAATTCTGCCTACATATCTTTTGGGAGATTTAGATTTCAAGTTGTGTTCAAAGTATAAATTTAGAAATTAGCGTTCTAAAATTGTTTTTTTAAACAAGTGGTGGTTTTTTCCTCAACTTTTGATTTAGAAATTTTTATTTTTGTTTAAGCTTCAGTTTTTTCAAATTACTGGCATTAGAGCTTTTTAATTCCCTTACACGAA
The DNA here is from genome assembly GCA_033398695.1 of Orobanche coerulescens. NCBI lineage: Eukaryota > Viridiplantae > Streptophyta > Magnoliopsida > Lamiales > Orobanchaceae > Orobanche > Orobanche coerulescens. Next base: position 130,343,424 of record CM065817.1, read on the forward strand.
CAATATGAAATAATGCTTCTTAGTTCTTACTAGCGCACATCCAATTTTAAGTCGATAATGTATAATTTAGTATACTCATTCATTTCAGATTTTAGAACTCTAATTTCAGTTTTATTTTACTTACAATTTCAGTTCAAATATTTGAAACACACCTTCTTACTGGAAACATAGAATTTTACTCATTTCAACTTCAAAATTGCAATATCAGTATAAATATTTTGATGTTTATAGTTTTTTGTTACTTGTTTATTGTTTACGTATTACTTTATTTACCGTTGAATTTGTTTTATTAATTTTGTGTATAGAGTGAAAAGATTCTCGAAAATGCATTCTATATTCAATCCAGACATCGTAATTTTCGGTGCACGAGTGGCTTTTGAATTCTGAATCCGCCTATGACTGTACAGAGGAGTTCTGAATTGTGATGTAGCAGTAATACTCTTTTGTCAGATCAGGGTAATTGTAATTTCTCTTTGGAAAATTTGTTTCTACATTTTCACTTTCTAATCTATTAAAATTGGACGAAATTTTTTTCGACAACTACCGACGGACTTTTTTCTGTAGTTAATTTTAGTTGGTGTTACCAAATTTTCATGTAATATTATTTTCAAACCTACATTAAAATTTATTTTTATTTATAAATTACAAAATAAAATTAATAAAATTATGATTAAAACGGACCAATTGGACAATGCTAGCGGTATTAGATGGTAGATGAAGAAGTTGATGCGTCACGATTAGAAAGAATACGTAGCATTTCTCATAATTAATTACTAGTATTACCTTTGTCGTTTGGTTGCTGTAATCTCAACCTAAACCTAGACACATGATGCTTATATTAATTTCAACTGACCGTTGAGCTTCCTCACACTTTAGAACCAATAAAAATTAAAAAGTAAATATTTTAATATAGTAATAATTTTCTATAAAAATAATTATATTGAAATAGGACGTGTATGTAATTATGATGTATTTAATTAGTACCATTCTTTTTTCTAATATAAGAGTGGTCAACTAATATAGTCCACCTCACAATGACGAGTCAACTCAGTAGGAGCGAAAAGAATGCAAAGCTAAACATTTTACGCAGATACCAAAATTCTAATAATGTATAAATATACTTCAAAATTTTAATTAATAATAATAATATGTTTATAATTGATTAGAAATAACTACAACAGTAAAAATAAAAATATGATCAGATATACAAAAATAAATAGTACAGTTTGAGTTTCAAGTCATTTGTTTTATAAAACTTATAAAGATATTGAGGAAGAAAAATATGTTACTCGTTTGCCACGTATGTGTAATAAATTTTCATTAAATATAATCTTATATTAACAAATAAATCTTAAAAAGATATTTTATTTTATTTTTATCAATTTATAATTATATATAAATACAAAAATAAATAAACAGACCTAAATCAAATGGAAGAGGTCAGGTGGATGCCATATCACAATTGTTTAACAATCATTTCGAAAGACGTAACGTTTTCATTAATATATATATATATATATATATATGTTTTGTACTAATTATGCATGAAATATATGTAATACCCCGATTTTTCGGATATATTTTTCGTTTATATGTTGGATATCGTTGATGGATATTTGTGCTTGAGAACGTTCTGAACGTTTGATAATGTTATTGAATGCGTATATGTATTCATTGTGCCGTAAGTTTGATTGGTATGTCGAGATATTGGTTGAGGATAGTTGAATATGGCTAGGCACAGCAACGATAGCGCACGCTATAAGTGTTTCATTAGCGCACGCTACTGAGTACAGGTAGCGCACGCTACGAAGTATTGATAGCGTACGCTAAGAGGTTCGGTTACGTACGCTAAGGAGGACCCCTAACGTACGTAACGACTTGCTGGGTTAGTTAGGAAGGTGGCGGCAGGTAGGCCCAGGTTGATTTTTATATTCAGTTAGCGCACGCTAACGCATGTTGGTTAGCGCACGCTAACATCAGATCGCCAATAATGGAATCTTAGCTTTCGGCGGGTGGACCCGGCCATGTTCGACGCGTGTCCAGATACGGTCAACGAGTGTTTGTCGTGTAGAGCTAGCGCACGCTAAAACCGTATGATTAGCGCACGCTAATTCCAGATCGGGCAGAGGGAATCTTGTCCTTGTCAGATGCTGTCGGCATGTGGGGGCACGAGTGGTAGGTGATCACTGTAGCAAGTCAACTTCGGATAGCGCACGCTAAGGTCAATGACTTGCGTACGCTAAGCAGGATGTTTTACGTACGTTAATGCATGGGCATTACGTCGTAAGCTAGTTCTGAAGCAAGGCAGTAGCCTCAGGGCTTCGATAGCGCACGCTAACAAAGTCAGTTAGCGCACGCTAAGGCGGTAGCGCACGCTAAACATGAGATGTTAGCGCACGCTAATAATGAATATTATAAAAAGGGACAGAAGGGTGTTATGAAGCATTTCGTCCATTCCTTCCTTGCAACCGAGAGAGAGTTTTTAGAGAGAGGTTTGAGGTCCCAAACACTGTATAATGATAATCTTTAACAAAATTAGATTGAGAGCTTGGATTCAAGCCTTGTTCTTCAAATTGTTCATGATTCTTTGGATGGAGTTCTAGAGTTCTTCTTTTTGGTTCGTCTAAACAAGGTAATCTTCGTATTCCCTTGTTAATAGTTCGTTTTTCTTGGATGATTACATGTGAGGAACATGTTGGATATTCATATAATGATGTTATATGGGATTTTATAGATTTTGATAAGAACTTCGAATGTTTCTTCATATTATTAAAGATGATGATTCGTTTAAACCGTTTTGAGATGGATTTCTGGATCATAATACAAGGTCGAGTTCCAGATTGTGCATGTTATGATCCTTGTTACAGAGTTGGTCCGATTATTGACATGATTATTGTTCTAGGGTAATTAATCAATAGGTATAACCGTTGTGCTTCGTTGGAAGGCTGTAGATTCCGTCCAGTTGGGACTGAAGAGCTCGTAGACGAGGGCGATGAGTTCGGTGTTGGTTTTGTCGTGTTGGTATCCAGGCAAGTGTTTGCTTGTTCGGTTGTAATGTTTTAATGAGTAATTCCATTTACATTTCATAAGTATTTTATGTTGTAGTGCATATTGACGAATGTTCAGTGATGTTCTAAAAGGATTAGAATGCACAGTTGATGATTGTTGAGATACTTGGACAATCTTGGGAAGATTGTAGTATTCGGATATTGTTGATGTCATTTTGGATATTCTTGGTCTGTGGTATGCATTCCGGAAAGAAGTCCGGATAGAGGTATGTTTTGTGGTAATCGTACGTAGAAGATTGTGTACGGGAAGGTATTCGGTATTGATGTATTATGTGGTATTATCGTGATATTGGGATTTTGATGAGAATCGTTGGATTACCGGAAGTGGTAAGGTTATCATTGAGGTTATTATTCTCATGATGCATGGCATGTGAATATTTATGTTTATGTACTTGTGGTTATTTGTCGGGCATTATTGCTGACCCCGTTGTGGGACTTGTTTTTCAGGTATTGAGAACTTTGATGGTAGCGGTCGTGAAGCGAGGATTCCGGACGATACTGGCTATGGCATATTGTTGGGGAATCGTGTATCTTGTCTGTGTACTAATTATTGATGTATATGTATCTTAGACTGTATTTTTATCCGCTGCGTGAATTCTTTCAAATGGCTTTCGGCTTTTTGCCAACTGAGTTTGATTTCGAAAACCGATTCCCTTAACCAAGTTTTTGGCCTTGATTATCTTGACGGTAGTTGGTGTTTTCAAATGATTTTGTGTGTTTTGGAAAATACTACCGTCATCGGCCTTTTTGGGCGTTTTTGTAATTGGTTTTTTTGCCTGGTGGGTTCCGGCGCGGGGCCCACGGCGTGTAATACTCCCGGTTGGATCTGGGGGTGTTACAAATATGGTATCGGAGCCCATGGTTTTGTGATAACCGGGCATGTGTGTTATGTGGCTCTACCAGTGTGGTAGTTGCGTGATTTTTGTGTATCTGGATTTCTGGCTATTTTGGACTGTGTTGTTTTGGTTCTGTGTGATTTTCTGAGTACTGTCGTGGTGATGTGTGGGTTTGGGGATTGTTGGTGTTTCCGAGACCGACGAGGCAGGGAGTGAACGCCGGTGCCGTGGTCATGTGCAATGTGCGGCTCCAATCGGGAAGTGAACGCCGGTGCAAGGCACGTGCAATGTGCGGCTTTCGATGTGGAGTGGAACGCCGGTGATACGTGCATGTGACAAGGAGCGGCTCATGCGCTTTAGGTGAGGAGACACAGCGTCACGGATCCCACAAAACTCGACAGTGCTCTAAACTTGGTGTGGTCTTGGCGGAGACCAATCGTTTTCAAATTGTGATTATTCCTGTTTTGGCATTCTTGTTGTCTCGAGATTTTTGAAATGGTGTCATATGCTAGTATCACGGGAGATCTTCGTCTTCAGCGACTGTAAGTATGTTGTTCGAATTATTCGATAATTCTTGGTTATCTTGGTGATTTTGGATTTTCTGTTGAATTGTTGTTTGTGCGAGTGACTGCAAGTTTCGAGGACGAAACTTATTTTTATGGAGGGTAGAGTGTAATACCCCGATTTTTCGGATATATTTTTCGTTTATATGTTGGATATCGTTGATGGATATTTGTGCTTGAGAACGTTCTGAACGTTTGATAATGTTATTGAATGCGTATATGTATTCATTGTGCCGTAAGTTTGATTGGTATGTCGAGACATTGGTTGAGGATAGTTGAATATGGCTAGGCACAGCAACGATAGCGCACGCTATAAGTGTTTCATTAGCGCACGCTACTGAGTACAGGTAGCGCACACTACGAAGTATTGATGGCGTACGCTAAGAGGTTCGGTTACGTACGCTAAGGAGGACCCCTAACGTACGTAACGACTTGCTGGGTTAGTTCCGGAAGGTGGCCGACAGGTAGGCCCAGGTTGATTTTTATATTCAGTTAGCGCACGCTAACGCATGTTGGTTAGCGCACGCTAACATCAGATCGCCAATAATGGAATCTTAGCTTTCGGCGGGTGGACCCTAAGGTCAACGAGTGTTTGTCGTGTAGAGCTAGCGCATGCTAAAACCGTATGATTAGCGCACGCTAATTCCAAATCGGGCAGAGGGAATCTTGTCCTTGTCAGATGCTGTCGGCATGTGGGGGCACGAGTGGTAGGTGATCACTGTAGCAAGTCAACTTCGGATAGCGCACGCTAAGGTCAATGACTTGCGTACGCTAAGCAGGATGTTTTACGTACGTTAATGCATGGGCATTACGTACGTAAGCTAGTTCTGAAGCAAGGCGGTAGCCTCAGGCCGATAGCGCACGCTAACAAAGTCAGTTAGCGCACGCTAAGGTGGTAGCGCACGCTAAACATGAGATGTTAGCGCACGCTAATAATGAATATTATAAAAAGGGACAGAAGGGTGTTATGAAGCATTTCGTCCATTCCTTCCTTGAAACCGAGAGAGAGAGTTTTTAGAGAGAGGTTTGAGGTCCCAAACACTGTATAATGATAATCTTTAACAAAATTAGATTGAGAGCTTGGATTCAAGCCTTGTTCTTCAAATTGTTCACGATTCTTTGGATGGAGTTCTAGAGTTCTTCTTTTTGGTTCGTCTAAACAAGGTAATCTTCGTATTCCCTTGTTAATAGTTCGTTTTTCTTGGATGATTACATGTGAGGAACATGTTGGATAATCATATAATGATGTTATATGGGATTTTATGGATTTTGATAAGAACTTCGAATGTTTCTTCATATTATTAAAGATGATGATTCGTTTAAACCGTTTTGAGATGGATTTCTGGATCATAATAAAAGGTCGAGTTCCTGATTGTGCATGTTATGATCCTTGTTACAGAGTTGGTCCGATTATTGACATGATTATTGTTCTAGGGTAATTAATCAATAGGTATAACCGTTGTGCTTCGTTGGAAGGTCAGATTCCGTCGATTGGGGTGAAGAGCTCGTAGACGAGGGCGATGAGTTCGGTGTTGGTTTTGTCGTGTTGGTATCCAGGCAAGTGTTTACTTGTTCGGTTGTAATGTTTTAATGAGTAATTCCATTTACATTTCATAAGTATTTTATGTTGTAGTGCATATTGACGAATGTTCAGTGATGTTCTAAAAGGATTAGAATGAACAGTTGATCATTGTTGAGATACTTGGACAATCTTGGGAAGATTGTAGTATTCGGATATTGTTGATGTCATTTTGGATATTCTTGGTCTGTGGTATGCATTCCGGAAGGAACTCCGGATAGAGGTATGTTTTGTGGTAATCGTACGTAGAAGATTGTGTACGGGAAGGTATTCGGTATTGATGTATTATGTGGTATTATCGTGATATTGGGATTTTGATGAGAATCGTTGGATTACCGGAAGTGGTAAGGTTATCGTTGAGGTTATTATTCTCATGATGCATGGCATGTGAATATTTATGTTTATGTACTTGTGGTTATTTGTCGGGCATTATTGCTGACCCCGTTGTGGGACTTGTTTTTCAGGTATTGAGAACTTTGATGGTAGCGGTCGTAAAGCGAGGATTCCGGACGATACTGGCTATGGCATATTGTTGGGGAATCGTGTATCTTGTCTGTGTACTAATTATTGATGTATATGTATCTTAGACTGTATTTTTATCCGCTGCGTGAGTTCTTTCAAATGGCTTTCGGCTTTTTGCCAACTGAGTTTGATTTCGAAAACCGATTCCCTTAACCAAGTTTTTGGCCTTGATTATCTTGACGGTAGTTGGTGTTTTCAAATGATTTTGTGAGTTTTGGAAAATACTACCGTCATCGGCCTTTTTGGGCGTTTTTGTAATTGGTTTTTTTGCCTGGTGGGTTCCGGCGCGGGGCCCACGGCGTGTAATACTCCCGGTTGGATCTGGGGGTGTTACAATATATGCATTTCGTGCATCAAAATTGCAATGTACACTACTATGAAAACGGGATACGACATCGGTTTTTTTAGTTGATTCACATCGGTTTTATAACCGATGTCAATTTTTAACATCGGTTCTAAAACCGATGTGAAAAATTCTTATTCACATCGTTTTTAAAACCGATGTGAAAAATTCTTATTCACACCGGTTTTCTAACCATTCACATCGGTGTTCAACCGATGTGAAAAAATCTTATTCACATCGGTTGAAAACCGATGTTGGTTCACATCGACTTTCAACCGATGTGAAAATTCTTATTCACATCAGTTTCTAATTGAATCGATGTGAATGGTTCCCAGAATTTAACATCGGTTTCTAATTGAACCGAAGTGAATTTGCTTTATTTTTCTGATAAAATTGGGCCAACCTATACCAACATATTTTTCTGATCACAAACACTTCAATCAGCAACATCTCAAACGAAAACCAACCCAACATAATTTTTAAGCAACGAATGTATTATCAACTATGAAGCAAAGACTCTTTTCTGAAACAGCCAAAAAAAACTATGAAGCAAAGACATAGTAACTATCTCAACTGTTTACAACAAGCATTATCAACTAACTACAAAATAAAAATACACATCCTTATAAAAGTCCCGAAAGCTTTAGCTTCATGAACTTAGCAATTCGAGAATAACAAGAACCAGCCGTTTGTATGTCATAGAAAAAATCTAAAAAAATTTGGTAAGAAAACATTTCGCCCATTGCGTTCGAATTTCTTTAATGCTCTCTTCAGGAAGCGCATGAGTATCACTAAATATCTGTCATATAATTTATAAAAATACTTTTCAGTACAAAAACAAAAAAAAAATATGATTAGTTTGACTCGATAAAATTACCTCCATCCAATTTTCTGCAATACCAGCCTGAACTATGGTCCGCATCCAGTTCATGACATAATATCCATACTCCCAACCACCATCTTGTTTATTACACTAAAAAAAGAAATATTAAAAACTGCAATCGGTAAAAGAATATTTGTCAAGCAAGATAAAATCACACAAAATTATACGTAGGTTTTGGGATTGAAATTTTACTTACTTTGTGATATATCCATTGAAACCTGCTTGGATTTATTCGTGTGTGCACCATCCAACACTCTGAATGAGGTCATAATACTGGAAGTAAGAAAAATATAATTGTGTTATGAATAGTACTAGAGGTCATAGGATTATAAGAATTTTTTTTTGTTAAAGTAAGAAAATAGTATATATATTTTATGAAGTATTCAACAAACTATGAAACTAATCACAAGAACTTGAATATAAGCTTATCAGAACTTTAGCCCAGTCAAATTACCGACTGAGATTAGATTTGAAGGCCTTAAACCTTTCCAAGACCATGACTGTTGATAGGTGCGCTTGGAGGCGCCAGATCAGAGTTGTGGATTCTTTTGTAGGGAGCGGTGCTGTAGTTGAGAGCCTCAGGGTTGGGTTGTCTCGGTTAGCTTTGACCTAGAGCATTACATTTTTACTTTTATAGTATATTTTATCCTATTGTCTTTGCGTGTGGTGTATTTTTGACCGGGAGCTGTGCGTAGAGCCAACCTCTCTTTTGTTAGAGCAGCGTTCATCGGGAGTGAAGTAGCCAAATTCCGCTTAGGTAAGTCCCATGTGGATCAAGCCATGGGCTCAGGTATGGTCTCGAGCTTTCTCGAATCATATGTTTTCCTTTGTATTTATCACACAAGATTCTGCTGTGCACTAAGCTGGGGGTCTTCACGGAAACAGCCTCCCTACCGTAATAAGTAGGGGCATGGTCTGCGTACATCTTACCCTCCCCAGACCCTGCTCTGAGCGGAATATACTGGGTATATTTGGTTTGGTTTGTTTTAAATTAGAAAATGATGCATGTTGTTTAGAATCTCTACCTAAAATCTACTACAAATAAGCTGCTACATCAGACAAACCAAATAGGGACCAAAAAATTAAGTACCAATTTGTTAGTATTTCTAATTTTATTTGAACGACCGAAATTTTATGTTTGAATAATTATTAACAACTAAATATTGCAATAAACTAAAAAAAAAACAATAGAATCGAGTGTAACACCCCCAATCCACTCAGGGATATTACACGCCGTAGACCCTCTCCTCGAGGATCTACCAGGCTGGTAACAACATTTAACATCTCGACAATGCCTTCAAGGCAAAATGACTCAGCAGACCGATTTGGTCTTTCAATAAATACATACAACTCGAATACAACTCAATACCAAACACATACCCACGCAGGGGTCAAAATACAATAAACTCCCGTACAACGGGGAAAAGATACCGCAGCGGAAAAGAAAATACAACTGGACCAATACGACATCAACGGAACCTCGTGTGATTAGTATCGTTCATCTTTCATCATCCTTCATGCCGACCCTGTGCTCTGCTCCAAAACTCGAATGCAATCTGAGACATCCACCCCCCGAATACTCGGGGGTTAGCAAAACTCCACTGTTTTGCTAGTGCAAGTACAAGTGCAAAAATACGAGCCATACAATACAAGTTCCAAGAACAATAATAATCAGGAATCCTCAAGGATCCAAACGTAAAGAAAAGTACTTCCCGAGGCAAGAGTTTGGGTAAACATTTCCAAAACCGAAAGATCGCAAATAAGGGAAACAATTTACAAAACAGTTTAGAATGCCATCGAGAGTTTTAATAGAAAACAATTTAGGATTATAAAATCCTTCTCTTTTCAAAAGATCAATAGGGTCACAGCCCAAATGTTTTGTTTTCGCAAATAGGAAATCACCAACAATTTACAGGGTCAGAGCCCAACATCACGTGTCCTCAACGGACGTAAAATCAACGAAACATAATCACGCACGCGCATCGCCTAGGACCGGGACGATACCACCGACATCCCACCCGTGGCCTCGAAGGACCCTCTCGAGCTGGCTAGCGAAACAAATCACACACATCTCACGGTTGGATCAATCGCTTGTTGCATCCTGGCCACATGATCGCATGCCATGTGCCACCGTAGATTATCTCAGGCTCTCACGGTTGGATCAATCACTTGTTGCATCCTGACCACATGATCGCGTGCCATGTGTCACCGTAGACCTTCAACCATATCCACACATTCACACAAATAACACAATGCAGCAAAGATATCCAAACAATTCACTCAGAGCATCAAACACTTAGCAAAACACCACGTCAAACCACAATGCACCGAAATGAAACAATATACGTCCACACGCAAATACCAAGTGCAACATCAACGCCAAACATATCCATAGAGTTCACATAGTCATTCTCAAACCACACCATTCACAAAACACACGCGTTTTGAAAGCAAGCCTTTAACAAGGCTAAACCGAATGTTTTGAAAACTCATTTCAAACAATCAAACAACCACATAAAGACGATCACCAATTATCATATTCACAAAACAAGAATAGTATGGACAAGGTACTTGCCTCGAAATCGGCACGCAAGTATTCCGACGAACACGGCTCAACCGGAAGCTTCGAAACGCCCAATGCTATCGAAGCGGAAGACGGCGGCGAGCGAAAGGGTTCAACACGGTTTCTTCGCAAGAAACACGACCCTAACATCATACAATCAATAAATCATCGATCATACGAGTTAGAATTATCGTAGAACGGCCGAAAACCCTCTATAACATTTCTAGGACACCTTCAAGGCGTCGGTCAAGAACTCGACCCAAATAACGAATCGATACGATCCAACCATGGAATAACAAGGGAAATGATATAATACATCTAAATAATCATCAATCCATCAAAATCCTAAGTTAAATCGGATTAAACGGACGAAATCGAACAAAATACCCAAAATCCCCAAAATTAGATTTTAGGAAAACTTGCCTTGATTCGGTCGATCGGAGCAAGTTATAGGACGGATGATTGGCGATATGAACCTCCAAACTTCATGGATTGAAAGAACAACATCATGTCTCCATGATGTATACACCACAGCATGAGCGGGAAGAAAAGGAATGAGAAGCTGGGTGAAAAATACGTTGCTAGGCCTTAAATAGGTGACAGACTCGGCCGTGTCCGACATGACACGGTCGTGGCGCGCGCAGCCGGCGAGGACTCGACCGTGTCTGCATGACACGGTCGTGTCGCGAAGGCGCTCGGCATTGACTCGGCCGTGTCTGGAACACGGTCGGGCCTCTGGCGACGCTACCGGCTTATCCGGACGAGTGCACGGCGGCCGTGCAGCGACACGGCCGAGTCCGGTCAGCGTGATCGGCAAATGAGCGGGTGAGCTAAAACGACCATAACTCTCTCGTCCGGACTCGATTGACTCACCGTTCGAACCATTGGAAAGCTAACTCGATGCTCTATAATATTGCAAAGATTCAGAATTTTTGGAGTTACCAAAAATTAATGGTGATCTAACAAAGTCGAACTCATACTTAGAAAAGTCGTTTAGTAATCCCGAATTTAACAAAACGACACCGAAACCCGAGCACGAATATGAACCGAAGATACGGTTACGAAGTACACACAAAGACGAATCTAAGAGCTAGTAGAACACACGATTCCGACCACCCGAAGGCTCGAAATTCGACAACGGAAGGTAATTACCCCAAACTTTAGGAAATTACGAAAATGGCCCAACCGCCGAAAATCACCATACGACAACGAATAATCAAACCGAATCTCACAACACGTATAACAACGTTAAATGAACTTACGAAAAACCCCAAACGACAATTTCGAGCGAGATTCGCAAGAACCGAACTCAAGCGCGGAAAAGTCGCTAAAAAGCACGGAACTCAACAAAGCGGACCAAACGAACTCGGATGACAAAAGTGCAGAATTAAATATTCTCCGAATGACGAAACGGTCATGAGAGAGTCGTCAAAACAGACTCGACCAAAAAAAAAATTTACCGAAAATCGAAAATTGCGGATATTACATTCTACCCTCCTTAAAAGAAGTTTCGTCCCGAAACTTAAAACAAGTAGGGAGGAGAAATATTCCGCTGTGCAAAACTCAACAAGATACACAAGAATGCATAACTAACACCCAACGGCGAAATGTTACAAACAACGCAAAGGAATATACGGCGTGAAAACACGCTCCACGGCGACCAACACAACGTCGCCGTTAGGGATATAATAAAACCAACAAATGACAAGCGTTATCAAGCGGATAATATAGCCAAGTCAATTATCCGACAATCACAAAACACAACGACGAAAATCAATATGATTGACCATCCCGACGGTTCATCAATCTAAACGCGGGTCAAACGGCCGAACAAATACGGAATTCCACCGCCCAAGGGTTGGAAGATCAACGAGACTAATTTCCCAAACTTAAGGGAATTAGGAAGGAGCCCGAACGCTCAACAATCACGAAACGAGGACAAAAACCGAACAAACAAACGACCGAACCACAACGGTCGAGACAACAAAAGCGAACAATCATGTTCGAATCACGAAGAACAATAAAATTCAAACAACAACTCCAAGGTTCACATCTCGACTCGAGACAATATATGATCCGGTGAAAACAACAACGTATGCATTCGCATAGGATCCACATGAAAGGGAATAGAAATTGAAAAGTCACAACGACAAACGAGTTATTCCGAAATGATGCCACACTCGTTCGATAAACAAAAACAAGGGGCAGGACAAGCTCAGAAATGTCAACGAACATAAATGAGTCGACAAAGTAGAATATACAGAAGTTCAAAATCTGATCCACTTCGAATAAAAGAACTAGTAGAACCAAAAGATGTTACATCCGAACAAGGTTCACAAGTATCGAACCGGACTCGGAAGAGTCACAGCGATAAACAGAAAAACAAGATCACAGCTCGTTCGAACGATGAAACCGAAATACAAAACAAGTTCACAAAGTGCCAACGAACATGAGCGAATCGATAGACTGGAGAAAGAGAAAATACAGGAGTCAAAATAATACGGGCATTACCTCCGACCTCGTCCACGAAATTCACAAAAACGGGGGCAAGGTAACAAGACATTAAACAACCGACACATAACGGAACGATCACCGATGCACACGGTCATACCATACCAACCTCTAACAGCTCGCACACCCTCGACAACGCAGAAATCGCCACGAGGCGACAACATTCAATACCAACATTCCGCCTCTCACAGGGGCTAGCACAACCAATGTGTGGAAAGCGACTCAATGCTCACACCGCCAATTCGATCATACTCGGGAGAAAGTATCAAAATGACAACGCGAACGTCACACATACATACCCAGCCCTCAAACGGGAATGGATAGGTTTTAAAAAAAAATGAAAACCTCATTTTGAAAATAATTTGAAGAATACTGGTTGATCTTGAGTATCACCTTTCAAATAGTACAAACGTGAAACGTCGTTATCGAGACTTTGGGAAAACCATTTCGCGTTTGATAAAAATGAGGACACTTTCTCTTAGTGAAAACTTTCAGAATATTCGACCCTCGGGTCTAAATAAAAGTGTTGAAAATATCTCGAAACATTTTGGTCCTCGAGGTAGAAAAATTTTTGAAATGTATTGCGGCATTAGAAAACACCTTGAAGACACCGCAAGAAAATAATTCGTTTTAAAAGTACGTCTCGAATTTTAATTTTCTAAGATACTCAAGGTTTTCAAAAATAATTCAATGGGCTAGAATGCCCAAAAATTTCACGTAATTACAAGGAACAATATAGCGCCGTGGGTCCCGCGCCGGAACTCACCAGGCTAAAAACAATTTACAAAAACGCCAAAAAGGCCGATGACGGTAATATTTCAAAAACTCACGAAAGCCATTTACAAAATACTAAATACCGTCATAAGAATTTCGCCAAAGCGATCAAGGCCATAATGCCAAAAACTCGGTTAAAGGAATCGGTTTTCGAAATCAAACTCAATTGGCAAAAGGCCGGAAGCCATTTGAAAGAACTCACGCAGCGGATAAAAGAAATACAGTTCAACATGCACAATCCAGCAACATTACTCCTCATATGAACGAAATATGAGAGTCAAATAACCGCATATCACGAAATCAAAATCCATAAGAGGATTCCGTCACTTAACAAATAATCATAAAAATAGCTCGTGTCACACGAGGCACAACACCAAGAAGGGAGACTTACATTCACAGGTCGCACGAAGATGACGATCGCCCACGATACTAATCACGACCAACAAACTCAGACGACGCGTCGCGACACGACTTAGTCAGACAAAATCCGACGAGACAAAAACTCAATAGACACCATCGACAATGACGGCTAGGTTTCCACAACCTAAGCTCTGATACCATTTATGTAACACCCCCAATCCACTCAGGGATATTACACGCCGTAGACCCTCTCCTCGAGGATCTACCAGGCTGGTAACAACATTTAACATCTCGACAATGCCTTCAAGGCAAAATGACTCAGCAGACCGATTTGGTCTTTCAATAAATACATACAACTCGAATACAACTCAATACCAAACACATACCCACGCAGGGGTCAAAATACAATAAACTCCGTACAACGGGAAAAGATACCGCAATGAAAAGAAAATACAAGCTGGACCAATACGACATCAACGGAACCTCGTGTGATTAGTATCGTTCATCTTTCATCATCCTTCATGCCGACCACGTGCTCTGCTCCAAAACACGAATGCAATCTGAGACATCCACCCCCGAATACTCGGGGTTAGCAAACTCCACCTTTGTTTTGCTAGTGCAAGTACAAGTGCAAAATACGAGCCATACAATACAAGTTCCAAGAACAATAATAATCAGGAATCCTCAAGGATCCAAACGTAAAGAAAAGTACTTCCCGAGGCAAGAGTTTGGGTAAACATTTCCAAAACCGAAAGATCGCAAATAAGGGAAACAATTTACAAAACAGTTTAAAATGCCATCGAGAGTTTTAATAGAAAACAATTTAGGATTATAAAATCCTTCTCTTTCCAAAAATTAATAGGGTCACATCCCAAATGTTTTGTTTTCGCAAATAGGAAATCACCAAAAATTTACATGGTCAGAGCCTAACATCACGTGTCCTCAACGGACGTAAAATCAACGAAACATAATCACGCACGCGCATCGCCTAGGACCGGGACGATACCACCGACATCCCACCCGTGGCCTCGAAGGACCCTCTCGAGCTGGCTAGCGAAACAAATCACACACATCTCACGGTTGGATCAATCGCTTGTTGCATCCTGGCCACATGATCGCATGCCATGTGCCACCGTAGATTATCTCGAGCTCTCACGGTTGGATCAATCACTTGTTGCATCCTGACCACATGATCGCGTGCCATGTGTCACCGTAGACCTTCAACCATATCCACACATTCACACAAATAACACAATGCAGCAAAGATATCCAAACAATTCACTCAGAGCATCAAACACTTAGCAAAACACCACGTCAAACCACAATGCACCGAAATGAAACAATATACGTCCACACGCAAATACCAAGTGCAACATCAACGCCAAACATATCCATAGAGTTCACATAGTCATTCTCAAACCACACCATTCACAAAACACACGCGTTTTGAAAGCAAGCCTTTAACAAGGCTAAACCGAATGTTTTGAAAACTCATTTCAAACAATCAAACAACCACATAAAGACGATCACCAATTATCATATTCACAAAACAAGAATAGTATGGACAAGGTACTTGCCTCGAAATCGGCACGCAAGTATTCCGACGAACACGGCTCAACCGGAAGCTTCGAAACGCCCAATGCTATCGAAACGGAAGACGACGACGAACGAAAGGGTTCAACACGGTTTCTTCGCAAGAAACACGACCCTAACATCATACAATCAATAAATCATCGATCATACGAGGAAGAATAATCGTAGAACGCCCGAAAACCCCTCTATAACATTTTACCGGACACCTTCAAGGCGTCGGTCAAGAACTCGACCCAAATAACGAATCGATACGATCCAACCATGGAATAACAAGGGAAATGATATAATACATCTAAATAATCATCAATCCATCAAAATCCTAAGTTAAATCGGATTAAACGGACGAAATCGAACAAAATACCCAAAATCCCCAAAATTAGATTTTAGGAAAACTTGCCTTGATTCGGTCGATCGGAGCAAGTTATAGGACGGATGATTGGCGATATGAACCTCCAAACTTCATGGATTGAAAGAACAACATCATGTCTCCATGATGTATACACCCACAGCCGCGAACGGGAAGAAAAGGAATGAGAAACTGGGTGAAAAATACGCTGCCAGGCCTTAAATAGGCTGACAGACTCGACCGTGTCCGACATGACACGGTCGTGGCGCGCAATCGGCCCGGCAGGACTCGACCGTGTCCCGCATGACACGGCCGTGTCGCGAAGGGGCGCTCGGCATTGACTCGGCCGTGTCACGAACACGGTCGGGCCTCCGGGCGACGCTACCGGCTTATCCGGACGAGTACGGCACGGCCGTGCAGGCGACACGGCCGAGTCCGGTCGGCGATGATCGGCCAAATGAGCGGGTGAGCTAAAACGACCATAACTCTCTCGTCCGGACTCCGATTGACTCACCGTTCGAACCATTGGAAAGCTAACTCGATGCTCTATAATATTGCAAGATTCAGAATTTTTGGAGTTACCAAAAATTAATGGTGATCTAACAAAGTCGAACTCATACTTAGAAAAGTCGTTTAGTAATCCTGAATTTAACAAAACGACACCGAAACCCGAGCCTGAATATGAACCGAAGATACGGTTACGAAGTACACACAAAGACGAATCTAAGAGCTAGTAGAACACACGATTCTGACCACCCGAAGGCTCGAAATTCGACAACGGAAGGTAATTACCCCAAACTTTGGGAAATTACGAAAATGGCCCAACTGCCCGAAAATCACCATACGACAACGAATAATCAAACCGACGCTCACAACACGTATAACAACGTTAAATGAACTTACGAAAAACCCCAAACGACAATTTCGAACGAGATTCGCAAGAACCGAACTCAAGCGCGGAAAAGTCGCTAAAAAGCACGGAACTCAACAAAGCAGCACCGAAACGAACTCGGATGACAAAAGTGCAGAATTAAATATTCTCCGAATGACGAAACGGTCATGAGAGAGTCGTCAAAACAGACTCCGACCAAAAAAAAAAGAAATTTACCGAAAATCGAAAATTGCGGATATTACATCGAGAGTCCGATAAAAGGAGATCAAATAGGAGAAGAATCTAGGATCGAGAATTCGACTCGATTAATCCAATTTAATCTTGATTAATATAATTTGTGTAATTTCCCAATTTATTGAAAGCGAAGATTTTAAGTTAATATAATGCCTCTCCCGAGGTCAGTAGAATTTTCCAAATCAAATAATTCACTCTATTCCTAGGTGAGTTAATTCGACATTAGCCAAAAAGTTCTAAAATCTTCAAAATGAGCTTCATAATTCTTATGAGTATATTCCTATCTCACAAGACAAACGAGTTTTCTCCCAATTTTCACTACTTACTCTCCTCTTCCGATTCAAGTTACGTAGTTATAACAATTCAATCATAGGACACACAATTCAAAGCATTAAGAACAATTAGGGAAAACTCAATAGAAAAGGGAAAGATATCAATAACGTAAAATCAAGAATTAATCCATCATAATCTCGATTTCATCTCAATCCTAGAATAAAGGGGTATAGCCCGACATGCTAGAAACTAATATACAAATATTTGAATTAAACATAAGGAAGAAACTCAAACACAATTGATGAACTTGTCTTCTTCCGTTCTCTGGCCTTAGCTCTCTGCTGCTAGGTATTCTCCTCCTCTTCTTTTCGATGATTTCTTTTCTGACACTAACTGCGCTTTTATAACCTTTTTCTCTTCCAAAACGCGTCCGAGGATTAGGTCTAATCCGCCTCCAAAACAGCCATAATCGCGCGGTCAAAACAGGAATCCTGCCGCTGCGGGCTGCGGCCCAGCTTAAGTGTGCCGCGGCCCTAGTTGTCCCGCTGCCCACACCTGGGCATAAAATTATTATGGGCTGCGGCACGTAGAGAGTGTGCCACGGCCCCCGGTACAGTTTGTGCCGGTTTGCTCTGTGTTGTGCCTGTGACGCGGCCCAGCTTCGGTGCGACGTGGCCCTCGACCAAAAATTATCGTTTTTGGCCCGTTTTTCCACGTTCGAGCTTCAGGACTCTAATTTCCTTTGAAATGTGTAAATGTCATGCATTAGGAGCTCATTTTCACGGAATTAGACTAAAATAAAGATAGAATAATGACAATAAAGCTCACAAAAATAACATGTAACAACTGCTGCATCAAACTCATATACCAGGGACACTTTATTCAACCTCATTGCCAAACCATCCAAAAGCATCAACTAAAATCAAGGTCTGCAGCTACTATAATTCTGATCTCCTACATGACCATAAATATTTTACACATAATAAAGACATATCCGAATAGAAAAACATAATCCAACCGAAGTAAAATGTATAAATTATTCTATCTTTATTCATTTCACTTCTTTAGAAGCTTACCTCTGCACTATGAATTTGATATCCTAATCAGGCTTACGATGTAATGAACAAAACCACATGGCAGTCCCTTGCTTAGGTAAAATTACCAGGAGTTGCCAATGTCGCCTGCATTTTGAAAACAAACAAGCTAATTTTGATAAACAAGTTATAAAATTTCTTATTTAACCAAAAGTGTTGCATTGTTCAAAATCTGACGCTAATTGTTAGGTCGTTGTACTTACTCATGGTGGTAAGCTCCTAGAAAAATCTATTTTTTCGAATCCCGGATATATCGTAGAATGTACGATGTGGCTTCAGACATCATATTCCCCATACTTTGTATGGACTGAGGCTCAAGGAATCCATACAAATTATCATTCACCGTGTCTACGATTAGTGATTTTAGGTACCTAATAATCAACAAAAAGAAGTTTAACTTTTGATTACTGTAAATTAAATGCAGATTATTATCAGAGTTGCATAACTAATTCACAGTATAAAATCACAATTTGTTCACTGACTTTAGCAAAAGTGTTTAATGTATGTAATAATCATCAACAATATTGAATCACAATTAACATTATCATCATGATAAAGCTACGTTTCACACAAAAACGTTATAACAACAAACAGACATAACACAAACATAAATTCATATTATTAAAAATGAGTTATAAAATTTACTTACATGATCCACAATTGCATAACTGAGATGCTAAGCCAATCATTCCCCTGAAAGATTTCTAAAACATCGATGTGGCATACGTAAAATGGCACATCAGTATCAACTAGGCCAAAGAAATCACCGAACGGCACCCGCAAAAGATTATCATAAAGGGATGGGGAAAATTTAAGCAATTCCAAAATGGGATTTTGTACGGATTCTGAATCATCAACCGGTCAAACTCGTTTCTTTTTTGGTCGCGCAATATCCTTAAAAAATATGAAATAACTATCTTAGTGAAGACTATTATTAGTTATTCTATTTCTATTTAATAAAATGTATACTTTTTCAAATAAATATAAAAGGATGAAATACCTTTGCTAAAATTTGTATCTTGTTGAAGGCAAAATAACTGAGACAATAAAGTAGGGTAAAAGTTGTTATATTATTCTATTGATGACATCCCTTTAAATAGGGAGAAATACATACAAATAGGCTTTAGCCAAACCCTAACTAGGAAAGCCCGTAAACTAACAGACTTAGGCACACAATGGGTATTATTCCTTTAACACTCCCCCTTGTGCCTAGTCTACAAGCGCATGTCATGTTGTCTCCTTAAAACCTCATCAAGCAAAAACCCATTGGGAAAAATATCTTGATTGTAGGGAAAAGAGTACAGCATCTAGACACATCAAGTTTAGACTTCGTCCTTTGAATCTATCCTCTCATATGATTGTTACATTTGATCATAGCGCTACTAAGGTGACCATTCCATCGATCCCTAAAATCGTACATCTTGTTACCTCGTTAAAAACCTTTCCAAGTGATAAAAACCCTGTGGGAAAAATGATCCTTGGAAGAGACTCCCCCTCAAGTCTACATCTCCCCCTGATTTGTACATCAATCAAGTAGGCGTTGCCTCATTAAAAACTTCGCCAAGTAACAAAACCAAATGGGAGAAAATGAACCTTGGCCAAAGAAAAGAGTACAACACATGTGATTAAGTTTCTTTATAAATCACCATTTCCTTGTGATCTTTACATCGATCTCGAGAGTTGGAAAAGTCTACATCTCCCCCTAATGCTTACATTCATATACCGTTGCCTCATTAAAAACCTTGCCAAGTAACAAAACCCATTGGGAAAAATAAACCTTGGTCAAGAGTGCAACATATGTAAGTATGTTCCATTATATCTCACATATTTTCCGTTATGATCATTCCATAAATCAAGGGGTTTTACAAGTTACATCATGTTCATAAATGTAAGTAGGCTCATCAGTGGCAGTACTTAACCGCTAGTTCCTCACAAATGCAGAATGATAGTTCTTAATCATGTACACTCACGGACTGATTCATGCAAAGAAATAATCATGTCGTGAAAAAGGTAGCCAAAAGGGGTTTGCATAGTCGATTTTCAAAACATAAGCAAGACATACCAATACATACTTTATGGTAGGTGCTTCGGCACCAGCATTTACTTTAGCATTTGCCTTTTCGTAAGCAACTTCCTTTGCCTGCTTGTAGGGAAAGAATAGTCCCAAGTCAATGGGTTCTTTTAAGTATCAAAATATATTCTTGATACCATTCCATTTATATTGCGTCGATGCTGAACTAAATCTAGTCAGCAAATTAACTGAGAAATGATATCAGGTCGTGTACATTGAGCCAAGTACAATAATGCGCTATTACACTCAAGTAGGGAATTTCAGCTCCCAAGGCTCTTCGTCACTTTCCTTTAGGCGAAAGGGATCTTTCCTTTGCATACAAATCTTCAACCTACCATGGGGTGCTAGTCGGGTTTACCTTGTCCATGTTAAAGTGCCTGAGAATCTTCTGGGCATAGTAGACCGGTGGAATGAATTCCACAAACTCGATGTTCTATGTCAATGCTTCGACAGAACCGAGTTTCCCCAAGATCTTTCATCTCAAACTCAGATTTCCACTGTCTGGTGGTTTCTCTTATTTCATCAAGACCGATTATGTTCATGTCATCGGCATACATTGCGATGATCATGAATCCGGAACTTATTTGTGAAGACGCATGGACATAGCTCATTGTTCTTATATCCCTTCCCAATCAAGTAGTCACTTAGACGGTTAAACCACATCCTTAAGGATTGCTTCAAAACCATAAAATTGAGCGTTTCAATCAAATTGCAAACGCACTCCGTGGTCTAGAGTCACTTGATTTGGGTAATGAAATGCCATCGAGCACTTATATATATATATATATATCTCCGTATCTAGATCCCCATAGAGATACGCAGTAACCACATCCATTTAGCTGCATTTCCAGTCCCTCGAAAATTACTACACCAATCAAATAGCGGAACGTATACGTGGGAGTACATTTCCTAGTAATCAATTCCAGGACATCGTGAGAAGAATTACTTCGTGAACCTTGTACATTAGGACTCTATTATTCTCACTAAGCTTTACGACAAAGACTCGTTTATGTCCTACAGGTTTTAGACTTGGTTAGGTTAGCACTACCTACACCAAATACCTGTCTCTTTGTCAGATAATCTAGTTCTACCTGAAATATTTTTCTTATAGGCCAATCAGCTCTATGTTGATTTCATCCAACTGAGCGAGGTTCGACATCATCGTAATTTATGATTCATGACATGTCATCAAAGTGGGTGGTTGATCAGGACACACTCTCATAATTTCATCGAGATTCTTGATTTTCTGAATCATATCTTCAGGGCGTCCCCCTCGTCATGACTCATGGACATAATAAAATCAAGCATAATCTCATGAAATGAGTTCATTGATGGTTAACATGTGAATTTGTGCCATACTCTACCTCTTTCTTGGTTGAGTATTTAGTCGAACCATGAGGCTTCCACCCCTTCCTTCACAGGGAGCCACGACCTCAACCACACCTCGACTAAGTGCGGTTGCATCACCCGGTTCATTGGTGATGTGCCCCTTACAGGGGACTTCTAACCTTACAGGCACATTTGCAGCTGTAATGTGAGATCTTGTCACTTGAACGATATCAGTAAATCCATCAGGCATCGAATCTGCTACATCTTGAAGATCGAGTGTTCTTTATGCTTCATGTTAACATTATGAAGTTCGGGGATCATAATGAGACAAAATGGAGACACCATGACAATTCCTGTCGTTCCCCGAGAAATTACATTTTCTCTCCTCCCCCTAACGACGCGAAGGTTGTCTCATTAAAGTGACAATCCGCAAATCGTGCGGTAAAGAGATCACTGTGAAGGTTCCAAATAGCGGATAAATGTCTGGAGATTCTTATCCAACGTGAATACTTAATCGTTTGTAAAGACCGATGCACTGTGGGGCGCAGAAGGCACATATAATGCGTAACCAAATATGCGCAATCGTCACTCAAGTCCGTCTGGGTCCAACATACAAAATTCAGGCTATCCAGTTACCAACTGGTACGCATAAACTAATTGGTTAGCAGTGTAACACCCCCAAATCCTATTGGGTCATTACAGTGCTGTGGACCCCACGCCAGGAGATCCACCAGGCGAACATGACTAAATTACATCAAATTAGCTAACAAGGGAGATCACAGTCCCTACTATGTATCCGAAACAATATTCCGATGGGGAATTTCAACGACAACGATGGGCCTACATGGCCAAAAATAAAATACAACAATATCCACGATCATCTGCTCGGGTAATACATAATGACAATGACTGACAAACTGGAGAATACTTCAACTGACTTACCAACATGAACAACTCGAACTAGTATCGCCCGAATGCCTCTTCTCCATCATCATGCCCCTATGTCTCAACTCTCTCCTCGCAAGCACCTAAAACATGAAAACATATTCTGCCCCCATGGGGCCAGTCATCCAGATAATGAACATCAAATACATGTATAACATGATATGCATCCAAAGGCAGAATGATTCGGTACAATGATAATAATAATATGAGATGCTCACAAACCAAGGTAAGAACCGAGCATTCGTGAAATACTATGCCTACGGCATACTATTAATACCTGTTCAACAGGTTAAAACATAAGTGCCCAACGGCGAATCATAATCACAGAGTACCACTATGAATTACACGACAGGAACCAAACCAGAACTGAATTAAATATGAATCACAATGAGTTACATGAAGATGAACCAAACCAGAACTGAATTAAATATGAATCACAATGAATTACATGAAGATGAACCAAACCAGAATTAAATTAAGTATTAGAGTTGAATGACGAATATCACAGTATGTCCGAATGAAATGTGTGAGTGCACAAGTAGCCGAGTGTCCGGAGCCCCGCATATACACCCGCAACTTGGCCTAATTAGTCTCATGGAGGTACTTTACCATGTGCACAGTCTAAATGTGTTCGGAGTCCCGCATATATACATGACCATAGTGGAATATCATAGTATGCTCGAATGAAATGTGTGAGTGCACAAGTAGCCGAGTGTCCGGAGCCCCGCATATACACCCGCAACTTGGCATAATTAGTCTCACGGAGGTACTTTACCGTGTCCACAGTCTAAATGTGTCCGGAGTCCCGCATATACACATGACCATTGTGGAATATCATAGTATGCCCGAATGGAATGTGTGAGTGCAAAAGTAGCCGAGTGTCCGAAACCCCGCATATACACCCGCAACTTGGCCTAATTAGTCTCACGAAGGTACTTTACTGTGTGCACAGTCTAAATGTGTCCGGAGTCCCGCATATACACATGACCATAGTGTGCCCGACTAAAAATTCCACACATACGCCACCCGGCCACGAAACACAATCCCGGAAGGTCACAAAAACAAAAGAGATCAAAATTCAAAGATTACCGAATTCACCAAAATGATAGTGTGCTGCCTTGAGTCGGCCAACACGATAATAATGACTCACAGATGGGCACCGTCCTCGGCGGTCCCAATTCAATACCTCGATTACCTTAGAATGATCAATCGATAACAATGACACAACAGATGGGAATTATCCTCGAGAGCCCAAATTGAATACCTCGATTGCCTTAGAATGGCCAACCGATAAAAATGATGCAGCGGATGATTCAATACCTCGATTGCCTTAGAATGGCCAATCGATAATAATGATACAACGAATGACTGAGTACCTCGATTTCCTTAGAACGGCCAATCGATAATAATGATACAATGAATGATTGAGCACCTCGATTGCCTTAGAACGGACAATCGATAACAATGAAACAATGAATGATTGAGTACCTCGATTGCCTTAGAACGGCCAATCGATAACAATGATACAATGAATGCCTCGGCACCTTTAATCGGTTACCGACGACGAAGATGAGAAATGAATACGTCAATGCCTTCAATCGGCTAAAACAACATCAAGGACAAAACTCCAACATTAATAACAATGATTACAATGACATCTTAGATCGACATCAATATTAACAACAACAATCGATACATCGATACCGCGAACCGGCGATCGACAATAACATTAACAACGAGTATCCCAATGCCTTGAACTGGTCATTAATGAATGATAATAAATATTTGGCATAATTGCCGAAGAGTATCGTATCGAACGATCCCCTAATATCAATGAACTTATGAAGAGACTAAGTCTAGGGATGATACAACACATTCATACATATATATGATAGCATTAATCTCATTGACTAGTGTAGGGCACAAGTCGTCCAGGAATAAGTCTAGTGGGGGGTGAATAGACTTATTGAAACTCTTAAACTCTTTTTCACGAAGAGTAAGTTTCTTCAGCTGATAGATATGCAAATGACTTAGAGTCGTTTGTACTCAATACGTGTGGAAGTCAGCTGATGACGAATGCAAAACAACTAATGAAACACTTAACAATGAATGCAGTAATTAAAGTATGATGCTATAAAACAGTAAAATACGTAGGCAGTTATAGTGGTCTCAGATGTGGGGTAATCCTCTACTAATCCACTTTTCTCCAAACCAGTTGGAGATGAATTCATTATAATTGTCAACCAGTGATAAAGATTACAGTGATTCAACCAAATTACAACAGCTTCCAACCAGTGGAAATCCTTGCCGTTGCAACTCCCTTGACTGTCTTGCACCTCTTGATCCACGATCCTTGGATGCCTTTACAGTCTTGAACTTCAACTAGTGAAGTACCCTGAACTCAGGATTAAAGACACGAGTTTTTGTATTCTCCAACTAAGAGCTTCTTCAAGTATGAACTTTTGAGAACTGCTTTTTTCACGATGCTATAGTTCGCTTTTTGATTGCTTTGAATGCTTTGATTGCTTGAGATTATGTTCGCACCGATAGTTGCTCAACCTCAAATCTTCGGATATATATAGGTGTTGATCCTTGAGAATTCTTCATAGCCGTTGCAAATCTTGTAACAAATCCATCCATTGGAGAAAAACTTCTTTGTTTATTCTTTTCTGAACGTTGCAAGGCTGTATTCCCATATTTTAATCCATCTTTAGACCGTTGTGAAGACTTTGCATGTGTGGCGCCGAATCCTTTGAATATAAAAAGATTAAAGTCTTTAGTGGTAGGCCTGGATGAATTATTCAATTCATATCCTTGCGGGAATCTCTCCAATTTATCTCTTCATGTTTGCATGTGACTTTCCGTAATATTTGACTTTTCAGCACATGATGACGTGGACTTGGAGTACTTGGCTGATCTCAAGTTGGCTGATGTACAGTCATCTTCTCTGCAGTCTGGACTTCTCTGATGGTGATTGTTTGAGACTCGCCTGATCAGATGGCTTGTCTGAGGTCACTTGACTGCAGTCTGGTCAAACATCTCTGATGAATTTTTGTTGACCAGAACTTATCTGACTTGACTCGGCTGTACCTCTCTGATGAACTCAGCTGTACTTTTGTACTTAGCCGATTTGAGCCTAACTTATTTTGGCCTATAGAAGATACTCATTTGGTTCTTCTTTACATTTTGCCAAGTATTAAACTTAACATAATTTGGCCTATGGAAGATACTCATTTGGTTATTCCTTACATTTTTGCCAAGTAATAAGTATTTGAATTACATTAATGACATCATCAAAATCTAACAAGTATTCCTAACAACTAGTACAAGTATAAAACTTGCCTCAACCGAAGGCGATGAAATCCTTCCACGAACAACGAACGGCATCCTCCTTGAATGAAATACAGTTCATTCAATAATACAATATGAATCGAAATCAACACAACGACCGAAATAAACTCTTTGAGGCATTTAATCTAACACTAAATGTTCAAATTTCCTCAAGAACCTAAGAATCATAAATCGGGTTGAACGAATCGAAGATATGGATATACAATCCATAGAGCACGATTAATAATGTTTACTAACATCAACCAATTCATCAAATTCGGACGAACAATGAAAATCAAGAAGAAATCCCGAAAATCAAATTCTACGAGATTTCAAGAAATTACCTCGATCCGACGAAAAACAAGGATATGATGTTGATATAATCGACAAGAATCCTCAAAAACGCTTAGAAATCGAGTGGAATCGACCAAAAACTCCACTCCCCGATTTTCCCGTCGCCAGCCGCCACCCGGGTGAAGAAATGCGGTGAAATGAAGTCTGGCCCGTCGCCCAGGCCTTATATGGCCGACAGAGTTACGACCGTAACCGGCAGGGCCTTACGGCCGTAACTCGGCACTTACGGCTGTACCCGGCAGGTCCTTACGGCCGTAACCGGCATTCATCCGGAAGCTGCCTGGCGCCCGTACGGCCGTAACTCTCGGCCCTTACGGCCGTAACCGGCATTTGTCAGGCCATGCCTGCCAATCACTTACAGCCGTAACCGGCACCTTACGGCCGTAACTCGGCCAGGCCAGTACCTGCTTGAGACTGTGCGGCTGTGACTCGACCGTGGCCACTTCCGACGGCCCGGACAACGCCGAAACCCGAACCTGAATATGAATCGAAGATACGGTTATGAAGTACTCGCAAAGATGAATCCAAGTGCTAAGAGAACACACAATTCCGACCACCCGAAGGCTTGAAATTCGACAACGGGAAGTAATTACCCCAAACTTTGGGAAATTACGAAAATGGACCAAAACATCCGAAATACACGATACACGTTCGAAACACCAAGCCAAAGCTTGCAACATGAATAATAACATTAAACGAACTTACGAGAAACTCGAAACAACAGCTTCGGATGAGATTCGCAAGAATCGAACTCAAGTGCGGAAAAGCCGTTTAAGAACACAGAACTCAACAAAACGATACCGAAACAATCTCGGATGACAAAAAGTGCAGAATTAAATATTCTCGGAATGATAAAATGGTCACAACAGAGTCGCTAAGATGGACTTCCGCCAAACAAAAAAAATTACCATAAAATCGAAATTGCGGATATTACAAGCAGAGGGTCTAAGAATGACCGATTTAAGTAAAGTTGCGTGCAATATTGCATAATCCCAGGCAAAAATATTCTAATTGGTGCACATAACCAATGACATATCACCATACATATCCATTTCGATGGTGGTTATGTGAGACCGTTTGCATATGCACATGGAACGAGATACTATTCATTAATCTCTATCATGCAATAAACATCAAGTACTTTTTGATGTGAACTCTCCAACATCATTGAATACTTTAGATGTGATAAGGGAGGTGAGTCCTTATAAATTATTTTGGAAGTTCTGCAACAGTTTGAGTGGACAGGAGAGCGACATGTGACCAACATGTCGGAAAATCCATCAAAACCATCAATACATAAATGATCCGCATATTAGGTGGATGGATCCACAAATATCTCCTTATATTCAGCCTAATAAGGGAATGCTTACTTTTGTTTCTTCAGCGTAGGAAGGTCTCGCTCCTACTTTGGCTAAAAAGTAGGCTTTGCAAAAATGAGTGGTACGCATTTGATATGCATCTGGTTCTTTAGATGACATAATACGATTAACATCAACATTGTGCTTTATGTTGAGTTGTTGCCACATTTCTGCTCGAAAAGTAATGATGTACGTACAAGTTCTTTAGTATATGGATCATTATACTTCGACCAGGGTGACCTAGTCTATCGTGCCAAAGCCTATATGAGTCTATGTCCCAAAGTACATTGTTGGTGACAACATAGGATTTTAAAAAACCTAACAGTAGTGAGGTACAATCCACTAGAATGACTCATGAGTTATTCTAAAATGCGTTTACGTCCACATTCATTAGAATTAATAAAAGAAACTCTATTCCATTCTCACATTGGGTTTCAATCTGGAAACAATTGCTACGTATATTGTTGAAGTTAAGTAAGGTTCGAAGGGCTCTAGGTGCATACAGAGTATCGGTAACTTGGAAGATTGCCATTTAGGCATCACAATTGGGCATTACCTCGCCATTTTATGAGTTGGGAGGACCCAATCATCGTAGTTACCGAGGTTTAGCAGGCGACTAATTCAATGAATAGAAGCCTAATTCTAAGAACATTCAAGTTCTACTCGATTCATTCCTTAGAAGAGAGAGAAATTTCGAACCATAAGCATTCAAGCAATATTCAGTACCTCGAAATAAAGCTAATAATCTAACGTAAGCAATATTAAATATCTTGTTCGTGAAATAACATTGCATCACGCCATTATTGAAAAGAAAACACCGACACAATCGCCATGAGGCAACTATACCAAATGTAAACGAGAAAGTAAACATAATACTAAGATTCAGTCGATAGACTGTTGCTCGTATGACTCAATTTGACGATTGGTGATTGTAAAACTGACATAATGGGACTTGTCTAAATCATATTCTTCCATATAGTGAGTTCTCCTTTCTTTGGACACTCTATATTTCTTGTAGTGAGATGCGACTTGCTTGCTTGCATGGCAGTTATTGTACCATGTCCAGCATCTCCATAATGATAGCACGGTTCATTACTAACTCGAGCCTTAGAGGCGGTAGGATGGGTAGGTGCTTTTTGGTTCCCTTGGCTGGTAGAGCCGGGAGCACCAAGTCTTCGCATTACATTGGAAGAACCCTCACATCCTTGACCACGAAGCCTATCATGTCCAGTCCCTTATTCATTCGGGTAGTTTTCATCCTTCACTTTGCCATAATTGGCCTCGGGAATTTTCTTTGTCCCAACCAACCTGGCATTATTGCTTACTAACGTTTCGTTATGCCTCTCAGCCACTTGCAGTAGGTTGGTTAGCTTACTGAAGGTAGTGATGCATTTATTATCATACTCCAACCTATACTGGTTCATTAGTAAGTTTTCTGGATCATGTCATCTTATGTTATGTCCTTCCCACGGAAATTTAGGCGTGCCTTGAGACAGAGCATACCTTTGTTGAAATCGTTGGTCCGTTTATAGTCGAGCAAGTGGATTTCATTCCACTGAACGGTCAACTTTGGGAGCAAAGTGTCGTGAATGTTCCCAAATTAGCCCTTACGGGCATTCCACAGTTCTTTGTGGGATTTTCAACTATAGATATTTTCATCTCAAGCTGGGTTCGATGTGTCACCTAAGGAATATAAGTGCACTCGCTTTTATCTTATTAGACGGTACTTGGTCTGTGGTGTTAAGGAGTCTACCACTATATTCTTTAGTGATAAATGTGGTCTCGACGTAGGAGACTCATCTATGGTACTCAAGCTCTTTTGAATCCAAGATATCAAATTTGAGGCGAGTTGGATAAGCTATCTTAATACAAGAAAAAGGAAAATGATTTTTCACAGTTTACCATGAGTACTTTCCATGATAAAATTTTCAATAATGGGAGCGTTGTTATTGAGGATTACCAATGATATTACTTTATCATGGTTCTATTTAATATAGGCATTAGAAATAAGTCCTCTAAAATCTACTAATATGAAGCCTAATTGCATGTAATATCTATATATGCATGCAAATATATATATATATATATATATGTATCTTATAGATATAGACATATAATCTGAGAAATATATCTATACACATATTATGCAGTCAAGTATGTTTCTTATGCCGCAATATAATTATAATTCAACGTGAATTTACTTTAATTCAAGTTGGTTTAAGCAATTCGCTTTGATTTAATTAAAGTTATTAATGTATCATGCTTTAATTGGTTTAATTAAGCACAAACAAATTTATGAAATATAAATATGAAATTAAAGTAACTAAAGCATGTAAAATTGCACGTTGCAGATAGTAGGGTTCGGATTTGTGTACCTTAAAGGAAAGATACGATTCTCTCCTATCATATATCGTCAATTTATTTTTGGTTCCAATTGTCCGCTTGAATCGTCAGTAAACATCGTCAATTCCTCTGCAAAATGAAATTTAAGTTGTTACCCCATATCTCGAACCAGGAAACTGTTTCGCTGAAAAATATAGGGGGGTAAGCGATCTCCTCGTCGGAGTCTATGGTTGAATAGGGAAATGGCACCAGAATTCGGTGGGCTTCCACTGCGATCGAGCAACGCCCGCTTTAGATCTGTACATATGATGATCTGTTTCTTCTATCCCAAAAAAAAGGCAGATGGTCGGTCCAAGGCTCCCTCTGCTGCTCGGAACAGACGGCGAGCCTCATCCTTCTCTTCTTTTCGGAAGTATAATAATTATAAAATAAAAATACATGAATAAGAGTCTGACTGTTCCGCAGATCAAACACATATCATCTTGTCTATAATAAGGTGGCGAAAAGAGCTTTGGGTATTTGTTCGTAGATCCCGTGGTACTGCAAGTTTTGGCCAGCATAGCCTTTGAACACCAGGTTTGACGGAGGTGTAGGAGGATGAGTAGAGATGGATGTAAGGGTGTATTTCGAACCGAACGTTCGTGAAAATTTCGCAAAAATGTTCGGTCAACGTTCAGTTCGTGTTCGATTCGGTCAAATTCGAACAGTTCGCGAACATGTTCGTTACATACACGAACCGAACACGAACAAAATAATATATGCTCGTTAGTTCGCGAACAGTTCGCGAACAACAGTTCTTTTATATATTTATTAATAATTTTGCAATAATTAATAAATATAATTAATAATTTTACAATAATTAATAAATATATATACAAAATAAAACCTACCCTTCCAAAATCCTTAATTTCTAAATATATCTTTTCTTTTTATTTTTTTAATTATTATTGCTTCTGCTTTAGTTTATTTTATTTTAGAACACAAACAAACAAACGATCAAAACGAACCGAACAATCAAACGCTAACGAACGAACACGAAATATGTAAAATTTTAACGAACCGAACACGAACAAGTGGTTTGCAATTTTATCGAACACGAACACGAACCGAACGAACCGAATCCTTAACGAACGAACGTTCGTTAAAGTCGCCGTTCGATTCGTTCGGTCCGAAATACACCCCTAGATGGATGTTTCAGTTGGGGTTTCGGCCGCGGGTTCCTATGCAGCAGACGGTTGCGGGGGATTAGGTTTCGGTGTCGGTTAATGAAGAAGATGACCGGTCAGGGAAGGAGATGCAGGTGGCGGCTAGGGTTTCAGGGAAAATCCGATTTTTCCTTTTTTTTCGGAATTTTGTAGAAAATCGGGATAGATTTTTTCTTTGCTCAGTTGGGAACTACGTGTTGATAACGTGTTGAAGGAAAAATAACTGAGACAATAAAGTAGGGTAAAAGTTGTTGTATTATTCCATTGATGACATCCCTTAAAATAGGGAGAAATACATACAAACAGGCCTTAGCCAAACCCTAACTAGAAAAGCCCATAAACTAACAGACTTAGGCACACAATGAGTATTATTCCTTTAACATATCTTAGGTAATTGTAATTTCTCTTTTGGAAAATTTGTTTCTACATTTTCACTTTTTAATCTATTAAAATTGGACGAAATTTTTTTCGACAACTATCGACGGACTTTTTTCTGTAGTTAATTTGAGTTGGTATTACCAAATTTTCATGTAGTATTGTTTTCAAACCTACATTAAAATTTATTTTTATTATAAATTACAAAATAAAATTAATAAAATTATGATTAAAACGGACATTTTAGGAGTTGCCTTGACATCATTTCGCAGGGGATTCAGGATAGCGTCCCTTGGTGCATGCTTTTTGCCGACGACATTGTGTTAGTGGTGGAGTCGAGAAGGGAGGTGAACTCGAAGTTGGAGCTATGGAGGTCTAACTTAGAATCCCAGTGCTTGCGTGTGAGACGGTCTAAGACCGAGTATCTCTGGTGTAACTTTAGTGGTGAGGCCAGCAAGGAAGAAATAGAGGTAATGATTGCGGATTAGATCGTACCCCGTATGGATAAGTTCAAGTATTTGGGTTTGATCATTCAGAAGGAAGGTGAGTGTGAAGATAATGTCACTCATCGTATCAAGGCGGGGTAGCTAAGGTGGAGAGCTGCGACTGGGGTCCTGTGCGATAAGAAGGTCCCTCTAAAGTTGAAGGGTTAATTCTATAGAGCGACAATCAGACCTGCTTTGTTGTATGGCTCTGAATGTTGGGCGATGAAGAAGTCGCTTGAGAGCAAGTTGGAAACGGCTGAAATGAGAATGTTACGTTGGTCGTGTGGTCGCACAATGTTGGATAGAATCTCGAACGGGGATTTCAGGAACGCGCTAGAAGTGGCGCCCATTTCAGCGAAAGTTAGGAAAGGGAGACTGAGATGGTTTGGCCACATCCGCAGGAGGCAGGCTTCTGCTCCGATGAGGAGGGTTGAGAGTTTATTGGTTGTCGGGGAGAGGAGGAGAGGCAGACCGAGGAGGATGTGGGAGGAGCAACTGAGATTAAATTTGAAGACCTTAAATCTTTCCGAGACCATGACTGTTGATAGGTGCTCTTGGAGGCGCCAGATCAGAGTTGTGGATTCCTTTGTAGGGAGCGGTCTGTAGTTGAGAGCCTCAGGGTTGGGTTGTCTCGGTAAGCTTTGACCTAGAGCATTGTATTTTTTACTTTTATTGTATATTTTATCCTATTGCCTTTTGCGTGTGGTGTATTTTTGACAGGGAGTTGTGCGCAGAGTCAATCTCTCTTCTATTAGAGCAGCGTTCATTGAAAGTGCAGTTGCCATAGTCTCATTAGGTAAGGCTCATGTGAATTAAGCCATGGGCTCAGGTATGGTTTGGAGCTTTTCCGTATCATATGTTTCTTTGTATATATCACTCTTTACTTTGCTGTGCACTAAGCTGGGGGTCTTCACGGAAACAGCCTCCCTACAGTAAAAAGTAGGGGCATGATCTGCGTACATCTTACCCTCCCCAGACCCTGCTCTGAGCGGGATATACTGGGTATGTTTGGTTTATGATTAAAATGGACCAATTGGATAATGCTAGCGGTATTAGATGGTAGATGAAGAAGTTGATGCATCACGATTAGAAAGAATACGTAGCATTTCTCATAATTAATTACTAGTATTACCTTTGTCGTTTGGTTGCTGTAATCTCAACCTAAACCTAGACACATGATGCTTATATTAATTTCAGCTGACCGTTGAGCTTCCTCACACTTTAGAACCAATAAAAATTAAAAACTAAATATTTTAATATAATAATAATTTTCTATAAAAATAATTATATTGAAATAGGACGTGTATGTAATTTTGATGTATTTAATTAGTACCATTCTTTTTTCTAATATAAGAGTGGTCAACTAATATAGTCCACCTCACAATGATGAGTCAACTCAGTAGGAGCGAAAAGAATGCAAAGTTAAACATTTTACACAGATACCAAAATTCTAATAATGTATGAATATACTTCAAAAAATTTAATTAATAATAATATGTTTATAACTGATTAGAAATAACTACAGCAGTAAAAATAAAAATATGATCAGATATACAAAAATAAATAGTACAGTTTGAGTTTCAAGTCATTTGTTTTATAAAACTTATAAAGATATTGAGGAAGAAAAATATGTTACTGGTTTGCCACGTATCTGTAATAAATTTTCATTAAATATAATCTTATATTAACAAAATAAAACCAAAGCAAACCAAACCAAATCAAACCAAACATACCAAGTATATCCTGCACAGAGCAGAGTCTAGGGATGGTAAGATGTACACAGGCCATTCCCCTACTTTTTACGGTAGGGAGGCTATTTCCGTGAAGACCCCCAGCTTAGTGCACAAATAAGTGATATATACAAAAAAGCATAAGATTCGAAAAAGCTCAAAACCATACCTGAGCCCAT
Source organism: Orobanche coerulescens (assembly GCA_033398695.1). NCBI lineage: Eukaryota > Viridiplantae > Streptophyta > Magnoliopsida > Lamiales > Orobanchaceae > Orobanche > Orobanche coerulescens. The sequence continues at coordinate 130,377,562 of CM065817.1, forward strand.
ATTTACATGAGACTTACCTAAGGGGACTTTGGCAACTACAATCTCGATTAACGCTGCTCTAACAGAAGAGGGATTGACTCTGTGCACAGCTCCCTGTAAAAAATACACCACACGCAAAAGGCCAATAGGATAAAATATGAAATAAGAGTAAAAGTAAAACATGCAATGCTCTCGTCCAAAGCTAACTGAGACAACCCAACCCTGAGGCTCTCTACTACAACACCGCTCCCTACCAAAGAATTCACAACTCTGATCTGGCGCCTCCACGAGCACCTATCCACATTCATGGTCTCGGAAAGGTTTAAGACCTTCAAATCTAATCTCACTTGCTCCTCCCACGTCCTCCTCAGTCTGCCTCTCCTCCTCCCCCGACATCCAATAAACTCTCGACCCTCCTCACCGGAGCAGATGTCTGCCTCTTGCGGACGTGGCCAAACCATCTCAATCTCCATTCCCTAACTTTCGCAGAAATTGGCGCCACTTCTAGTGCGTTCCTGAAAACCCCGTTTGGGATTCTATCCAACATTGTGCGACCACACGACCAACGTAACATCCTCATTTCAGCAGCTTCCAACTTGCTCTCAAGCGACTTCTTCATCGCCCAATATTCGGAGCCATACAACATTGCAGGTCTGATTGCCGCTCTATAGAATTTACCCTTCAACTTTAGAGGAACTTTTTTGTCGCACAAGACCTCTGTCGCTGCTCTCCACCTTAGCCACCCCGCCTTGATACGATGAGTGACATCATCTTCACATTCACCTTCCTTCTGAATGATCGAACCCAAATACTTGAACTTATTCGTACGGGGTATGATCTGATCCGCAATCATTACCTCTACTTCTTCCTCGTTGGTCTCACCACTAAAGTTACACCAGAGATACTCGGTCTTAGACCGACTCACACGCAAGCCCTGGGATTCTAACTTAGACCTCCATAGCTCCAACTTTGAGTTCATCTCCCTTATCGACTCCGCCACTAACACAATGTCGTCAGCAAAAAGCATGCACCACGGGACGCCATCCTGAATCCCCCGTGAAATGACGTCAAGGATTAGAGCGAAGAGAATAGGGCTAGGCGCCGAACCCTGGTGTAGCCCTATCTCAACCGAGAAATACTGGGTGTCATCAACTGGGGTTCTAACGCAAGTCATAGCTTGGGAGTACATGTCTTGGATCGCTCTAATGAACGGCAACGACACCCTCCTCTCTTCTAGGCTCCTCCAAATAACATCGCGCGGAATGCTATCATAAGCCTTCTCTAGATCAATGAACACCATATGAAGATCCTTACGCCGCTCTCTAAACTTCTCCATAAGGCGTCTGACGAGATGAATGGCCTCAGTCGTGGACCTCCTCGGCATGAAGCCAAATTGGTTCTCTGAGATCTCAACTTCTCTTCTTACCCTGCATTCCACCACTCTTTCCCAAAGTTTCATATTATGACTGAGGAGTTTAATACCCCTATAGTTACTACAACTCTGAGCATCGCCTTTGTTCTTGAAAAATGGCACGACAATACTATGCCTCCACTCCGTCGGCATCTTAGAACCTCTGAGGAGGATGTTGAACAGCTCTGCTAGCCACTGAACTCCAACTTCCCCGAGACAAAACCAAACCTCAATAGGGATCTGATCCGGGCCTACAGCCTTAGCTCTACCCATATTCATTAGGGCACCCTTTACTTCCTCCTTGCTGATGCTCTCGCAGGAACTAAATGAACGAACAGAAGATAGACTAACTCCTTGCACCACCGAGTCGCTTACCCTAGCCTCATTGAAAAGTTCAAAAAAATACCTATTCCACCTCTACTTAATAGCCACATCGTTCACTAACACTTGGCCCAAATCATTCTTAATAAATTTAACGGGGCCCAGGTCGCGCCGCCCTCTTTCCTTAGCTTTCGCTAGTTTAAAAATAGCATTCGCTCCTTCTTTGGTGTCTAGGCGCTTGTACATCTACTTGTATGCCTCACCTTTAGCCTTATCCACTGCCTTCTTAGCCTCTCTTTTCGCCACCTTGTACTCTACAATCTTTAAGATTCTCTCCTCTCCAGTACTAACCGATAAAAGCTCCTTGAATAGCGCTTGTTTAGCCTTAACCTTCTTTTGGACCTCCTCATTCCACCACCATGCCTCCCTAGGTCTACAAGACCTGCCCGAAGAAACTCCTACCACCTTCTCGCCCACACTCCTAATAGCATTGGCCATGCTGGTCCACATAAGGTTAGCATCGCCCCCCACAAAAAACCTCCTTCACGAGTCAAAGACTCCCTAAATTCTGTCGTCTTCTCAACCTTTAGATCCTTCCAGAGAATCCTAGGTCTAGCTTCTCTAGTCCTGCTAACAACACGACCTCCCATGGATAAATCCATAGCCAGCAGTCGGTGTTGAGAAGCACAAGCTTCGCTCCGGAAAACCTTGCAGTCCACGTACATCCTAGCATCACGACTGCGCAAAAGAAGGTAGTCTATTTGCGTGTTGTGCCTGTAACACCCCGAGATATTCGGAATAATTACAGCGCCGTAAACCCTTTAAATAAGGATTTACAAGGCTAATTAAAAAGAAAAGTAAATACAAGACATCAATACTGCGAAAATTCAAGTTTATGAAAACGTACAACTGGTTCAACGGGTAATTAATACAACCATATCGAATTAATATCAAAAGGACACGCGTACTCGAGTACAAAAACCAAACCAAGACCACAAATCTCCAATAACAATAAACATCACTGAACCCCTTCGTCGTCACGTCGGTGCATTGTCCTCGCTCCTTAGCTACCCGAACATCAAAACAAATGTCCACCCCGAAGGGGTTAGCAAAACGATGCTAGTACAAGTATCATATTTAAACAATTCGAATATGCATCAACAATACACAACAAGATACATCACACGGACTTCCGCTAGGAATCCGACAATGCGAATCTACAAGATTCCATTACACACAGGTATTCCAATGATCCAGCGCCCTCAGCATAGATCCCAAGATGATCCCGTCGGACCAACACGAGGTGGAAATAACCCGTCCAATGATCCAGCGCCCTCAGCCTAGATCCCAAGATGATCCCGTCGGACCAACACGAGGTGGACATCCGATCCAGCGCCCTCAGCATAGATCGTACACGTATACAAACACAACTCATGCATACACATATGCCAAATCATTATGTTCATCAACATGAACATATACACACTATATAACGAATATCATGACAAATCAACGAAGTAAATATCATGTTCAACAACATGCAAAATCATACGCATACTCCAAAAATACCGATATTAACATATCACGATACTTGCCTCGAAGATGGCAAGAACGATATACTTCAATGCTCTCGACGCACTCGAAGGCCGCCCCCTCCGATCAACGTAACAAGCTCGAACCTTAACAAAAGGAACGATATACAAATCATCTCGAGTCGAACAATGGCCTAACAATTCGGCCTACGGCCGAAAAGCTCAAACTAAACAATCTGCCTGGATTGCTTAGCGCGCGCTACGTACTCTACATAACGTGCGCTAAGCTGGACTGTTAGCGTACGCTATCGTATAAGACTAGCGTGCGCTAGCCACGAACTGGCAGTCTGACTCGGCTGTCTCATAACGTACGCTACGTACGTTTTGTGCGAAAACCGAACCTCGATAGCGCACGTTAACTCACACATGTTAGCGTGCGCTAACCTTGCATGGCAGAATACTGCAAACCGAAAACTGGGTTGAATGATGAAGAACTCATGAATCCTATGGTGATATTACAAGTTATCCTCGGGCATATCATGATAATAAGGTTTCTGGAAGATTTATGATTATGAAATACCAATATACGGATAGTTATCTCGATATCACAATTCCTCTACGATCTTCAAGAAATAATCTAAGTTCCATCGTCTTACGTTCCAAAACACATGATTCCAACGTATACAACGTATCAACTGAGTAATATCCGATTACTTGATCATAAATCGATTTAAACATGCTTAGGTGTCCTTATAATAAGATGGTTCAAAGGTTCATTCGACATCTAGTACCGATACGTCAAAAGTATCCTTCTAACATGTGATGAACGAAATACTTGCTATCCAAACATGATTCAAATCTTCCTTATGAACATACTAATCATTGGTGAAGAATCACCTACCTCAAAGTAGTGAAGAACACGGATGAAATGAAGCAATCCAACACCGAAGGCTTGAACACCAATCTCCAATGATGTATGATCTTCAATCTCGAACTAGGAGGTTGAGGAGGTTGATACTGAGTGTTCATGAAGTAAGTAGTTATTTTATTTGTGTCAAAGTTCGGGTTGTGGGAGGAGAAGGAAGAAATCACGAATAGGATCTTTGTCTATTTATAATAAATGGCTATTAGCGCGCGCTAGACCACATTCGTAGCGTGCGCTAACGGCTCACGATCTAAATCGTACTCGGCACTTAGCGTGCGCTACGCATCGACACATGGCGTGCGCTAAAGGCGTTGACTCGGCTTTTCCCGAAGCCGTCCGTGTACATCCGACACGATCCGGCGGGTCCCGGCCGATCTCACCTACCGCACGTCTCAATCAATCTGACCACGCATAGCGTGCGCTAATTACACTAGGTAGCGTGCTCTATGAAACCACGTTAGCGTACGCTACCCTCAGCCTGTAGCGTGCGCTACATGCACAGAATTTCAATCTTTATATCACATATACGAAATTATATGCTCGACAACATCGGATAATGAAATACAGAGAATAGTACTCATACAAAAGTACAATCATTACAATATCACAAGTTCCAATTACATAACAGAAATCTCGGGTATTACATCCTTCCTCCCTAAAAAGAAGTTTCGTCCCGAAACTTAGGATGAAAACAACTCCGGATATTTAGCCTTCATACCGTCTTCCGTTTCCCAAGTGGCCTCTTCGACTCCATGTCGTGACCATTGTACTTTAACCAAATGTATTGGTTTATTCCTCAATTGTTTGATCCGGCTCTCAAGTATCTTGATTGGTCTCTCTTCGAAGGTGCCATCATTAGCTATCTCGATCTCGTCGAAATCAATGACGTGACTGGGGTCCGGTACATACTTCCGCAGTTGGGATACGTGAAACACATTGTGAACATGACTCAGCGATGGCGGTAAGGCCAATCTGTATGCTAACTCTCCAACTCTCTCGAGGATCTCGAATGGTCCGATATATCTCGGACTAAGCTTGCCTCTCCTCCCAAAACGGAAAATCCCGCGTGTAGGAGACACCTTCAATAGTACATGATCCCCAACGTCGAACTCTAGAGGACGACGACGTACATCGGCATAAGACTTCTGTCGACTCTGGGCAGTCAATAGTCTCTCTCGAATCAAAGCTATCTTCTCTTGAGTCTGAATAATCAATTCCGGTTCCGTCCCGATCAAATCCGAAGAATCATCCCAACACAGGGGTGATCGGCATCTCCTCCCGTACAAAGCTTCAAATGGTGCCATCTTAATAGAAGCATGCCAACTGTTATTGTAAGTGAATTCGATCAAGGGCAAGTGAACTTCCCAATCAGTTGACCAATCCAACGCACAAGCTCTAAGCATGTCTTCTACAGTTTGAATAGTCATTTCGGGTTGACCGTCTGTTTGGGGATGATAAGCTGTGCTAAAGTTGAGCTCAGTCCCCAAAGCCTTGTGAACTGCTTTCCAGAAGTGCGACACGAAACGACCATCTCGATCCGAAATAATGGTCTTCGGCGTCCCATGCAATCTGACTATCTCCGCAACAAACACTCGTGCCAATCTCTCGGGTCCCCATGTATCTTTGATTCCTAGGAAATGAGCCGACTTGGTTAGTCGATCAACTACGACCCAAATCATGTTCATTCCTGCTCTAGTCCTTGGCATACTTGTGATGAAAACCATCGAAATGTCCTCCCACTTCCATTCAGGGATCGGAAGTGGCTTTAACATCCCGGCAGGTCGCTGATGTTCAATCTTAACCTTCTGACAAGTCAAACACTTCGAAACGTACTCTGCTACGTCCTTCTTCATATTCCCCCACCAGAAGTTTTGTTTAAGATCCTTATACATCTTACTGCTGCCCGAGTGAATAGAATAGGGCGCGCTATGAGCTTCTTTCAGAATAGTTCGTCTCAAATCATCATCATCGGGAACGCAAAGTCGACTTTGAAATCTCAGAACTCCATCATCTTGTATCACGAATCCTGGGGCTTTTCCTTTCTTTACTTCATCACATAATCGAAGGATCAGGGAATCGTCCAACTGCTTGGACTTGATCTTCTCGACTAGTGATGAAGTCAGTTCCATCACATAAAGTCGCCCTTGGATTCCTGGTGCCCATACCTCAATCCCTTCGCGGATCGGTTCTCGTTGAATCTTTGAGTGCAGGCGTAAGAGCTTCCAACACTCGAAGAGAAACAGTTTACGGCTCAATGCATCGGCTACTACATTTGCTTTCCCGGATGATAGAGAATCTCTAAGTCGTAATCCTTGATCAATTCCACCACCTTCTCGCCTCATGTTTAATTCTTTCTGACTGAAAATATATTTGAGGCTCTTATGATCTGTAAAGATCTGACAATGAGTGCCGTACAAATAATGTCGCCAAATTTTCAAGGCAAAGACCACAGCTGCTAGCTCCAGATCATGAGTCGGATAATTAACTTCGTACGGTTTCAATTGCCGAGAAGCATAAGCAATCACTTTATCCTTCTGCATCAACACACAACCCAAACCCTGATTTGAAGCGTCGCTGTATACCATGAATCCATCAGTTCCGTCTGGCAATGCTAAAATAGGTGCTGTCGTCAGTCTCTTCTTAAGTTCATCAAAACCAGCCTGGCATTTCTCATTCCACGTGAACTTTTGAGTTTTCTGTAACAGCTGAGTGAGCGGACGAGCAATTTTGGAAAATCCCTCTACAAAGCGGCGATAATATCCAGCAAGTCCTAAGAAGTTTCGAACTTCCTTCACGTTCTTAGGAGCTTCCCATTCCAAGATTGCTTCGACTTTTTTCGGGTCCACCTGAACTCCATCGGCTGATATCACATGCCCAAGGAAGGTTACTTCCTTAAGCCAGAACTCGCATTTAGAAAATTTTGCATATAGCTGTTCCTTTCTCAAGATGCTCAAAACCACACGTAAATGTTCAGCATGATCCTCTGCGTCCCTCGAGTATATCAAAATGTCGTCAATGAAAACGACCACAAATTTATCCAAGTACTCCAAGAATACCCGATTCATCAATTGCATGAATACTGCAGGAGCATTGGTAAGTCCAAATGGCATCACTACAAATTCATAATGCCCGTACCGGGATCTGAAAGCAGATTTCGGTATATCCGACTCCTTAATTCTCAACTGGTGGTATCCTGATCGCAAGTCAATCTTCGAGAATACTCTCGCCCCTTGCAGTTGATCAAACAAGTCGTCGATCCGAGGTATAGGATACTTATTCTTGATCGTCATCTTGTTAAGCTCCCTGTAATCAATACACAGTCGGAGGGATCCGTCTTTCTTCCGGACAAAGAGAACGGGCGCTCCCCAAGGAGAAACGCTAGGTTGAATATAGCCCTTCCGTAACAATTCCTCCAGTTGCTTCTTGAGTTCATACATCTCGGTTGGCGCCATGCGGTATGGTGCCCTGGAAATAGGAGCTGCTCCAGGCTCTAGTTCGATAGTGAATTCCACTCCCCTCTGCGGAGGTAACCTGGAGTAGTTCGTCAGAAATACATCGAGAACTCATTCACAATCGAAATAGACAGAGCTCTCCTCCTTCCTCTTTCCTCATGGGATAGCACCAAAGTCCGTGACATCCACCTTGATAATTTCACGGCTTTCATTGCCTTGATCAATTTCCCGAGCTTCCGGTCTCCATCCTCGGAATAAGTGTTCGAGATCCGTCATCGGCAATGATGGAAATGACTCTCTCTCGGTAATTGACCATGACTCCATAACGGTTGAGCCAATCATCTCCGAGAATTAAATCGTCACATGAGATGTCAACTACAATAAGATTCGATGGCCAATCTCTTCCTTCTATAGATACTCGGGAAATCCCTAGCTTCTAGTGTTCCCACAATTTTCTCTCCGCTCGGTAATCCCACAACATAAGGTTCACAATCATACAAGCACGAGATGTTCAAACGTTTAACACGGTTCAAAGATATAAAAGAATGCGTAGCTCCCGAATCGAACAAGACACTAGCTGGTTGCAAAGGATCTGAATCGTGCACGATGCAACGGCGGTGTTCAGTCGTCGAGACCTCCTCATTTCGTGCAGGCGCGGAGGAACGGACCCGACCTTGGATGTCTCTCTCTTCCCGGCATTCTCTGCTGAAATCCACTCTGTGGTATGCGGTTCACACTTATCTCCTTAGGAACCGTGCCGGAGTGCGGGTACCAAAAGATCTAGCGGCTCCACGGAAGGCCGCACGGTGCCCTTCTTGCCCACAATCGTAACAAGTCACGAGAAGATGCGGGGCAATCACGTCGAATATGCCCCTTTCGACCACAATTGTAGCATTTCTTTGATGCGTCAAAGCTGCGATCTGTCAGGAACTTCTTTCCGCCTCTAGAAGGATGTGGAGGTTTTGAGTGAATAAAGGAAGACTGGCCCTTGCGGGCCCCACCACTCTTGTTTTACGCAGTGCCGGTCACCTTCTGCTTCTTTGCCTCTACCGATTTCTCTACCGCCGCCTCTTTCATGTCGTAGGCCAGCGCTTTGTCTTGATACTGTCGCAACGTAGTACACTCGAATCCGGACATGTACTGCTAAATCTCCGGCTTCATCCACATATCAAAATGAAAAATCTTTTCTGCCTCCGTTCTGACCAAGTGTCGCACACAAGTCAGTTGATGATTAAAAGTTTTGATTACATCTGTCACAGATGCCTCCGAACTCTGTGGTGAGAAAAACTCTCGGATCTTCGCCTCTCTAACTGGACGAGGACAATACTGTGCTTCCATCATTTGTTTGAATTCCGTCCAATCCGCATTATGATTCTCGGGTCGAATAGCCTCCCACCAATCAAAGGCCTCCCCAGTCAGAAAATACCGGGCAATAGGAACCTTCCGGTCCTCGGGACAGTTAAGACCCGCGAATATCTTTTCCAACTCCTTGAGCCAGTGATCCCAAGTAAGTGTCTCAGCAGATCCGTCAAATTTTGGCGGGTGCAATTTAACCACTTCCGCAAGCCATCTGTCTCCCCGGTTATCCTCGTGGTGCTGCTGTCCCATCGGCTCGCATGCGATCAACGACACTGGCGAACGATTTATTTGCGCCACCACCTGTTGAAGCACTCCTGGCATGTTAGGGTTTGCGTCATCATTCGCTGATCCTTGCTGCCCTCCAGAATGGGAATCGGTTCGACTAGCCGATATTTCTGGGGTAGTTGCGGAATCCTCATGTCTCATGTTACCACGTCCGCGTCCACAACCTCCTCTCAGCATACTGTAAACGTAATTTCTCAATATACAGAACAAAATTTTTGAAATAAAGTCCGTCAATACTCACAAAACAGTAATTAAGTAATACGGTAGTATAAGAGATTAAGAGGCTTACAACCACGGTCCACATGACGACTTCGGCTGAACAGTGATGTTACAAACGACCCGTAAATCAAATAACGTCAACAGACCCAAATAAAACCCGACTGCCAAGATATCCATAAATCTTGGCTCCGATACCATATTCTGTAACACCCCGAGATATTCGGAATAATTACAGCGCCGTAAACCCTTTAAATAAGAATTTACAAGGCTAATTAAAAAGAAAAGTAAATACAAGACATCAATACTGCGAAAATTCAAGTTTATGAAAACGTACAACTGGTTCAACGGGTAATTAATACAACCATATCGAATTAATATCAAAAGGACACGCGTACTCGAGTACAGAAACCAAACCAAGACCACAAATCTCCAATAACAATAAACATCACTGAACCCCTTCGTCGTCACGTCAGTCTTGTGGTGTTTCCCTGCTCCTTGGCTACCTGAACATCAAAACAAATGTCCACCCCCGAAGGGGTTAGCAAAACGATGCTAGTACAAGTATCATATTTAAACAATTCGAATATGCATCAACAATACACAACAAGATACATCATACGGACTTCCGCTACCGGAATCCGACAATGCGAATCTACAAGATTCCATTACACAGCCTGGGTATTCCAATGATCCAGCGCCCTCAGCATAGATCCCAAGATGATCCCGTCGGACCAACACGAGGTGGAAATAACCCGTCCAATGATCCAGCGCCCTCAGCCTAGATCCCAAGATGATCCCGTCGGACCAACACGAGGTGGACATCCGATCCAGCGCCCTCAGCATAGATCGTACACGTATACAAACACAACTCATGCATACACATATGCCAAATCATTATGTTCATCAACATGAACATATACACACTATATAATGAATATCATGACAAATCAACGAAGTAAATATCATGTTCAACAACATGCATAATCATACGCATACTCCAAAAATACCGATATTAACATATCACGATACTTGCCTCGAAGATGGCAAGAACGATATACTTCAATGCTCTCGACGCACTCGAAGGCCGCCCCTCCGATCAACGTAACAAGCTCGAACCTTAACAAAAGGAACGATATACAAATCATCTCGAGTCGAACAATGGCCTAACAATTCGGCCTACGGCCGAAAAGCTCAAACTAAACAATCTGCCTGGATTGCTTAGCGCGCGCTACGTACCCTACATAACGTGCGCTAAGCTGGACTGTTAGCGTACGCTATCGTATAAGACTAGCGTGCGCTAGCCACGAATCGGCGCGATCGACTGTTGTCTCATAACGTACGCTACGTACGTTTTGTGCGAAAACCGAACCTCGATAGCGCACGTTAACTCACACATGTTAGCGTGCGCTAACCTTGCATGGCAGAATACTACAAACCGAAAACTGGGTTGAATGATGAAGAACTCATGAATCCTATGGTGATATTACAAGTTATCCTCGGGCATATCATGATAATAAGGTTTCTGGAAGATTTATGATTATGAAATACCAATATACGGATGGTTATCTCGATATCACAATTCCTCTACGATCTTCAAGAAATAATCTAAGTTCCATCGTCTTACGTTCCAAAACACATGATTCCAACGTATACAACGTATCAACTGGGTAATATCCGATTACTTGATCATAAATCGATTTAAACATGCTTAGGTGTCCTTATAATAAGATGGTTCAAAGGTTCATTCGACATCTAGTACCGATACGTCAAAAGTATCCTTCTAACATGTGATGAACGAAATACTTGCTATCCAAACATGATTCAAATCTTCCTTATGAACATACTAATCATTGGTGAAGAATCACCTACCTCAAAGTAGTGAAGAACACGGATGAAATGAAGCAATCCAACACCGAAGGCTTGAACACCAATCTCCAATGATGTATGATCTTCAATCTCGAACTAGGAGGTTGAGGAGGTTGATACGGAGTGTTCAGGACGAAAGTAGTTATGTTCTATGTGTCAAAGTTCGGGTTGTGGGAGGAGAAGGAACTGAAATCACGAATAGGATCTTTGTCTATTTATAATAAATGGCTATTAGCGCGCGCTAGACCACTGTTCGTAGCGTGCGCTAATGGCTCACGATCTAAATCGTACTCGGCACTTAGCGTGCGCTACGCATCGACATGGCGTGCGCTAAGGCGTTGACTCGGCTTTTCCGAAAGCCGTCCAGTACATCCGACACGATCCGACAGTCTCGGCGATCTCACCTACCGCACGTCTCAATCAATCTGACCACGCATAACGTGCGCTAATTACACTCGGTAGCGTGCGCTATGAAACCACGTTAGCGTACGCTACCCTCAGCCTGTAGCGTGCGCTACATGCACAGAATTTCAATCTTTATATCACATATACGAAATTATATGCTCGACAACATCGGATAATGAAATACAGAGAATAGTACTCATACAAAAGTACAATCATTACAATATCACAAGTTCCAATTACATAACAGAAATCTCGGGTATTACAGTGCCCCCCACTACCGAAGGTGATGAGGTGCTCAGCTCTCTTCTGAAAAACAGAGTTTGCAATAACCAACTCATGCGCAGTGGTAAACTCCAACAGTGCGGATCCTCCTGTATTCCTAACTCCGAAGCCGAAACTCCCATACGCACTATGGTAATCATCCACCCCCTCACCAATGTGCCCATTGAAATCGCCCCCCAAAACAATAAATTGATCGTCCAGAATACTCCTGACCAACTCATCTAAACAGACCCAAAAAGCTTCCTTAACAAGCACACCCAAACCAACATATGGGGCATACGTACAAACGACGTTAACCGCCTTCTCCCCAACCACCACTCTAACGGACATAATCCTATCGTTACACCTCTTCACTTCCACGACGTTATCCTTTAGCTCCTTAGACAAAAGAATACTCACACCATTACTCGAGGTAGCAAGGCCTAAATACCACAATTTATAACTGTTCGCCTCCCTGGACTACGCCCCCTTCCACCTAGTCTTTTGAGTACAAGCCACATCAACTCTTCTCTTACCCAAAACATCCACGAGCTCCAAAAGCTTACCTGTCAAGGTACCCAAATTCCAACTACCAACCCGCAAATAGCGCAACATCGACCAACACAAACACAAACGTACTACGAAAAATAAAATGCTGTAGTGTAGCAAAAATGAAAATATGACGAGAATGTAAAAGACAATTTATACGCAGGCAAACCGTAGAGAAATCACAGTAAATAATAGATATATGACTGACAAAAATGAAATTTAACAGAAAAGTAAAATGATACCCTCTAAAGAATAAGTTGACTCCGTGTAAGATCCCCAGCCAAAACAAGCTTTGAGTCGTCTCGGAAAAACAAGAAGCTTTCCCTGAACCATCACCATAAAAAACTATTAACAGTATTCCAATGGTGGCAGCTGCAAAAATGTTAAATACAAGGCTAAAAAGATAATGGTTAGTTAAAAGAGAGTGAAGACAACGTTTTAGTAGAAATTTTCCGGCGGTCCGCCGGTCAGTAGCCTTCAGTAGTGGTAGACAATGTTTAGATTAAAGAGATGATTATTTTTCGTTAATTATTAAAAATAAATCCGAGAAGTGGCCGGAGTTCGCCGGAATCTGGAGACAGATGGACGTCGGCCGGAAACCGCGAGTCCGCCGACAGAACCAGAGGGGAAATGATCGGAATGACAGCAGGAGTCTATTCCGGGTGGTGCGTCAGAGATGCAGCCACGTATGTGGCCGGAATAGGCAAAAGAAATTCCGGCGAATATTTTTCCAGCCGGAATTTGAAGACTAGATTCGGACTGGTAAACGAGGTCAGAATTGAGTGAAATTTGGAGGGGATGATCGTCTCGAAAAGACGAACAATCGGCCACCTGCCGATGATAAAGGCGACCTCACGCGTCTCCACGCGTCGCCGTGCCGGAAGCTGTCAAATGCAAGAAAAATAAAGTTGTTTCTCTTAAAAATATAATCTTATATTAACAAATAAATCTTAAAAAGATATTTTATTTTATTTTTAACAATATATAAATTATATATAAATACAAAAATAAATAAGGTTAAGATGAATTAAACAGACCTAAATCAAATGGAAGAGGTGGTATGCAGGTGGATGCCATATCACAATTGTTTAACAATTATTTCGGAAAACGTAACGTTTTCATTAATATATATATATATATATATATATATATATATATATAATACCTCTGGAATCCATCGATCGGCCAGTGTAAGGAACTACACACACCTTTTGTAATTACATTTAAGGTAGGGTTTGGTTATGATTCTATCTCGGATGACTACAAGCTCTTTAGAATTGTTCATAAAGAAATATGTGATGTTATACCCACAGTGCAAGTATATTCCACAAATGCTGATTCATGGAGAGAATTTCAGGCTCCTATTCTCAAAAACCAGAAGTTTTACCGCGGTGGTAATGTTGTTATAAACGGCACTGTACTGTATTTTGATGGTGGGAATAAGCTAGTCTCATTTGATTTGCATGAAGAGATTTTCCGACTAGTTCAGTATCCTAAATTGACACAAAGTAAAAGGTCTGATGTAATGGATTTTGAAGGTTCTGTTGCTATGGTCATTGAATCCGGATCAGGAACTGATCTATGGACATTGGATAATGATGTTCGTGGCGGCCGGGAGTCTACTTGGACTAAAAGATTCGGTATTGTGTCTGATTCGGAGACGTGGACATTTCTATCTTGTTATTTGGGTGCAGGACAGTTTTATGGAGAGAAGGTAACAAAAGAAGATAGTGTGAGTTTGTTTAAGATCTTGTATGACTATGAGAAGAAAGAGACTAAATTTTTTGGACAAGAGAAGGTTCATACAGTTCTCAACTACACACAGACACTTGTTTCACTCAACGGTTTTGAACCGGTGCAATCTCTAATTCAGGCTCATGCAAGAAATTTACTTAACATGTTTGGATAAGTGCAGTATTAAAATCAAAAGCAATCTTGAGGTAACTTACCGACCCATCTAGTTTCTTCTTATTATTAGTATATTATTTGTGCCTGTCTTATCTATATATATTCCATTTTGTTTGTCACTTATACTATATATATATATATATATAAAAGAAATAGATCATATGAAAACTAATTACCTTGTGAAATCTAGAAACTTTTGTAGACCATTGATATTAGTGATCTAACGGCTGTAGATGAGTAGAATTATATGCATTTATGTATTTTTTATTGCATTATTTGTTGCATATACTAGCGACCAGCTTTATGCAACAAATAATAACAAATATGCAATGAAATTACTTAATAATGCAATTGATTTCTAGATTTCACCATTAAGGGTGTTTCTAGATTACTTAATAGTGCTTATAGTTATATATATATATATATATATGACTATAAGCACTTGCATTATTATATATATTCTTGTGAGCTTGAATTTCGGATTTTTATCCAAGTATATATATTGTGTGTGAAACAAGGAGTAATTATCACATACCCCTCCACTCCTTTGTTACAATCTTTTAACCCGATCGAATTATCTCGGGGGAAACTATCTTGGATTCAGATTTAATCGAGGTAAACTCGTTTGTGCTTATTAAAGATAAACGAGGCATTGGATTGGACAGGTTCAACTCGCTAAGGAAACTTTCAAGTGTATATCCTTTTGTGGACCTCAAGATGATGAAGATAAACAAGAAGAATGGATGAAATTAGATGGTCTAATTTCCTCCTCTCAAATATCCCAATTTGCCTCATTGGAGATTTCAATAGCATCATTTATAAGGATGAAAAGCTAAACTGCAAATACAGGAAGAAGGATATAACTCAATTCAAAAACTTCATTAATAACAATAGAGTCATACCCATCCCTAACTCCAACCAGGCTCATACCTGGCATGGACCAAATGGCAGGAAAAACACCCTGGATAGGGCATTCTCAATGTTGAATGGCAATCCTCTGGGAATTGGACATCAGAGCAATAGCTAAAAGAAGACTCACTCATCAAACAGCTTCAAAATCTCTCTAATCAAGTGGAAGGCAAATACATGAACATAACTCAGGCAACAAGGCAAATCAGACAGGTAATTTCTCTTGGGGTATACGGGTTTTTATGGAGATCCGGATTTTCCAATGGATCGTGTAAATACTTTCCGAACTGATATTTCTACCCTATGCCCGGGTTACAAGAAATTCAGCCTAAGATAATCCAATGGAACAGTTACGAATCTAGGCACAGAAACGTAAGTCAAATTGCTAGAGAATTCTGAGTTTGTTAGAAAGACAGAGAGCTGAGAAAAAAAGCCTGTATAAGACTCAATAGGAGAGTCTTATTTATACATGTCGGATTAGGGTTACATTAGGTCGATTTTTAGGGTTTTTGAGAGCGGCGCCGTCATTAGTGGTCCGAAATTAGGGTTAACAGATGGTTTACCAAAATTGACGTAATTAGTCAATTTTACCATAGTCTCCCTCTAAAATTCAGAAATATCACTAAATCCCCACTCTAAATTTCCGAAGACCTTTTGGGGCGCTGCCCCAAACCCGCCGGGGGCTCTGCCCCCGGACCCCCGACATAATCGTACCGGCTTATAATTCGATCTTATATATGTGTGCACTCCGCACATACCCGAACATATATTAGAATACAAATTATAAGACCCCTTAACTCACATATTAGTTCCTATTACA
Organism: Orobanche coerulescens; assembly: GCA_033398695.1. Lineage (NCBI taxonomy): Eukaryota > Viridiplantae > Streptophyta > Magnoliopsida > Lamiales > Orobanchaceae > Orobanche > Orobanche coerulescens. The sequence continues at coordinate 130,393,763 of CM065817.1, forward strand.
CAAAATGAATGGTGACACTAAAATCACCAATAATTTCCACATGGAATAAACAAGTCAACGGGCACATAGGAACCAAAATAACACAAAAAGAGAAGGAACAATGGGAGAATGACAACAAAACATCTCCTCTTCAAAGTCAAACAAAGGAAATTAAAGCTCAATTACAACAATTGTATGATGAAAGAGCATCTATGATCTGGCAAAACTCCAGGGTTGCTTGGCATATGGGACAAGATAAAGTTCTTTCACAGAATTGTTCTGAAGAGAAAAGCTAGGAATCAAATCAGAGGAAAAATCCGTGAAGATGGATGGTCAGCAACTCCCCAACAAATAATACTCACATTCAAAAGACAATTTGAAAATATGTATAGAGTCAACAAACACCTCATCCTCTTCTTCATTGGTAACCTAAATGTGAGGACTATTTCAGATGTCCAGGCATCCTCCCTAGTAGCCCCCTTTTCCATTACAGAAATAGAGGATGCCTTGCTCCAACTTCACCCATACAAGGCACCAGGTCCTGGTGGATTAAATATTGGCTGCCTCAAGCAATGTTGGCATTATTTGAAGCCAATTGTTTGGGAATGGTTTTAAAAATTTCCAACACAACTCTCACATTCCAACATGAATTAACTCATCCTTTCTCACACTTATTCCTAAATTTAACCAACCTAAGACTCCTAAAGAATATAGACCCATCAGGCTAATCAATTCATCAATGAAACTTCTGCCTAAAGTGTTAACATTAAGACTCAAGTTAGTTATGCCAGATATAATCTCAGAAGAACAGATATGATTCATGCAAGGAAGGAAAATCACCAATGGCATTGTGATAGCATCTAAAGTCATCCACAGCTTGAAGAAGTCCAAGACAAAAGGTATTATTCTCAAACTTGACTTTGAAAAAGCATTTGATACAATAGAGTGGAACTTCATCATCACAACAATGCACAAGATGAACTTCAATGAAAATGGATTAAGTGGCTTAAAAGTATCTTTGACACTATGCGGATAGCAGTCCTAATAAATGGAGCCCCCTCTAATGAATTCTCACCTCTTAGAGGTCTTAGACAAGGGGACCCTATGTCTCTGCTCCTTTCCAACATCCCAGGTCAATTCCTTCATACACTTCTACAACAAGGGCTAGAAAACAAGTTCTCTGGAATAAGAATAGGTAACAACAAGTTTACCCTAACTCACCTCCAGTATGTGATAAGATATGATCAAATATAATAATTGTATGGAGCCCACCTTATAATAATTCCACCGAAAGTTGGTTGGTTTTTGGTGGAGGACCCAGTTGCTTTCCTTTGCTTTTTCTTTGCATGCGTATGTTATTACATGTATATGTCTATTATATATAGATGGAAAGAATGCAGAGAAGTAGAGCAGGTTGTGGGAAGAAAAAAAAAAAACAGACCCAGAGAAGAAGAGGGTGAAACAGAGGAGGGGGACTTCGGTATTGGAGTCCTAGGCCTTAGTTTCACAGTGCACCAAAATCAATATATATTAAGTATTTGATTCTTTTGTTATTCTCTTCTTGGAGTGTTTAGATGTGAGTCAAATATTTAGAGGGTATGAGTGTTGGTTAAGCAGTGGTGTGGTGGCTTAAGAGATTAGTCTATGTGATTGTAACAATTTTTCATATAGTGGAATCTTTTCTCTTTAGAGGCCCGTGGTTTTTCTCCGGTTTTGGAGTTTCCACGTATATTGTTGCGTTATTTATTTTTCTCTATTTTCGTTCTTTGGGAGGCTTGTTGGGAATTTTGAGGCCGTTTTCCCAACAACTGGTATCAGAGCCCCGGGTTCGGGTGTCTTGGTATTTTAGAGATTCGGAGTATGCTTTGTGGTTGTAGCTTTGTCTGATCTTCCACATCAGAAACGAGGATTTTATTGGGTTTGAGACACGGATATGATGTCAAGGTTCAGTCCCGTGAGGTCCGATGTAGAGAAGTTTGACGGAAGGATCAATTTTGGCATGTGGCAAGTTCAAGTCAAGGATGTGCTGATTCAGTCCGGGTTACACAAGGCGTTGAGGGGGAAACCAGCCCATATTTCCAGCGATGATAAAAGCGGGACCAGTAAAGGCGATGATGAAGAATGGGATGATATGGATTTGAGAGTGGCAAGTGCTATTCGTTTGTGTCTGGCAAAGAATGTGCTTGCTAATGTGCATGGGTTGTCAACAGCAAAGGAGCTTTGGGAGAAGCTTGAACAGTTGTACCAAGGAGAGGGCATCTCAAATCGGTTGTATCTCAAGGAGAAGTTTCATACTCTACGTATGGATGGAGGTACAAAAATTTCAGACCATCTGAGTGTTCTTAATGGTATCGTCTCGGAATTGGAGGCTATCAGAGTGAAGGTTGAATATGAGGCTAAAGCGTTGAGGCTCATATTATCTTTGCCATCTTCTTATGAACATATAAAGCCTATTCTGATGTACGGGAAAGAGACTCTGAAGTATGAAGATGTTACTAGCAAACTCCTGTCCGAGGAGAAAAGACTGGAAGGTAGCAGCAATACTTCATCAGAAGGTGCGGTTTTGATTTGTAGGAACGGGAAGAAGAAAAACTCTTCGAAGTATCCAACGTGCTGGAAGTGTGGACAGTCTGGGCATGTAAAGAGAAATTGTCCAGGTGGAGTGGATTCGGCAAAAAGCTCCAATTCTGCTAACAATGTCTCCGTCGTTACTGACGGTGAAGAATTCTTTTGAGAAGTTGGCATCCCCATGGTATGCCCGTTACCATGGAATGGGATGTGTCCTTTTGTTAGCGGGTTCACAGATTTACACATGGGCATTGGGTTGGCATTGATGCAAGATGTGTGGTGAAGATTGATGTCGAGGGCTAATGAACTTCCGGGTGGCCAACAGGGAAGTTGTACCATAAACCTTTCAGCAAGTTTTTCGACATGTGCCGAGGTAAAAAAATGCTTAGAATGGTTTATTCTGAGTGGTGATACTCTTTTATGGTGGAGTATGATAATTATATTCAAATTATGATTGTCGGTCAAGACAATGAATTATCCGTTAAGACAATGGTGCAGTTATTAGGGTATTTTGATCAAGGGAGGATTTGATAAGATATGATCAAATATAATAATTGTATGGAGCCCACCTTATAATAATTCCACCGAAAGTTGGTTGGTTTTTGGTGGATGACACAATTGCTTTCCTTTGTTTTTTCTTTGCATGCATATGTTATTATATGTATATGTCTATTATATATAGATGGAAAGAATGCAGAGAAGTAGAGCAGGTTGTGGGAAGAAAAAAAAAACAGACGCAGAGAAGAAGAGGGTGAAACAGAGGAGGGGGACTCCAGTATTGGAGTCCTAGGCCTTAGTTTCACAGTGCACCAAAATCAATATATATATTAAGTATTTGATTCTTTTGTTATTCTCTTCTTGGAGTGTTTAGATGTGAGACAAATATTTAGAGGGTATGAGTGTTGGTTAAGCAGTGGTGTGGTTGCTTAAGAGATTAGTCTATGTGATTGTAACAATTTTTCATATAGTGGAATCTTTTCTCTTTGGAGGCCCGTGGTTTTTCTCCGGTTTTGGAGTTTCCACGTATATTGTTGCGTTATTTATTTTTCTCTATTTTCGTTCTTTGGGAGGCTTGTTAGGAATTTTGAGGCCGTTTTCCCAACAGTATGCAGATGACACACTTATTTTCATTAATGAAGAGGAGAACTCAGTCAAAGGAATCAAGTGTCTTCTTAAATGCTTTCAGCATCTCTCATTCCATAGAGATTTTCTCCACATCTCCTAATGAAGTGGAGGGAAATGGCCAATGAAGCATTTAGGTATTCCAATTGGCTTAAAAAGCAAGGATAATTCCATTTGGAAGCCTCTTCTTGAAAATTTAGACCAAAAACTAAATGGTTGGACAAACAGACACCTCTCTATGGCAGGAAGGCTTGTTCTCCTAAAGCCAACATTAGATAGCTTCCCAGTCTATTGGCAAAATTTCTATATTATAGCAAAGGGTGTTGCAAATAAAATAGATAAAATAAGGAGAGACTTCATATGGGGTATAAAGCTTCTAACACACACACCTTGACAAAGAAATTATACTTTTCCAATAACGCCGAACGGCACAACCTCCTAACAAAGGAGTCACAACCAATAACACACATCACATATTCGTCAACAAGTACATGTATCCACACACACACCTTGACAAAGAGATAGAGCTTTATGTCCACAAGTGACATAGTCGCACACAACGACACCACACGAAAATAAAGTATTCCAATATACAGCACTAATACACATATTCAGAACATCACATTTGTTCACATAACACACGAGTTGTCTTTACAGTAAACCTTTATTAAAAATATATTGATTCTTTTGAACGTTCATTATAAGCATTCACGTAGCACACATAATCAATTACCAACTATTAAATCTACAAAGCACGAAATGTATGGGCAAGATACTTGCCTCGAAACCACGAGCGAACAAAACAACAAAAGGATGCAACCGAGCAATCAGGGAACTTCCAATTTCAGCGAGCAAGTGGCAACTCCGGACACTATGAGAATAACTCCACAACGAACTAATATACTCTTCAAAACCCGACTCTAACTCGTTGCAAAGCAATAATAATAATAATGAGGGTTCAATGGTTTGTTTCAAGGAAACCAAAATCATGTTCCATGTGACATAAAATCGATAAATGAGTTTCTAATCTGAGGATTACAATAAAAAAAAACAAGAATTACATAAATAATTTATCAACTTCGGATTAAATCAAGGAATCAAGGAAAACCCCCCAAAATTACTGAACTAGGGTTTTAAGAATAATACCTCGATCTGAAAGGATTCCAAGTAAAATGAAGTTGATAACGTGAAGAAAACTCACCAAGGTGAAGCTTGATGATGAAGATCGCCCTAGGAGACTCGTCCCGATGGATGGAAGTGAAAGGGGAAGGAAATGAAAGAAAACAGGAAAGAAAGGTCTGCTGTTCAGTATTTATACTGGACACTTATTAGCATGCTCTAGTACACTGGTTAGCGCGTGCTATAGAAGCAACACAACAACACGATCTTCCCAAACACATGGTTAGCGTGCGCTAATCACTAATATTGGCATGCGCTAACAAGTTCCGACTCTAATGTAGTAGCTTCTGGACAGCTAACTGGAAGATAGCGTGCGCTATCAATATATAAGTAGCGCGCGTTATGAGGCAACATAGCGTGCAATACACCTATTGCACAGGCAATATAATCACACCAAAACCCTATGCAACTACGATCCGAATGAAAACGAACAAATACTGAAGCACGACACACGATCACATAAACACAGGCACCACATATCCGCTTGAATCGGTAAATAACTCAAGATGTTCGGACGCCAAAATCCTGGGTATTAAACTCTATCCTACTAAAAATAAGTTTCGTCCCGAAGCTTAAAACATGAAACAATCAAGGCAAGGCAGCCTAAGATAACACACACTATCTGCTGCTGACAACGTACAAAAGCTTCATGTGGTACAAAGCTATTGCGGTGTGATTTGCTACGCAAGAGTGTTTATGAAAACAACGAACACGAATCACTACGATTGATTAATCCAAGCAGTACAACAACCAAAACACGATTCTAACACTAAACAAGTATGTAATTCTGACAACCCAAAGGTTTAGAAGATCAAATATGAAGACAATCAATTGAAACTCTGGAAAATTATGAAGTGTCCCAGATACTCGTTAATCATAATATGAGGTCGATCAACAACTATGAAGTACACAACATGACTCAAAACATCAAATGAACTCGTAAAAACGGCAAGAGGTTAATTTCGCACAAGGTTCACAAGAATTGAACCAAACTCGGAAAAGTCATCACGATAAATGGAATAATCCGAAATAATATCAAATCTCATTCGAATGACGAAAAGCGAAGAACAAAACAAGTTCATAAGTATCAACGAACACAAACGATTCGATAGAATCAAAACATACAGAAGCGAAAAAATACGGGTATTACATTCTTACCTCCTTTAAAAGAGGTTTCGTCCCCGAAACTTAAACAACGAAAATGAGGTAACAAAATAGCAAGCATCTGACAAACAACATCTCTCAAGGACCTCTTATAATCGTTCGTGATATCTGTACTGGAGTCCGCCCCTCAGAAGACTCAACGATCAACTCGCAAAACTCAAATCTATGTCCCTCGAGTCCACACTTGTAACACGTTACTGGTGGGGAAGGATAATGTGCACGTACATGCCCCAACACATTACAGTTGAAACACCTCCTGGATTTACCAGGAGTCAAAGCTGACAACTTAGAACTCTTAGTCCCACTCATCGAGCGATGAAGCTTCACGGCAGAAAGGCCACAGTGTTGCAGTTTAGAAATTCCAACTCCTGTACTGACAGCAAAATCATCAGACTTCCTCTGTTTCTTGGACTCGGGCAAACGTTCAGTCTATAACGAAGCTATCTCGTAGGCTAATGCTCAATTTTGATACTCTCTCAACTTAATGCAAGTGAGTCCCGCCATATACTGGTGAATCTCTAGCTTCATCCGCATGTTGAAATGACGGATCATATCTTCTTCACTCCTCACTGATCCCGCACAAAGTTGAGTTGTTTTCTATAGTAGATGATAGCTTGCGACACCGATATATCCCGCAGTTTTGTCAAATAAATCTCACGAATCCTCTGCTCTATGGTCGGTTCCGGACAAAACTCATCCTTCATAAATTCCTGGAATTTTGCCCACGTGACGACACAATCCCGAGGTTTAACAGCTTCCCACCAATTAGCGGAATCTCTCTCAAGAAGGTACTGAGCGATATTCACCTTCCGATTTTTAGGACAATCAACTGCCTCGAATATCTTTCCCAAACAAAAAAGCCAACCATCCCAGCCCAATGCATCTGCGGCACTAGCGATATGAGGGGGATTCATATGAATTACTTCTAGAAGATATTGGTTTCACCGACATTCTGAGTCACATATGTGTTACGTTGAACCGCCTGGGTCAACTATGTTATCTGTGTCGCTATTTGTTGCAATATAGTAGCAACACCAAGACCGGCAACCTTCTCTTGGTCCCGCGTCTGATCCCCGTGGCCACCCGTACAATGGTTACGACCACGACCCCTGTCTCTCGGCATACTAACAAGTAACCACCTAGCACGATGGAAATCATAATACATAATCACACACAATAATCATCATCACCTAGACAACACCGATAGAATAAAGTCACAGATGATCAGTTTTACTACTGTAAAACAATTAGACCTAATGGCTAAAACGAAGTCCTATAGCTTCTGCCCAGCCGAATTAGCACGCGCTACCACAGAGCTTAGCATGTGTTACCCATGCCGCAACAGCGCACGTTAGATGAATATTTAGCTTGCGCTAACTGCTACGATTCAAAAATATAATGGTGAACACACCCAAATGGTACTAGAATCGAAGGTTACAAATAAACAACAACATGCAATTGTTAGGATTATGCCCTCGAATGCCACTCAGTGGATGTATGAGTGAAGGCATTGTACTTGTTATTATGTAATTCATTATCATAAGACAAATGTGTCTTTCTTTATTTACTGCTAGTTATTGGCATTCCTAACTCGTAAATATATATATATATATAGAAACTAGTCCATGTATTTGAGAGCAAAACATTCCACTCCTTATTGGATAAGGGGGTCGGCACTGGAAAGGTTTATAGCTCAAATACTTAATCATTCGCAAGTCGATGAAACTTGACTGGGCGTTAAGTTTATGTGAAAACTTGTATGACATGTTCTTTGACATGGAGAGTGCCTGTCGAACACTAATGGTTAGTGGGAGCACACATTATAGGTATGCTAATTGGATAAGTATGCTCGAACCGACTCACCCTCGATTCGTCATACGGTTTTCACTCCGGGATAGTCAATGACGGAATCGAAAGGTTGTGATAGGTATTCGTGAACCTTCGACTTGAGGATTTAGTAGGGATGTGCTTGTGACGTCAAGATTTTCATTAGAGTAGTTCGATCCTGTAAACCGGAAGGCGGGGGTCAACCTCGACATGCGTCTTGACGGGCAAGTAGCAGGTCCTACTGAATACCAAGATAGGATTCTTTCTCCTGTTAGTGAACGGGTTTCATGTCTTATGCAGTTATTGGCAGATGAGATCATAAGTCTTTGGCCAAAGCATTAGAGCTAGTTGTATTGGATACACGAGAGCTCGATGATCTCGATTTTATTAACTCATGCATAACGTCAAGTACTGATAGGGTTTGACTGACCGTGACCCTATAACTTGATCGGGACATTTGAAAGAACGGTTTATACGTATACTGGTATTCACGATAGAATGGTTCTTGAATGATCCCAATCATACGTTCTCATTTGGGGTACAATGTGGGCCGCCAGGCTGGCTAGGTGGTGCAACTACTATTTGGTTCCTCCCATTGCTAACTGAGACGAACCTATTGAGTCGCGCAATAGGATTGACGACAGAATGAATCGAGCTTATTCTCTCATTATGAATATTAGATATTGGATATCTAATTAATTGGGGCATTGGATGTCTAAATTAATTTATTGGATAAATTAATTTACAGCCTAATGAATTAAACAAATTACTGGGTAATTAATTTAATCCATGAATATAATTATTTCTTGGAGAAATTAATTATGTTATTATGTATTTGGTATGATTAATTAATTAGATTAATTAATTGATATAAATACATCGGAACGGAATCAGAGTTTATTTGTTTGAACTCACGGGAGTCCGAAACGGACCAAACTCCTCCTACCCTTCTAGATGCCCCCTTGTCTTCCACCTAATGTGGTGGAAGACTTCATGATTTAATATCATGAAGTGTTTTTCCTTAGGGGACATGGAATCACCTTTTTATATTGCAAAGGTGTTTTGATAAGATTCCTTGAAGAATAAAATGAAGACTAACTCACTCTCACCACACACTTTGAGAATTCCATCCGTGAGTTAATAGCAAGAGAGAGAGAGAGAGAGAGTCCTTTTCTCAAGTCTTCTTCTTTATTTCATTTCTTCTTGTTTTTCTTGGAGAAAACTCAAGATATAAATTGAGAGATAGTGAGTTATACACTTAGAGTGTTATAATCACAATTGAAAGCTTCATCATCCTAGCTCTAGCCGTATCCTTGGAGGATAGCGAGGTGATCATCATTCCGATCGTTTCTCCGGCGCGTGACAAGTAGAGACGCGGTACTTTCGGCGTTGGATCATCCAAGAGCTTGGAGCGGATTGGATTGTAGGGAAATCAACTAAAGCTTGGGGAATAGCTCAAGAGAAGGACACCATTTAAATCGACAGACTATAAGGGTATGTTTCTCGTATCTCTTGTGTTTCGTATTATTTTCGTATATACGTAGCTCGATCGATCCTCGTAGAGATTCGGATCTAATTAATTTTTGTTTTACCGCTTCTGTTGGGCCTTCGTTTTAGGCACCGAATCCCAACAGTGGTATCGGAGCGTAAGTCATGCGATCGTCTATACGATATTTAGGATTTGAAATGCTTGATTGAATGGTTTATGATTTGGAATCATAATCGTATTAATAGTTGATTTTCAATTGTTCATCTAAAAATTAATTTTTTATGATTTTATGTTACAATATAAATTTATTTTTCTTTTGAAAAACAGATTTAATTGTGTAATATAAAAATTAGAAAAATATTATTTTTGGATTCGGGATGAAAAGACGAGCCGAAAAATGGTAGGACCATGGCTCGGAAGTGTAGAGCTTGCCGAGGATCGCCTGGTCAGGCGGGCAGGATGGACAGTTTCTTTGGGCTGGTGCAGGCGGCCCTGCCGCCCGAGCTTGGCAGCCTCGTGTTCGGCTCCGTTTTTATATTTCGTTCGGAAAATTAATTTCTCTCAAATTAAATTAAGTTGAATTTGACTAAAATATTATTATGGTGATTTTATTTTTAGGGAATTAATTTAATGAAATATTTAATTTATCCGAAACAAATTAAAATTAATGGTTGTTTGAATTAATTAGATTAATTCGTTTGGATGGATTAATTTATATTGGTAGGATCAATATTTAGATTAATTATGAATGCCATTTATTTAATGTGTTTGGTGCATTATTTTTTAATGGTGATGTGGTTCATGGACTTAGTTTTGAATCGTTCGGTTTTATTCGATGGGGTTGTAAAGGCCGTTTTGAGTCTATTTATTTTACTAGAAATATTTTGTATGTAGGATGCAATTTTTCAATGTAAAATTTATATGTAATGACAAAGACGGGATGAAGATCCGTTCGAGAAGACGAAAATTCAAGATCGAAGACTTGTAATTAGATTACGGAGTTTTTGATTCTAGAAACGGTCCATGAACTACATATTGGTAGCAAATAGGTTGTGAATGTTTATTCATATGGTATGAATGCAACAAACGCGCTTAAATGAATTAATGTGCAAAGTGTAACATTAATCGCGAAAATTCTCCCACGATAAATTATTAAGTTTAAAAGGTTTCAAGGTTTTCCTTCCCTCCATCGAACTTTCGAAAATTGAAATCCAAACCGGATGTGCTATGCTTCCGAGTTATCGGGGTAGTCGTTCCGGGAGGATGAATAAATTGCTGGGAGCGCATTGGATGCCTTCGGTTGGAGCAAATTTTATCCCTAGAAACTTGTTCGGTTGCTGGATAAGATTAAATTGTGAAACTGATTTGCGTCGATGGTATAAACTAAAGTTGTTCACGAACCATAGAAACCGTATAGGTTGAGGGGAGTGAGCAAGGAGAAAAAGAAGATCAACTCATCTATTGGATGGGTCGGTGTTGGACACCACTTTATAAAAATTAATAGACTAGAAACCTGTTCGGTTGCCCTCTATTAAGATTTATAAAGAACTCGATCACCACTATGAAGTAGGGCAAACGATACTTCCGGATTTCACATGGGAGTGTGTTATTCCGATAAAAATAGTGGGAGTTGGGTAACAAGAATAGAAAGGACCTTAATTCTATACTCAGATCATAATTGAACAAGTCACTAATTAATCTGTCGTACTTAATGCAGACATAACTCTCAATATGACAATGAACCCACTCGCAATTTTACTAGAAAAGAACACCCTAATCGAACCTAACTTTGTGCATTGGCTCCGCAATCTGATAATAGTCCTAAGTATAGAGGCACTGAGTTACGTCTTAGAGACGGACATTCCGGCACCTCCAGTGCGGACAAGAGCCAATCAGGAAGATAATGAAAACCACGAAAAGTGGGTTAAGGATGACGTAAAATTCCGTGCTTACATGATGGCTTCTATGTCTAATGAGCTTTAGAGATCTCATGACAAGATGACTTCTGCTAGGCAGATTCTATCTCACTTAACCGAGCTTTATGGTGAGCACAATCGAACTGCTATATATGAGATATCCAAGCAACTGTTCGGTGCTAGGATGAAGGAAGGCGAGAAGTGTAGGTCACAAGTCGTCCAGGAACAAGTCTAGAGGGGGGGTGAATAGACTTGTTGAAACTCTTGAACTCTTTTCTGCGAAGAGTGAGTTTCTTCAGCTGATAGTTAGACAAATGACTTGGAGTCGTTTGTTCTTGGATATGTGCGGAAGTCAGCTGATGACGAATAGAAATCAACTTAATGAAACACTTAACAATGTATGCAGCAGTTAAAGTATGATGCAGTAAAACAGTAAATAACACAGGCAATTATAGTGGTCTCAGAGGTGGGGTAATCCTCTACTAATCCACTTTTCTCCAAACCAGTTGGAGATGAATTCACTATAATTTTCAACCAGTGATAAATATTACAGTGATTCAACCACACTACAACAGCTTCCAACCAGTGGAAATCCGTGCCGTTGTACACACTTGACTGCCTTGCACCTCTTGATCCTCGATCCTCGGATGCCTTTACAGTCTCTTACTTCAACCAGTGAAGTACCCCGTACTCAAGATTATAGACAAGAGTGTTTGTCTTCTCCAACTTAAGAGCTTCCTTAAGTATGAACTTTTAGATCTGCTCTTTTCACGATGCTATTGATTGCTTTAGATTGCTTGATTGCTTTGATCGCTTGAATGTATGTTCGCACCGGTAGTTGCTCAGTTTCAAATCTTCGGATATATATAGATCACGATCTCTGAGCTTCTTCCTTGTAGCCGTTGCAAATCTTTTGAACAAATCCGTCCGTTGGAGGGAGACTTCATTGTTTATTCTTTCGAGCGTTGCAAATTTGGATTCCCATTATTTTATTTTATCTTGAGCCGTTGTGAAGACTTCTGCATGTGAGCGCCGAATCTTTTGAATATAAAAGGATTAAAGTCTTCAAGGTGGGTCTGGATGATTTATTTAAATCATATCTCTTGCGGGAATCACTCCAATTTGTCTCTTCACGTTGTATGTGAGCTTTCCGTAATATTTGACTTTTCAACGCATGCTGAAGTGGACTTGGAGTACTTGGCTGCCTTCGAGTAGGCTGACATGCAGCTAACATCTCTGCAGATAGGTCCTCTCGGCTGTTCACTGTTTGTGACTTATCTGGTCAGGTGACTTCCCTGAGGTACCTCGGCTGCAGTCTGGTCAAACTTCTCTGATAAATTTGTTGACCAGGGCTACTCTGACTGGACTCAGTTGTTCACTGTTTGATGGACTAAGCTGTACTTAGTACTTATCCGTTTTTCAGCCTAACTAATTTTTGGCCTACAGAAGATACTCATTTGGTTCTTCTTTACATTTTGCCAAGTTTTAAACATTAACATATTTGGCCTATGGAAGATACTCATTTGGTTCTTCCTTACATTTTGCCAAGTAATAAACATTTGATTTTAAATTAATGACATCATCAAAATCTAACAAGTATTCCTAACAAATTCCCCCTATTTTGATGATGGCAAAACTTTAAGTAAGAAATCAAATGACCAAGTCTGCACTTAAGTGCGAGACATAAACTGAAAATCAGTCTAATATTGAGACAACTGGAAATTGTCATTCAACAGACTGTTTATAAAATTTTCTGACTTATTATTGAAATTTTACAAGTAAGTTTTAAGTACAGAAAATAAAATTACAAGTAAAAGAAATAACTAAAGGTCATCTGCCTCTTCCTCTGCCTCTTCGAATAGGCTGCTTGGCAGGCTTGAATGGTTTGGCTCCAATTGGTCTTATCTTGACTGGAGCAAGACCATATTTTCTCTTTACAACAAGTGCTGCGAAGTCTTGTTCTTGCTGGGATCTGAATCTGTTCTCAAGACACAATAGCTTGATTTCCCTTTGAAGTGCTAACTCATCAAGTTCACCGTCCATACGGATTGGTGCTTCCTCTGCCCTGAATGAGGGAATCATAGGATAAGCATTTTGTTCTTTAGCGTGCTTCTTCAGAACAGCCCAAAGCTTCGGATGGATTTCTTCCATGAAGTTTATGAAAATTTCTTGTGGGGAGAGTTTATCATCCTGGAGTAGTTCCCAGATGTAATAGTCTTTGATAAACCTCTTCTTAGCAGATCCCCACATATCAAGAGCTTCAAATGGAATGAAGTCCTTTACAAACCACAGCTCCTTCCCTTCCCATTCTAGAGTAGGTCCAAAACCACCTCTAGTCCTTCTTCTCTTTCCTTCAGGCTGGACAGCTTGGTCATCTGGATCCACAGCTTCCTTTCTCCTCAGAGTAGAGGGTCCTTCAATTTGAAGGACATCCTGCTTTTTCTTGCTTCTTATTTCTCTCTCTTCCCCCTGAACTCTTTCTTCCCCCTTTTTGCCAGCATCAACAAGGGTAGTTAACTGCTGTTCCATCCTTCTCATCCAATCAGACATGCCAAATGGCATTCTGTTGTTGGTAGGGGGAGGGGGCTGAGGAATCTCTCTCTGTAGAAGGGTGTCTATCTTGGCATTTATTGACTGAAGGTCAGGAGTGACCTGAGTTGATAGTAGCTCTCCAATAGTATTTCTGATGATTTGCTTGATCAGTTCAGTCATGGTAGGGGATAACTGAGCTGATGGAGAGTGCTCTCCTGATCCTTCTGCAAAGGAACCACTAGACTGCAGGCTCCTGTCTGCAGCTGGTAGGTCAGAGTGGGTTTTCTCCGGGGTCCCTGACACAGGTCTTGACCCGACTCTGCGTCTAGTGAGTGTCTGGGCGAGTACCACGATCTATCTGCAGCTTCGTGAGTAGGCTCTGGCTCCAGCTCTGGTTCTGGCTCCTTGTCTCCTTCTCTCTCTTCCTCTTTCCCTTCTTCTTCCTTTTCTCCAGAGTTTTCTTTTTCTTCTTCCACATCTTTTTCTTTTTCATTTTCTTTTGATGCTCCTGCATCTCCTCCATCATCATTATCATCATCATCATCATTCTTATCATCATCCTTCTCCTTCTTTTCTCCTTCATCATCCTCATCCTCCTTTTCTTCTTCATCTTTTTCTTGATCTACCTCCTCTCCTTCTTCTTCATCTCCTTCATCAGCCACTTCCTCTGTCTTCTCAATTTCTTCTGGCTGTTTTTCAACTGGAATATTTTCTTCTGATTTTCTCTCTTCTTCGTCTTCTTCAGCCACCAAATCAATAATTTCATTATCTCCATCTACTTCTTCAATCCTAATCTCCTTTTCAGCTACCTCCTCCTCCTCCTCTCCAAAAACGCCATCAAAAATGCTGAGCATGATAGAATGGATAAAGTGGTCCATGTTTGTTTTAAAATGTGACATGAACCATTTATCCTGGAGGATTAAAGCCAAGTCTGATTCTTTTCAAAATTCAATCAGAACCTCCTCAGTGGCTTGGGGATATTCCCAACCACTAGTTGCAACGTAGGTTTGAAGATTTGTAAAAGGCATAGTTTTGAAAGATTTCCACTCTTCAAAAATATGTACAAAAGAGTGTTTTACTGCTTGTGGTTTAACAAGCTGGAGTTGTTCAATAGAAAGATTGAAGGTATTATTTTCTAACAGGTTAAAAGTATAGTCAGCTTCAGGAATAGAGATTATTAGACCTGCTTCCTCTTCTTAGGATATGTAGACTGGAGGGGTGAGAACAGGTACAATCCGAGTTTCAACGGAGTCTGGTTCAGGCAGGTCTTCTTGATGAATTGGTGATCGAACTGAGGGGCTGGCGCGGTGTTCAGATTGCTCTCCCTCGCTAAACTGCAGTTTTCTTGGCCTCTTAGGAGAGGGTTCCGGTGATGACTGCAGAGTAGAGGGTCCTTCAGGGGCAGGTCCCCGTCTCTTGAATCTGACAGCAATGGGTGTATCGTCGGACTCGGTGTCGGACTCATTGCGATTCCGATCTCGGTGCAGTCATCGACTCTTCTGATAAATCGTATCTTGGATATGACCTTGAGTCCGGCAGCTCCTTCAACAACTGAGCTGCTTTCCCAGTGACTTCGACTTTCTTCTTCTCATGGTCCATATGACCAAGCCTTTTGTTGGGGTGGAAAGGGTCAGTGTTTCCCTTAGCCACTCCGGTCTTCTCCAAAAACCAACTGAGATGCGTTCCGAACGCCAACTTTGTCTTAAACTTCTTCTCACCGTCAAGACACTCGACCTTGTTCACCTCGCGCATGAGTTGCCTGAAAATATAGTCTGCCCAATCGACTTCTTCCTCCTGAATCAACGCACCCAACACCATAAACTTCGACGATGACAGTTGATCATAGCTGCCTGCCATCCCCATGGCTATCTTGTTGGTAATATCCAACGCAACACGGTAAATCCTTTTTAATTCATTCCTCTTGGCTGTAAATTTCAATTTTTCTGGGATATTTTCGACTTTAATCGTTTTCCAGGTTTCGACGGCGGATTGCTTGAGAGCTTCGACCGCCAAACCACGGTGCTTCATCCCGAATACAGAGCGAATCGTCTCTCGATAAATGGTGACTGGTACTCCGCCAACGGTGCTGTAAATCCCGTCTGGAACCAGATAAGCGTTGCGATAGAACTCAACAACATCTTCTTTGAACAGATGTTGCGGGTTGATGTCGAGAAATGGGTAGATCCCATTAAGCTTCATTGCCCGGATCAAATTGAGCATGTCGTAGTCCTCCAGGTTTGCTTCTAGTAAACCTTCAAAGTCGACAACCATGGAGAAAATGACCTGGTCCTTCACCGCCTTCAAATTCACTCCTTCGAAAGATGCCATTTCTACAAATAGAGGATTTTTAGTGTATATTTTTGCTCTGTAAATTCTAGGGTTTCTGTAAGCGTAAAAAGTAAAGTGAAAGGTCTTCTTTCCTTATAAAGAAGATGAAAAGATGTTTGTATTAGTTTATTATATATTTGAACGGTGGTACGCCTTTTGATATTCTTTTGAATTTCAAATTTGAATCGGTGGCCCAATTTAAAATTCGACGGTTGATTCTGATTCGCCATCGTAGAGGTTGATTTAATAGGTGTTTGACGCGTGTATTAAAATTGCCACTTGGCTTATAAAACGTATATTTAAATGCCATTTCGTTAGCCAAAATAATATTATAAATGTGGCAGATAATAACTAAAAAAAAATTAGAGGTCAGTTTAGAAAACTTAGCTGGTCTGATTCGTTGACTGTTGACCACTCTGCAACAGATGAGTTTGACTTCTCGCCTGGTATTCTGAACAGCTAAGTTGCTTCGTCTGGCCTTCGTCTTCTCGCCTGTATCAGCTAGGCTGATTCTGAGGGTCCGTTCTTCCTTTAACTTGCTTCAGTACTAGATTCCCAATCTAGTAATCCAAGGTCTCTGCTAAGTTCTAGGAATCTTTATTCTGGCAAGGGTTTAGTGAAGATGTCAGCTATTTGGTAGTCTGTGCTGACTCTTTCAACTCTAACCCTTTTGTTAAGCACATGGTCTCTAATGAAATGGTGCTTAACGTCAATGTGCTTCGTCCTTGAGTGCAAAACTGGATTGTTGGTTATTGCAATAGCACTATTGTTGTCACACCAGATAGGAACTTCGTTGGCAATTATATTATAGTCCCTTAACTGTTGTCTGATCCATAGAATTTGTGCACTGACTACTGTGACTAGGTATTCGACTCTGTAGTGGAGATAGAGTTAGAAACACCTTCTTGCTAAACCAGGATATCGATCTGGTTCCTAGGAATTGACACGTTCCACTAGTGCTCTTCCTGTTGATTTTGCATCCTGCGAAATCCGCATCTGAGTATCCTGATAGCTCGAAGTTGTCATCCTTGGGATACCATAGTCCAACATTAATTGTAGACTTTAGGTACTTAATTATTCTCTTGGCTGCATCTAGGTGTGATTGCTTCGGCTTGGACTGGAATCTTGCACAAACTCCAACGGCATATGATATGTCCGGCACCTTGCGGTGAAGTACGAAGAGATCCAATGAGTCCTCTGTAGTGGGTTGAGTCCACCGATATGCACGCCTGCGCATCCAGGTGAGTACTTGTGCTCATTGGAATTCTTGCGGGTTTGGCTGATTCCATTCCATATCTCTTGATAAGATCTCTGGTATACTTTGCTTGGTTGATGAAAATTCCTTTTTCCATCTGCTTAACTTGTAACCCGAGAAAGAAGTTAAGCTTTCCCATCATACTCATCTCGAATTCTCCTTGCATGAGGTTGGAGAATTTCTCGCATAGCTCTGGATTGGTTGACCCGAATATGATGTCATCCACATAAATCTGGACTATTAATATGTGGCCTTCGTGCTCCACTCTGAATAGGGTCTTGTCCACTTTCCCTTTGCAAAATCCATTTCTCTCAAGAAACACAGACAGTGTTTCATACCACGCTCTTGGTGCTAGCTTGAGTCCATACAGAGCCTTCAACAGCTTATAGACTTTGTCTCCTTTGACAAAACCTGGGGGTTGCTCTACATAGACTTCTTCTTCTAGGATTCCGTTCAGAAAAGCACTTTTTACATCCATCTGGTAGACTTCAAAGTCCTTGAATGCAGCATATGCGAGGAATAGTCTGATGGCCTCTAGTCTTGCAACAGGTGCATAGGTTTCATCAAAATCTATTCCCTCACCTTTGTGCATATCCTTTTGCTACGAGCACGGCTTTATTCCTAACAACGACTCCATCTTCATCACTCTTGTTTTTATACACCCATTTGGTGCCAATAACTTTCTTGTGATCGGAGTGCATGCATTAGTTCCCAAACTTTGTTTCTTTCCATCTGCTCAATTCCTCTTGCATGGCATTAATCCATGAATAATCTTCCAAGGCTTGTTCTGTAGTCTTGGGTTCAATTTGCGACATGAAACATGAGAACATCGCCATTCCTGCTGGTAGGGTTGACTGTCTCGTCTTAACTCCATCAGTCAACTTTCCAATTATTTGCTGAATTGGATGATCCTTGAGCCATTTGGGGATATCGTCCTCTTCTGGGTTTGTTCCCCCTGTTGGATTGCTCTGGTGATTATCTGCATCAGCTGGGTTCTGGTCTGCAATTGGATCAGCTACCGCTTTGTCATCTGCAGGTTGGTTCTGATCTGCAGATGAGTCTTTGTCGACTCATTTGGGTCTCCTTGTGACAAGCTGGATCGGATAGGTTTGATGATCTGTCGATCTGTGATTGGGTCTTGGCCACTGCAGTTGGGTCATCAGGCTGATCTGCAGGTGAGTCCGCCATTCCAGTGTCATGTATAATGACTTCTTCAAGGGTTGCTGACTTGAGCTTGTTCTCAATTAGCTCAAGTTTTTTCCTGTACTCAACGGTAGATTCATCAAAAACAACATGGGGTGTTTCCTCCACAACTATGGTTCTTTTATTAAAAACTCTATATGCCTTGCTTCTTTGGGAATATCCCATAAAGAGACCGTCATCAGTTTTAGCATCAAAAGCATTTAGCTGTGTTTTACCGTTGTTGTGGATGAAACACTTACAACCAAAAACATGAAAGTAAGCAACAGTAGGAGTTCTATTATTCCAAACCTCATAGGGAGTTTTGCCATGTCTCCCTACTATCATACTCTGATGCAGGTGTGACAGTGTGTTATGGCTTGACCCAGAACCTTTTGGGTAGGTCTTACGCAATCATGGACCTTCTTTGCTTCCTTCGTGGTTCTGTTCCTTCTTTCAAAACACCATTCTGCTGGGCGTCACAGGCGAGAGAGTTCATGCAGGATCCCATTCTGATCGCTGTAATCAGTTATCGCCTTGTTGAGAAACTCTCCTCCTCTATCTGATCTGATCTTGATTATGGAGAGGGATTTCTCATTCTGGATCCTTCTCAGCAGCTCAGGTAACTTGGTCAGGGTTTCACTTTTCTTGTATAGAAAAATGATCCAAGTGTACCTTGAATAATCATCTACTATTACAAGGGCATGTTTTCGGCCGCTCAAAGTCCTTAGTTTGATAGGACCAAATAGATCCATGTGGAGTAGATCTAAGACCCTTGATGTGAGCGTTGTAGGCTGAACTGGTTTGAACGATGTCTTGGTCTGCTTTCCCTTCTGACATGCATCACAGAGTGCTTCCTTTTTGAATGCTTCATTTGGAAGTCCTCCGACCAGCTTCTGAGAGCTAATCTTGTTGATGGCTTTGAAGTTTAGGTGACATAGTCTTTTGTGCCACAACCATCCATTCTCAGCTACTGTCTTGGATAGAAAACAGGAGTTAGGTGTTCCTGTGTTCCAATCAATCATGTAGACATCTCTTCTTCGGAAACCTTGTAGCTTTATTTCTCCAGATAAGATGTCTATCACCATACATTTCAAGATGGTGAAGACTACTAGATTCTTCTCGTCACAGAACTAGCTTATGCTCAGGAGGTTGTACTTGAGCCCTTTGACATAATGGACTTTGGATATCACAATGTTTCCTCGGTGCAGCTCTCCAAAGCCTTTTGTCTGTCCTCTAGAGCTATCTCCAAAGGATACATCGGGACCTCTTTCTTTGATGTATTTGGTCAGCATCTTCTTGTTCCCGGTCATATGCCTCGAGCATCCAGAGTCTACAAACCATTCTTCACCTCCAAAGTTTGAGCTTGAGGAGATGTGGTTGTAGTCCTTCCACCTTTTCTGCAATTAAATAAGCAGAGATTTAGGTACCCAAATTTGTGTGGGTCCTTTGGGGTTAGTTGATTTCCTGGAGAATTGATTTCTCCTTGGATTATAGAAATTGTTATTTTTATTATTATAACCCTTGTAATGTGTCTGTGGTCGAGGTCTGAATCTCCTGGTTGGATTGTATACCGGATATTCCTCAAAATTTTGATAGTGTGGGCCATTTCTAAATCTAGGCTGAGACCATTTATTAAACCTTTGTGGTCTCCACACTTGTTCATTTTGGTAATTAGGATAACCTTGAGGTTTCCATCTGCCCCTCCCATTATGAAATCTATTTTTGGGGAGTTGTTGGTAATAGTGGGCATGTTATGCAGTGCTTTGCTTTTGCACAGGCCTTTGCTAGTCGCTGTCTAGGTGGTCATGCAGTGTAACATTTGCGGCTGAGCGTTTGACTAATTTCATTGCTGTTTTTGAATATTGGTTTATACGGGCTCGTGATCGAGACCATTGTTTCTCCTTGATAAACTTGGTTTGAACTAGATGGAGTGTGAGAATCATATCGAGGCCTGATTTGGTATATAGTGACCTTTTATAAGTACACAATTCTCCCGGGGTTGAAGACGCCTTCGGGGAGGTTATTTCTGCGCTTTGAGTTTTATTTATCTGTTCGACTTAGTAAACTCGGCTTTGGCATGAGCAAGTGCGGTGATTTTTCTTTAAGTAAGATGGTTAGCCGATCTATCTCGGTTGTATTGACATTTGCACGGTTTTTAAAGTCAATTTGTAGTTGTCTCAACCTTATTTAAATCTAAGTGAGTTTTTGAAATCATTTTTAATTGCCTATTCTCATCTTGCGGTGATTTTTCTCTTGTCTGACTTGGTGTGCAGATTTGAGTGTTTCAAAATCTTTAAATAACTGATTTACCGATTCATGTAGATCCATATCTTGTGACATGGCTGAGCTATTATTTGAACCGGTGGGTTTAGAAGTTACCTGTTCATCAGCTAGATTTGCCATCAGGCAATCATACTCCTCGTCTTCATCAGAGAAGAAACCGCTGCTTGATTCGACATGCTCCTGGTCTTCTCCGATGAGAGCCTTTCTTCTATCTTCCTTTCTGCCCACCTCCTTCTTGGTTTCGTCCTTCTTGAGCTCGGGACAATCCATTTGGATGTGTCCTATTTTGTGACAGTTGTAGCATTCTACTTTCCAGCTTCCAGCCTTCTGGTTCCTTCTTGGATTCTCCTTGTAGTTTTTCTTATACTTGGAGTAGTCCTTTCTGAAATTGCTGAACCTTTGCATTATGAAAGACATTTCTTCCTCAAAATCTAGTGGATTTGGAGATTTCACATCAGATAGGCTCTTGGCAGGATACTCGGCTGCAAATGCGATTCCCTTCTCTGCAGGCTCAGTTGAGGATGAACTTGGAAGCTCGAACTCATAAGCCTTCAGATCAGAGAATAGCTCCTGAATCTTTATCTTATTCAGGTCCTTGGACTCTCTCATGGCTACGGCCTTCATGCTCCATTCGGGTTTGAGAGATCTGAGGACTTTTAGTGCCATTTCCCTGTTGCCATAGGTTTTGCCCAGGGAGTTGATCTCATTGATAATTTCAGTGAACCTTGTGTCCACTTGATCTATGGATTCACCATTCTTCATTTTAAAGTTGTCAAATTTTTGGATAGCAATTGACAGCTTGTTTTCCTTGATCAGCTCCGTTCCTTCACACATTAGAGCTAATGTGTCCCAAATTTCTTTGGCAATCTTACAGTTCTTGATCTTGACCATGGTGGATTTGTCAAGAGTTTGATATAACACATCTCTGGCCCGGTTGTCAAGATTGGCCAGCTTTCTTTCTTCGGGAGTAAGCTCCGTCCTCTTCTTAGGAATCTTTTCTGGCCTCCCTGCTGCAATCTCCTCTGCTGTGTTGTCCTTTTCAAAGATGAATGGACCGTCTTCAATGATGCACCACATGTCGTCATGAATTGAAGATAAGTGTGCCTGCATCCTTATCTTCCACAGATCATACTCGTCAACTGAAAAGACAGGGAGTCTAGAGGCATGTGTTCCATTGTAAAGTGAGAGTTAAGATATATATCTAATATAGATCCGGTTCGTTAAATAAATGAACCAACCGCTCCGATACCACTTGTAGGTCACAAGTCGTCCAGGAACAAGTCTAGAGGGGGGGTGAATAGACTTGTTGAAACTCTTGAACTCTTTTCTGCGAAGAGTGAGTTTCTTCAGCTGATAGTTAGACAAATGACTTGGAGTCGTTTGTTCTTGGATATGTGCGGAAGTCAGCTGATGACGAATAGAAATCAACTTAATGAAACACTTAACAATGTATGCGTGATTAAAGTATGATGCGATAAAGCATTAAATAACACGAGCAATTATAGTGGTCTCGGAGGTGGGGTAATCCTCTACTAATCCACTTTTCTCCAAACAGATTGGAGATGAATTCACTATAATTTTCAACCAATGATAAATATTACGGTGATTCAACCACACTACAATAACTTCCAACCGGTGGAAATCCGTGCCGTTGTACACACTTGGCGCCTTGCACCTCTTGATCCTCGATCCTCGGATGCCTTTACTGATCTCTTACTTCAACCAAGTGAAGTACCCGTACTCAAGATTATAGACAAGAGTGTTTGTCTTCTCCAACTTAAGAGCTTCCTTAAGTATGAACTTTTAGATCTCTTTTCACGATGCTATTGATTGCTTTAGATTGCTTGATTGCTTTGATCGCTTGAATGTATGTTCGCACGGTAGTTGCTCGATTTCAAATCTTCGGATATATATAGATCACGATCTCGAGCTTCTTCCTTGTAGCCGTTGCAAATCTTTTGAACAAATCCGTCCGTTGGAGGAGACTTCATTGTTTATTCTTTCGAGCGTTGCAATTTGGATTCCCATTATTTTATTTTATCTTAGCCGTTGTGAAGACTTACGCATGTGAGCGCCGAATCTTTTAAATATAAAAGGATTAAAGTCTTCAAGGTGGGTGCGGATGATTTATTTAAATCATATCTCTTGCGAATCACTCCAATTTGTGCATTCACGTTGCATGTGAGCTTTCCGTAATATTTGACTTTTCAACGCATCGACGTGGACTTGGAATACTTGGTCGCCTTGAGTAGGTGGCATCGGCTAACATCTCTGCAGATAGGTCCTCTTGGTACATTCCTTGTTTGTGACTTATCTGGTCGGAGTGACTTCCACGAGGTACCTCGGTGTGATCTGGTCAAACTTCTCTGATAAATTTGTTGACCAGGGCTACTCTGACTGGACTCGGCTGTTCACTGTTTGATGGACTAAGCTGTACTTAGTACTTAGCCGTTTTTCAGCCTAACTAATTTTTGGCCTACAGAAGATACTCATTTGGTTCTTCTTTACATTTTGCCAAGTTTTAAACATTAACATATTTGGCCTATGGAAGATACTCATTTGGTTCTTCCTTACATTTTGCCAAGTAATAAACATTTGATTTTAAATTAATGACATCATCAAAATCTAACAAGTATTCCTAACAAGAAGGTTGGGAACCACGTCCTAAAAATGATATCTATGATCGAGAGATTGGAGGCTCTTGATTTTAAGATAGATGCTTCTATTCAGGCCGACCTTATCCTACAGTCTCTCCCTGATTGCTTCTCACAGTTTGTTATGAATTTCAACTGCAATGAAATTGCATGCAACTTAGCGGGGCTAATAAACAAACTAGTGACCGCTTAGTCTCAGATGAAGACTCCACGAATGAAGGAGTCCGCCCTTGTGATTTCTTCCGGATCTCGAAGGTCTAAGAATAAGAAGAAAAAGACCAAGAAGCGGATGGGACCACAAGTCAAGGACCTTATGGGTAAGGGCAAGGTCCCGATGGTTCCAAAGATCAAGAAAAATGACGCTTGTCTCAAATGCGGGGAGCTGGGCCACTGGGCTAGAGACTGCCCGATTCTTCATGGCGCTTCAGGTACAAAACTTTTAGTTTTGGAAACAAATTGTTCTGCTACTATATTTTCTACTTCTTGGACACTGGATTCTGGTGCTAGTTCTCATATTTGTACCGTGAATCAGGATCTGGAACAAAGTAGGAAGCTTGGAACTGGGGAAGTGATGATCACTGTCGGAAGCGGGCATAGTGTCGAGGCAACCGACATAGGACCACTTCTTTTGGGTTTAGAATCCGATTTTGTTTTGACTTTAGAAGATGTACTTGTTTTGCCCAAGGGGCATAAAAACATTGTATCCATTACGGTCATGGATTGGAAAGACTTCTCATTTTTTATTGGTGATGGTTTCTGCAAAATTTATTTTAGAAATAAACTAGTGGGCACTGCTACATTGTTGAATGGACTGTATCATTTAAACCTCAGTAACAAAGTCGTTGTGAATACTATGACTAGGAAGCGTGGTAGGGATGAAACTAATCAAGTTTTGAAATGGCATCTTAGACTTGGTTATGTTGGTCAGACCAAGGTTTACAAAATGGAAAAAGATGGACTTGTGGGTCCATTGGGATCGGATACCTTTCTTACTTGTGAATCTTGCCTTAAAGGCAAAATGACTAAGTCCCCCTTCACAGGGACTTTTGAAAGAGTGATGAACAAATTATATACTCGCAAGTGTACGAATCGCTTTTGTAGGAAGCGGCAAGTAACTCCGAGGTCGATCTCTCGAGGAATTGGAAACGGTTTAAAGTTCAATAATGTTCGGAAAATAGTCGAATGAACAAAAGTAAAGTAAAGTACATCATTGGTTTGATAGGATTATAATCACTAACGCAGAAAATTAAAATAAACTAAGCGTTAAAAACACCAAAGTAATGGTCAGATAATTGAGAGATTACAATAATGAGAATGATATGGGAATTTAGAATCACCGACACACACGTAATCAATTATTAGTTCCGATACTCAAATAAATAAGGTTTGGAATTATCGATTGCCTACGATTAAAAGAAATCCGTTTGATGGCGGTAATTCTAAAAATCACGATTGTTCTTAACGAAAATGAGAGACACTCCTTTGATGGGGACGAATGTCTATTTACAATCGACTAGCTATTACTTTTGATGGGATAATTCGCTAAAAGATCGCCGAAAAAGGTTTAGAACATTCACAATCGCTTCTATCGGGTCGTTTGATGGCGAACACCGACAAAAACCCTCGATTTGAATAATAATAACAACAATGAAATAGGTTTGATGATCTAAATCAAAAGTTCTAAAGCGAAGAACGAACAAGAGGAACAATCCCAAACTTTACCCGGAAAATCAATAGAAACTAACAATCGATAACATGTGTGTGGCTCAATCTAAAAACCCATATAAAATGTTTAGCTACACATGATTATTTCAAAAACAATAATGAAAATTGTAAAACAAAACATGGTAGAAACTTCCCTTGTAAATGCCGAAATTGAATTCCCGATGAAGATTTGATGTTCTTCCTTCAAGAGCTCATAAACAATATGGTACAAGGAACAATATTCACTCACAAAATATATTTTTCTTCAAGATGAAATTACAAAGAAGATGATGAAAATCTCTCTTTTCCCTTCTTTTTGGTGTTTTCCTCCCTAATCTTGTGTTTTTCACACCAAAATGTCTTCAACAAAATCAGAATATCTCCTTAGGGTCTCCACCTCCCTTTTTTATAGCCAAAAGATCAAGAAAAGGGCTCTAAATTGTGCAAAAATATCAAAGAAAATGACTTGCACCGAAAAGTGACACGGCCCGTGTCCTGGGACACGGCCGTGTTGTACTACCCTGAAAAGAAGAAAAGGCACTGTCCACGGACCCGTCCGTGTCCCATGACACGGCCGTGTTGTACTGCACAGGAAATGCAATTTAGGCTGGATAGGGGCTCGGCCGTGTCATAAAAGACACGGTCGTGTTGTACTCATTCGAAAATTGAATTTTTACTGGAACGAGACCCGGCTGTGTCATGTGACATGGCCGAGTTGCCTGGTGCGGCCGAGTTGCCTGGTGCAGCCGAGTTGTTTTCTTCTGTTCTGATTATGGTTTTTGGTCTTCTTCGGCTTGATCCTTCGTTCTTGTATCAATACACCTCGGAATTTAGCATATGATATACCGTTTCGAAGCTAGTTTCATGAGGAATTTATATCAAAGGAGAACACATCTCAATTCGGAGTGGTGATTCTGGAATTTAGAAGATACGACCGATATTGCTTCAATCTTTTATCTTTTTAAGCCCCGTTTTAGCTCTTGATCGTCATAAAGCGCATATTTCACCACAATCTTCGCTTGGTTACCTATAAATTAAAAACACAACATACCACGCATAAAAGAGAAAAAAAATACTAAAAAGCAAACAAAAACACGACTAGATAGAACAGAATGAGTCTATCAAGAATCGACTCATCAAATCCCCCAAAACTTGAACTTTGATCGTCCCGAGCAATGCACTTTAAAATAATCACTCACAAATGGGAACTCAACTGTCAAAATACCTCAAAGGACCTCTTCGAAAATTTCATCAATACTCACAAGTAAAATAAGTCGAGTTCTTCAAAGTTTTCAAACCTCCGGGGTGCTTCCTTAACATCATAGTCAATACTTGGCAATATAAACCTCACCGGTCAAGTGTAATCACTGACTCTCAAAGTGATAGGGATAAGTAAACGCTCGGAACTCATTCAATGAAATAAGGAACCCCATAGGCTTGCCAATCGTCTTCATCTCTACCAATGTTTTGTGCATGCAAAATTTTTGTGAATCAAAAAGGGCTTTACTCGGCTTGTAATGTAGGCTTGGGTCGGGGTGGGAGAAATATGGCTAAAGTGACTTGACTTGAGCAATTTTTAGAACTAAATGACCATAGTCGCTTTAGAAGCTCAAGATTTTTGAAGTTTGCTTCTTTCATCCCCTTAATTATGAACCAGTTGCAACAAGCACTATTGAAAGTGAAAAACGCAGCGTCAAACCCTCCTTATTGCTCCGATATTTTTTTTTTGGCTTGGGTTGTTTTAGGATCCGTTTTACGCGAATGTAAACGATGGGTCATATGAATACACCCAGTTACTAGGATCAAAACATACACAACTGCTTCCAAGAATACTCATATCTAAGGTAACCGTTTTACGCGAATATAAACCTGGGTCACATGAATACACCCGGTTACTAAGTTCCCAAAAATAGCGGAGTAATTATTTTCACCATTTCAACACTCCCAACAATATGTATATCACCCAATGTCACCACAATCTTTGTATCCTCGTCAAACATAATTTCTAATCGCTCAAGTATGGATCGAAGGATTATAGCAATGGAAAGCTCGATATGTGGTTTAACAATGAAATAGACAATGACCTCAATTGGGTTTATTTAAGGAATGATCAAATTTCGGGTCGGCCAAAATCGAAGGGTTAAGATCAAAGGCGCCAAAAATCATTTTCACTCAATTGCACACACACACTAGTAGTTTTGAACAATATACCAAGACAAGTTCTAGAGTCTTAAATTAAGAATGAAACACTCGACAATGAAACTTGTATTTTAGAAAATGCACGAAGGCTCGATAGCTCACAAGTAGCTTTGTTCATAGCTCCAAGATATTTAAACTACTTATTCAATTTCACACCCGTTTCGATTATCAACAATTTTTCCTCTACAAATTATCCTCGATTTGTATATCAAAACAACGAAATAAATCCCGAGGCATTCAAAGAAAAGAGTTCATACTTCAAAGTTTTTATCAAATTTGCAAAATGCTCAAAACACACCAAATGTAAATAAAAACACACCACAAATAAGCCTACTGACAAAAACAACCAAAAATAAACAAACAAGCATAATAGTATCCAAAAACAAATAAAAACAAGAGTAACGAAGTATTTCTTGACCAATCCCCCCCCCCCAAACTTGAATTAAAGAATATACGAATGAAGGGGGTATAATATTTAAACAAAAAGAATTTCATTGGTCAAGAAATACTTACGACCGGTTTTACTGGTGGGGTGGAGGGAGGTGGCCTTGCTGCACATGCCACCCGTGCATTTGTCTCATAAGAGACAATATATCATGTCGCTCCTGTCTAGCCTCCTATAGCCTCTGTCTAGTATCCTCTCGGAATGCTACGAACTCCTCTCGGAAGGCTACAAACTCCTCCCTTAATGTTGGCCGCGAGGGGGCATGTCCAATTTCGGCCCGCCTTGACGTCTCGGGCCGATCTCGGGGGCTTTCTTCTTCTTCTTCTTCATTCTCCTCTTCTTCCTCTTCATCCGGGCCTCTTTCATAAGCTTCCTCCTCTTCCATCCTCTCGGCTCAATCTTCATTCACAATGCGCCGAGGTCGAACATTTCGGTCGAACATTTCGGTCGAGAGGGATGTGACCCGGGGGAGCTAATCCAGCTGCCATCCGTGCTCGACGATGTGCCTCCGTAGCCATTTGCAGATTTCCCATGTCCCGAATATTATTTATGGTCGTCAAAGGTGTATTCGGGAGAAGGAAGTGGTCATTGTCGGTTTGGAGGAAGAGTGCGCGCGGTTCATAATCCAGGATATTCATTACTTTCATTACGGAGATAGAGAGAAGTTTGTTTCCTGTAAGGGGAGTCCTTTGAGCTAAGGAAATCTCGAAGTGAAGTGCGATAGGGGTAATCAAACCCCGTATCCATATCTCCCCTTTTGGCTTTGTCGCGACATCGTCAAAATGTTCCGCTATCATGGCCCCGGTTGCTGGAATCGAGTTATCGAGCATGTGAGTCAGGATGTATAACTCCCGTAGTGAAATAGGCCCGGTTTCCTTTCGACCATATATAGTATTCGCAATCACCTTGTGTAGATATCGGAGTATTGGATTGCAAATGTTTGATCCTTTAGCCGATCTTGCAATATAATATCGCGCCTCGCTTCCCGGGTATTCCACTATAGCTCTCCAATAAGTTTCACATGCGAACCGTGTTGGGTACGGGATCGGATATTGCGCCGTGTTGCGGAAGCGTAAATAAAATAGCGGAAAATAAAAGACGCAAGGATTTATAGAGGTTCGGCTATAAACGAGCCTACGTCCTCTCTTTATCTTTTTCAATAGGTTAAAGATAGCAACCTCTTCGCGTCTCTTCTATCGGTCGAGGTATAACCGTTACAATCACGTCTTCTATTGGTCCGTGATAAACCACTCGTACTTGTCTTTGTGTCGGTCCAAGTTAAACCGTATTCCTTTTCGATCGGACAAGGAATGAACCGCTCTAGCTTTCTATGGGTACTAGATAAACCTCACTAAGATAACGATTGCGATTCTAACAATGCCGGATCCTTGATCCTAATAACACCGAATCCAATCATATCTTTTCTTTTACCACTCGTGTATGATTTTGTGTATAACACTCAATCACTCAATGTAAGCTCAATATTACAACAACAATACAATGAATATCAATCTCAGATGAAAGTGTAGTATACTTGAAGTTGTTGTGCTCAATCAATACCATAGACATGGTATTTATAGGCTTCATGATCAAACTAGCCGTTAGCTGCTGCACACTGCTTTACGTACGCTATCACATTCATATTACGTACGTAAGCTTCATTACGTCGTTAACCTCCCTAGGTTACGTCGTTAGCCTAGTCGATTGATCCGGTGAGATTCGTCATTTTGAGTTACGTCGTTAGCCTTTCCTTTGTTACGCGTTAACATTACGTCGCTTCGGCGTCATATATCCGTTGGATGCTTTGCGACTTTGACTTCTCCAACGTTCACTTGTTTGAACTCCTTTACGTACGTTATTCAACCTCCATTACGTACGTTAGCTTGCCCATATTACGTACGTTAACATACCCTTGTTACGTACGTTAGCTTTGTGTTTTTCCAGGTTTTAGCACTTCGTTTTCTTCGATGCTTGGCTTCGTCTCTTCGTTGTTTTGTTTTGCTTATCAACATTAATCATCAAAACACTTTAATTTATGTATGGAACAAAATGTTCCAACAATCTCCCCCTTTTTGATGATTACAAAACAACAATACGCCAATGGGATTTTCCTGCAAAAATACAAATATATGTATATCTTTACAGACCAAAGTTTTCGACTTTGTCCGTTTTGTTAGAATCTTCTCCCATTACTTTTCGACTCCTTCTATTCTTTTCTCCATTTTTAAATTTTCATCGTCTTTTCGACGTCTCCTCATTTTTCTTTTTCTGTCATTTTTTCACTTCTCCTCTTCATTTTTCAATTCTTTTTGTATGCTATCGATTTTCTTCGATTTTTATCCCCCTTTCACGGTTAATCACATTTTCGACTTATTTCTCCATTCTCTATCTCTCCCCCTTTTTGTATTCATCAAAAAGTGGATTAAATAACAATTGAAATAAATAATACCAAAATATAAAATATGCATGATAAAAATAAATGCATAAAGGGTAAAAACTCCCCCTGAAAATAATATCTCCCCTTTAAAAAATACTCCCCCTGAGTAAAATACAAAAATCAATTTTTGGGGATCCAACCTATAGTTGGTTTTTGTTTCGAGACATAAACAATATTTGAAATATTTGTTCCTTTAGGAACCCAAATTTTCTTAATTTTTATCGTCCGGCGAGGGCTTTTGCAATTTGAAACGTGATGCCCGATTTTCATACACTTTTCGCAATGGGGTATTTTAAAGTTAACGGATTCATTTTTCGAACGTGGTTTGAATCCTAACCCCTCTTTATTTAAAGTATATTTTTGAACACATAACATTTGTTCAAATTTATCGTTGCCGCACGAGAATTTTCTTGTCAAAGATTTTAGTTCATCTTGAACTTTTAAAAGATCATTCTTCAAAATATTCTCATTTTCAATGCATTTCGAATGATCGATTTCGACAAATTTTCCCTTCTCGATAATTTTGGAATTTTCAATTTCCAAAGATTTAATTTTAGACTTAAGGGATTTAATTTCCGATAAAGCATTTTGGAAATCCGTATGAAGTAATTCAAATGCATCAAAGAGTTCATCACGGGAGGATGTACTAACCTGGCTTTCGACGTCGCCGTCGTCGAACGAACTTCGGGCCATGAGAGCGAGATTATTTTGATTGATGAAATCATCTTCTTCGTCTTCATCGCTCCATGTTGCCACGAAGACCTCCTTCTTGGGTTTGGCACGGCAATGCTTAGCGAAGTGGCCTGGTTTTCCACATAGTCGACAAGAATTGTCGAACTTCTTAGATTCGCTCGAGATATCCTTCTTCCTCCGGTTTAATAAAGTTTGGAATTTATTAATATTCTTGGCATAATATGCCGCTTCTTCGTCGCTTTCCTCCACCGGGATTTCTTCTTTCTTTTTCGACATCTTAGCCTTCATGGCTAACGATTTTTCTTTCGGTTTCGGCTTGACACTTCGTGATTTTAACACGATCTCATAATTAATTAGCGAACCAACGAGGGCGCTAAAATCAAGCGTGTTGAGATCTTTAGATTCCATAATTGCGGTCACGGTGCCGTCCCATTCGCTAGGTAGTGATCGTAAAATTTTCTTAACTTTTTCACTACTAGATAATGGTTTTCCGAACGAAGCAAGTCCATTAGTGATGACCGAAAATCGGTCGAGCATATTGGTGATGGACTCGTCACCCTTCATCATGAATAGCTCGTAGTCATGGAGAAGCATATTGATCTTCGTCTCCTTGACTTGAGTTGTCCCTTCGTGTGTGATTTCAAGAATTTTCCATATTTCTTTCGCACTTTCACACGACGAGATTCGATTGACCTCTTCGGGATTTAAGGCACAAAATAAAAGTTGGGTGGCCTTACAATTTAGATGGTCGTTTTTCCAATCGGCATCGTCGTATTCTTCAAAAGATTTGAGCGTACCGTCGGATTTGATTGGAACTTTCGGGCCAAGGCAAATAATCTTCCAAATTTCGATGTCGTATGCACGAATAAAGATCGACATCTTTTTCTTCCATGTCAAATAATTGGAGCCATCGAAGAATGGTGGTCGGTTGAGAGCAAGGCCTTCGACAGGAGCAAATTGAAACGCCATTGGATCTTTTCTCCTTGGATGTTAAGCCGCGTATTGGAGTACTGCTCTGATACCAATTGTTGGGTACGGGATCGGATATTGCGCCGTGTTGCGGAAGCGTAAATAAAATAGCGGAAAATAAAAGACGCAAGGATTTATAGAGGTTCGGCTATAAACGAGCCTACGTCCTCTCTTTATCTTTTTCAATAGGTTAAAGATAGCAACCTCTTCGCGTCTCTTCTATCAGTCGAGGTATAACCGTTACAATCACGTCTTCTATTGGTCCGTGATAAACCACTCGTACTTGTCTTTGTGTCGGTCCAAGTTAAACCGTTTTCCTTTTCTATCGGACAAGGAATCAACCGCTCTAGCTTTCTATGGGTACTAGATAAACCTCACTAAGATAACGATTGCGATTCTAACAATGCCGGATCCTTGATCCTAATAACACCGAATCCAATCGTATCTTTTCTTTTACCACTCGTGTATGATTTTGTGTATAACACTCAATCACTCAATGTAAGCTCAATATTACAACAACAATACAATGAATATCAATCTCAGATGAAAGTGTAGTATACTTGAAGTTGTTGTGCTCAATCAATACCATAGACATGGTATTTATAGGCTTCATGATCAAACTAGCCGTTAGCTGCTGCACACTGCTTTACGTACGCTATCACATTCATATTACGTACGTAAGCTTCATTACGTACGTTAACCTCCCTAGGTTACGTACGTTAGCCTAGTCCAGATTCAGTCCAGTGAGATTCGTCATTTTGAGTTACGTACGTTAGCCTTTCCTTTGTTACGTACGTTAACATTACGTCACTGCTGACGTCATATATCCGTTGGATGCTTTGCTGACTTTGACTTCTCCAACGTTCACTTGTTTGAACTCCTTTACGTACGTTATTCAACCTCCATTACGTACGTTAGCTTGCCCATATTACGTACGTTAACATACCCTTGTTACGTACGTTAGCTTTGTGTTTTTCCAGGTTTTAGCACTTCGTTTTCTTCGATGCTTGGCTTCGTCTCTTCGTTGTTTTGTTTTGCTTATTAACATTAATCATCAAAACACTTTAATTTATGTATGGAACAAAATGTTCCAACAAACCGGTTTATTGGGTAATGGCCATTGTGTCTTGCATGATAAATATCTTCCAGTTGGACGATGGTTAGTCTCTCCTCATTATTGTTGAGCCGGAATGTCATTTCGGTTGGTTCTCGAGTCACCGGATCTCTTCTGACAGTAAGAGTGCTGAGAAACTCCATCGTGAGACACTTATAAGTCGGCCATTGTTGCGTCATCATCCACGCCCAATTCACTCTTTCAAGGAATTTCATCACGTCTTCTCTTATTCCCATAGCGTTCATGCATTCATCATCGGGCCATCACGTAAGGAGCATCTTTTTCTGGCCCAACATTTCCCACCTTGCATATTGTGTTTCAGGGAGATCAATTCCATAAGAATCCGGAGTTTCCACAGCCCTTTGAATAGCCATTCTTGCCGGCTGCACTTGTTCTCCGCCGTTCCTACCCCTTCTGCGCTGAGAATTTCCTCGTCCACGTCCTCGTGCCATTTTCTGCAAAAAATTTCAATTTATCATTTATCTAAGGACTTGATAACGTATTCTTCCCCCAAACTTATAGCAAACAATGAAATCCCCCCAATATAAACATTATTGATCAAAACAACTCCCAAGCAAAATTTATCGTTTGAATTCACCATCTTCATCATGGAAAACATCCCTTAGCTACAAGAATTTCCAATCGAGAAATTTAATCATCAAGCATGGAGAATTATCGAAAATCCCCAATTTCATCTCCTTCAATTTTTTTCAAGAACCCTAGATAATCAAGGACTAGTGATTCTAATTATCATAGCATGTTCATAGCCAAGAATAATCATCAAAAACATGAGAAACATACCTTGATTTCGGAAATATTGAAGAGAAAAAAAAATTAAAAATCGGTCCCAATTCGTCCGATTTGCCACCTTGAAGAGTGAAATTGGTTGAAAAATGATGATTACGTAGTTGATTCTTGTATCTCCCCTTGATTTTGCACAAAATTTCTTTGAAAATGAAGAGAAAAATCGATAGTATTGATGCTAGGGTTCGGAGGGAAGAAAAAAAATAAAAACTGGGAAGATGGAAATGGTGATTCGGCCGTGTTCTCCTTTTATAAGTCCGACCGATACGGCCGTGTTGCATCTGACACGGTCGTGTCGAACTGTTCAGAATAAGCAAAACCCACTGTCTAACCGACTCGGCCGTGTCCTGTGACACGGTTGTGTCATACTATCCTAGAAAACAAACTTTCACTGTATTGACACCCGGCCGTGTTCCATGACACGGTCGTGTCGTGCTGTCCCAGAAAAACAAATTCTCACTGTCTTGACACTCGGCCGTGTCCTGAGACTCAGCCGTGTCATACTAGCCCAGAATAGCAAATCTCACTGTTTTGAGACTCGGCCGTGTCAGAGGCAACTCGGCCGTGTCCTACCTGCCCAGATTGTTAGTTTCTGATAACGCACTCGTTTCCTGCATTTTTAACACCCACAGTTGAACCGATCAGTTTCGAATAGAGTAAAAACAAATAAGAAAAATAAATTCGAAAAACAAAAGACGCAAAATCTAACTAAACCATTGGGTTGCCTCCCAAGTAGCGCTTTTTTATAGTCGTTAGGTCGACTTCTTCCCGTTTTGCTCAAGCTTCAACATCGTGCACCTATATGCACTCAAACGCATTGATTTCTTCGATTCGTCAGAAATATGGCTTCACTCTATGCCCGTTTACCTTAAAGTGCTCGTTCTTCCGCGGATCAAGAAGTTCTACTGCTCCGTGTGGCCATACTTTAACTACCTTGAACGGTCCGCCCCATCGCGACACCAATTTTCCGGGCATGATCTTAAGACGGGAGTTATGTAACAAAACATCCATCCCGGGTTCGAGAGATTTGCGAATGATACGCTTATCATGATACCGTTTCGTCCATTCTTTGTAGAGTTTAGCGTTTTCGTACGCCTCATATCGCATGTCATCAAGCTCATTTAAATGTAAAAGTCGTTCCTCGCCCGCCTTTTCTTGATCTAAATTGAGCGCTTTGATTTCCCAATACGCCTTGTGTGCCAACTCAACGGGTAGGTGACATGCTTTTCCAAATACTAGGCGATATGGGCTCATTCCAATTGGATTTTTGTAGGCCGTGCGGTATGCCCATAAAGCGTCATTCAACTTCAATGCCTAGTCCTTTCTTGTTGGTTTCACCGTCTTTTCGAGTACTGCCTTTATTTGTCTATTGCTCACTTCGACTTGCCCGGAAGTTTGAGGATGGTATGCCGTTACGACCTTATGCATCACATTATACTTCTTAAGCAAGCCTGCAAGTTGTTTATTGCAAAAATGCGTGCCTCTATCGCTTATTACAGCTCTAGGCGTCCCGAACCTGTAGAAAATCACATCCCTAAAAAAATTGCAAACCACGTTAGCATCATTAGTTCGGGTTGGAATTGCTTCCACCCACTTAGAGACGTAGTCCACAACAACTAAAATATATTCAAAGCAGTGGGAAAGTGGAAAAGGACCCATAAAATCAACTCCCCAAACATCGAAAAGTTCCACAACAAGATTGTTTGTCAACGGCATCTCGTTCCTTTTGCTTATATTCCCCATTCGTTGACAACGGTCGCAACTCTTGCAATGGGAATAGGCATCCTTAAATAATGTTGGCCAGTAGAATCCCGATTGAAGGACCTTGTGCGCCATTTTCTTTGCGCTAAAATGTCCCCCACAGTGCAACTCATGGCAAAATGACAATATGCTCTCGTGCTCTTCCTCCGGGATGCAACGTCGGAATATCTGATCAGGCCCCAACCGGAATAAGTAGGGCTCATCCCAAAAGTAATGCCTGCATATGGAAACAAACCTCTTCTTCCCTTGATAGCTCAAGTCGGGCTGCAAGACACCACTAACAATGTAATTAACAATATCAGCATACCAAGGTGTCCTTGTTACATCGAATAATTGCTCGTCAGGGAAAGTTTCAACAATCGGCAAAGAATTATCGAGTTTAAAATTATCTCCCTCGGTTAACCTAGATAGATGGTCGGCAACTACATTTTCCGAACCCTTTTTATCTTTAAACTCCAAATCAAATTCTTGCAGTAGAAGAACCCACCGAATTAATCTTGGTTTTGCATCGGATTTTTTTAATAAATATTTCAATGCTGCATGATCCGTATGCACAATTACTTTTGAGCCAACCAAGTAGGATCGAAATGTGTCTAAAGAATACACAACGGCTAAAAATTCTTTTTCGGTGGTGGTATAATTAGCCTGAGCTTCATCGAGCGTTTTGCTAGCATAGTAAATCACGTGGAAAAATTTATTCACTCTTTGCCCCAAAACGGCACCAATAGCAAAGTCGGAAGCATCACACATAATTTCAAACGGGAGACCAATCGGGAGCAACAACAATAGGTGTGGAAGTTAACTTTTCTTTCAAAGCATTAAAACCAACTAAACATTCCTCGGTAAAATCAAATTTGGCATCCTTACACAAAAGGTTACTCAAAGGGCGGGCAATTTTCGAAAAATCTTTAATGAAACGCCTATAAAACTCGGCATGTCCTAAAAAGCTTCGAACCTCTTTGACACATGAAGGCGGAGGTAATTTAACAATTAAATCAACTTTAGCCTTATCAACCTCCATTCTTTTATTGGAAACCACATGACCCAGAACAAGACCTTGTTTTACCATAAAATGACTCTTTTCCCAGCTAAGTGTAAGATTACACTCAATACATCATTCTAGCACAATAGTCAAATTATATAAACAATCATCAAAAGTGGTTCCAAACACAGAAAAGTCGTCCATGAATACCTCGATAGATTTTTCTAACAAGTCGGAGAATATGGAAAGCATGCACCTTTGAAAAGTAGCGGGAGCATTGCAAAGACCAAACGGCATCCTCCTAAAGGTAAAAGTGCCAAAAGGGCAAGTGAAAGTGGTCTTCTATTGATCCTCCGGAGTAATGGGAATCTGATAGAAACCTGAAAAACCATCTAGAAAACAGTAATAATCATGCCCAACTAAACGTTCCAACATTTGATCAATAAAAGTAAGGGGAAAATGATCCTTTTTTGTTATCGCATTTAATTTCCGATAATGAATGCACATTCTCCAACCGGTTACTGTTCTAGTGGGCACCAGTTCATTTTTATCATTACGAACCACCGTTATTCCAGATTTCTTAGGTACTACATGCACAGGACTCACCCACTTACTGTCGGATATCGGGTAGATGACTCCGACATCTAGCAATTTCAAAACTTCCTTTTTCAAAACTTCCTGCATGTTCGGATTCAAACGCCTTTGAGGTTGCCTAACCGGTTTAACATTATCCTCAAGAATTATTTTATGCATGCACCTAACAGGACTTATTCCCTTGATATCGGAAATACTCCACCCAATTGCTTCCTTTAACTTAGTCAGAACTTCTACTAATTTGTTTTCCTGCAAATGAGTTAATTCGGAAGAGACAATTACAGGGTAAGTGTCACTTTTGCCTAAGAAAACATATTTAAGATGTGCTGGAAGTTCTTTCAATTCAAATTGGGGTGGGGTGATTTCAACGGGCTCCTCAAAATTTAATTCCAATGGTATCTTAAGACCATCAACTTCATCAATGGTTTCGGAATTATCTAACAATGCCACATATTCTCCAATTTCTAAATTATTCAGCCCCATATCATGCTCAATGGTTAGAGTATCATGCAACGTGTCCCCTACATCATCATGCAAATATGTATCATTAACCAAAGAATCAATGCAATCAATAAAATTCACATCATGGGCAGCATAAATATGAGAAGGGATAGGAGATGAACCGAACACGTTGATTTCCATGGTTTTGCCCAAGACGGTTATGGTGACCTTTCCTTCATCAACATCGACGATTTTTTTTGTTGTATGCATAAATGGCCGTCCTAGAAGTATCGTCCCTTCATTTTCGCTTGTTCCGAAATCGCTCATCACCAAGATAACAAAATCGGCCGGAATCACCAACTTGTCCACTTGCACTAATAGGTCTTCAATGACTCCCTTGGGGTATTTCACCGACCTATCCGCCATTTGAAGAGTCATTATTGTTGGTTTAATTCCCCCGAGTCCATGCCTCAAATAGGTCGAGTATGGCATGAGATTCACACTTGCTCCCAAATCTAACATGCCACGAGCAACTTTCTTATCTCCCATAGTGATGTCGATCATAAAACTTCCGGGATCGCCTTTCTTTTGACCCCTTGCTTCTACCTCATAGAGCACCACTTTCTCATTCCCATTGTATCTTCTTTTGTTGGAGGTCAATTCTTTGAAAAAAAATTTATAAGCGGGAATGTTCTTCACAACATCCAAGAGAGGTAAGTTGACATTAACCTTTGAAAGCATGTCGTAGATTTCGGAAAATTGCTCATCTTGCTTTGCTTTTCTAAGCCGGCTCAGAAAAGGGATTGGTGGCTTATATGGTTGAGCGGATTTGTGAAGCTTGGAAGTCGAAGTTGCTTCGTCTATTTTCTACTCTTGGTTTCCCGACTCGTCTTTTTTCTCATCGCCCTTTTCTTTTACTTCGGAATTAGCTTCTTTATTAATCACTTTACCACTTCGGAGAGTGGTAATAGCTTGAGCTTGCTCGGGTTGACTTGGTAGTTTACCCGTTTCTTGTCTACGTGCCTCGGTAGCAAGTTGCCCAATTTGAATCTCCATTTTTTTCATCGAAGCTTCTAAAGATTCGAACCGTTTATTGTTCTCCGCTCGGTTTTCCTTGCTCTCCTTAATGAATGCCGCAATACTCTCCTCAAGAGAGTTCCTTTGTTGTGGAGGTGGTTCACTTTGCGTTGGTTGTTGGGATCGGTTTCCTCCGTTGTATTGAGCTTGGGCGCTTGTGTCGTATGGCATCGGGTTGTTGTTTCTCCATGAGAAATTCGGATGGTTTCTTAGCCCAGGATGGTAAGTATTTGGGAGAGGTGCATTTCTTGCGTTTCTGCCATAATTATTTCTCCTCTCTTCCCACTCGGGTCTTCCCGTGCTTTGTCCCATAGCCCAATTAACTTGTTCAGTTTGTTCTCCCTGAAAAGTATGAGGGCATGAATTGGCATCATGTCCGGGTGCCCCGTAAATCTAGCATACTCGTGAGCTAGAAGATTTATTTTGAGTCTTGAGTTGTCTTAGTTCATTTGTCAACTCATCGATTTTAGATTGCATCTCATCCTTATCGCTTACTTGGTGCACGGCTCCCCTACGAACACGTACACTTTTTTGTTGAGAATTTGCTCCTAATCTTTCATACACATCATACGCTTGTCTCTCCGTCAAACCCCAAAACGAACCACCGGCTGCATTATCTACCTCTCCTTGGCAATATTGAGTCAATCCATCATAGAAGAATTGATTAAGTAGTTGAAGTGGATAGTGATGGTGTGGGCATTGAATGAGGAGCATTTTTAATCGGTCCCATGCTTCGTGAAATGCCTCTCCGTCTTGTTGTCCGAAAGTTGAGATTTGAGTTCTCAATTGCGTAGTCTTTGAATGAGAGAAGTACTTGGTAATGAATTTATCGTAAACTTTATCCCATGTTCTTAGTGAGCCGGGCGCCAAAGTCATCAACCATTGTTTCGCCCCATCCTTGAGTGTATAAGGGAAGCACTTCATTCTTAGTTGATCCTCGCTCAACCCATTTAATGGGAAGTGTCAATCGCCACATAGAAGTCTCGGATGAATGATAACGGATCCTCACGTGCTAATCCATGAAATGAGGGCAATTGCTCGATGTGAAATCCGCTTATGTGGTAGTTCCTTGCGGCCGGTGCTAATTGGATGCATGAAATGGCGGTGTTCACCACGGGCTTTACATAGTCCCGCATTAGATGTTCGACCGGAGGTTGTTGCGGAATGTTGTAGCTTGCTTCCATCCCATATTGAGGTCCGGGATAATAATTTGCTCCATATTGCACTCCAACTGGTGGTTGTCTCGGATAGAAGTATCTCCCTTGTTGAGATTCGAGTATCCCTTGATTGCACCCAGCATTCTCATATCTCGGAAACCTTGGTTGACGAATTTCTTCCTCATCTATATTTTGTGCAACATTCTCAACCCTCGGTTGACGAGGGTTTTCTTCTTGGAGCAAAAGTCGCTCTTCAAGATCCGGATTCACCTCGTCATTTGCCATTGATGATGTGGCCATTATTTTTGGTGCTCTAATCCTTTGAACTTCGTCTATGGGCGGAAGAATCGGGTTACCCAACGATCTCCTACCAAGCATAAACAAAGGAAGTAAGAGCAAATTTTATCGAAATAAATTGATCAAGAATAACAATTCAGCTACTATTAAAACAAGATTAAAAATTAAATGCCAATTCCGCGGCAACGGCGCCAAAAACTTGATGGACAAATTATATACTCGCAAGTGTACGAATCGCTTTTGTAGGAAGCGGCAAGTAACTCCGAGGTCGATCTCTCTAGGAATTGGAAACGGTTTAAAGTTCGATAATGTTCGGAAAATAGTCGAATAAACAAAAGTAAAGTAAAGTAAAGTACATCATTGGTTTGATAGGATTATAATCACTAATGCAGAAAATTAAAATAAACTAAGCGTTAAAAACACCAAATTAATGGTCGGATAATTGAGAGATTACAATAATGAGAATGATATGGGAATTTAGAATCACTGACACACACGTAATCAATTATTAGTTCCGATACTCAAATAAATAAGGTTTGGAATTATGGATTGCTCACGATTAAAAGAAATCCGTTTGATGGCGGTAATTCTAAAAATCACGATTGTTCTTAACGAAAATGAGAGACACTCCTTTGATGGGGACGAATCTCTATTTACAATCGACTAGCTATTACTTTTGATGGGATAATTCGCTA
This sequence comes from Orobanche coerulescens, assembly GCA_033398695.1. Classification (NCBI taxonomy): domain Eukaryota; kingdom Viridiplantae; phylum Streptophyta; class Magnoliopsida; order Lamiales; family Orobanchaceae; genus Orobanche; species Orobanche coerulescens. Next base: position 130,434,610 of record CM065817.1, read on the forward strand.
AAAGATCGCCGAAAAAGGTTTAGAACATTCACAATCGCTTCTATCGGGTCGTTTGATGGCGAACACCGACAAAAACCCTCGATTTGAATAAGAATAACAACAATGAAATAGGTTTCATGATCTAAATCAAAAGTTCTAAAGCGATGAACGAACAAGAGGAACAATCCCAAACTTTACCCGGAAAATCAATAGAAACTAACAATGATAACATGTGTGTGGCTCAATCTAAAAACCCATATGAAATGTTTAGCTACACATGATTATTTCAAAAACAATAATGAAAATTATAAAACAAAACTTGGTAGAAGCTTCCCTTGTAAATGCCGAAATTGAATTCCCGATGAAGATTTGATGTTCTTCCTTCAAGAGCTCATAAAAGATATGGTACAAGGAACAATATTCACTCACAAAATATATTTTTCTTCAAGATGAAATTACAAAGAAGATGATGAAAATCTCTCTTTTCCCTTCTTTTTGGTGTTTTCCTCCCTAATCTTGTGTTTTTCACACCAAAATATCTTCAACAAAATCAGAATATCTCCTTAGGGTCTCCACCTCCTTTTTTTTATAGCCAAAAGATCAAGAAAATGGCTCAAAATTGTGCAAAAATGTCCGAAAAGTGACACGGCCCGTGTCTTGGGACACGGCCGTGCCGTACTACCCTGAAAAGAAGAAAAGGCACTGTCCACGGACCCCGCCGTGTCCCATTACACGGCCGTGTTGTACTGCACAGGAAATGCAATTTAGGCTGGATAGGGGCTCGGCCGTGTCATAAAAGACACAGTCATGTTGTACTCAACCGGAAATAGAATTTTTACTGGAACGAGACCCGGCTGTGTCATGTGACACGGCCGAGTTGCCTAGTGCAGCCGAGTTGTTTTCTTCTCTTCTGATTCCGGTTTTTGGTCTTCTTCGGCTTGATCCTTCGTTCTTGTATCAATACACCTCGGAATTTAGCATATGATATACCGTTTCGAAGCTAATTTCACGCGGAATTTATATCAAAGGAGAACACATCTCAATTCGGAGTGGTGATTCTGGAATTTAGAAGATACGACCGATATTGCTTCAATCTTTTATCTTTTTAAGCCCCGTTTTAGCTCTTGATCGTCATAAACTCTAATATTAGCTATGAAAGCGCATATTTCACCAAAATCTTCGCTTGTTTACCTATAAATTAAAAACACAACATACCACGCATAAAAGAGAACAAAAATACTAAAAAGCAAACAAAAACACGACTAGATAGAACAGAATGAGTCGATCAAGAATCGACTCATCAAAGAGCCGTTGATAAACTAGGATTAATCCATACCGACGTATGTGGTGCTTTGGAAGCAGCATGTAACGGATATCAGTACTTCATTATGTTTACAGATGATCATACTAGGTATGGTTACGTATACTTAATGAAACATAAATCCGAGGCCTTTGAGAAATTCCAGGAATTTAAGGCCCTAGTCGAAAATCAAACTGGTAATCATATCAAAGCACTTCGGTCGGACCGAGGTGGCGAGTATATGAGTGCGGAGTTTTACGAGTTCCTAAAGCAACATGGAATAGTATCACAACTAACATCTCCAGGTACTCAGTTAAATTGTGTGTCAGAAATGAGGAATCAGACCTTGTTGAACATGGTCCGTTCCATGCTAGGCTATACTGACTTACCAATTTACCTGTGGGGGTATGCACTCCTGACTGCCGCTTATATCTTGAACAAATGTCCTTCCAAATCTGTTCCTAAAACTCCACATGAGAAGTGGGAGGGCAGGAAACAAAGTCTTAATCACATTAGGATTTGGGGATGTCCCGCCTATGTCAAGAAGACTAAGGTAGAAAAGTTGGAAGCGAGGTCCGCGAAGGGACGTTTCATTGGATTCCTGTCCGGGACGATGGGTTATCTATTATACAAGCCTGAAGATCAAAAGATCGTTGTTGCTTTACAAGCAGACTTCCTGGAAGATGAGTTTATTCAGGAAGGCCGAGCAGGTAGAAGTATTTCTTTGGAAGAATATAATGAAACTCCTCAACAAACATAGGGTCCCGACTGACGTTTCATTGGATTCATTTTACCGCTTCTAATGGGCCTTCGTTTTAGGTACCGAATCCCAACAACAATCACAAATCCTCAACAAACATAGGGTCCCGACTGACCGACAGTACGAAAAAAAATTTATAGAAACCGATATAAAATATCTAAAAGATTACCATATCGCCTGTCGAACACAACATTTATATAGCAGCTTTTATTGGCTCCTAACAATATCTAACATGCATTCACTTAACTTCACGAATGCTAGTATAGATATACAACATATAAATCAAAGCTCCATCGGTTCTCATAATTACAACAGCACACAAGCAACCAATACCATACACATATTTCCTGTCTGTCAACCATGAACCGAAAAGTTACAAACGAGATCACATCTTGTGAAAATTTAGTAAACCTTATTTGAGTTTAAGAATCACATTTTGAAAATTATATTACAACCACCGTCATCCGATTTTAGAAATCATGTTTCCTTATAAAAATGAAGACACAATACCTTTAGTTAGAATTCTCAAAAAATTTCGACCTTTAGGTCAAAACATGAAGATCAAAATTTTCATTCTTCGGAGAACGTTCCACTAGAATAAAGGTTTATTTTAAAAAATATCTCTCACTCATTGTAAGAATATTTTAAAATTTCGTGACTCTCCAAAACATTCAAAAATTTAAAGTATCACATCGAAAAACTTTCCTCGTGTAACCACACCAAAGTCATTGTTCACGTATAAACGGTTTATACTTGCTTTTATACTATCACAACACTTTAGTCAGAAAGATATACACTGGAACCACCCTTCATTTAAACACAATACACAAATCAAACAAATATATGTCACGTAGTTACAATTCACATTTAAACTTCACCTCGTAACACAGAATCACACAAGTAGCTCGTATAGCACGAGACACATCATATAGTAGGGAGACTTACATCCACAAATCGCACGAAGATGATGGCTGCAACATGATACTAATCACGACTTACATCTAAGACGATGCGTCGCAACACGACTCAATTAGATAAGATCGGACAAACACAACCCAACAATACATAACTCGACCCGACAGTCTAGGTTTCCTCAAACTAAGCTCTGATACCATGTTCTATACCACCCCCAATCTACTCGGGAATATTACAGCATCGTGGACCCTCCCCATGAGGATCTACCAGCCTAAATACCGAAATAAAACATCACATTACATGCCTATGTGGCTAAATAACGAATCAGTAGACTGGTTTGGTCTTTCATCAATGACATACAACTTAAACATACACGTCTCTATTTCGACTCTTACCCATGCAATGGTCAAATACACTAAGGCTCTGTTCTTTTGGACTGAATGAATCTGAACTGAACTGAATTGAATTGAATCGAATCAATCGAATCGAATCTGAATCAATAGACGTGGAATAGACGTGAAATATATATTAAGAGTCAATAATAATGAATAAATAATAATAATTTCAATATTATAATAAATATTAAAAATAATTAATATAATAAAATAATAAGAAAAATAATAAAATAATAATAAATATTAAAAAATAATAACAAAAATAATGTAATAATAATATATTTAACTACAATCATAATAACAAAAATAATAATACTAATAAATATGCCCCAAATGTCCCGAATGTCACAAAGTATCAAATGTCACAAATAATAATAATAATAATAATAACAATGATAATAATGGTAAATAATAATAATAATAATAATAATAGTAATCAACAACAACAATAAATATTATTACTAATAATAGTAAATGTTATTAGTAATAATAATAGTAATCAACAACAGCAGCAATAATAATAACACTAATAATAATCGAGATTAATAATAATAATAATCAAGTGGCTGAATCGAACTAAATAGACTTGAATCGAGGCGAATGGACGTGAATCGAATCGAATCGAAAATCGAAAAATAAGTTCAAAAGAACAGGGCCTAACAAACTCATATGACAGAAAATACTACAGCGGAAAGGATAATACGATTCGACCAACGGTATCCAGTACTGGCCTTCATGTGATTAGTATCATTGTCTTCCATCATCCTTCGTACTGATCCCGTATTTTGCTCCCCAAGAACCTGCATGTATCTAGACGCAATAAATACATCCACCCCCGATTACTCAGGGGTTAGCAAAATAGAACTTTGCTAGTGCAAGTATAAAGTGCAAATACGAGCCATACACAACATACCCGAGAACATAATAATATTGAACAATCAACAAGTTAAATGTAATGAAAGGCTTCCCGAGATAATTCACTTGAGTAAGATAGTTCAGAGCATGAAAAGTATGACTGAAATGAGTAGACATTTTGTAAAATATTTTAAGATCTCTCGAATTTTGTTTGGGAAAATATTTACGAAAACCATATTTTGGAATTCCACATTATCATCAAAACATCATCTTCATAAACCATATCATCATACCTTATCGTCACGAAACCATACCTGGCAACTCGCGGCCGTACCCATTAGTATCGACCCCAGAGGTTCCGTCGAAACGTCCCCGGGTGGGAAACCACTTCTGTGGCCATATACCTTAGTATCGGCCCCTATGGCCTTATCGGACCATCACCCAGTAGAAGAACAACCACACACGCACACATGCGTTTGCACCAATAATCAAATATGCCAATTACGTATCATACATCGTCATAACATACATTCATAGTTATCGTGGCGTCGTGCTAACAAGCCACGAACCTCGGAGTCTCCTAGAGACATACCCGATTTGGATAACCCATGACAAATATGTCACAAGTCCAACTCACGGCCATAAATTATCCTGGCATCGTGCTAACAAGCCATGAACCTTGGAGCCTCCTTGAGACATACCCGGTTTGGATAACTCTATGGTCAAACCCGACCCGTACTAGCAAGGACGGATCCCAGAGGCTCAAACAAACCCTACCCGGCGGAACATCACTTTACAACGATCACATACCAACAAGAAAGTATACTTTTCCAACAACGCTGAACGGCACGACGTCGTTACAAAGGAGTCACAACCAATAACAAACAACATCACATATTCATCAACAAGCACACGTATCCACACACACACACACCCCTTGACAAAGGGATAGAGCTTTATGTCCACAAGCAACATAGTCGCACACAGCAACACCACACAAAAATAAAGTATTCCAATATACAGCACTAATACACATATTCAGAACAGCACATTCGTTCACAAAACACACGAGTTGTCAGGAAACCTTTATTGAAAATATACCGATTCTTTTGAACGTTCATTATAAGCATTCAAGTAGCACGTAATCGATTACCAACTATTATATCTACGAAGCACAAAATATATGGGCAAGATACTTGCCTCGAAACAACGAGCGAACAAAACGACGAATGGATGCAACCGAGCAATCACAAAACTTCTAATTTCAGCGAGCAAGTGGAAACTACGGAACACTACTAGAATAACTCCACAACGAGCTAACAATACTCCTCAAAACCTGACTCTAACTCAATAACAACGAGGGTTAAAGGGTTTTTTCCAAGGAAACCAAAATCATGTTCTGGGTGAAATAAAATCGATAAATGAGTTTCTAATCCGAATATGACAACCAAAACAACAATAATTACATAACCAATTCATCAACTTCGGATTAAATCAAGGAATCAAGAAAAAAATCCAAAATTACTCAAATAGGGTTCTAAGAAAAGGTACCTCCATCCGAAAGGAAAACGAGTGAGATGATGTTGATAACGTGAATAAGACTCACCAAGGTTAAGCTTGATGATGAAGATCACCCCAGATCGCCCTAGGAGACTCGTCCCGACTGATGGAAGTGAAAAGGGAAAAAATGAAAGAAAAACGGGAAAGAAAGGCATGCAGTCTAGTATTTATACTGGACACTTATTAGCGTGCTAGTACACTGGTTAGCGCGCAACACAACAACACGATCTGCCCAAACACACGGTTAACGTGCGCTAATCACTAATATTAGCGTGCGCTAACGAGTTCTGAATCTAATGAAGTAGCTTCTGCACAGCTACTTCATCTCCAGTTAGCGTGCGCTAACTGGAAGATAGCGTGCGCTATCAATACACAAGTAGCGCGCATTATGAGGCAACATAGCGTGCACTACATCTATTGCACAGGCAATAGAATTGCACCTAAACCCAACGCAACTACGATCCAAATGAAAACGAACAACCAATGAAGCTCGCACACGATCACATAAACACAGGCACCACATATCCGCTTGAATCGATAAATAATTCAAGATGTCTGGACGCCAAAATCCTAGTATTACATTTACATATTTTGTCCTTCTTATTCTTAATTTTTTTCACATAAGGTGCACTTCACGATTTTCTAGTCTATGCAGGGCCATAGGTCCCTTGTAAGAACTTTGGTACCATACAATAAAAACGTTCATCCCGAATATCGAGTTGGGGATAGCCTAGAAGATATTAGTAGTGAAGGAGAATTTTTTACAGAAGAAAGTACTGAATCTTCCAATCAGGAAGAAAAGTCAACCTCTAGAAACGAAAAACCTATGGTAGACCAACAAACTTTGAAATATTTTGCTAGACCAGTGATCGGTACAACAACGTCATGCATACAACTTGGCCAAACAACCCGAAATTATGAATTGAGATCCATTCATTTCAACCAACTTCCAACTTTTTATGGGATGCCAAACGAGGATCCTTTAAGTTTTATTCGAGATTTTACTCGGTTGTTAATAGCTTTCCATAACAAGGCTGACCTAGGATCAATTAAAAATGAGGTGTTTTCCTTACACTTTAAAGGATCGAGAGAAAACATGGGTTATGACATTGCCACCAAATTCATTGGCTTTTTGGGATGATGTGTGCAATAAATTCATGTCTAAATTTTATCCACATCATAAAACAACGGATCTAAGGACCAAAATTGCGGCTTTTACGCAATCGGAGGGTGAACAACTTTCTGAAGCATGGGATCATTTTAAAGCTCTTTTACTAGCACGCTCCCGTCATCATTATCCTTTACACTGTCCGAGTCAGACTTTTTATGATGGGCTAACTCATAATAGCCAATTCTCTATTGATAATGTAGCTGGGGGAGATATAGGAACACTAACGGCGCAAGACGCTTTTGATTTATTTGAAAAACTTGCTATATCCTCACAACAAAAGAGAGCACGAGGCTGCAGAGTCGGAGATAATAAAGTAAATTCCACCAGCGATCTAACTGCACAAATTTCCGAGCAAACCAAGCAAGTCTAACGACTTAAAACTCAAGGAATTTCTCCACCATCTACAGTCATGTTGACTCAAGAAGTATTTTTCACCGGTGGTGGGTATAGTTATGCACCCAACATAATGTAGGTCACAAGTCGTCAGAAATAAGTCTAGAGGGGGGGTGAATAGACTTATTGAAACTCTTTTTCCGAGAAGTAATTAAGGAGTTTCTCATCTGATGGTACATATGACTTAGAGTCGTCTGTAGACAATATAAGTGCGGAAGTCAGCTGATGACGAATACAGCTATATAAATACTGAAACACTAAGTACGAATGCAGCAGTTAAGTATGATGCTAAAACAGTAAAGTACGCAGGCAATTTATAGTGGTCTCAGAGGTGGGGTAATCCTCTACTAATCCACTTTCTCCAAACCAGTTGGAGATGAATACACTATAATTTTCAACCAGTGATAAATATTGTTATTCTACAACTTAGCTATAACAACTTCCAACCAGTGGAAATCCTGTCGTTGCAACTCCTTTATAAGTGCCAGTTTATCTTCAAATCCTTGGATGCCTATCAGTCGCGAAACTTCAACCAGTGAAGTACCCCGAACTCAGGTTTTAAGACAAGGGTGTTTTGTCTTCTCCAACTAAGAGCTTTCTTTGTATATAAACTAAGAGTACTGCTCTTTACGATGCTATAGATTTCTTGATCATTTGATTGCTTTAATTGCTTTGATTGATCGAGAGTATAGTTCGCATCGTACTGCTAAACTTCAAATATTCGGATATATATAGGTGTCGATCCTTTGAGCTTTTCTTCATATCCGTTGCAAATCTGTAACAAATCCGTCCCTTGGAGAAATAGACTTCTTTGTTTTTCTTTATGAACCTTTCAAGGTTGGATTCCCCTATTTTAATCCATTTTTCGACCGTTGTGAAGACTTCCATGTGAGAGCGCCGAATATTTTGATATTAATATGTTTAAAGTCTCCAGTGGTGGGTCTTGATGAATTATTTAATTCATATCCTTCCAAGAATCTCTCCAATCTGTCCCTTATCGCCCGCATGTGACTTTACGTAAATATTGACTATTCAACGCATGCTGACGTGGACTGGTTTACTTGGCTGATCACTTAACTGATCTCTCTGTGGTCAAACTGTCTGATGTGCAGTCAACCTTCTCTGATGTCGACTTCTCTAATGGTGACTTTTCTGATGTGCCGACTTGTCTGAAGTCTTCTGACTTGACTGATCTGATGGTCAAACTTCAGATGACTTGACTTTTCTTCTTGACCGCAGTCTGGTCCAACTTCGCTGATAAAATTGTTGACCAGAACTTCTTTGATAAGGGTTGCCTGATATAGCTCATCTATGGTCAACCTTATCCGAACAGTTGAGTTGACCAAGACTCGGCTGATAGATACTTATTTGTGATTTTTTCTTAGCCGATTTTTAAAGCCTAACTTATATGGCCTATAGAAGATACTCATTTGGCTCCTCTTTACATTTGGCCAAGTATCTAACTTAACTCAGTTTGGCCTATGGAAGATACTCATTTGGTTCTTCCTTACATTTTGCCAAGTAATAAACATACATTTGAATAAACAAATACAATGATGGCATCATCAAAATCTAACAAGTATTCCTAAAAACATCCCCCTATTTTGATGATGGCAAAACTTAAGCAAATTATTCAAATGAATAACAGGTTTGCACTTAAGTGCAAGACACAAACTGAAATCAGTCTTTGTTTTGAGACAACTAGAGGTTGTCATTCAAATGACTGTTATATAATTTTCTGAGTTTGATTACAAGTACATAGGCTTTCAAACAAATAAATACATAAAAATTACAAGTACAAAAATTTTACAAAGAAAATCCTATCTGCCTCTGCCTCTTCGGACAGTTTGCTTAGGAGGCCTAAATAACTTAGCTCCAATAGGCCTCTTACAGACAGGTGCCAGACCATATTTCCTTTTGATGATCTGGGAGGCAAACTCTTGCTTGTTTGGAGTTGAGAATTTATTTTTCTCACAGAGAGCTCTGATTTCTTTCTGCAAGACTAGCTGATCCAATTCATTGTCCAAACGGGTAGGCGCTTCTTTTGCTCTAAATGGAGGGATCATAGGATAAGCATCCCATTTGGCTGCATATTTAAGTGTGATCTTCTAAAGAGTAGGCCATCTGGTCTCCTTGTAGTTGATGAATGACTGTTGAGGAGAGCATTCTCTGTCCTGGAGTATTTCCCAGAGATAATACTTCTTTGTGAACTCCTTCTTGGCTTCTGCCCAACTAGTCATAAATTATGTAGGCAAAAATTCTCCAACATGCCACAGTTGTCTATCTTCCCATTCGAACCTTGGCTCTTCTCCTTGCCTTGTTCTCCTTTTCTTCTCGGCAGGCTGATCTTCAGTCTGCTCAGGATCAGCTACTTCCTTCCTCTTTTAGATTGATGTCCCAGCTTCAATTAATGGGATATCTTGCCTCTTCTTCGATCTGAGCTCCTCAGCCTGTACCTGACCTGATGCTTCTCTTACTTCCCCCTGCTTACTTCCTTCCCCCTTTTTGCCAGCATCAACCAGTATAGTCAATTGTTGCTCAACTCTATTCATCCAGTCAGACATGCCAAGGGGCATCCTGGAATTTGTAGGAGGAGGAGGTTGAGGAACATTCCTCTGCAGTAGGGTATCAATTTTGGCATTGATGGTCTGCAGTCGGGTGAGATTTTTGTGGCAAGCAACTCTCCAACAGTTTCTTTGACAATGTTGCGGATCAGCTCAGTCATCACAGGTGAGATAGGTAATGCCTGAGGAGAGTGATTACCTGAGCTCTCTGCGCCTGCAGGTAGGTGTGCAGTTGACCTACCTGTCTATAGACTCCTATCTGCAGGCGGCTGATCAGATGGGGTCTGTTCTGGGGTCCCCGATCTGTCTTCTTCTTCATCATCTAGGATGGTGTATCGTGCAGGAGCCCCAGCCTCATCTGCTCTGTCTTCACCTTTGTCTTCTTTTTCTTCTTATGCCTCCTTTTCCTTCTCTTCTTCGTCTTTCTCTTCTTCCTATTTCTCTTCTTCATTCTCCTCTTCTTCATTATCATCCTTCTTTTCATCCTCATCAACTTTTTTGTCCTTACCATCATCATTATCATCATCATCATTTTCTTCCTGCTCAACTTCTTCTCCTTCATCATCTTCTTTTTCAATCAATTCCTCTGTCTTTTCCTGTTCTTCTTCTCCAGATTGTTTTTCAACTTCATCTTCTTTTTCCTTTTCTTCTTCTTTTTCTTCAACTATAATGTTTTCTTCTTTTTCAACTCCTACTTTCGATTCTAATTTCTTTTTCTTCTACTTCTCCATCCTCATTGATAGAACCATCAAAAACACTTCCCATAATAATATGGATGAGCTGGTCCATGTTGGTTTTAAAATGGGACATGAACCAGTCTTCCTGGAGCATCAAAATTGGCTCTGACTCATTGCAAAAATGCATGAGTAGTTGCTCCGTAGCCTGGGGAAAATCCCAGCTACTCATTTCAACAAAAGACTGGAGTTGAGTAAATGGAAATGATTTCAAAGTTTTCCATTCCTCAAAAATATTGACAAAAGAATGTTTGAGAGCGTGTTGTTTTACCAGTAAAAGCTACTCTATAGAGGTGTAGTCTACTTCAGCAATATGGATAATCAATCCTACTTCTTCTTCTTCATACATGAATTGAGGGGTTATAAGAGGAACAATTTGAGTTTCCAGGCTGGAGGGAGCAGCCCGATCCTCTATGTGAGAGGGTGCAGGAGTGGATAAGTAATCTGGCTGCTCCTCCTCTTCAAAATCTAATCACCTGGGCCTCTTGGGGGAGGATTCAGGTGAAGAATGAATCACCGATGGCTCTCCAGGGGCTGGTCCCCTCCTCTTGAAACGAAGAGCTATAGGTGTATTGTCTGAGTCTAAATCAGACTGATATGTAGGTTGGTCGCGGGCTGCAGCTTGATCTCCATCAGACTCGTCTGAGATTGATGGATATCTATAGGGAGTTGGCTTACTAGACATTTCCCTTAATAATTTAGCTGCTTTCCTCTCTCTGCCCAATCTCCTTAGAGTCTCTTGGTCCAAGTGACCAAGTCTCATGTTGATGTGGAAGGGGTCAGGATTTCCCTTCGCCATTCCTAACTACACCTAAATCCAACTAATTTGAGTCCCAAAGGCCAGCTTGGATTTGAATCTTTTCTCGTCATCTAGCTATTGGACCTTGTTTACTTTGCGCACCAGTTGTCTGAAAATGTAGTCAGCCCAGTAAATTGGTTCATCCTGAATTAGTGCTCCCAGCACCATAAACTTGGCTGACGACAACTGGTCGTAGCTTCCCGCCATCCCCATCACTATTTTGTTGGTAATATCCAACGCATAGCGATACTCTTTCCTCAGCTCGCTTCTCTTGGCGGTCAGCTTCAACTTTGATGGTGCACGTGAGCCTTGATCTTCAGCCACTTGTCGGCTGCGTTTTGCTTCAGGGCTTCGATGGCCATTCCATGAGATTTCATTCCGAAGGCCTTTCCGACAGTTTGCGGCATGATTTCCATTTCTTCTCCAAAGACTGAACTCCTAATGCTCGATTCCAGAACTCGAGCTTCCTTGTAGAATGCGATAACAGCCTCTTTGAAGAGAAATTTAGGGCTGATATCCAAATATGGGTAAATCCCGTTCGTCTTCATAGATCTGATAAGATGATGCACATCATTGTCCAGATTGGTTTCGAGTAGCCCTTCGAAATCGACCACCAGAGAAAAAATGATCTGGTCCTTCACAGCCTTCAGATTAACTCCTTCAAAATACGATTCCATTTCTGCACAATTTTTTTTTTCTGAATGTATTGAAAGTTCGAAAAGATTTTTGCTCTTGAAAACTAGGGTTTGTAAGCTTGAAGAAGGTAAAGTGAAATGATTTTTCCGTCTTTAAAAAAAAAGTGAAATGACGTTTGGAATTTAATATTAAATTAATTTTGAGTCGGTTCAAATTTTAAAAACGTATGACGGTTGGGATTTTTTTTAATTTGAATTAGTGGGGTCGTGTGAACGTGTAAGCGTGCGAGCGTGTCATCGTGTAAACATGTGAACGTGAGATTGCCATGTGTAAATAAATAATAATAATAAAATATTCAGGAGTCGGTCAAGAGTGGAAAACTTAGCTGGTTGACCGTTTGACTGTTTGACTGTTTGACTGCTCTGCATCAGGTAACTCTTTTTGTCTGCTTCAGTAGGATCTAATGCCTGTGATCACCTTAGTACGTCCTTCATCTGATCTGCTTCAGTCAGCTTTCTCGTCTGTACTAGATTCCCAATCTAGTAATCCATGTTCCCTGCTGAGCTCCAAAAACCTTTCTTCTCATAAAGGTTTGGTGAATATGTCAGCAATCTGGTATTCTGTGTTGTCTCTTTCTACTTTGAATCTCTTATTAAGCACATGATCTCTTATGAAATGATGTTTGACATCAATGTGCTTCGTCCTTGAGTGCAATACTGGGTTGGTGGTGATTGCAATTGCACTATTGTTATCACACCATATTGGGACTTCATTTGCAATGATGTTGTAGTCCCTTAACTGTTTTGATCCATAAAATCTGGGCACAACAACTATCTGAAGCTAGGTATTCTGACTTTGTTGTTGAGATAGAATTAGATACCTTCTTCTTGCTAAACCAGGATATCAGTCTGGTTCCTAGGCATTGGCACGTTCCACTAGTGCTTTTCCTATTAATCTTACATCCTGCAAAATCTGCATCTGAATATCCTGACAACTCAAAGTTGTTATCTTTAGGATACCATAATCCAACATTAATGGTAGACTCAAGATATTTAATGATCCTCTTAGCTGCTTCCAGGTATGACTGCTTGGGTTTGGATTGAAATCGTGCACATACTCCTACAGCATATGAAATGTCTGGCCTGCTTCCAGTCAAATAAAGAAGTGATCCAATGAGTCCTATATAGTGGGTTAAATCCACTGATATGCCTTCTTCATCTGCATCTAGGTGTGTGCTTGTGATCATAGGAATTTTTGCTGACTTGGCCGATTCCATTCCAAATCTCTTGATTAAATCTCTTGTATATTTGGCTTGGTTGATGAAAATTACATTTTCCATATGTTTTACTTGCAATCCTAGGAAGAAATTTAGCTTTCCCATCATGCTCATCTCAAATTCTCCTTGCATGAGATTTGAGAATTTCTCACACAGCTCTGGATTGGTTGAGCCAAATATGATATCATCCACATATATTTGAACTAGTAATATGTGGCCTTCGTGCTCCACTCTGAATAGTCTTCTCCACCTTTCCTTTGTTGAAACCATTCTTTTCTAGAAACACAAATAATGTTTCATACCATGCTCTTGGTACCTGCTTAAGTCCATATATAGCTTTTAGAAGTTTGTAGACTTTGTCTCATTTGACAAATCCAGGGAGTTGCTCCACATAGACTTCTTCTTCTAGAATTCCATTAAGAAGGGCACTCTTCACATCCATTTGGTAGACTTCAAAATCTTTGAATGCTGCATATGCAAGGAATAGCCTGATGGCTTCTAATCTTGCAACAGGTGCATAAGTTTCATCAAAATCTATTCCTTCACATTGTGCATAGCCTTTAGCAACAAGTCTGGCTTTATTCCTAACAACAGCTCCATCTTCATCGCATTTGTTCTTGTACACCCATTTGGTGCCAATAACCTTATTGTGATCTGGTCTGTCTGTTAGTTCCCAAACATTGTTCCTTTCCATCTGATTAAGCTCTTCATGCATTGAATTGATCCATGATTAATCTTCCAAAGCTTGTTCTGTAGTCTTGGGTTCTATTTGAGACATAAAGCATGAGAATATTGCCATTTCTGCGGGTAGAGTGGACTGTCTGGTCTTGACTCCATCAGTTAGCTTCCCAATTATCTGTTGTATGGGATGATCCTTAAGCCACTAAGGAATATCTTCTTCTCCAGGTCTGTTCCCCCTGTAGATTTGCTTTGTTGGATTTCTTCTCTCTCAGCATCAGCTTGATTCTGGCTTCATTGATCTGCAACTGGATCAGCTACGGTGTTGTCATCGACAGGTGGAAGTCCTGTCTGGTCTGCAGATAGGTCTTTATCAGCTACAGATGGGTCTTCATCAGCAGCAACTGCATCAGGTAGGTTCTGAGGTCCTATCTGATCTGCAGTTGGGTCTTTATCAGCTATAGATGGGTCTTCAGGTGAGTCCACCATTCCTGTATCATGGATGATAACTTCTTCTAGGGTGGCAGATTTGAGTTTGTTCTCAATTAATTCCACCTTTTTCATGTACTCAACAGAAGATTCATCAAATACAACATGAGGTGTTTTCTCCATAACTAAGGTTCTTTTGTTAAAAACTCTATATGCCTTGCTTCTTTGTAAATATCCCATAAAAGGTGATTGCCCCTAAAAGGTGTGTATTGTCTGGGCCTGTATCCTCGGTTAGGATTGCGTACTGGATATGTCATAAAATTGGTGGTGTGGGCCATTCCTAAATCTTGGCTGAGACCATTTATAAAATCTTTGTGGTCTCCACGCCTGTTCATTTTGAAAATTTGGATAACCTTGAGGTTTCCATTTGCCCCTCCCATTTTGAAATCTATTTTTCGGGAGTCTTTGGTAATAATGGGCATGTTATGCAGGCTTCATACGCCTTGGCCATTACCTAGTCTCATGTCTAGGTGGCTGCCTTGTATACCTTGGCTGCAGCCTAGACTTGTGACTTTGTTGTTGCCTATTTTGAAACACAGGTTTGTAATTAGGCTCAGCATATGGGACAAGTGTTTCTCCCTTGATAAAAGTAATTTTAGAGCTAGAGGGAGTGTTAGGGTCATATCCAAGGCCTGATCTGGATTATAGTGGACTTTTGTTCATACACAATTCGTCCAGAGTTAGAGACTCTTTCAGGGAGGTTATTTCCTCACTTTGAGTTTTACTTAGCTGAGTCAGTTTAGTAAACTCAGCTTTGACATGAGCAAGTGTAGCTGATTTCTCACTATTTAAAACAGTTAATCTTTTTATCTCAGCTATCAGCCTGGTTTTTAAAGTTGCCTGTAGCCTGTTTTCAAGATCAGATTTGGTTTTATTCAATTCTAGGCTGAGTTTTTTAAAATCGTTTTTCAGCTGCCTATTCTCATCTTGCAGTTGAGTCTTCTAGGCTGATACAGATATGTGTGCATATTTTAATTTCTCGAAGTCTTTGAGGAGCTGATTTACAGACACGTGCAAGTCTATGTCTTGTGACATGTCTGAACTATTATTTTAATTAGAGGGTTTTGATGTTACCTCTTCATCGGCTAGGTTGGCCATCAGACAGTCATATTCCTCATCGTTATCAGAGAAGAATCCGCTGCTTGATTCCACTTTCTCTTGGTCTTCTCCAATGAGGGCTTTCCTTCGACCTTCTTTTCTGCTCACCTCCTTCTTGATCTCGTCCTTCTTAAGATCAGGACAGTCGATTTAAATGTGTCCCGTCTTATGACAATTATAGCATTCCACCTTCCATCTTCCAGCTTTTTGATTTCTCCATGGATTCTCCTTATAATTTTTCTTATATTTGGAGTAATTCTTTCGGAAATTGCTGAATATTTGCATTATAAATGCCGTCTCTTCCTCGAAATCGAGTAGATTTAGAGGTTTGACATCAGATAAGCTTTTGGCGGGGGACTCGGCTGCAAATGCTATTCCATTCTCTGCAGGCTGGTTTGATGATGAACTTGGGAGTTTGAAATCATAAGCCATCAGGTCAGAGAATAATTCTTGAATCTTTATTTTATTGAGGTCTGTTGCGAGATTTGGTGAACGCAAGTGCACGTTGTCGTAAACAAGTAATAAGGTGATAAGTAAGATATCGTTCCCACGAGGACTGACTTACTAACTACCAATTTATGAGTATTCTAATTTTATCTGAACGATCAAAAATGGAGGTGTAAGTAATAACTAAAAAGAATAAATAGTAAAATCGATTGTTTGAAGAAAGAAAATCAAATAAGGAAATAATCTAGTATTGTGAATCCACCTCGGTTTATCCGAATTACTCTCGATTATATAAATTTAATGATTTCCCAATTTATTGAAGGCGAAGGTTGCTAAAATACTCTATCGCCTCTCCCGAGGTCGATAGATTTTTCTAGGGCGAATAACACACTCTATTCCTAGGTGAATTAATTCGACAATAGGCAAAAAGCACGGAATCTTCAGACAAGCCACGTAATTCCTATGAGTATATTCCTATATCACAAGATAAAACGGTTCTCACCAATTTTTCCTACCAACTCTCCTCTCCCGATTCGAGTTGCGTAACTAAAACAATTCAATTATAAAAATACAAAAAGAATTAAAGAAAGCATAAAAGTCAAACGCAGTCGAAGAACTCGGATTCCTCCGTTCTCTAGCTTCCGCGCTCTGCTCCTTGGTGTTTTTCTTCTTCTCTTTGATTCCTCGATGATTCAATTCCCCCTTTTTCAGACCCTCACTCCCTATTTATAACCATCCGTCGTCTCCAAAACGCGTCCGTGGATTAGGTCGAGAACCGGCTCCAAAAACGGCCCAGAAACGCGGCAAATCCATCAAAACCGCCCCGTGGGCCGCGGCTCAGCTTCAACGTGTCGCGGCCCCCGGTACAGTTGGTTCAGCGCCTTGCTGTGCCGTGCGTGTGCCGCAGCTCGCTTTCCTTGTGGCGTGGCTCGTGACCAGAAATTGTCGTTTTCGCCCGTTTTTCGTCGTTTAAGCTTCCGGACTCCAATTTTCTGCAAAACATATAAGAATAGTGCATTAAAAGCTTATTTATGCAGATTTAGACATAAAATGGATACAAAATAATGATAAATAAACGCATAAAAATACGCCTAACAAATACCCCCAAACTTGAGCCTTTGCTTGTCCTCGAGCAAAAATTAATTTTTAAACAAAAAGTATCGTGAATGATCGTGCAAATCCATAGTGCTCAACTTAATCAACACTACCCTGAAAATCTCAAAGAATAATACGAGTATCGTATTAGTGAGTCACATCAAGGACACTGTTTCCACAAAGTAACCATTTTTAGTGCTAATCAATCGTTCATAAAGAAAAACAAGCTCAAAGATTAACAAGCGTGAATTTAACCGACCACCAATATGAAGGGTTAGATAATACAAGCCAACTCGCCCAGTCCCACAGTCTAGTGGCAAAAATTTCAAGAGTTTCATCGTCAAAAATAATCCTCGGAAAGCATTCCCTTATATATGATCAATAAAATGATTCGAGTTAACCACTAGGTTCCGGCTGTCGGGATGTTTCATCGGGATAACCCTAGGGTGGATTTCCATCTCATGTATTGGGGAACCGTTTGACGTAAAAGACACTCATGGGACACATGGATGCTTCTAGTTACTAAGTTCCCCTCTGCAGCGGAGAAAAAACTCGAATAGCTATTCCCGCACGTCCGATCCAAGGTTGCTGTTTTACGCGAGAGTAAACAATGGGTCACGTGAATACCCCCGGTTACTAAGCTTCCCATCATCGGCACATGCGATATCTCTAAATCATTAGTCTATTCAGGGTTGTCATTTTACGCGAGAGTAAACAACGGGTCACGCGAATACCCCCAGTTACTAGACTTCCCATCATAGAACATGTATAATTTCTCAACTTTTTGGGAAAGACAGTACGACTCTAAACTCAATTTAAGTGCCAACACGACTCATGTTACTGGATGACTAGCTACGCGAAAAGTATAACCAAACGTATAGACGGCGATTTGAAAACACGTATGTCTCCTTTCTTATACGCTAAAATTTCTACAATCACGAAAATTATCAGACCTAAATGAATACTCAGAGGAAACAAATATCGCAGATTATAAACTCGACTAAAACTCAACCGTTTCTTCCAAAGATAAATCAGTGTCATATCACCAGTTTTACACAAGGAAGCATGTAAAATTCACGAATGCAAATAAAAACAAGACAAGCAAGGCTAGCGTCAAACATAACGAAAAAATAACAACGAATGAGTAAAAAGTAACAGAAAGTAAACCCCCCCAAACTTAGGACGTACATTGACCTCAATAGACACAGATAATAATATGCGATAAAAGAAAAGGTCAAGTACTCCCCTAATGTCCGCTCATGAACTGGTGCCGGCCTCGTCCGGCGAGGAGGGTGGTGTGGATAGCCTATCCCTCGTGCTTATCTTCCTTTTTCTAGCCATGTCGAGGTTCCTGAAAAAATAAACACCGGAAATTAAACAACCTTTAAGGAAAATTACACCACTCTCGACTTAAAATACACGAAACGTGAATATAGAGTCTTGTATCATTGAAGAGGAAATTAAGGCTGAGCTTTCAAGTTTAAGCATGACGTAAAGGTTGGGGTACAATGTAATCCGATAAAATAATTCGTTGCATATAGTTTTAAAAACGTTTGGCTCAAAGTTTTTTTCATTGACGCATTTCATCAAACACTTAGCATGCATGGGTTTAAATGAAGAACAAGAATTATAATGGCTAAATCCAATCCCCAAAAATAACAACATAAATATATAGCCATGACAAACGACAAATAACATCAACAATTCATTCATAATCAATAATTACCATCAATAATCAATCAATAATTTCATAATCCAACTCAACTTTGATAGCACTTTAAGAAAACTAACAACATATTAAACCATGAATAAGAAACATCACCTCACTTTTAATTCTATGTTGCAATTAAGATTCAGAGATGAGAATTACCTTGCCTTGGATTGAAGAATGTAAGAAGAAGACTTGAGTAGGGTTCAGTCGAGCGTTGTGCGAAGAAAGGAATGGAACTTACCTGGTGTGCCAACCGATTGATGTTAAAAAGGGGTGCTGGGCTGTTCATCTTCGCAACAGGGGCCGCGGCACAGCTTAAGTGAGCCGCGGCCCAGACTACAGCCTGCCTGAGCCTGTTTGTTATGTTGCCGTATGCCGCGGCTCAACATATGGGTGCCGCGGCTCATAGTGTAAGTGTGCCGCGGCTCATTTGGTCCGTGCCGCGGCACGGAGTACAGCTTCCTGGGCGTTTCTTGGACATTTGGCGTGCCTCGTCTCAGTGCATATGTGCCGCGGCTCATGGACCGGGTGTGCCGCGGCTCAGTAAGGTCGTGCTGCGGCATAGAGTACAGTTCGGTTGGCCTTTTTGTGTCAACTTGTGTATGCCGAGGCTCACTATCCTTGTGCCGCGGCCCATTGCTGAATTTTTCCCCTAGGGTGATTCCTGCACAGAATTTTCCAAGGAAAACACTTAGAACGCAAGAGATAAGCATATCAAAGCAAAAATGATAAAAAATAAAAATTCTAAAATGCAAGAAAACACTGAAAAACAAATATCTACAACTAATACTCGGGTTGCCTCCCGAGAAGCGCTAAGTTTATAGTCTTCAGCCGGACTTTTCTAGCATTCATCCGGCGGTGGATAAGACGACGCTCGTCTTATGCGCTTCTATTGGATTACCCAAGTAGGTCTTCAACCGCTGCCCATTAACTTTAAATTTACGGTCATCTTTTTGTACTTCCACTGCTCCGTGTGGAAATACTTGAACTACTGTAAACGGTCCCGACCATCGTGAACGCAATTTCCCAGGGAATAACCTTAAGCGAGAATTAAACAACAACACCTCTTGACCCGGGACGAACTCTCGCTGTGTGATGTGCTTATCATGCCAAATCTTTGTCCGCTCCTTATAAAGCTTCGCATTTTAAATGCGCATCGTGGCGAATTTCCTCCAGCTCGTTCAGCTGCAAACAACGCTTTTCACCAACAGATTTAAGATCAAAATTTAATTTCTTTATCGCCCAGTAAGCACGATGTTCCATCTCTACGGGCAAATGACAACTTTTCCCATAAACCAATCTGTAAGGCGACATCCCGATAGGTGTTTTATACGCAGTACGGTATGCCCAAAGTGCATCATCGAGTTTAAAGGACCAATCTTTTCGAGACGAGCTGACTGTTTTTTCTAAGATCCACTTTAGCTCTCGATTTGATATCTCGACTTGACCGCTCGTTTGGGGATGGTAGGCTGTAGCAACACGATGACTGACTCTGTACTTTCTCAAGACCGCATCAAAAAATTTGTTGTCGAAGTGTGAACGACCATCACTCATAATAGCACGTGGAGTCCCAAAACGCGTGAAAATATATTTTTTTATAAATTTGATTACGACATTGGACCCATTCGTTGGTAGTGCCACCGCTTCGACCCACTTTGAGACGTAGTCCACTGCTACCAGAATATAGAGATTCTTATTTGATGGAGGAAATGGACCCATGAAGTCGATCCCCCATACGTCGAACAATTCAACCTCAAGTATGGTGTTCAACGGCATTTCATGTCGTTTTGAGATGTTTCCCGTCCGTTGACACCGATCACACGTGGACACAAAAGAGTGAGCATCTTTGAATAATGATGGCCAATAGAACCCCGATTGTAAGACCATTGCCGCTGTTCTATTTCCGCTAAAATGCCCACCGTAGGGTGATGCATGACAATGATTCAGCACACTGTGGATTTCCTCATCCGGAACACATCTGCGAATGATTTGATCAGGGCATCTTTTAAACATAAAAGGATCGTCCCACAAGTAATACTTAGCGTCTGAAATCAACTTCTTCTGATGGCGCGAGAGGTCATTCGGAATTGTTTTGCTCGCAAAATAGTTCACTAGATTAGCATACCAAGGCGCGTGTTGCGAACCCAACTTGTAGAGCTGTTTATTGGGAAAGGTTTCCACGATTTGTGGATGACTTTCTCCCTTCTCAAGGGGACTCTCTAACCGTGAAAGGTGATTGGCAATAACATTCTCAGTCACCTTTTTGTCGCGAATTTCCAAGTTGAATTCTTGAAGGAGAAGCACCCACCTAATCAACCTTGGTTTAGCATCCTTCTTCTCCAAAAGGTATTTGATTTCCCAATGGTCGGTCCACACCACTACTTTCTTCCCCAACAAATACGCCCGAAATTTATCAAAAGCAAAGATTACCGCTAGCAATTCCTTTTCCGTTGTGGCATAATTTCTTTGGGCGTCGTCAAGAGTTCGGCTTGCATAATACACGACGTGGAACACTTTCCCTCTCCTCTGTCCCAAAACAACCCCAATGGCAAAATCACTAGCATCACACATCAACTCGAACGGAAGGTCCCAGTCTAGAGCGACTATTACCAGGGCGGTGCTTAGAGCTTTCTTCACTAGATCGAAACTTTCTGTACACAACTCGTCAAAATTAGATGGAACATCCTTCATGAGCAAATTGCACAACGACTTCGTGATCTTTGAAAAATCCTTAATAAACCGGCAGTAAAAACCGGCGTGTCCCAAAAAACTCCTTATCCCTTTTACCGAAGTAGGCGAAGGCATCTTCTCGATTGTTTCAATTTTTGCCCAGTCGACTTCAATCCCATGTGAGGATATGCGGTGGCCAAGTACAATGCCCTCTTGGACCATAAAATGGCACTTCTCCCAGTTCAAGACCAAAATTGTTTCTTCACATCTTTTTAGGACTTTCTGCAAATTTTGCAAACACATATCAAATGAATCACCAAAAACAGAAAAATCATCCATAAAAATCTCAATGCAATGCTCTACCATGTCAGAAAAAATAGCCATCATGCACCGTTGAAAAGTCGCCGGCGCATTACATAAACCAAACGGCATGCGCCTATAAGCAAAAATGCCGTAAGGACATGTAAACATCGTCTTTTCTTGGTCTTCTGGGGCTATATAATCTGATTATACCCAGAATAACCATCAAGAAAGAAATAGAAATCGTGTCCGGCTAATCTATCTAACATTTGATCAATAAAAGGTAAAGGGAAATGGTCTTTTCTAGTGGCTTTATTCAATTTCCTATAATCTATGCACATACGCCACTCCGTGACAATCCTGTTGGGAATAGTGCCCTAGGTCATTCGATGTGCCTAGATTTGTAATTGTCACATTTAAATAAAGTTATTTGATATCATTTATTTCCCGTTGATTATTATAATGTGTGCATGTTCTAATATTATAATAATCGAATAATAGTTATTCACGAATAATAAAATTATTCAAATGTCCCTGGTAAAATCGCGTTGAGTAGAGACTCAAGTGATTAATATACTAGTATAAGTTTGATTGATAATCATCGGATGATTATGCGTATGGTATGGATCAATCTTATGGGTATTGGTTGGAGAACTAATACTGGACCGACCCGCATTGAGATCACTGCATGGAAATGTCATAAGTGAATCTCAATATAATAGTATGTCAATAAATCCTTGAACCTGTGATTATCATAGAGTCCAACATGATAACTGCTATGCCTTGACGTAATCCAACGTCATCTGAAACATGGTGATCAAAAAGGTTAGCGATCGGGATTAGTGGGAGTCATGTAGAGGGCAATGAATAATCAAGATGGGGATTTGTCCCTCTCTTAAGTAAGAGAGATATCTGCTGGGCCCCTCGATAAGTAGGACTGAAGGAAATGCATGGCCATGCTCAAATGAAGAGTCATTTGATTCAATCAGTCTACTTAAGATCGAGAAAGCATTTGAACATAAATAAGTATGACAGACTCCATGACTTAGTTCAAATATGATATCGCGTGACAAAGGGATTTGACACGTTAAAAGGAGATTAAATAATAAGCATTTGAGCATTTGAACATAAATAACTTATATTATTTGGGTAATCATAATGTCTTGCCAGAGGCCGCTTATGATTTATTATTTAATAAGGTATTAAATAATTGCCAACATAATATAAGCCTTTTGGGTCGCACGTACGACAATTATAGACAAGTAGGAATAAATATCAACTGGAAATAATAAATATAATATTGGATATTATATTTATAAGGAGATTAAATAATAAGTAATATATAATATTGGATATTATATATATTGTATTATTTAATAAGTTGAGGGGCAACTAAGCAAATACTAGATTATTGAATCTAGGGATTACTTAGTATAAATAAGAGATCCATGACAAGGAGTTGTCATAAGAACTCAATCAAAAAAAATGCCTCCCTCTCCAAGAAGAAGAAAAAAATCGACCTCTTCCTCATACTATAGGAGAACGAAGTCGGTCGTCTAACCCTCTTCCCTTAGTTGATCTTGATCAATAGTACAATCCTTCTAGTAAGGAACTTGTGTTGTACTATTTATCAATATTATTCGTAAAGATCTAGCAATCCGGCTTGTGGAATTGTTCGTGTGTGGATCACCAAAAGAGGAAGGAGATATTCATCTGCTTCTAGTCCGGATCTAGAATTGTTCAATCGGATTAAGGTAATTCGATTAACTCTTTAATTAAACAATTAAATTACTGCATGAGATCCTAAATTAGGTTTTCACGTTTATTGTTCCGCTGCGTTTTTACTCCGATTATTTTGTATTCGATGCATAGAAAACCCAACAGTGGTATCGGAGCCAACTTGCATGTAATTTAATTGTTTGTGTATAACATATTTTTGTGTAAATTATGTTCCTGATTATGTTTATAAAATATAGATTTTATAAAATAATTTTTCTGGTTTAATTTGATTAAATCAGATCGTCAAAAATAAATTTTCTGGACTGTTTTCGCGAATTTCTGCTCCATAACTGTTCTGGAACAGATCTATTCCGAGTCAGGTCGGATCCGGGTCGGGTCGGGTCAGAGCTGGACCAGTGGGCTAATTTTATTTAAAAAAAATGTTTTCACAATACTAGGGTTTCGAACCCTGGTCAATCTGACCGCCTTCCGCCAACTTACCATGTGGGCTGCAACTTTGTTTTGGAAACAATACACGGAAGGTTTTATTAAAGGCAAATAAATCTATTTTAAATATTGCAAAAATAATTCTGCAAAAATTGGGATTCGATCCCGCGCCATTCGGCTTTCCTTCCGCACCACTTACCATCTCGGCTGGGTCCTGTTTTTGGTAACTTTTCAGTAGTTCTTTTTATAAGCCCTTCTAATATAAAAGTAAATTTGGTAATTATAGTTGCAAAATGTTGCAACTGTAACCGCCGGGTTTCGAACCCGGGCGGACCTGTTCCCAGGGCACAAAGACAACCATCCCGGCCAAGTCCAGATTTGTTCATATGATGACTCAAATTTTATTTATAGTCAGACAAATTTTAATTTCTATTATTACATGCTTTATTAATTATTTGATAATTATTTATGGTATGTGTGTGGTGTATGGCATGACCATAAATTGACCAATGTGATTGGATAATTTAATTTCTTATGGGTTGGTTCTACGGCCTGCATGTCGTTTAATTATAATTGGTTTTACGGCCTGCGAGTCGTCTATTTAAATTGTTTATTATTTTACGGCATGCGTGTCGTTTGCACTTTTTGTAATTTAATTTATTAGTGTAGTATTAAATTTCATTAATGTAATGAAGACAAAAAGGACGAGAAAGACGGACTCGAGGAGCAAATTGATCGCGTATGACGTTCCAAGGAGTTGGGAAGATCAATGAAGACCATATTTAACCCTTTAGATGACCTTTGTGATTTTCATGTTGGCTCATGAAAATCACGTTAGGATTATGGTCATGCTATACACGGTCCTATGCTTTATTGTCATGTGATGCGATGTATGTTTAAATTTATGCATGTATGTGATGCTATGTATGTTTAGATGTATGTTAGCAAACATAGACATTAACATAGGATAAAAATCCCTCGTTAAAATTTTAATGCCGTTCATTTGAAAAACACCTATCAAGACTTCGATCATCATGAGTGGGTCATGCCAAAGCTGGGCACTCAGATTATCTTAGTAAGGTAGGATAGGTAATGGTGATACCTATACGTTTAATGAATTTGGAAATCAAAATAGTTTTGAACCTTAAGGCATAAGATGAGATTATAACAAGCTTGGGCATACGATGCCAAATCCCATGATATAATCTAAGAGTTACATATGATGAATCGATAAAGAGTTATCCACCTAAAGTAGCTCAATTCTAGGCGTCATGCCAAAGCTGAGTTTAGGATTGTGCGAAATGGGATCTTAGCCCACTAAAATTACAAATGTTGTAAATTGAGGGTACTTTGTTTTAGTGGGAGTATTTTTCGAGAAATAAAATAATGTGACTAAATATTTTGCATATTGAATTTTGTAGAATGGCATCAAACAACACATCCACCATTTCACTATGATCTGTCCTTGAGAAGGACAAGCTTAAAGAAAACGGCAGCAACTATCTGGATTGGATCCGGAGCTTGAGAATAGTTCTCAAGCAAGAAAGAAAGCTGTATGTTCTTGAGGAAAAAATTCCCGATGAGCAAGCTGACAATGCACATAAAGCAACAAAATACAAATGGACGAAACATTGTGATGATTCAATTGATGTCGGTTGTCTTATGTTGGCCACCATTTGTCCATAACTTCAGAAGAATATGGAGGAAATGGAAGCTTATGAGCTAAATGCTCACCTCAAGGAAACTTTCTCGAAGCATGCTAGGCAAGAGAGGTATGAGACCTTTCAAGCCTTGTATGCTTGCAAGATGGTTGAGGGGACATCTGTTAGCGCTCACGTGCTCAAGATGAAAGGATATAATGATCATCTTGAAAGGCTTAGTTTTCCACTTTCTAAGGAGCACTCCACGGATGTGATCCTAAACTCATTGCCCGAAAGTTTCGGTCAGTTCATTATGTTGTTACCCAAAATATTATCCGGAGATAGTATTGCTGGAATGATCGAGTAACAAACAAATGCGAGAACACTTCCGCGGGGAAATAAATAACACAAGATTTGCCGGGGTTGTTAATCCCGAGCTTGAATGCTCTCGCGAGATGTTTTTAATAAATATACTGTGGAGTACAAGTATAACTGTTAGAATCTATTACAATGAGTGTAAAGATTTCTAGTTATCTAAGCTGTAGAGCGTGTAGATTGCCGGAAGAACCGGATATGAAGATCTGTGAGTTCTTGCTTTGGATGTAATCTAAGTGTGTATGAATATCACTAGGAATGTGTAAGTAATTGCCAGATGAGTCTTTGATTTTCTCTCTGTATGTTTTTGCACTGTATTCACGGTAATATCAGCCTCTCCTTGGCTGTTGTTGTGAGTTTCCTATTTATAGGAGACAAGGTTGCTGGGACCTCTCCGGCGATCGCGGGCGACCGCCGTTTTCTATATTATAATAAGATGGCCGATCGTCCCGTCACGTGGGGCTGTTCCCTTAAAGTCTGGGGCTGCTGCTGGCGGCAGTGTGCGGCGAGCGATAGAACTCGCACGCGTCTGAGTCATTGTCAGGAAGGACCCACTTTGTACCTTTCGGCGGCCCTGTAGGTAGGTGAGGTAGGTGACAGGCTGGGGTCAAAGGTCTTATCTGTCGGCGCCCTTTGTGGATCTGCACGTGGGTCACCATCCAAGATTCAGTCTTCGATGAATTTGACGGATGTTGGATTCATACGTGGCACGAGGCGATCGTCTCTAGTTGGACATCATAGACGATCGCCAGATACCAAAAGACGATCGCCAGATACCAAAAGACAATCGCCGCGGGTGCCGACTGCTGGGTGTTTGCCCAGAGTATGTCTTCTATGGTTGGATCTCTGATCATTATGCCGATCGCCATCGAGGCGTATTAATCGCCGCACAACAATTGCCCCCCAGCTCGCTTCGATGTTGAAAACACGGGGTGAGGTGGTACTGTTGGCGATCGCCAATGTTTAGACGATCAGACGATCTGATTTCAAATTTGGACGATCTCCTTTTGCGCTGGGAGCAGTGGGAAATGAAGGCGGTCTCTCGAAACATTGCAAGGACATGCGTCGCGCCACTATTGGGGGAGTCCAACGGTTTGTCAGACTTGTCGCCTGGCGTGCCCTCGAAAAGCCGCATATGCGGGATTCGAGGGCTGCATTTAATGTGTCCCCTCCCCGACGGTTGCACTCCAGCCCTCGGAATTTCGCCTATTTGCACAGAGACCCCTGCTCCCGCCTATAAAAGGGGCTAGGGCTTCTTCATTTTCACTCTTCACGCACCCTTGCATTCTAGCCGAGATTCTGCAGAAATTTCGGAAGCTTCTTGTGCCGATCGTCTTCCTTTCTTTAGGTAAGAAAACCAATCTTATTTCTCCCTTTACTTATTATAATATGTGTGGAGGATCTAAGACCTTCGAGACCGGAAGCACCTCCGCCGCCGCGGCTTCGCCTGACCGGGAGGAGATTCCCGTGGAACTTAATATGGAAACGGCCGTTGGGGCCATTTGTGCGGGGATTGCACCCGCAGAACTCGAAGAGCTCTTCAAAGAGGCCGAAGTGGTGAGAACGGCGGCGACGGCGGAGCAGGGGGGCTCGCCGGTGGATGAAGATGAACTGATGCGGATGACTTGGGAACGGGATAGTGTATTCGGCCCCGCCTATATTGCTTTCGCCAAGATTATGGAGGGGATCGCCGGACCCTGTCCAGAATTTAATTTTTAAGCTTACTCTGCCGCTCATCCTTACGAACATGTGAAGCGGACGGTGTTTCAGGCCGCCGACCCATCTCAGTGGACTCTCGGTCAGATCTGAAGTTCGGCGACCCGGAAAGACTTGAGCCGCTGGAGGGCCAAATATCATATTCCCTCTGACGTTTCCCTGCACGTGCCCTCGGAAAATGAACGTGCCGATCAACCTCCCGAGGGTCTGGTCACCGTTAGTGAGATGATTATGGAGGTCGGTCTGCGATTTCCCTTGCCGTTCGCAATATCCTACTTATTGATCGCCTGGAATTTGGCGCCACTCCAACTGACGCCGAACGCCTGGGTGTGCTTTGACATTCTTCGGCGGTCACCGGCTGTTCCGTCTCCTTTCTGCGATGGAGATGAACTATCTCTTCAAACTGGCTGTGCAGAAAGGGTCGATCGGCGGTAATCACATTCAAGGTCGAATAGGAAGAGTGGTCCTTGGTGTGCCGAACAAGACCCGGGGCGACCTGGAAAAAATGGTGTTGGGTCGGCAGAGCGTGGCGATCGGCATCGAGTGATCGGCCGGAGGAAGAGTTGGAGATTCCCACCAATTTTCAGGAGAGGAATCCGAGTAAGGGTTTTAACTCTCCCTTTGATCGGGCATGTCTTGAACTAATCTAATTTTGTTTCCTTTTTGCAGGATCCCTTGTTCCAGCGATCTGCGATCTCCCCTTCGATTTCTTGATCGTTTGGGAGCGGATTCATGCCTTGCCGGACTCATATATAGATGTTCGCTCACTCGGTGATGAACTTCATCGGTTGGGGGCTCGATTGTTTCGCTTCCCCCGTCATCTGAAGGTTCCAGGTATAAATTTTTCTTCCTCTTCTTTGCTTGACGATCGTCTGATTGAAAGAGGTGTTTAACTTGTCTGAATTTTTTCTTTGACAGAGATTCAGTTTCCCCGCTTCATCGAGCCACCACAAGAGATCGCCATGTCTAACCCTGGTCTCATCGGTCGCCTTCATCAGGGTAAGAAGACTGGTCGTGTTCCTGCGACGTCGTCTCGCCCCATTCCTGTGGTGAGGCCCGCTGTGGTGTCGGTCGCCGAGCCGAAAATTTAAGAAGAGGAACAACTCCAGCGCAACCGCAAGAGGCGAAGGTCGGAGGAGTCCCTGCCGACTACTGAGGCGGACGTGTCTATTTTTGAGCCTCCGGTTTCCGCGGCTCCTATCTCCGCTGTTCCGATGGTGGAGGGATCAGGCTCCAGGCCCTCGGCGTCCGGCACCAGGTCATCGGGCGGTTTCTTGAAAAAGGTGGCGATCGCCGAAGTAGAAACTTCTCGGGGCAAGCCCCATTTTGGCCGCGATCCCGAGCTGGTCAACAGGTAAGATTGGATCGAACTTTCCGAGTTAGGAAACTTGAGTAAGGTATAGACTAACTCATTTGTCTCTTTTGTTTGTGCTGCAGGGTCCGTCTTGCTGATCCGGATGTCTTGCCTATGGTGCTGGATTTCTTGGCGAGTAAGGCTCCGCAAAAGTCCCTCGACGTCCCTACTTACGTCCAGAAGGCCATCACCGCTCTGCCTAAGGCTTGGACGACCAATCTTGATGCGATCGCTCGTCGGCGGTCTGGAGACGCCATGCAGGCGACCATCGCCCTGACTCTCCAGGCGGCGACGATGGCCGTCCAAGCCGCCAGGGATTTTGAGGGGCGACCCTCTAATGCTCGTCTCCATAGCGACCTCGAGGCCGCCCGAAACAAAAATATTGAGTTCGCCAACCGGATCTAGACTATGGAGGAGTACATAGAGACGGCGAAACGAGCTAAACAGGATATCGGCTGGATGAAGCAGGAGCTGAGCCGCTCCAAGGAAGTGGACGATCGGTGCCGCGACCAGGAGAAGGAGGCTTGCCGGATGCATGTGGCCTCGCAGGAGGAGGTGACCGGGCTGAAGGCGATGGTGGATCGACTCAACAGCGAGCTGGAGGCGGCGAAGGGAGAGCTGGAGAAGGCTAAGGGAGAAACGGCCGCCAAGGTGGTCGAACTGGCAGAAGCTGGGAAGACGACCGCAGAGTTGACAGGGC
Source organism: Orobanche coerulescens (assembly GCA_033398695.1). Classification (NCBI taxonomy): domain Eukaryota; kingdom Viridiplantae; phylum Streptophyta; class Magnoliopsida; order Lamiales; family Orobanchaceae; genus Orobanche; species Orobanche coerulescens. The sequence continues at coordinate 130,464,386 of CM065817.1, forward strand.
AGCTAAAGGCGATCGAGACCGATCCCTACCTCAATGTTGCACTCGTTGGCGAGTTCGCCTATTACGTGGCCCACGCCGACACTGTCCGAGCCGCCAAAAAGGTAGGGATCGAGATCGGTCCTTTGATGGAGAGCTTCAAAGTCTATGCACTCGAGCACCCCCTGCACCCAGAGTTTTCCCTTCCGATCCTTGACCTCGTCGACTTGGGGATCGACTTGAGTTGGTATCCTTTTCCGGATAAACTCATCTATCCTGAGGCTGATGGGGGAGCGCGTGCCGATCTACCACCTGTGGGCAAAGACCAGCCGGCGGGACCATGAGAGATCTCTTGTTTTCCTTGTAACATGTAATTTTCTGCTTTCTCTTGGTATTGCCTTCGGGCTTTGTATTGTACGACCTCTTTGTTATGAATAAAATACTCCTTTTTCGCACTTGATTCTTTTCATGTATGATCGCCTTTGAATGTTTGCATGCGAATTTTTACATGTATTTGTATGATTTCTTCCGAAGTCTTGTTCATCCGACCGATTGTATGAATGTTTGAATGTATTGACATGTTTGGAAATTCTTACTTGTAAATATTGTTGAACAAAACCGATCGTCCTGCGTGTGTTTGGACTAGCTCCCCTTCTCTGCCCCCTTGTTTTTGTTTACTTATTGTAAGTAAGGGAACAAAAATAGTATGTTTGGTGAGCTATCTTCAGTTTTTCCGATTCTGAGGAATCGTGCACGGTCGCGGAGTTCGATGGACCGATCTCCCTAACCGTGTCTTTGTCTGCGAGGGACATTGCCTATCCCGCGACTGACTTTATTGTGAGGGTCCTCCATTAGGCTGCGCCTGCCTTGTATTTAAACGAAAGGTGGGCGATCTTGGTCTGGAGGAGTCCTTGCACGGGGCGTCGTCGGTTTATTCGACTCCACGTCCGCGGCTTTGTAAGCACTTTTCTACCTCGGGTCGGCATGTTAGATGGCGACCCTCGACGGTATACATTGTGATGGGATAGGGACGCGTCGCCTTGTCCGGGTACATCATGTTAGATGATGTACCTTGAGGGTGTGCGAACGTGTCCGCCGATTAGTTTGGAGGGTCCTTCGGCTACACCCACCTCGTATTTAAACGAAGGGCAGGCGATCTCAGTCTAAAGGAACCTTGCATGGGCGAAGCTGTCGGTTCCATCGACCTCCAGGACCATGGCTGCATTGATTCTACCTCGGATCGCCATGTTTGAACGACGATCTTCGGCGGTATACGATTTGCCTGGTGGGGCGATCGCCCGAATAGATGGGATAGGAAAAAATCTCATTATATTCCTTGTACATTAGTCAGTTGAAAATGAATACAAAATTTTCACTGGTAGTATTTCTTCAGATGCACGGCGTTCCAGGGATATTGATCCGGAGTACCGTCAGGGTGTTCAAGTTCGTAGGCTCCCTTAGTTAGCCATTTAGATATCCTGAAGGGGCCTTCCCAGTTCGGACCAAAGACACCTGTGTGGGTCTGGATCTTTTTGAAGACGAGATCGCCCACCCAAAACCTTATTTCTTTGACCTTCGAATTGAAGAACTTCTCGGATCTCCTTTTGTGGATTGTGTTTTTCATTTCTGAGGTCAGTCGTCGTTCTTAGAGCATGTCAAGGTCGATCCGTCGGGCCATATCACTGTCGGTCGTCATCTCTTGTTCGGTTAGATGGCTGAAGACGGCGATCTCCGAGGGAATCACCGCTTCCGTTCCGAAGGCAAGGGCGAATGGGGTTTCGCCAGTTGAATTACGGGTCATCGTTCGATAAGACCACAAAACGTCTGGGAGCTCGCTTGCCCATCGTCCTAGCCTGGATTCGAGTCGTGCTTTAATTGTGTGTTTGAGGATCTTGTTCACAGCCTCTACCTGCCCGTTCGTCTGAGGGTGATAGGGAGCCGAGAACAACCTTTTGATTCCCCACTTCTCACATAATTGCATGACTTCTAAGCCATCGAACTGCTTTCCGTTGTCGGAGATGATGGCCTGGGGCAGACCGAAATGGATATGATGTTTTTCCAGATAAACTTGATTACTTGCTCTTGGCCGATCTTGTTGAGCGGTTCGGCCTCAGCCCATTTGGTGAAATAGTCGACCCCTACGATGGCAAACTTACAGCCTCCTGGAGCCGTCGGCAAGGGACCTATAAGGTCGATGCCCCATTGCGCGAATGGCCGTGGGCTGTACATTGAGGTGAGCTGCTCGGGGGAGAGTTTAATGTTTGGTCCCATTACTTGACACCTATGACACGATCTGTCATAGGCGATCGCATCCTTCTGAAGTGATGGACAGAAAAAACCTTGCCTGGTTGTTTTATGGATGAGAGCTCGTCCACCAGCATGGTTTCTGCAGATCCCATCATGGATTTGGGCTAAGACGAGCCGACCTTCCTCCGGTGTAATACACTCGAGGAGGGGAAGGTTGAAAGCTCGCTTGTATAGCCGGTCGTCCAATAGGGTGTATCTGGTCGCACGTAGCTGGAGTTGGCGAGCTTTGATACGGTCGTCGGGGACCATTCCGTCCTTTAAGAATTTGATGAACGGAGTCATCCAGTTCTCCTCGGCAACAGCAACCGTGGTAACCAGGCTTCTGTCGATCACCGGCCTTGCTGATTTTGTAATTTGGATATTGGAGAAATCGGCTGCCCCATCTGATGACGCTAGCTTGGATAGGGCATCGGTCTGGGAGTTGTGCTCTCTCGGGACTTGTTCGATTAGCACTTCCTCAAATTTCGTGCACATTTCGGCGACCGGCTCTTCGTATTTGACCATCTGTTCGCCGCACGCCTCATATTCTCCCTTGACTTGGTTCACGACCAAGAGAGAGTCCATGAAGATATGGAGGCGACGAACATCCAGGGCGAGGGCTAGATCGAGCCCGCCTACCAAGGCTTCGTATTCGGCTTCATTGTTGGTCGCGCAAAATCCGAAACGCACAGCATTTGTGAAACTTTGCCCATCGGGACTGATGAGGACAATCCCTGCCCCTGCTCGTGAATTGGTCGCCGAGACATCCACATATATCTTCCAGGTAGGTCGGCCGATCTGGGTTGGACTGTGATGGAATGTTAATTCCACCACGAAGTCTGCCAGAGCTTGGCCTTTGATCGCCGTGGGAGGAGCGTGTGATACCATATTGGGCGATCTCCAATGACCACTTGAGGAGTCGCCCGTTGGTGTCCGGTCGGTGTAGAACTTGCCTTAGAGGTAGAGTTGTCAGGATTTCTACTTGATGTTCGAAGAAGTAATCCCTCAGCTTGCGAACACTCATGACTAGAGCGTAGGTGATCTTCTCCAATGGTGTATAATGTGTTTCTGCGTCATGGAGCGCTTGACTAACATAGTAGATCGGAAAGTGGGTCTGCCCCTCGGCTCGTACTAAACCAGCACTTAGCGCGACCTCCGAGGCTGCCAGGTAGAGGAATAGCTTTTCACCGGGGATCGGCTTTGCCAGGATATGGGGGTTGGATAGATATTCCTTGATTTTGGTGAACGCTACATGACTCTCCTTCATCCATGCGAACTTCTTGTTCTTTATGGTCGCGAAGAAAGGCTTGCTTTTATCGCCGAGCCGAGATATGAAACGGTTGAGTGCGGCTAGACAGCCTGTGAGTCGCTGCACCTGCTTGACGTTCCACAGCTCCTGCATGTCGAGGATCGCCTGAATCTTGGTGGGGTTTGACTCGATCCCCCTTTGGCTCACGATGTGCCCCAGGAATTTTCCGGAGCCCATCCCGAAATTTCATTTCTTTGGGTTCAGTTTCATGTTGAACCTCTCAAGGATGGCGAACGTCTCGGCGAGATCATTGAGGTGATCTTCCTTCTTGAGGCTTTTGACCACGATGTCGTCAATGTAGACCTCCATGGTCTTGCCGATCTGATTAGCGAACATTCTGTTGACTAGACGCTAGTAGGTTGCCCCCGCATTCTTCAAGCCGAACGGCATTCGAACCCAAAAGTATATGTCCTTTTCCGTGTGGAAAGAGTGTGCTTTATGTCTTTCTCCGCCATTGGGATTTGATGGTATCCGGCGAAGGCATCCATGAACGACATCATTTCGCATCCTACTGTACTATCGACCAAGTGATCAATATGAGGCATTAGAAAGTGATCTTTTGGACATGCCGCGTTGAGGTCGGTGAAGTCGATGCATAATCTCCAGGAGCCAGTTGGCTTTTTGACGAGCACCGTGTTGGCGACCCATTGTGGTTCGTCTGTAGCTACTCCGATTAATTTGTTGTTGAGTAACTTTTGGACTTCTATGTCGAGCGCTGCTATTTCTCGGGACCGAATTTCCTACATTTCTGGTAAACAGGCTTCATTGCCGGGTCGATCTTTAGATAGTGGAAAGCGTGCTCGGGACTTATGCCAACCATATCTTGATGCGACCAGGCAAAGACTCCGATGTTCTTACGTAGCAAATTGATCAGATCCCCTTTTAATTCGCGGTCGAACTTTGCGCCGATCTGTACTTCCCGTTCTGGATGAGTCGGATCTATCGTTATACTCTCCAACTCTTCGACGGGGACGGTCGCCTCTCGTTTGGAACGATTTCCGGACTCGATCCTTAGATCGATGTCGAGACTTGGCTCGAAACCGATCCTTGGCTCGATGTCGTCCGTTGATCGATCCGAGATGGCGCCCTCTGAGTCGGGTTGGAACGATGTGCTTGACTCGTCGATCTCCATGGGTTGATCGTCGATCGTTCCAATGTTACACATATCATGGGATGTATTGAAAGCAGTTACGACATAGGAGTAGTTCAAATATTTCTTTGCCATTAGTTGATCTCCCTTTACAGTACCGACCGTCCCATCGGCAGTGGGGAATTTGATACAGTAAAAGAAAGACGAGGCGACCGCCTCAAAGGTTTCTAGAAAGGGGCGACCTAGGAACCCATTATAGATGCTGGGCCTATCTATGATTACAAAATTTAGGTTCCTAGTAATCCTAACCTTGGAATCGTAAAAGCATATTAGATCGACAAAGAGCTTGATCCTTTCGTAGGCTTGGACTGTGCTGTCGCCGAACCCTTGAAGCACGGTGTCGAACGTCTTGATGAACTTGGTCAAGTTTCCGAGCTGGTCCAGGGCGGATTTGAATATTATATTGCAGAAACTCCCATTGTCAACCAGCACGCGATCGACCATCTTCCCAAGGATACAAGCAGAGATCACCAATGCATCCTCTTTGGGGCATTGTACTCCCTCCCTATCCTTGTTGGAGAAGGTGATGAGCGCATCTATAGAGATGGTCGGCTCTGGAGGTACCACGACATGGACCCCGGCGAAGGCCCTCAGTTCGGCCTTTCGCTTCATGTTTGACATGGTGGAAACCAGGGAAAGGCCCCCGAGGTTTCCACCTCCTGCTTGAAGCATATTGATCCGACCGCCAGGGTTGATCGGAGGGATCGATTCATCAGAGTACTCCGGCTCATGTTCAATCCTGGCGACCGGATTGGGAGGGGTCCTTTCGTTTTGTCGGCGCTCGCGCCCTCCGGTTCTCTCTGCCCTAGGTTCTGGCTTGGTGACCAAGATGTCCAATTTTCCGTCCTCAAACAGTCGCCAGAGTTGTCTGAGGAGGTCGCGGCATTGGCTAGTATTGTGGCCCGGACTCTTGTGGTAGGCACAGAACTTGCTGCGATCTAGATGACCGTGGTCCCTTATTGGCTTTGGTTTGGAAAGCCACTCGCGCCCCTTGATCGCGTTGAAGATGTGAGCCGGAGAGTAGTTGAGGTTGTGGAGAAGGTGAACCTCTACATCCTCGAAGGCTTTAAACTCACCAGGCGGCTTGGCGACCGCCTTTCTGGGCTTGGCGACCGCCTTCTTCTGGATGTGGTACGGCGCCTTCCCTTCTCTGGCAAATCCCTCGCCTAAGCGGAGGGAGAGCATCCTTTGCCTGGCCAAGAAATCGGCGGCTCTGACGCGGAAGATCGAGTAGGTCGGGGGGATATCCTTAGTGAGGTGCCTGAACATGGGTGAGTGGCCGCAGAATCCCCCCAGGACTGAGTAGAGAGCGAGCTCGTTGCTGACGGGCTCGCCGATGAGGACTATCTCGTTTACCCCGTCGATGTAATCCTCATCTGATTCGTCCTACCCCTGCCTGATTTTCATCATGCGGTGGGGGCCTTCAGGGCGAGCGACTTTGGCGGCGAAGTACGACGTGAAGTCGTTCCCCAGTTTCTCAAAGCAATTGATTGAGCGAGGTGGTAGTGAGATGTACCACATGTGGGCGAGGTCGCCCAGAGTTAATGGGAACATTCGACACTTGGTCGCATCTGATGCTCCGCATCCGGTCATGTAGATCCGGAATTTGCTCAAGTGGGTATCCGGATCCGATCTCCCCTCATATAGAGGTGTTTGTGGGGGAGCGATCTTTGGTTGGACTGGGGCGAGCTTGATCTGAACCCCGAGTGGTTCACTTGGCCCAGCGATCGATCTCCTGGCGCCTGCCCCAGTTTCCAGGAGCGCCTTCATCTCGTCGAGCTGGCGCTGCATGGCGGCCATCGCTGTTGCCTGACTGCTCGCCGATTGGCTCCCGGAGCGCGAGCCAAGGCGATCGTGTACTCATCCCCTGGCCCCATGGTGAATGACGAGCTCCCTGCCAATGGGTTCATTTCTTGTGCGAGCGGGGGCCCGCTGACCAGCTTGTCTCCTGGGAGTCGGATATGCCGAACTCCTGGTAAAGGATTCGGACTCCGATGTCTCCCGGCTGGGGCCCGAGTGCCCGGGTCGCCATGAGGGATCGCTTCCCAGGCGGCTGAAGACGGAGTCATCCCGCCTGACGAGAGCTTTCTCTTGCGCTTCGGGGATTTCTGGTGATTTCTCAACATAGATCCCCTTGAGTTTCCGTTTTCCTGCCCGGCGGATGGCTGACGGAGTGATGGTGGGTGAGTCGCATGCCCTCCGTCGCTCCCTGAGGATGGCTATATCCTCCTCAATCTGTTCCGCGGTCTGGAACTGGTCGAGTGAGAGGCTAGGACCATCCCTCGGGGGCGGGAGTGAGAGCCTAGCATCGTCGCGGTCACCTTCCGCCGTGGGCTGGGATTCGGTCCGGGCCAGAATGAGATTTCTGGAAGATCGCAGGGCGGCTCTCTTGGAGGTCGTAGCAGACGTCATTTTTATGAAGGCTTTTCTGTTGAAGAACAGTGAGTGTTTCTTCAAGTATATGTCCGGAGAACAGTGAGTGTTCTTCGAGACGGTAGGAATAAAAATGAAGGTTTTAAAATCCCCTTCTTCTAGCGCCAATTGTTGTTACCCAAAATATTATCCGGAGATAGTATTGCTGGAATGATCGAGTAACAAACAAATGCGAGAACACATCCGTGGGGAAATAAATAACACAAGATTTGCCGGGGTTGTTAATCCCGGCCTTGAATGCTCTCACGAGATGTTATTAATAAATATACTGTGGAGTACAAGTATTAATGTTAGAATCTATTACAATGAGTGTAAAAATTTCTAGTTATCTAAGCTGTAGAGCGTGTAGATTGCCGGAAGAACCAGATATGAAGATCTGTGAGTTCTTGCTTTGGATGTAATGTAAGTGTGTATGAATATCACTAGGAATGTGTAAGTAATTGCCAGATGAGTCTTTGATTCTCTCTCTGTATGTTTTTGCACTGTATTCACGGTAATATCAGCCTCTCCTTGGCCGTTGTTGTGAATTTCCTATTTATAGGAGACAAGGTTGCTGGGACCTCTCCGGCGATCGCGGGCGACCGCCGTTTTCTATATTATAATAAGATGGCCGATCGTCCCGTCACGTGGGGCTGTTCCCTTAAAGTCTGGGGCTGCTACTGGCAGCCAGCTGTGCGAGCCAATGAGAAGCCTGCACGCGTCCTAAGTCACTGTCCGTGGAGGACCCACTTTGTACCTTTCGGCGGCCCTGTCAGTAGGTGAGGTAGGTGACAGGCTGGGGTCAAAGGTCTTATCTATCGGCACCCTTTGTGGATCTGCACGTAGGTCACCATCCAAGATTCGGTCTTCGACGACTTTGACGGATATTGGATTCATACGTGGCACGAGGCGATCGTCTCTAGTTGGACATCATAGACGATCGCCAGATACCAAAAGACGATCGCTGCGGGTGCTGAATGCTGGGTGTTTGCCCAGAGTATGTCTTCTATGGTTGGCTCTCTGATCATTATGCCGATCGCCATCGAGGCATATTAATCGCCGCACAACACATTATGAACTATAATATGAATGAGATGGAGAAGTCCATTGCTGAGCTGCATGGGATGCTTAAAACGGCTGAGCAGAATATTAAGAAGAAACCAAGCCATGTGTTGATGGTCAGCAAAGGTAAATCCTTTAAGAACAAAGGCAAGGGCAGGGGTAAGGCAAAAGTTGCCAAATCTAAAGACCCTACTAGGCCGGGTTTCAAGGCTAAAGCTCCCAAAGATGGAAATTGCCATCATTGCAATAAACCAGGACACTGGAAAAGAAATTGCAAGATTTACTTGGAAGAGCTAAAGCGTACCAAGGGCAGTGAGACTGCCACAGGTATATTTGTTATAGAAGTTAACTTATCTACCTCTAACTCCTGGGTATTAGATACTAGATGTGGATCTCACATTTGTACAAATGTGCAGGGGTTAAGAAGCCGTAGAGAACTGAAGAAAGCGGAAGTGGATCTAAGAGTGGGCAATGGAGCAAAAGTTGCTGCACTAGCCGTAGGAACTTATGATCTAGTTTTACCCAATGGGGTTTTGTTAGTTTTGAACAATTGCTATTATGTTCCTGCTATGAATAGGAATATTATTTCAGTTTCTACATTAGATTGTGAAGGTTACAGTTTTCTTATTAAGAATAAGATCATTCGTATTTTCTTTGATGACTTGCTTTATGGTACTGCAAAGTTATATACTGGCCTTTACAATATTGATCTAGATGAGTCCGACACTTTGGAAGTCTATAACATTGCATCCAAGAAACCTAAGCTCAATGATTCTAATCCGACTTACTTATGGCATTGTCGACTTGGTCACATAAACGAGAAACGCATTTCTAAACTCCATAATGATGGACTTTTAGACTCTTTTGACTATGAATCATATGGGACATGCGAATCTTGTTTATTGGGCAAGATGACGAAGAATCCTTTCAACGGTCATGGAGAAAGGGCTAGTGATCTGTTAGGCCTAATACATACTGATTTATGCGGACCTCTTAGCACTCATACCAGAGGCGGATACCAATACTTCATTACATTCACCGATGATTTTAGCCGATATGGATATGTTTATCTTATGAAGTATAAACATGAATCTTTTGAAATGATCAAAATATTCCAGAATGAAGTACAGAATCAACTTGGAAAGAAAATTAAAGCCCTTCGATCGGATCGAGGTGGCGAATACTTGAGCCAAGAGTTCGATGATCATCTTAGGAGTTGTGGAATTGTTTCACAACTTACTCCTCCCAGAACACCTCATCATAACGGAGATAGTGGATGCTCTCGGCACATGACCGGAGATAAAACAAGCTATCAGATTTCGTAGAAGGTCGTGGTCCAAAAGTTAGCTTCGGTGATAAATCTAAAGGAAGAACAAGAGGGAAAGGAAACTTTCTTGTAAGAAAATTTAAGGTCACCGATGTTGCATATGTTGAAGGCTTACAGTACAATCTACTTAGTATTATCTAGTTCTGTGACAAAAAGTTCTCGGTGAAATTCTATATAGATCACTGTAGAGTCAAGAACATCCTGACCAAAGAAGTTGTGCTCACAGGAAGCAGATCAGGTAATATGTATATTGCTGACTGGAAGCCTACGAGCTCCACAATTCCTATTTCGTTGCCAAAGGCACTGCAGATCTAAGCTGGCTATGGCACAAGAGGATGTCACACATCAACTTCAAGACGATCAACAAGCTCTCAAGACAGGGACTGGTTAGAGTATTGCCGAATGTATCATTCCAAAAAGACAGTGTCTGTGGACCATGTCAAAAAGGCAAGCAAATCAAGTCCACCCTGAAGAGCAAATCCTACCTCTCAACCCACAGAGTGTTGGAAATTCTACACATAGATCTCTATGGTCCTGTAGACCCGGTAAGTTTGGGAGGTAAGAAATATTGTCTTGTTGTTGTTGATTATTACTCCAGGTATACTTGGACAATCTTCTTAAGCAAGAAGAAGGAAACAACATCAAAGCTGCCCGAGCTCCTGAGAAAGCTTCAAAATGAAAAAGGATCGAGTATCGTGTCCATTCGTTCCGACAGAGGTACATAATTTACTAATCACTTTATAGAGCAATACTGTTCGTAAAATGGGATACAGCACGAATACTCAGCTGCTCGTACACCTCAACAAAAGGAATATTTGTAGGATATTCCTCAGTCAGCAAAGATTACAGGATCTTTAATAAAAGGAAGCTGACGATTGAGGAATCAGTTCATGTAGTGTTCGACGAACCTCACCATGACACTACAGGAGTAGAAGCTGTTACTCAGACCATCCAACAACTTTCTATCTTAGATCCACCAACTCTCATAGAACCTGTTGTTGACCTAGAAATCAACCCCGCAGCTGTAAGAATCGACGTAGATGAAGCCGATGTTGTACAAGCTGAAGCTGTATCTACAGCAACTCAAGATACAGTACGGGACCCTGAATTAGAACCCGACCGAAGATGGTTGAGAGATCACCCGCAAGAGATGATCATTGGAAACATTAATGCTGGTGTTTCTACTCGTAGGAGAATACAGAATACACAAGGAAATATACTGTGTGCACAAGAAGAACTAGATACTGAGATATCACCATTTCCTGAATGGAAATCTCAATCCGAGCTTAGAAGAATCAATATGTTGTAGTCCCTTAACTGTTTTGATCCATAAAATCTGGGCACAACAGCTATCTGCAGCTAGGTATTCTGAATCTATTGTTGAGATAGAATTAGATACCTTCTTCTTGCTAAACTAGGATATCAGTCTGGTTCTTAGGCATTGGCACGTTCCACTAGTGCTTTTCCTATTAATCTTACATCCTGCAAAATCTGCATCTGAATATCCTGACAACTCAAAGTTTTTATCTTTAGGATACCATAATCCGACATTAATGGTAGACTCAAGATATTTAATGATCCTCTTAGCTGCTTCCAGGTATGACTGCTTGGGTTTGGATTGAAATCGTGCACATACTCCTACAAAGATATGAAATGTCCGCTGCTTCGATCAGATAAAGAAGTGATCCAATGAGTCTTATATAGTGGGTTAAATCCACTGATATGCCTTCTTCATCTGCATCTAGGTGTGTGCTTGTGATCATAGGAATTTTTGCTGACTTGGCCGATTCCATTCCAAATCTCTTGATTAAATCTCTTGTATATTTGGCTTGGTTGATGAAAATTACATTTTCCATATGTTTTACTTGCAATCCTAGGAAGAAATTTAGCTTTCCCATCATGCTCATCTCAAATTCTCCTTGCATGAGATTTGAGAATTTCTCACACAGCTCTGGATTGGTTGAGCCAAATATGATATCATCCACATATATTTGAACTAGTAATATGTGGCCTTCGTGCTCCACTCTGAATAGTCTTGTCCACCTTTCCTTTGCTGAAACCATTCTTTTCTAGAAACACAGATAATGTTTCATACCATGCTCTTGGTACCTGCTTAAGTCCATATATAGCTTTTAGAAGTTTGTAGACTTTGTCTCATTTGACAAATCCAGGGAGTTGCTCCACATAGACTTCTTCTTCTAGAATTCCATTAAGAAGGGCACTCTTCACATCCATTTGGTAGACTTCAAAATCTTTGAATGCTGCATATGAAAGGAATAGCCTGATGGCTTCTAATCTTGCAACAGGTGCATAAGTTTCATCAAAATCTATTCCTTCACATTGTGCATAGCCTTTAGCAACAAGTCTGGCTTTATTCCTAACAACAGCTCCATCTTCATCGCATTTGTTCTTGTACACCCATTTGGTGCCAATAACCTTCTTGTGATCTGGTCTGTCTGTTAGTTCCCAAATATTGTTCCTTTCCATCTGATTAAGCTCTTCTTGCATTGCATTTATCCATGATTAATTTTCCAAAGCTTGTTTTGTAGTCTTGGGTTCTATTTGAGACATAAAGCATGAGAATATTGCCATTCCTGCGGGTAGAGTGGACTGTCTGGTCTTGACTCCATCAGTTAGCTTCCCAATTATCTGTTGTATGGGATGATCCTTAAGCCACTAAGGAATATCTTCTTCTCCAGGTTTGTTCCCCCTGTAGATTTGCTTTGTTGGATTTCTTCTCTCTCAGCATCAGCTTGATTCTGGCTTCCTTGATCTGCAACTGGATCAGCTACGGTCTTTTCATCTGCAGGTGGAAGTCACATGCAGTCTCGTAGATAGGTCTTTATCGGCCTGAGATGGGTCTTCATCGCAAAGAATCGCATCAGGTAGGTTCTGAGGTCCTATCTGATCTGCAGTTGGGTCTTTATCAGCTATAGATGGGTCTTCAGGTGAGTCCACCATTCCTGTATCATGGATGATAACTTCTTCTAGGGTGGCAAATTTGAGTTTGTTCTCAATTAATTCCACCTTTTTCCTGTACTCAACAGAAGATTCATCAAATACAACATGAGGTGTTTTCTCCATAACTAAGGTTCTTTTGTTAAAAACTCTATATGCCTTGCTTCTTTGTAAATATCCCATAAAAGGTGATTGCCCCTAAAAGGTGTGTATTGTCTGGGCCTGTATCCTCGGTTAGGATTGCGTACTGGATATGTCATAAAATTGGTGGTGTGGGCCATTCCTAAATCTTGGCTGAGACCATTTATAAAATCTTTGTGGTCTCCACGCCTGTTCATTTTGAAAATTTGGATAACATTGAGGTTTCCATTTGACCCTCCCATTTTGAAATCTATTTTTCGGGAGTCTTTGGTAATAATGGGCATGTTGTCTGGGCTGCTGCTTCTGCCTTGGCCATTAACTAGTCTCATGTCTAGGTGGCTGCCTTGTATACCTTAGTTGCAGCCTAGACTTGTGACTTTGTTGTTGCCTATTTTGAAACACAGGTTTGTAATTAGGCTCAGCATATGGGACAAGTGTTTCTCCCTTGATAAAAGTAATTTTAGAGCTAGAGGGAGTGTTAGGGTCATATCCAAGGCCTGATCTGGATTATAGTGGCCTTTTGTTCATACACAATTCGTCCAGAGTTAGAGACTCTTTCAGGGAGGTTATTTCCTCCGCCTGAGTTTTACTTAGCTGAGTCAGTTTAGTAAACTCAGCTTTGACATGAGCAAGTGTAGCTGATTTCTCACTATTTAAAACAGTTCATCTTTTTATCTCAGCTATCAGCCTGGTTTTTAAAGTTGCCTGCAGCCTGTTTTCAAGATCAGATTTGGTTTTATTCAATTCTAGGCTGAGTTTTTTAAAATCGTTTTTCAGCTGCCTATTCTCATCTTGCAGTTGAGTCTTCTCGGCTGATACAGATAGGTGTGCATATTTTAATTTCTCGAAGTCTTTGAGGAGCTGATTTACAGACTCGTGCAAGTCTATGTCTTGTGACATGTCTGAACTATTATTTTAATTAGAGGATTTTGATGTTACCTCTTCATCAGCTAGGTTGGCCATCAGACAGTCATATTCCTCATCGTTATCAGAGAAGAATCCGCTGCTTGATTCCACTTTCTCTTGGTCTTCTCCAATGAGGGCTTTCCTTCGACCTTCTTTTCTGCTCACCTCCTTCTTGGTCTCGTCCTTCTTAAGATCAGGACAGTCGATTTAAATGTGTCCTGTCTTATGACAATTATAGCATTCCACCTTCCAGCTCCCAGCTTTTTAATTTCTCCATGGATTCTCCTTATAATTTTTCTTATATTTGGAGTAATTCTTTCGGAAATTGCTGAATATTTGCATTATAAATGCCATCTCTTCCTCGAAATCGAGTAGATTTAGAGGTTTGACATCAGATAAGCTTTTGGCGGGGGACTCGGCTGCAAATGCTATTCCCTTCTCTGCAGGCTGGTTTGATGATGAACTTGGGAGTTTGAAATCATAAGCCTTCAGGTCAGAGAATAATTCTTGAATCTTTATTTTATTGAGGTCTGTTGCGAGATTTGGTGAACGCAAGTGCACGTTGTCGTAAACAAGTAATAAGGTGATAAGTAAGATATCGTTCCCACGAGGACTGACTTACTAACTACCAATTTATGAGTATTCTAATTTTATCTGAATGATCGAAAATGGAGGTGTAAGTAATAACTAAAAAGAATAAATAGTAAAATCGATTGTTTGAAGAAAGAAAATCAAATAAGGAAATAATCTAGGATTGTGAATCCACCTCGGTTTATCCGAATTACTCTCGATTATATGAATTTAATGATTTCCCAATTTATTGAAGGCGAAGGTTGCTAAAATACTCTATCGCCTCTCCCGAGGTCAATATATTTTTCTAAGGCGAATAACACACTCTATTCCTAGGTGAATTAATTCGACAATAGGCAAAAAGCACGGAATCTTCAGACAAGCCACGTAATTCCTATGAGTATATTCCTATATCACAAGATAAAACGGTTCTCACCAATTTTTCCTACCAACTCTCCTCTCCCGATTCGAGTTGCGTAACTAAAACAATTCAATTATAGGCCACACAATGGAAAGCATTAAGAACAATTGGGGAAAACTCAATAGAAAAGGGAATTATATTGATAATGCAAAATCGAAAGTTAATTCATCAAAACCTCGGTTTCATCAAAATCCTAGAATAGGTTTTCTAGCCTGATATGCTAGAAATTAAAAATACAAAAAGAATTAAAGAAAGCATAAAAATCAAATGCAGTCGAAGAACTCGGATTCCTCCGTTCTCTAGCTTCCGCGCTCTGCTCCTTGGTGTTTTTCTTCTTCTCTTTGATTCCTCAATAATTCGATTCCCCCTTTTTCAGACCCTCACTCCCTATTTATAACCATCCGTGGATTAGGTCGAGAACCGGCTCCAAAAACGGCCCAGAAACACGGCAAATCCATCAAAACCGCCCCGTGGGCCGCGGCTCAGCTTCAACGTGTCGCGGCCCCCGGTACAGTTGGTTCAGCGCCTTGCTGTGCCGTGCGTGTGCCGCAGCTCGCTTTCCTTGTGGCGTGGCTCGTGACCAGAAATCGTCGTTTTCGCCCGTTTTTCGTCGTTTAAGCTTCCGGACTCCAATTTTCTGCAAAACATATAAGAATAGTGCATTAAAAGCTTATTTATGCAGATTTAGACATAAAATGGATACAAAATAATGATAAATAAATGCATAAAAATACGCCTAACAAATACCCCCAAACTTGAGCCTTTGCTTGTCCTCGAGCAAAAATTAATTTTTAAACAAAAAGTATCGTGAATGATCATGCAAATCCATAGTGCTCAACTTAATCAACACTACCCTGAAAATCTCAAAGAATAATACGAGTATCGTATTAGTGAGTCACATCAAGGACACTGTTTCCACAAAGTAACCATTTTTAGTGCTAATCAATCGTTCATAAAGAAAAACAAGCTCAAAGATTAACAAGCGTGAATTTAACCGACCACCAATATGAAGGGTTAGATAATACAAGCCAACTCGCCCAGTCCCACAGTCTAGTGGCAAAAATTTCAAGAGTTTCATCGTCAAAAATAATCCTCGGAAAGCATTCCCTTATATATGATCAATAAAATGATTCGAGTTAACCACTAGGTTCCGGCTCTCGGGATGTTTCATCGGGATAACCCTAGGGTGGATTTCCATCTCATGTATTGGGGAACCGTTTGACGTAAAAGACACTCATGGGACACATGGATGCTTCTAGTTACTAAGTTCCCCTCTGCAGCGGAGAAAAAACTCGAATAGCTATTCCCGCACGTCCGATCCAAGGTTGCTGTTTTACGCGAGAGTAAACAACGGGTCACGTGAATACCCCCGGTTACTAAGCTTCCCATCATTGGCACATGCGATATCTCTAAATCATTAGTCTATTCAGGGTTGTCATTTTACACGAGAGTAAACAACGGGTCACGCGAATACCCTCGGTTACTAGACTTCCCATCATAGAACATGTATAATTTCTCAACTTTTTGGGAAAGACAGTACGACTCTAAACTCAATTTAAGTGCCAACACGACTCATGTTACTGGATGACTAGCTACGCGAAAAGTATAACCAAACGTATAGACGGCGATTTGAAAACACGTATGTCTCCTTTCTTATACGCTAAAATTTCTACAATCACGAAAATTATCAGACCTAAATGAATACTCAGAGGAAACAAATATCGCAGATTATAAACTCGACTAAAACTCAACCGTTTCTTCCAAAGATAAATCAGTGTCATATCACCAGTTTTACACAAGGAAGCACGTAAAATTCACGAATGCAAATAAAAACAAGACAAGCAAGGCTAGCGTCAAACATAACGAAAAAATAACAACGAATGAGTAAAAAGTAACAGAAAGTAAACCCCCCAAAACTTAGGACGTACATTGACCTCAATGGACACAGATAATAATATGCGATAAAAGAAAAGGTCAAGTACTCCCCTAATGTCTGCTCATGAACTGGTGCCGGCCTCATCCGGTGAGGAGGGTGGTGTGGATAGCCTATCCCTCGTGCTTATCTTCCTTTTTCTAGCCATGTCGAGGTTCTTGAAAAAATAAACACCGGAAATTAAACAACCTTTAAGGAAAATTACACCACTCTCGACTTAAAATACACGAAACGTGAATATCGAGTCTTGTATCATCGAAGAGGAAATTAAGGCTGAGCTTTCAAGTTTAAGCATGACGTAAAGGTTGGGGTACAATGTAATCCGATAAAATAATTCGTTGCATATAGTTTTAAAAACGTTTGGCTCAAAGTTTTTTTCATTGACGCATTTCATCAAACACTTAGCATGCATGGGTTTAAATGAAGAACAAGAATTATAATGGCTAAATCCAATCCCCAAAAATAACAACATAAATATATAGCCATGACAAACGACAAATAACATCAACAATTCATTCATAATCAATAATTACCATCAATAATCAATCAATAATTTCATAATCCAACTCAACTTTGATAGCACTTTAAGAAAACTAACAACATATTAAACCATGAATAAGAAACATCACCTCACTTTTAATTCTATGTTGCAATTAAGATTCAGAGATGAGAATTACCTTGCCTTGGATTGAAGAATGCAAGAAGAAGACTTGAGTAGGGTTCAGTCGAGCGCTGTGCGAAGAAAGGAATGGAACTTACCTGGTGTGCCGACCGATTGATGTTAAAAAGGGGTGCTGGGCTGTTCATATTCGCAACAGGGGCCGCGACACAGCTTAAGTGAGCCGCAGCCCAGAGTACAGCCTGCCTGAGCCTATTTGTTATGTTGCCGTATGCCGCGGCTCAACATATGGGTGCCGCGGCTCATAGTGTAAGTGTGCCGCGGCTCATTTGGTCCGTGCCGCGGAACGGAGTACAGCTTCCTGGGCGTTTCTTGGACATTTGGCGTGCCGCGGCTCAGTGCATATGTGCCGCGGCTCATGGACCGGGTGTGCCGCGGCTCAGTAAGGTCGTGCTGCGGCACAGAGTACAGTTCGGTTGGCCTTTTTGTGTCAACTTGTGTATGCCGCGGCTCACTATCCTTGTGCCACGGCCCATTGCTGAATTTTTCCCCTAGGGTGATTCCTGCACAGAATTTTCCAAGGAAAACACTTAGAACGCGAGAGATAAGCATATCAAAGCAAAAATGATAAAAAATAAAAATTCTAAAATGCAAGAAAACACTGAAAAACAAATATCTACAACTAATACTCGGGTTGCCTCCCGAGAAGCGCTAAGTTTATAGTCTTCAGCCGGACTTTTCTAGCATTCATCCGGCGGTGGATAAGACGACGCTCGTCTTCTGCGCTTCTATTGGATTACCCAAGTAGGCCTTCAACCGCTGCCCATTAACTTTAAATTTACGGTCATCTTTTTGTACTTCCACTGCTCCATGTGGAAATACTTGAACTACTGTAAACGGTCCCGACCATCGTGAACGCAATTTCCCAGGGAATAACCTTAAGCGAGAATTAAACAACAACACCTCTTGACCCGGGACGAACTCTTGCTGTGTGATGTGCTTATCATGCCAAATCTTTGTCCGCTCCTTATAAAGCTTCGCATTTTCGTACGCATCGTGGCGAATTTCCTCCAGCTCGTTCAGCTACAAACAACGCTTTTCACCAACAGATTTAAGATCAAAATTTAATTTCTTTATCGCCCAGTAAGAACGATGTTCCATCTCTACGGGCAAATGACAACTTTTCCCATAAACCAATCTGTAAGGCGACATCCCGATAGGTGTTTTATACGCAGTACGGTATGCCCAAAGTGCATCATCGAGTTTAAAGGACCAATCTTTTCGAGACGAGCTGACTGTTTTTTCTAAGATCCACTTTAGCTCTCGATTTGATATCTCGACTTGACCGCTCGTCTGGGGATGGTAGGCTGTAGCAACAAGATGAGTGACTCTGTACTTTCTCAAGACCGCATCAAGGAATTTGTTGTCGAAGTGTGAACCACTATCACTGATAATAGCACGTGGAGTCCCAAAACGCGTAAAAATATATTTTTTTATAAATTTGATTACGACATTGGACCCATTCGTTGGTATTGCCACCGCTTCGACCCACTTTGAGACGTAGTCCACTGCTACCAGAATATAGAGATTCTTATTTGATGGAGGAAATGGACCCATGAAGTCGATCCCTCATACGTCGAACAATTCAACCTCAAGTATGGTGTTCAACGGCATTTCATGTCGTTTTGAGATGTTTCCCGTCCGTTGACACCGATCACACGTGGACACAAAAGAGTGAGCATCTTTGAATAATGACGGCCAATAGAACCCCGATTGTAAGACCTTTGCCGCTGTTCTATTTCCGCTAAAATGCCCACCGTAGGGTGATGCATGACAATGATTCAGCACACTGTGGATTTCCTCATCCGGAACACATCTGCGAATGATTTGATCAGGGCATCTTTTAAACAGAAAAGGATCGTCCCACAAGTAATACTTAGCGTCTGAAATCAACTTCTTCTGATGGCGCGAGAGGTCATTCGGAATTGTTTTGCTCGCAAAATAGTTCACTAGATTAGCATACCAAGGCGCGTGTTGCGAACACAACTTGTAGAGCTGTTCATCGGGAAAGGTTTACATGATTTGTGGATGACTTTCTCCCTTCTCAAGGGGACTCTCTAACCGTGAAAGGTGATCGGCAATAACATTCTCAGTCCCCTTTTTGTCGCGAATTTCCAAGTTGAATTCTTGAAGGAGAAGCACCCACCTAATCAACCTTGGTTTAGCATCCTTCTTCTCCAAAAGGTATTTGATTTCTTAATGGTCGGTCTACACCACTACTTTCTTCCCCAACAAATACGCCCGAAATTTATCAAAAGCAAAGATTACCGCTAGCAATTGATTTTCCGTTGTGGCATAATTTCTTTGGGCATCGTCAAGAGTTCGGCTTGCATAATACACGACGTGGAACACTTTCCCTCTACTCTGTCCCAAAACAACCCCAATGGCAAAATCACTAGCATCACACATCAACTCGAACGGAAGGTCCCAGTCTAGAGCGACTATTACCAGGGCGGTGCTTAGAGCTTTCTTCAATAGATCGAAACTTTCTGTACACGACTCGTCAAAATTAGATGGAACATCCTTCATGAGCAAATTGCACAACGGCTTCGTGATCTTTGAAAAATCCTTAATAAACCGGCGGTAAAAACCGGCGTATCCCAAAAAACTCCTTATCCCTTTTACTGAAGTAGACGGAGGCATCTTCTCGATTGTTTCAATTTTTGCCCAGTCGACTTCAATCCCATGTGAGGATATTCGGTGGCCAAGTACAATGCCCTCCTGGACCATAAAATGGCACTTCTCCCAGTTCAAGACCAAAATTGTTTCTTCACATCTTTTTAGGACTTTCTGCAAATTCTGCAAACACATATCAAATGAATCACCAAAAACAGAAAAATCATCCATAAAAATCTCAATGCAATGCTCTACCATGTCAGAAAAAATATCCATCATGCACCGTTGAAAAGTGGCCGGCGCATTACATAAACCAAACGGCATGCGCCTATAAGCGAAAATGCCGTAAGGACATGTAAACATCGTCTTTTCTTGGTCTTCTGGGGCTATATAATCTGATTATACCCAGAATAACCATCAAGAAAGCAATAGAAATCGTGTCCGGCTAATCTATCTAACATTTGATCAATAAAAGGTAAAGGGAAATGGTATTTTCTAGTGGCTTTATTCAATTTCCTATAATCTATGCACATACGCCACTCCGTGACAATCCTGTTGGGAATAGTGCCCTAGGTCATTCGATGTGCCTAGATTTGTAATTGTCACATTTAAATAAAGTTATTTGATATCATTTATTTCTCGTTGATTATTATAATGTGTGCATGTTTTAATATTATAATAATAGAATAATAGTTATTCACGAATAATAAAATTATTCAAATGTCCCTGGTAAAATCGCCTTGAGTAGAGACTCAAGTGATTAATATAATAGTATAAGTTTGATTGATAATCATCGGATGATTATGCGTATGGTATGGATCAATCTTATGGGTATTGGTTGGAGAACTAATACTTGACCGACCCGCATTGAGATCACTGCATGGAAATGTCATAAGTGAATCTCAATATAATAGTATGTCAATAAATCCTTGAACCTGAGATTATCATAGAGTCCAACATGATAACTGCTATGCCTTGACGTAATCCAACGTCATCTGAAACATGGTGATCATAAAGGTTAGCGATCGGGATTAGTGGGAATCATGTAGAGGGCAATGAATAATCAAGATGGGGATTTGTCCCTCTCTTAAGTGAGAGAGATATCTGCTGGGCCCCTCGATAAGTAGGACTGAAGGAAATGCATGGCCATGCTCAAATGAAGAGTCATTTGATTCAATCAGTCTACTTAAGATCGAGAAAGCATTTGAACATAAATAAGTATGACAGACTCCATGACTTAGTTCAAATATGATATCACGTGACAAAGGGATTTGACACGTTAAAAGGTTTAATGGACTATTAACTTATATTATTTGGGTAATCATAATGTCTTGCGGAGGCGCTTATGATTTATTATTTAATAAGGTATTAAATAATTGCCACATAATATAAGCCTTTTGGGTCGCACGCATTTACAATTATAGACAAGTATGAATAAATATCAACTGGAAATAATAAATATAATATTGGATATTATATTTATAAGGAGATTAAATAATAAGTAATATATATAATATTGGATATTATATATATTGTATTATTTAATAAGTTGAGGGGCAACTAAGCAAATACTAGATTATTGAATCTAGGGATTACTTAGTATAAATAAGAGATCCATGACAAGGAGTTTTCATAAGAACTCAATAAAAAAAAATGCCTCCCTCTCCAAGAAGAAGAAAAAAATCGACCTCTTCCTCATACTATAGGAGAACGAAGTCGGTCGTCTAACCCTCTTCCCTTAGTTGATCTTGATCAATAGTACAATCCTTCTAGTAAGGAACTTGTGTTGTACTATTTATCAATATTATTCGTAAGGATCTAGCAATCTGGCTTGTGGAATTGTTCGTGTGTGGATCACCAAAAGAGGAAGGAGATATTCATCTGCTTCTAGTCCGGATCTAGAATTGTTCAATCGGATTAAGGTAATTCGATTAACTCTTTAATTAAACAATTAAATTACTGCATGAGATCCTAAATTAGGTTTTCACGTTTATTGTTCCGCTGCGTTTTTACTCCGATTATTTTGTATTCGATGCATAGAAAACCCAACAGTGGTATCGGAGCCAACTTGCATGTAATTTAATTGTTTGTGTATAACATATTTATGTGTAAATTATGTTCCTGATTATGTTTATAAAATATAGATTTTATAAAATAATTTTTCTGGTTTAATTTGATTAAATCAGATCGTCAAAAATAAATTTTACGGATTTCGCAATTTGCTCCATAAGCTGTTCGAATGCATCTGCCCGAGTCAGGTCGGATCCGGGTCAGGTCGGGTCAGAGCTGGACCCGTGGGCTAATTTTATTTAAAAAAAATGTTTTTGCAATACTAGGGTTTCGAACCTTGGTCAATCTGACCGCCTTCCGCCAACTTACCATGTGGGCTGCAGCTTTGTTTTGGAAACAATACACGGAAGGTTTTATTAAAGGCAAATAAATCTATTTTAAATATTGCAAAAATAATTCTGCAAAAACTGGGATTCGATCCCGCGCCATTCGGCTTTCCTTCCGCACCACTTACCATCTCGGCTGGGTCCTGTTTTTGGTAACTTTTCAGTAGTTCTTTTTATAAGCCCTTTTAATATAAAAGTAAATTTGGCAATTATAGTTGCAAAATGTTGCAACTGTAACCGCCGGGTTTCGAACCCGGGCGGACCTGTTCACAGGGCACAAAGACAACCATCCCGGCCAAGTCCAGATTTGTTCATATGATGACTCAAATTTTATTTATAGTCAGACAGATTTTAATTTCTATTATTACATGCTTTATTAATTATTTGATAATTATTTATGGTATGTGTGTGGTGTATGGCATGACCATAAATTGACCAATGTGATTGGATAATTTAATTTCTTATGGGTTGGTTTTACGGCCTGCGTGTTGTTTAATTATAATTGGTTTTACGGCCTGCGAGTTGTCTATTTAAATTGTTTATTATTTTACGGCCTACGTGTCGTTTGCACTTTTTGTAATTTAATTTATTAGTGTAGTATTAAATTTCATTAATGTAATGAAGACAAGAAGGATGATAAAGACGGACTCGAGGAGCAAATTGATCGCGTATGACGTTCCAAGGAGTTGGGAAGATCAATGAAGACCATATTTAACCCTTTAGATGACCTTTGTGATTTTTATGTTCGCTCATGAAAATCACGTTAGGATTATGGTCATGCTATACACGGTCCTATGCTTTATTGTCATGTGATGCGATGTATGTTTAAATTTATGCATGTATGTGATGCTATGTATGTTTAGATGTATGTTAGCAAACATAGACATTAACATAGGATAAAAATCCCTCGTTAAAATTTTAATGCCGTTCATTTGAAAAACACCTATCAAGACTTCGATCATCATGAGTGGGTCATGCCAAAGCTGGGCACTCAGATTATCTTAGTAAGGTAGGATAGGTAATGGTGATACCTATACGTTTAATGAATTTGGAAATCAAAATAGTTTTGAACCTTAAGGCATAAGATGATATTATAACAAGCTTGGGCATACGATGCCAAATCCCATGATATAATCTAAGAGTTACATATGATGAATCGATAAAGAGTTATGCACCTAAAGTAGCTCAATTCTAGGCGTCATGCCAAAGCTGAGTTTAGGATTGTGCGAAATGGGATCTTAGCCCACTAAAATTACAAATGTTGTAAATTGAGGGTACTTTGTTTTAGTGGGAGTATTTTTCGAGAAATAAAATAATGTGACTAAATATTTTGCATATTGAATTTTGTAGAATAGCATCAAACAACACATCCACCATTTCACTATGATCTGTCCTTGAGAAGGACAAGCTTAAAGAAAACGACAGCAACTATCTGGATCGGATCCGGAGCTTGAGAATAGTTCTCAAGCAAGAAAGAAAGTTGTATGTTCTTGAGGAAAAAATTCCCGATGAGCAAGCTGACAATGCACACAAAGCAACAAAATACAAATGGAAGAAACATTGTGATGATTCAATTGATGTCAGTTCTCTTATGTTGGCCACCATTTGTCCATAACTTCAGAAGAATATGGAGGAAATGGAAGCTTATAAGCTAAATGATCACCTCAAGGAAACTTTCTCGAAGCATGCTAGGCAAGAGAGGTATGAGACCTTTCAAGCCTTGTATGCTTGCAAGATGGTTGAGGGGACATCTGTCAGCGCTCACGTGCTCAATATGAAAGGATATAATGATCATCTTGAAAGGCTTAGTTTTCCACTTTCTAAGGAGCACTCCACAGATGTGATCCTAAACTCATTGCCCAAAAGTTTCGGTCAGTTCATTATGTTGTTACCCAAAATATTATCCGGAGATAGTATTGCTGGAATGATCGAGTAACAAACAAATGCGAGAACACTTCCGCGAGGAAATAAATAACACAAGATTTGCCGGGGTTGTTAATCCCGAGCTTGAATGCTCTCGCGAGATGTTTTTAATAAATATACTGTGGAGTACAAGTATTAATGTTAGAATCTATTACAACGAGTGTAAAGATTTCTAGTTATCTAAGCTGTAGAGCGTGTAGATTGCCGGAAGAACCAGATATGAAGATCTGTGAGTTCTTGCTTTGGATGTAATGTAAGTGTGTATGAATATCACTAGGAATGTGTAAGTAATTGCCAGATGAATCTTTGATTCTCTCTCTGTATGTTTTTGCACTGTATTCACGGTAATATCAGCCTCTCCTTGGCTGTTGTTGTGAGTTTCCTATTTATAGGAGACAAGGTTGCTGGGACCTCTCCGGCGATCGCGGGCGACCTCCGTTTTCTATATTATAATAAGATGGCCGATCGTCCCGTCACGTGGGGCTGTTCCCTTAAAGTCTGGGGCTGCTGCTGGCGGCCAGCTGTGCGAGCCAATGGGAGCCTGCACGCGTCCTGAGTCGCTGTCCGGGAAGGACCCACTTTGTACCTTTCGGCGGCCCTGTCGGTAGGTGAGGTAGGTGACAGGCTGGGGTCAAATGTCTTATCTGTCGGCGCCCTTTGTGGATCTGCACGTGGGTTACCGTCCAATATTCGGTCTTCGATGAATTTGACGGATGTTGGATTCATACGTGGCACGAGGCGATCGTCCCTAGTTGGACATCATAGATGATCGCCAGATACCAAAAGACGATCGCCAGATACCAAAAGACAATCGCCGCGGGTGCCGACTGCTGGGTGTTTGCCCAGAGTATGTCTTCTATGGTTGGCTCTCTGATCATTATGCCGATCTCTATCGAGGCGTATTAATCGCCGCACAACAATTGCCCCCCAGCTCGCTTCGATGTTGAAAACACGGGGTGAGGTGGTACTGTTGGCGATCGCCAATGTTTAGACTATCAGACGATCTGATTTCAAAGTTGGACGATCTCCTTTTGCGCTGGGAGCAGTGGGAAATGAAGGCGGTCTCTCGAAACATTGCAAGAACACGCGTCGCGCCACTATTGGGGGAGTCCGATGGTTTGTCAGACTTGTCGCCTGGCGTGCCCTCGAAAAGCCGCGTATGCGGGATTCGAGGGCTGCATTTAATGTGTCCCCTCCCCGACGGTTGCACTCCAGCCCTCGGAATTTCGCCTATTTGCACAGAGACCCCTGCTCCCGCCTATAAAAGGGGCTAGGGCTTCTTCATTTTCACTCTTCACGCACCCTTGCATTCTAGCCGAGATTCTGCAGAAATTTCGGAAGCTTCTTGTGCCGATCGTCTTCCTTTCTTTAGGTAAGAAAACCAATCTTATTTCTCCCTTTACTATTTATAATATGTCTGGAGGATCTAAGACCTTCAAGACCGGAAGCACCTCCGCCGCCGTGGCTTCGCCTGAACGGGAGGAGATTCCCGTGGGACTTAATATGGAAACGGCCGTTGAGGCCATTCGTGCAGGGATTGCACCCGCAGAACTCGAAGAGCTCTTCAACGAGGCCGAAGTGGCGAGAATGGCGGCGACGGCGGAGCAGGGGGGCTCGCCGGTGGATGAAGATGAACTGGTGCGGATGACTTGGGAACGGGATAGTGTATTCGGCCCCGCCTATATTGCTTTCGCCAAGATTATGGAGGGGATCGCCGGACCCTGTCCAGAATTTAATTTTTAAGCTTACTCTGCCGCTCATCCTTACGAACATGTGAAGCGGACGGTGTTTCGGGCCGCCGACCCATCTCAGTGGACTCTCGGTCAGATCCGAAGTTCGGCGACCCGGAAAGACTTGAGCCGCTGGAGGGCCAAATATCATATTCCCTCTGACGTTTCCCTGCACCTGCCCTCCTAAAATGAACGTGTCGATCAACCTCCCGAGGGTCTGGTCACCGTTAGTGAGATGATTATGGAGGTCGGTCTGCGATTTCCCTTGCCGTTCGCAATATCCTACTTATTGATCGCCTGGAATTTGGCGCCGCTCCAACTGACGCCGAATGCCTGGCTGTGCTTTGACATTCTTCGGCAGTCACCGGCTGTTCCGTCTCCTTTCTGCGATGGAGATGAACTATCTCTTCAAACTGGCTGCGCAGAAAGGGTCGATCGGCGGTAATCACATTCAAGGTCGAATAGGAAGAGTGGTCCTTGGTGTGCCGAACAAGACCCGGGGCAACCTGGCAAAATGGTGTTGGGTCGGCAGAGCGTGGCGATCGGCATCGAGTGATAGGCCGGAGGAAGAGTTGGAGATTCCCACCAATTTTCAGGAGAGGAATCCGAGTAGGGGTTTTAACTCTCCCTTTGATCGGGCATGTCTTGAACTGATCTAATTTCGTTTCCTTTTTGCAGGATCCCTTGTTCCAGCGATCTGCGATCTCCCCTTCAATTTCTTGATCGTTTGGGAGCGGATTCGTGCCTTGCCGGACTCATATATAGATGTTCGCTCACTCGGTGATGAACTTCATCGGTTGGGGGCTCGATTGTTTCGCTTCCCCCATCATCTGAAGGTTCCAGGTATAAATTTTTCTTCCTCTTCTTTGCTTGACGATCGTATGATTGAAAGAGGTGTTTAACTTGTCTGAATTTTTTCTTTGACAGAGATTCACTTTCCCCGCTTCATCGAGCCACCACAAGAGATCGCCATGTCTAACCCTGGTCTCATCGGTCGCCTTCATCAGGGTAAGAAGACTGGTCGTGTTCCTGCGAAGTCGTCTCGCCCCATTCCTGTGGTGAGGCCCGTTGTGGTGTCGGTCCCCGAGCCGAAAATTTAAGAAGAGGAACAACTCCAGCGCAACCGCAAGAGGCGAAGGTCGTAGGAGTCCCTGCCGACTACTGAGGCGGACGTGTCTATTTTTGAGCCTCCGGTTTCCGCGGCTCCTATCTCCGCTGTTCCGATGGTGAAGGGATCATGCTCCAGGCCCTCGGCGTCCGGCACCAGGTCATCGGGCGGTTTCTTGAAAAAGGTGGCGATCGCCGAAGTAGAAACTTCTCGGGGCAAGCCCCATTTTGGCCGCGATCCCGAGCTGGTCAACAGGTAAGATTGGATCGAACTTTCCGAGTTAGGAAATTTGAGTAAGGTATAGACTAACTCCTTTGTCTCTTTTGTTTGTGCTGCAGGGTCCGTCTTGCTGATCCGGATGTCTCGCCTATGGTGCTGGATTTCTTGGCGAGTAAGGCTCCGCAAAAGTCCCTCGACGTCCCTACTTATGTCCAGAAGGCCATCACCGCTCTGCCTAAGGCTTGGACGACCAATCTTGATGCAATCGCTCGTCGGCAGTCTGGAGACGCCATGCAGGCGACCATCGCCCTGACTCTCCAGGCGGCGACGATGGCCGTCCAAGCCGCCAGGGATTTTGAGGGGCGACCCTCTAATGCTCGTCTCCATAGCGACCTCGAGGCCGCCCGGAACAAAAATATTGAGTTCGCCAACCGGATCTAGACTATGGAGGAGTACATAGAGACGGCAAAATGAGCTAAACAGGATATCGACTGGATGAAGTAGGAGCTGAGCCGCTCCAAGGAAGTGGTCGATCGGTGCCGCGACCAGGAGAAGGAGGCTCGCCGGATGCATGTGGCCTCGCAGGAGGAGGTGACTGGGCGGAAGGAGATGGTGGATCGACTCAACAGCGAGCTGGAGGCGGTGAAGGGAGAGCTGGAGAAGGCTAAGGGAGAAACGGCCGCCAAGGTGGTCGAACTGGCAGAAGCTGAGAAGACAACCGCAGAGTTGACAGGGCAGCTAAAGGCGATCGAGACCGATCCCTACCTCAATGTTGCACTCGTTGGCAAGTTCGCCTATTACGTGGCCCACGCCGACACTGTCCGAGCCGCCAAAAAGGTAGGGATCGAGATCGGTCCTTTGATGGAGAGCTTCAAAGTTTATGCACTCGAGCACCCTCTGCACCCGGAGTTTTCCCTGCCGATCCTTGACCTCGTCGACTTGGGGATCGACTTGAGTTGGTATCCTTTTCCGGATAAACTCATCTATCCTGAGGCTGATGGGGGAGCGCGTGCCGATCTGCCACCTGTGGGCGAAGACCAGCCGACGGGACCATGAGAGATCTCTTGTTTTCCTTGTAACATGTAATTTTCTGCTTTCTCTTGGTATTGCCTTCGGGCTTTGTATTGTACTACCTCTTTGTTATGAATAAAATACTCCTTTTTCGCACTTGATTCTTTTCATGTATGATCGCCTTTGAATGTTTGCATGCGAATTTTTACATGTATTTGTATGATTTCTTCCGAAGTCTTGTTCATCCGACCGATTGTATGAATGTTTGAATGTATTGACATGTTTGGAAATTCTTGCTTGTAAATATTGTTGAACAAAACCGATCGTCATGCGTGTGTTTGGACTAGCTCCCCTTCTCTGCCCCCTTGTTTTTGTTTACTTATTGTAAGTAAGGGAACAAAAATAGTATGTTTTGTGAGCTATCTTCAGTTTTTCCGATTCTGAGGAATCGTGCACGGTCGCGGAGTTCGATGGACCGACCTCTCTAACCGTGTCTTTGTCTGCGAGGGACATTGCCTATCCCGTGACTCACTTTATTGTGAGGGTCCTCCATTAGGCTGCGCCTGCCTTGTATTTAAACGAAAGGTGGGCGATCTTGGTCTGGAGGAGTCCTTGCACGGGGCGTCGTCGGTTTATTCGACTCCACGTCCGCGGATTTGTAAGCACTTTTCTACCTCGGGTCGGCATGTTAGATGGCGACCCTCGACGGTATACGTTGTGACGGGATAGGGACGCGTCGCCTTGTCCGGGTACATCATGTTAGATGATGTACCTTGAGGGCGTGCGAACGTGTCCGCCGATTAGTTTGGAGGGTCCTTCGGCTACGCCCACCTCATATTTAAACGAAGGGCGGGCGATCTCAGTCTAAAGGAATCTTGCATGGGCGAAGCTGTCGGTTCCATCGACCTCCAGGACCATGGCTGCATTGATTCTACCTCGGATTGCCATGTTTGAACGACGATCTTCAGCGGTATACGATTTGCCTGGTGGGGCGATCGCCAGAATAGATGGGATAGGAAAAAATCTCATTATATTCCTTGTACATTAGTCAGTTGAAATTGAATACAAAATTTTCACTGGTAGTATTTCTTCAGATGCACGACGTTCCAGGGATATTGATCCGGAGTACCGTCAGGGTGTTCAAGTTCGTAGGCTCCCTTAGTTAGCCATTTAGATATCCTGAAGGGGCCTTCCCAGTTCGGACCAAAGACACCTGTGTGGGTCTGGATCTTTTTGAAGACGAGATCGCCCACCCGAAACCTTATTTCTTTGACCTTCGAATTGAAGAACTTCTCGGATCTCCTTTTGTGGATTGTGTTTTTCATTTCTGAGGTCAGTCGTCGTTCTTCGAGCATGTCAAGGTCGATCCGTAGGGCCATATCATTGTCGGTCATCATCTCTTGTTCGTTTAGATGGCTGAAGACGGCGATCTCCGAGGGAATCACCACTTCCGTTCCGAAGGCAAGGGCGAATGGGGTTTCGCCAGTTGAATTACGGGTCATCGTTCGATAAGACCACAAAACGTCTGGGAGCTCGCTTGCCCATCGTCCTAGCCTGGATTCGAGTCGTGCTTTAATTGTGTGTTTGAGGATCTTGTTCACAGCCTCTACCTGCCCGTTCGTCTGAGGGTGATAGGGAGCCGAGAACAACCTTTTGATTCCCGACTTCTCACATAATTGCATGACTTCTAAGCCTTCGAACTGCTTTCCGTTGTCAGAGATGATGGCCTGGGGCAGACTGAAATGGCATATGATGTTTTTCCAGATGAACTTGATTACTTGCTCTTGGCCGATCTTGTTGAGCGGTTCGGCCTCAGCCCATTTGGTGAAATAGTCGACCCCTACGATGGCAAACTTACAGCCTCCTGGAGCCGTCGGCAAGGGACCTATAAGGTCGATGCCCCATTGCGCGAATGGCCGTGGGCTGTACATTGAGGTGAGCTGCTCGTGGGAGAGTTTAATGTTTGGTCCCATTACTTGACACCTATGACACGATCTGGCATAGGCGATCGCATCCTTCTGAAGTGATGGCCAGAAAAAACCTTGCCTGGTTGTTTTATGGATGAGAGCTCGTCCACCAGCATGGTTTCTGCAGATCCCATCATGGATTTCGGCTAAGACGAGCCGACCTTCCTCCGGTGTAATACACTCGAGGAGGGGAAGGCTGAAAGCTCGCTTGTATAGCCGGTCGTCCAATAGGGTGTATCTGGTCGCACGTAGCTGGAGTTGGCGAGCTTTGATACGGTCGTCGGGGACCATTCCGTCCTTTAAGAATTTGATGAACGGAGTCATCCAGTTCTCCTCGGCAACAGCAACCATGGTAACCAGGCTTCTGTCGATCACCGGCCTTGCTGATTTTGTAATTTGGATATTAGAGAAATCGGCTGCCCCATCTGATGAAGCTAGCTTGGATAGGGCATCGGTCTAGGAGTTGTGCTCTCTCGGGACTTGTTCGATTAGCACTTCCTCAAATTTCGTGCACATTTCGGCGACCAGCTCTTGGTATTTGACCATCTGTTCGCCGCACGCCTCATATTCTCCCTTGACTTGGTTCACGACCAAGAGGGAGTCCATGAAGATATGGAGGCGACGAACATCCAGGGCGAGGGCTAGATCGAGCCCGCCTACCAAGGCTTCTTATTCGGCTTCATTGTTGGTCGCGCGAAATCCGAAACGCACAGCATTTGTGAAACATTGCCCATCGGGACTGATGAGGACAATCCCTGCCCCTGCTCGTGAATTGGTCGCCGAGACATCCACATATATCTTCCAGGTAGGTCGGCCGATCTGGGTTGGACTGTGATGGAATGTTAATTCCACCACGAAGTCTGCCAGAGCTTGGCCTTTGATCGCCGTGGGAGGAGCGTGTGATACCATATTGGGCGATCTCCAATGACCACTTTAGGAGTCGCCCGTTGGTGTCCGGTCGGTGTAGAACTTGCCTTAGAGGTAGAGTTGTCAGGATTTCCACTTGATGTTCGAAGAAGTAATCCCTCAGCTTGCGAACACTCATGACTAGAGCGTTGGCGATCTTCTCCAATGGTTTATAACGTGTTTCTGCGTCATGGAGCGCTTGACTAACATAGTAGATCGGCAAGTGGGTCTGCCCCTCGGCTCGTACTAAACCAGCACTTAGCGCGACCTCCGAGGCTGCCAGGTAGAGGAATAGCTTTTCACCGGGGATCGGCTTTGCCAGGATATGGGGGTTGGATAGATATTCCTTGATTTTGGCGAACGTTACTTGACTCTCCTTCGTCCATGCGAACTTCTTGTTCTTTATGGTCGCGAAGAAAGGCTTGCTTTTATCGCCGAGCCGAGATATGAAACGGTTGAGTACGGCTAGACAGCCTGTGAGTCGCTGCGCCTGCTTGACGTTCCACAGCTCCTGCATGTCGAGGATCGCCTGAATCTTGGTGGGGTTTGCCTCAATCCCCCTTTGGCTCACGATGTGCCCCAGGAATTTTCTGGAGCCCATCCCGAAGTTGCATTTCTTGGGGTTCAGTTTCATGTTGAACCTCTCAAGGATGGCGAATGTCTCGGCGAGATCATTGAGGTGATCTTCCTTCTTGAGGCTTTTGACCACGATGTCGTCAATGTAGACCTCCATGGTCTTGCCGATCTGATTAGCGAACATTCTGTTGACTAGACGCTAGTAGGTTGCCCCCGCATTCTTCAATCCGAACGGCATTCGGACCCAAAAGTATATGTCCTTTTCCGTGTGGAAAGAGTGTGCTTTATGTCTTTATCCGCCATTGGGATTTTATGGTATCCGGCGAAGGCATCCATGAACGACATCATTTCGCAGCCTGCTGTACTATCGACCAAGTGATCAATATGAGGCATCAAAAAGTGATCTTTTGGACATGCCGCGTTGAGATCGGTGAAGTCGATGCATAATCTCCAGGAGCCAGTTGGCTTTTTGACGAGCACCGTGTTGGCGACCCATTGTGGTTCGTCTGTAGCTACTCCGATTAATTTGTTGTTGAGTAACTTTTGGACTTCTATGTCGAGCGCCGCATATTTCTAGGGACCGAATTTCCTACGTTTCTGGTGAACAGGCTTCATTGCCGGGTCGATCTTTAGATAGTGGCAAGCGTGCTTGGGACTTATTCCAACCATATCTTGATGCGACCAGGCAAAGACTCCGATGTTCTTACGTAGAAAATTGATCAGATCCCCTTTTAATTCGCGGTCGATCTTTGCGCCGATCTGTACTTCCCGTTCTGGATGAGCCGGATCTATCGTTATACTCTCCAACTCTTCGACGGGGACGGTCGCCTCTCGTTTGGAACGATTTCCAGACTCGATCCTTAGATCGATGTCGAGACTTGGCTCGAAACCGATCCTTGGCTCGATGTCGTCCGTTGATCGATCCGAGATGGCGCCCTCTTAGTCGGGTTGGAACGATGTGCTTGGCTCGTCGATCTCCATGGGTTGATCGTCGATCGTTCCAATGTTACACATATCATGGGAAATATTGTGTTATTTACCTTCTGCCTTTATTGTTTTAATAACTGTGATTATTTAAGTATACTCTGCATATCGAGTTGTTGTATCCTCATCAACTTACTGTATTTAAGACTTCCGCTGTGCACTCAGATTTATAAATAGTACAGCTTGTTGTTTAAAACACTTTCCAAGCTGTATCCAGTATACTTAGTGGCCAACATGCACGCTACGAATGGTAAGTAGCGCGGGATAGTGAGTTCGGATAGAGCACGCTATGCTAGCAGTATAGCACGCGCTAAGGTCGATCAGGCAGAGTCCAGTGGGTACTGGACTGATTTGGAATAATTCATAGCGTACGCTATGAATGGATATTAGCATACGCTAATGGTGTAGTAGCGCACGCTGAGTTTTTGGTGTAGCATACGCTATCGCGAGCAGATCAGAGAACAGGAGGTTCTGGACTTCAGTCACTGGGCATCAGATATCAGTTAGCGCACGCTAACTTTTTGGGTTAACGCACGCTATCGGGAGGACGTTAGTGCACGCTACCAAGTTCGTAGCATATTCTAACGAGGCAGTCAGAGCTCACTGGACTGTCCGTTTAACCCGTTACCGCACGCTACATATCAGGTTATAGCGTGCGCTAAGCTGGGACTAGTATATATTGGACAGTGCAGTCCAGATTCGTCATTTTTCATTCCACTTCATTCCTTCGTCGGTTTTGGGCGATTTCGGGCGTTTTCGAGAAATTTATTCGAGCTGAATACATCTATCATCATCTTAAAGCTTATCATTCGGATTAATCATCATTTCATCATCTCCAACACACCAAATCAAGGTAATGATCTCTTGGATCTAGAATTTCGTATTTTGAGTATTTTCCTTCCGATCTCTTCATGTAATCTTGTTATTATTGTAATACCCGAGATTCTAATGTGTATTTTGAACATTGTGATGTTGTATTATATTTGTTCTGAGTATTATCCAGCGTATTTCATGATCCGGTGTTGTTGAGCGTATGATTTCATGAATGTGTTCAAAATTTGTAATTTTGCACTTGTAGCGCAAACTAACCACTAGGCAATTTAAATGCTTTATATCATTGCTGATGACTGATCTGAACATTTATTTAAGGGATGGAGACCGGGAAGCTCAGGAAAATTGATCAAAGCCATGAAAGCAGTTAAATTGCTAAAGCAGGGTTGTTACGGATTTTGGTGTTATGCCATGAAGAAAGAAGAAGGATTCGAGCTCGCATCTATTCCAGTGGTAAACGAATTTTCAGATGTATTTCCAGTGGTGACCTTCCTTGGGTATGTAATATCAGCTGACGGAGTTCAGGTGGACCCGAAGAATGTCGAGGCAATATTAGAATGGGAATCTCCTAATAATTTGAAAGAAGTCCGGAGTTTCTTGGGACTTGCTGGATATTATCGCCGTTTTGTAGAAGGATTTTCCAAAATCGCTTGTCCACTTACTCAGCTGTTACAGAAGACTCAAAAATTCGTGTGGAATGAGAAATGCCAGGCGGGTTTTGATGCACTTAAGATAAGACTGACGACAGCGCCTATACTAGCGTTACCAAATGGAACTGATGGATTCATGGTATACAGCGACGCTTCAAATCAGGGTTTGGGATGTGTACTGATGCAAAAGGATAGGGCGATTACCTATGCCTCTCGACAGTTGAAACCATACGAAGTAAATTACCCAACTCATGATTTGGAGTTAGCAGCTGTAGTCTTTGCCTTGAAAATTTGGCGACATTATTTATACGGCACTCATTGTCAGATCTTTACAGATCATAAGAGCCTCAAGTATATTTTCAGTCAGAAGGAGTTAAACATGAGGCAGAGAAGGTGGCTGGAATTGATCAAGGATTACGATTTGGAAATCCTCTATCATCCAGGCAAAGCAAACGTGGTAGCTGATGCACTGAGCCGTAAACCTATTTCTGTTCGAGTGTTGGAAGCGCTTACGTCCCAAACCAGCATTCAACAAGAACTAATTCGTGAAGGAATCGAAGTGTGTTCGCAAGGAGTCCAAGGGAAACTATGTGTGATGGAACTAACTTCGTCGTTGGTTGAAGAAATCAAATCTAAGCAGTTGGATGATTCTCTGATTCTTCGATTATGTGACGAAGTGAACAAAGGGAAGGCCCCAGGATTCGTGATACAGGATGATACAGGATTCGACTTTGCGTTCCCAATGATGATGTTTTGAGACAAACAATTCTGAAGGAAGCTCACAGTGCGCCCTATTCTATTCACCCGGGCACCAGTAAGATGTATAAGGATCTAAAACAAAATTTCTGGTGGGGAAATATGAAGAAGGACGTAACAGAATACGTTTTGAAGTATTTAACCTGTCAGCAGGTTAAGATTGAACATCAGCAACCTGCCGGAATGTTGAAGCCACTTCCGATCCCTGAGTGGAAGTGGGAGGATATATCGATGGACTTCGTCACCAGTATGCCAAGGACCAAGACGGGAATGAACATGATTTTGGTTATAGTTGATCGACTAACCAAGTCGGCTCATTTCCTGGGTATTAAAGACACTTGGGGACCCGAGAAATTGGCACGAGTATTTATTGCGTAGATAGTCTGATTGCATGGAACGCCGAAAACCATTATTTCGGATCGAGATGGTCGCTTCGTGTCGCACTTTTGGAAGGCAGTTCACAAGGCTTTGGGAACCGAACTGAACTTTAGCATGTCCTATCATCCTCATACGGACGGTCAGTCCGAAAGGACTATACAGACAGTAGAAGACATGCTTAGAGCTTGTGCCTTAGATTGGTCAACCAATTTGGAGGTTCACTTGCCGTTCATTGAATTCACCTATAACAATAGTTGGTATGCTTCCATTAAGATGGCACCATTTGAAGCGTTGTACGGAAGAAGATGCAGATCACCCCTATGTCGGGATGACTCTTCTGACTTGATCATGACAGAACCAGAGTTGATAGTTCAAACCCAAGAGAAGGTAGCCCTGATTTGCGAAAGATTGTTTACTGCCCATAGTCGACAGAAGTCGTATGCTGATGTGTGTCGTCGCCCGTTGGAGTTTGAGATTGGGGATCACCACTAGTACAAATATCCCCTTTACTGACACTAAAATAGTGTGAGTAATTATTTTTACTGACACTTTATAATTGTGTCAGTAATGCTAAAGCCAGAAAATACTGACACTAATTTTTAGTGTCGATGTCTGAGTGTCATTAAATCGACACTTAAATAGTGTCATAATTATTTTTACCGACACTATTTTAGTGTCGATAATTATTTTTACCGACACTAAACATTAGTGTCGTATGTTACGGCTTTAGCATTACTGACACTAATATAAAGTGTCGGTAAAAATAATTACCGACACTATTTTAGTGTCACTATATGTTGATTTGTGAAAAAAATCTATTTTTATCTCAATTCTATTTTTATCTTAACTACATTTTTCGGTTTAATTACATGAAAAAAATTACCATAAATTGAAATTATCAAACAGACAATTCACTTATAAAACATCC
Organism: Orobanche coerulescens; assembly: GCA_033398695.1. Lineage (NCBI taxonomy): Eukaryota > Viridiplantae > Streptophyta > Magnoliopsida > Lamiales > Orobanchaceae > Orobanche > Orobanche coerulescens. The sequence continues at coordinate 130,500,495 of CM065817.1, forward strand.
CAAATGCATTATTAAATTGAATAATCAACATCAGTCGATGACGTTTTAGTCTCGAAAAAAAGAGCAAAGAATACAAAACTCAAAATCTTATTAAACTACTACTAGAACGAAATCAAAGCACTACAGAATCTTAGTAGAAGAGAACAAGCTGCATGGGGGCAGCACCAAAGCAAATAAACAAACCATAAGCACAAGCATAATCATAAACTGATGTGACAAAGAGCCAACAACACCATGGATTCATTTTTGCAGCTCAGTTATTCTTCAACTACTGATCTGATCAGCCTCTTTGTACTCATCAGAACATGTGGAGTAGAAATTTGTCCATCCATAATAATATATGTATATATGTCCATCCTTATTAATATAAGTATGCATGTATATAGGAACAAATATGTAGGAATCTGGTATATGTAAACTTAGATACCTGTTGTGTTGTGTTCCAAACAGCGCATGCGCCTAGTAGTAATAACAATACTTCAATGGAAACTACGATCAAATCAATACCAATAGATATCAACAACTTCGAAGTATCTTTTAGACACAAATCAATAACAATACTTCAAAATTTATTTGTACCAATAGAAGCAAATAGAATAATGTAAGAAAACAACACACCTCCCATATCAACTATTGCTAGACCCAGTACAGTTCCAACTAACAGTTGACGCCTACAAGCATGTTCAATAAGTGGCACACGGTCTCCCTGTCATAAAACCAACTGTTGAAAGCCAGATAAAAACGTAGTACGTTTAGAAAAAAAGGAGAGAGAGAGAGAGAGAGAGAGAGAGAGAGAGATCAGACAAATTAAACCACACATACACTCATTGATACCACAAATGTTGAATCAGTTCCAGTTACACCAATCCATGTGAATCCAAAGGTGCTTTCTGATCCGGATAAGATAAATGATGGTAACCAAACTTTGGTATATATATGCAAAGACATGAAAAATAAAGCAATGACGTGTTTGTTCGTACCCGTCCAGGAATAGGCACCATCAGACAAATGCAGATTCTTTGCTCTTCAGTTGTTCCAAAGAGAAAATGGTTGTTATATTTTATTCATTATGAAAAAAAGTTGATAGAAATAGAGATTGGCTACACCCTTGCCGGGCCCATAGTAAATGCTGTTTCGGATGGGTAACATGTCCCCTCTTAGCATCCGTTGAAGGAGTTCTGAAAATCAAGATATTTAATTAAGAGAAAATCTTGAAACCAGAGTCCAGTAACATGAATAAAAGTGGTGTTGGTAAGAATAAAATAGAGAAAGTGAAAGTGGTTACCGTATTCAGCCTTGTCATCCTCATCACCCCCGTCATCCTCAAAATATACACGTCGCGCATAGTCTAAATAGGCATGCAGAAAATGTAATAAATCAGACTGATAACTATAATAAACAAACAACAACAACAACGACAACAAATGATAATACACAAAGTAGTACCTATTAAGGCTTATGAAGGATTTATAATTATACTATCCGAATCAAAAACCACAAGAAAGAAAGTAAACAGATTTGGTTATTTGAAGATAAACGAATAATAATCATAATTATAAACCTGCAACTGCAGATGTAGTGGTGTTTTTAGACTTGTCTCCATCCATAAGTTTTCTCATCTTATTCTGTCTCTCCTGTGCTGCGTCGTCAAGGTCTATAAACAAACAAATAAACAAACAAATTCTATAATCATAATCGACAAAAACAAAACATACATTTTTTAAACATATCAAAGTAAATAAACTAGGGATTTTCCTAATAATAATATATAATCGAACAAAATATGAATCCTGGCTGCAGATATATGTATGTATGTCTGTACCTTCATCCCATTGCGAATCCGTTGCCGCTAGGGTTTGGGTTGGCATATAACCATCAAAATAATTATCCATCACTGTTGCGTGGTAGAGTTTTTTTTTCTTCTTTTTGCTTCGCTGTGTGGGCTTTATATATACGACTACTCCACAAAGTCTACCCTACGTGTTGTACATAATAACCCATATATGGAAGCACGACTCAAAAACAAATAATCGCATGCGTTTTTCTATAAACCAATACTTCAAAAACAAATGTTTGAGCTACAAAAACGAAACCTGTAACGTATAAACTCCAGGAGGCAAAACAGCAACAGATACAGCATTCTCGTAATTCTCGAAAAATTCACATGTTGGAGATAATATTTTCATGAAGCTTCCTCAACTGAAATCGAAAAGAAGATAATATTTACTGGGGAAGGAAGAAAGGAGAAGGCTAATATAGAAAAGGTATGTTACTAAGGATCAGATCACAGTGAGAGATATGTGTGCAATTCAAGTAAACCATGATTGGATTCAACATACTAGTAAGGTTCCCCCTTTGTGCTTCTGCATGCAATCGACCAGCATCAGTGGCCTTTAACCTTCCTACCATATTAAATAAAGTTTAGATAAAAATAATATGCAATAATTAATCCATTTCTAATAAGAAAATAATTTCACTCTTAAGACAAATAATAACAGTAACTGAAATTTCCTTCGATATGATTCCAGAAATTCTGGGATCAAGCAGGTACTCGTAGCTATATACCACTACATTCGCATATTGCACCATATGGCGTGCTAAAAAGTACGGGCACCACCCCTTCCCTTTCCTAAATGCCCTCAAATCCTTCAAAGATTATAAGAAAAGTAAACATAGATCCATATTGTGAATTTCCATCTAAATAGTAGCAGATCATTGATGGACAGCATAAAAGCATAAATCAAAGCTTCAAAAGCATCACAAATTCAATGTAAACCTTCCCGTTTAAACACTACGCAAATCAAAAGCACTTTACCAGAAGCCTCATCAAGATGATCAGAAAATAACAATTAAGAAAAGAAGGAAAACTTGCAAGGGAACGGAAACAAATAATCGCATTCGTTTTTCTATAAACCAATACTCCAACAACAAATGTTTGAGCTACGAAAATGAAACCTGTAACGTACAAACTCCAGGAGGCAAAACAGCATCAGATGCAGCCTCTTCGTAATTCTTGAAAAATTCACACGTCGGAATATTAGGGTTTTCACCCGCCATCGCCCTTACCCAACTTGATGTAAGCTTTCTACAAGCAGCATCGACTGAATCTCGACTCTTCTCCGACATAACTCTCGGATTAACGCACAAGTTCTTCCTCGATGAAAGCCCTAAAGCGAGAATCATCGTCAAAGGTCCCAAACACTTGCCCTGATAATTGTGCAAAAACCTCAATTCTGTTAAAAATAGCAGCAGAAAATCAACAGCATTCTAATAAAGTAGAAGAAGATAACTCAAATCGCAGGAGTTCTAGTAAATGAATGTTCCATGGAAATTTGGTGCTTATGGACTACATGTATTCATTTACATAAGCACAAGTCAGAAAGTCATATGACAATAGTACAGTTCTGAGTTGCGGATGTCCTTTTGACCCCATTAAAAATTTAAAACAGCGTTATACAAAGGGCACTTTAAAAAACAAGTCAGAAGGCAAAAAACTGAGCATTACAATATCATTCTAAGAAGAGAAAATAATAAACTAAAACTAAATAGATCTATTGATACTTTCAGACAAGAATTTAACAAGTGATGGAAGAAAGTGCAAGAGAAGGCTTATGTTCTTGATGACAGCGTTGACAGTTTAAATTTCCAGATATCACGTTTAGCATTGTACAAGATCGACACTGAAGATAAAAGCTGCAAATCTTGAGAGAAGGTGTCTGAATACACGCTCAAACCTTAATTGGTCTACATTAGTTGTCCTAGGTTGTTAACTAAGGAATGACTCCTATAAACAATGAACAAGAGATGACATTATTTGAAGATGCAATAAAACTGATACTGATAAGTTTTGTTGATAGCTTGCCATTAGTGATATTCCCTCCCATGGTTCCATCTACTAAATAAGTGATGCTAATAGATTTCTTCACTCCGGAATTTATGTAATACCCAGTAATTATCATTCAGTATTTATCATTCAATAATTATCACTCAGTAATTATCATTCAGTAATTGATACTCAGTAATCTCATTCATCATTGATCATTTGTCACTCATATTCAGTCATGGTGTTCATCATCCAGAGTAATTGTATCGTGTATCAATCGTCATTCATCACTAATCTGATTGGAGTTTCGTGCCGTGTTTATCATCATTTTCATTTTCGTTGCAAGCTGTGCTTGAGGAGTAGCGCACGCTACATACTCCTTTTAGCGTACGCTAATTGGGTATAGGTAGCGCACGCTACCGCTCAGCTTTAGCGCACGCTAAGGCTACCTTGGCTGCATCCGTAAGGTACCGTGCAGTGAGATTAATGTAGCGCACGCCACGAAGTGGTAAGTAGCGCGCTAACGGGTTGTAGTAGCGCACGCTATATGTGTGGAGTAGCGCGCGCTAGGGCGAATCGAGTTGAGTCCAGTGGCTCCGGATCGCACCGGTTTATTCATAGCGCACGCTATGCATTGTTGTTAGCGTACGCAATCGATATATTAGCGCACGCTAAATAATGGTTGTAGGGCACGCTATCGAGGTTAGATCGGAGGCGAGATGGTTTTACGGACTCCGATCAAGGCGTCAAATATTTCGCTAGCGCACGCTAACAATGGATATTAGCGCACGCTAGTAGTATGGCCGTAGCGCACGCTACAAAGAGGTACGTAGCGCGCTACCGTGTTCGGACGGTGGGTCTTGGACTACCCAAATTACTCGTTAGCGCACGCTATGCACAAGGGCTAGCGCACGCTAACCGGATGAGTATAAATTGGACAGTTTAGTCGAGTTCGTCATTTTTCATCTCATTTCATTCCTTCGGTATTTACGGCGATTTCGAGCGATTCGGAGGATTCTTCGAGGTGTAATCATCAATCATCATCTTCAAGCTCATCTTTCGGATTGATCATCATTTCATCATCTTCATCACATCGAATCAAAGGTATTAATCTCTTGGATCTAGAATTTGGATTTTGGGTTTTCCTTCCGAATTCTTCGTAAGCATGGATTATCATTGGAATATGTTAGATATGGATTATCTACCTTGGATAAGTATATTCTTACGGATTTAATGGTTATTTTCGAATTATTTCAAGAACCCTTGGGGTTGACTTCGTTAATTGGGGATTTTCCGATTGATGTTGTTGTAATCATGAATTATGGATTCCTAATGGATTATTGTTATCATTGAAAGTATTTTGATGGTTTGAAATACTCATCTTGGAGTTGGTTTCGATTTATTCGAGCTCGGATATCGTTGTGTCGACGTTTGAGTCGATTATGATCGTTTTTGATTTGCGTAATGATCGGATTATTGGTAATTGTGTTATTTAAGGTTGTTCGAGCGACCGATATTTCATTGAGGACGTTGTTCGTGGACGGACATTCATCATCGGTATTGAGTAAGTTAATTCTTACTCGGTTAAAAGGATATTCATTCCTTTTGTTGTTGTTCATTCATAATCATAACTCATTCATCACTGTATTAACCGTATCAAAACTTGTCATTGTCAATTAATCACCTCAGTCATAAGGAACGACGGTTCCGATCATTTCATTGAGCTATCATTCATTCCACCATCATTTAATCTTGGTGAGTCATTATTCATTTTCGTTGTCACTTTTGTCATATTGTGGCATTCCGGGTCATACTGGCGTGCCGGTTGGTATGTGTAGGATTTTCATGTCGGGCACATTATAGTCGTGTGTTGGTTGGTGGCCTCACATTGGACTGTGCACACGGGTTGATGGCTTCGTGAGACTGATTAGGTACAAGACCACACGTGTATTCGATCGATACTCGTTGGTGGCTTGTGCACGGACACATTTCCATCCCGGACGTAGTGTGGCGCCATTCCTTTGAGCCGTATCATTAGTTGATTCATATAGCATGTTTGATTGCGTATGTTTCGACAGGATATTTCATAACTATAGATAATTCATGATTGTGTATTTTCAACTCTTGAGGATTGTTGTTACGTATGGCGGCCCGTTGGGGATGCTTTTGTGTCATGGCAAGGCTAAGGCACGGGGAGAGCACGGTGACGGCGAGGAGTCCCAGTGATACTTGTAGGGGCCCGATGCTCGATCATTTATTCGATCATTTATGTTTCTTTTATTTATTCCATTGCAGACATTCCGTTTGAATATTCATTTCACTCGTTGTTGTATATTTTATCTCCATATAAAATATACATGTATTGATATCATCACAGGTGTGTTGTATAAAACTCCTCATCGGAGTAATTGATGTTGTAATGTGGTTTGGTACTACATTTACTCGTATAATTCATTCATTTTCATCCGCTTTGGTGGGTCCTAGTCGGGGTCCACGACACCGTAATATCCGCCTAGTTTGGGGTGTTACGAGTTGGTATCGGAGCGTGGTTTTGAATACTACCCTCCAAGTCATGTCTCATTTGAAATCATCGTCATCGGACTAGTATCATTGGACTTTCGCGTCACGTGTGACTCCGTGCAAATGCCGAGCCAATCGGACCAAGAATCTGTAAGATTTACGATGCCATGGTATAATTTCGCATTAATCATTCATTCATAATTCATCGATTAACAATCCTCAATCATCATTGTCATTTTGACCGGACGGTCGAGTTAACTCATTAATCACCAATTCATTTCATTGTTAGCTTGTTGATCGTGAAGATCGAATCATTAATCTAGTTAACTCATTCAAGATAATCATTTCAATAATTCCATCAGATAATCATGTCACGTCAATTAATCATTCATGTAATCGCTGTATTTGAGCTCGTATGCTCATTTTCATCATTTCATAATATAATCATAATGTGATACTCATGCGAGATGTATAATCATCATATGACTTTCCACTTCAGTATGGAAAGGTGGCGCAGGACGTGGAGGACGAGGCCGTGGAGCGGGCCGAATCCCGAGAACTCGTGCGAATACCCGTGCAAATGCCAGGAATAATGCTAACTCATCGAGCAGCGACGCTGCCACTCACTCACCTGGACGCGATCACTCACTGTCAGGGAGTCGTACCCGGGATACGGCTCAGTCAGAGGGTGTCCGGGTCGACCCACTCGCATTTATGCAGGGCATGATGGCCCAAATGACCCAGATGGCTCAGTTGATGGAGACGATGCATAACTCCGTCAATCAAAATCAGCAGGCTCCTCCGCCGCCACCTCAGAGGCAAGAGAGAGGTGTAAGCAATATCATTAGCGATATCTCTCGCCAGCGACCACCTACTTTTGAGGGCTCATCTGAGCCGGCGGATATTGTTCACTGGCTTGAGCACTTTGAGAAGTTATTTGCTATGGTGGATTGCCCTGAAGGGCATAAAGTTTCAGTTGCGGCTTACTATCTCGGTAAGAGCGCTCATTCATGGTGGTTATCGTTGAAGCCCACAGACGGAACATGTACTTGGGATCAATTCAAGACTCTCATGATGGAGAGGTACTATCCGGCCCCACTCAGGGAGGCCAAGTTGTCGGAATTACTCACTCCCGACCTTTCGGCGGATGATGATGTTCTCGCCATCGCCGAAAAATTTCAGGAACTTCTTCCGTTCGCCTCATCTATCATTCACTCAGAAGCGGACAAGATCAAGTATTTCAGCAAGAGGCTGAAACCCCGTATGAGACTTCAGTTACTTAATCATAACTGTACCACTCTGGCCGAGTTCATTGAGAAAGCTCTCACCTACGAGCTTACTGCTAAGGAAATTGCTAAGCAGCAACCTTCGTCTGCTAGCAAGAAGTCCAAGAATCGTAATCAGTCTGACGGGAGTCAGGCCACGTTCAAGAAACCGCGGGCGGGCTCTACTTTTTCTGAGCGACCTCCCCTGGCGTATAAACCCGCGGAATCTCAGTCGCGAGCGGCCAGTTCGGCCATCACCTGTTTCAACTGTGAGGAACAGGGTCATTTCAGCACCAAATGTCGGCGATGCATCACGTGCCACAATCGTGGGATTGCCGGGCATAGGGCCCGTTTTGCCGTAGGGACTCTAAACCCACTCCGGCGTCATCTCAAGCCCTGTGTCATTCGGCGGTGCGTAATCAAAGCCACTCAGTCAGCGTCGTTCAAGACGACAGGAGCTAAAGGCGGAGCCAAGAGCTATCAGACGGGAGCGTCCGGTTCGGGGGCCGGAAAGCCCCGAATTTATGAGATGAAGAAGACCGACGATCCGGAGGCCCGGATGATCTCAGGTACACTCGATATCCTATCTCAACCTGTGTGTACCCTTTTTGATACTGGTGCATCTCATTCATTCATTTCCGAGTCATGTTTGAGTAGACTACGTCTGGGTAGTGCTACTAGTTGTGAGCCTTATGTCATTGGCCTACCTGATGGTAGACGAATTATCAGAACCGTGAGATTCGTAATCGTCCGATTCTGTTTCATGGTCGTGTATGGCCGTGGACCTAATCGTGGTAGATTTGCCGAGGGACGACGTCATCTTGGGTATTGATTGGATGGATCGTCATGATGCCATCATTAGTGTCCGAAAGCGTTTGGTCACTATCATTTGAACGTTTTATGGAGTCGAATGTGTGTTTCAGGGAGGTAATCCTACTGCTCCGTAAAGTCATTAATTTGATGAAAGCGGAAGATTACTCAATCAAGGATGTGTCGGTTATTGGTGCTATATGGCCAAAACCGAGAAATCATCAAGAATGTTAACGGATATTCCGGTGGTGAGGGAATATGCCGATGTTTTTCCGCGAGTTAATCGGTTTGCCTCCACGAGAGGATGTGGAATTCACGATTGAGTTGGAGCACGGTACGTCCCGATATCGAAGGCACTGCTGGATGGCCCCGACCGAAATGCAGGAATTAAAGAACCAACTTGAGGAGTTGTTCGAGAAAGGTTATATTCGACCGAGTGCGTCCCCGTGGGGAACGCCAGTGTTATTTGTCAAGAAGAAGGATGGTTCATTCCGCTTATGTATTGATTATCGGGAGTTGAACAGGGTGACGATCAAGAATAAGTATCCCTTACCCCGTATTGACGATCTCTTAGATCAACTTCAGGGAGCTTGATTTTCCAAGATCGACTTAAGATCTGGATATCATCGATTCATGGATTCGAGAGTCGGATATCGCGAGGACGGCGTTTCGAACACGCTATGGTCATTATGAGTTTGTGGTTATGTCGTTCGGATTGACTAATGCACCTGCGGTATTCATGGAGTTAATGAATCGGGTCTTCATCGACTTTTTGGATCGGTTTGTTGTTGTCTTCATCGATGACATTTTGATTTATTCTCGTGACCAGGAGGAACACAAGTTCCACCTTCATCAAGTGCTCGACGTGTTGAGACGAGAACAACTTTATGGGAAGCTCTCCAAATGTGAGTTCTGGATGTCCGAAGTGACTTTTCTCGAACATGTAATTTCATCAAACGGAGTTCGTGTCGATCCTCAGAAGACGGAGGCTATTCGGGATTGGCTACCTCCGAAGAACGTTAAGGAAATCCGAAGTTTTCTCGGATTAGCGGGTTATTATCGGCGGTTTGTGGAAGGATTTTCTAGAATCGCTCAACCCTTAACGAACCTTTTGCGGAAGGATAAGAAATACACGTGGTCCGATGCGTGTCAACGGAGTTTTGAGGAACTCAAGAGCCGGTTAATGTCAGCACCTGTACTTTCCTTGCCGCAGGGGACGGAAGGATTTGTGGTCTATAGTGATGCGTCCGGACAGGGTCTCGGATGTGTACTCATGCAGAACGGGAAGGTTATTGCCTATGCTTCACGGCAATTGAGACCTTACGAGATTAATTATCCGACCCACGACACGGAGCTAGCAAATGCGGTGTTCGCTTTGAAAATTTGGCGTCATTATCTTTATGGCGTTACAGCCGATATTCACCGATCATAAGAGCTTAATGTATATATTTACTCAGAAGGAGTTAAATATGCGTCGAGACGGTGGTTGGAATTAATCAAAGATTATGATATCGAGATCCTCTACCACCTGTGCAAGGCGAACGTTGTCGCCGACGCCTTGAGTCGTAAGTCCGTTCAGAACAGATGCTTGCCCGCTTAACAGTTCGGAAGGAGCTTCAGCGGGAATTCCTTAGACCCGAGATCGAGGTCAGCCGGCGAGTTCGGGCGGCTTTGTATGTTAGAGATTTCATCGTCACTCGAGGAGGAAATCCGAGAGAATCGTGGTTCGGACCCATCATTGTTGCGCATCCGAGAGGATGTGGCTCGGGGAAAGCCCACGGATTTGTGGTCCACGAGGATGGACTTTTGCGTTTTAAGAATCGGTTGTGCGTATCGCGAATGACGAGTTGAAAAACTCGATTTTGATGAAGCTCATGCTACCCCTTATTCGTGCATCCGGTCTAGCAAGATGTACAAGGACTTGAAACAAAATTACGGTGGAGTAATATGAAGCGAGAAGTCGCAGAATTTGTTTCGAGATGCTTAACTCACAACAAGTTAAGATTGAACATCGGCCAAGTGGGTATGATGAAACCTCTTCCTATTCCCGAGTGGAAGTGGGAAGACATTTCTATGGATTTCATCACGAGTTTGCCGACGAGTCGTCGTGGCATGAACACGATCTGGGTGATCGTGGACCGCTTAACCAAATCAGCTCATTTCCTTGAGATCAAGGATACGTGGGGTCCCGAGAGACTTGCCCAGTTGTTCATTAAAGAGATAGTCAGACTGCACGGTACTCCTAAAAGTATCGTTTCCGATCGTGACGGACGGTTTGTGTCGCATTTTTGGAAATCAGTTCATCGTGCTATGGGAACTCAGCTTAATCTCAGTACCGCTTTTCATCCTCAGTCTGACGGACAATCAGAGAGGACCATTCAGACATTAGAGGACATGTTGAGGGCATGCGTCCTCGATTGGAAAGACGATTGGGAAGCCCAACTACCATTGATCGAGTTCACGTATAATAATAGTTGGCATGCTTCGATCAAGATGGCACCTTACGAGGCCTTGTATGGTCGTCGTTGTCGATCTCCGTTGTGTTGGGACGACTTATCAGAATCATTGGGCACCGAGCCCGATATGCTTATAGCCGCCCGTGAGAAGGTAGCTTTGATCAGGAGTCGTTTTTTGACAGCTCAGAGTCGACAGAAATCATATGCAGATAACCGTCGTCGACCATTAGAGTTCGAGACAGGTGACCACGTGTTGGTCAAGGTATCCCCGAGTCGTGGTATCTTCCGTTTTGGGAAGAGAGGGAAGTTGAGTCCGAGATTCATTGGACCGTTTGAGATTTTGGATCGAGTAGGCGAGTTAGCTTATCGATTGGCTTTACCTCCGGCGTTGAGCCGAATTCATAATGTGTTTCATGTCTCTCAGTTGCGGAAGTATGTTGCCGACCCGAGTCACATACTTGATCTAAATCGAGATCGCCGACGATCATTCATATGAGGAGCGTCCTATACGAGTTTTAGAGCGGCGAATCAAACAGTTGAGGAATAAGACGATTCCTTTGGTTAAAATTCAGTGGTCTAGACACGGAGTCGAAGAGGCTACTTGGGAAACCGAGGATAGTATGCGGGAGAGTTATCCCGAGTTGTTTGACCCTTAGTTTCGGGGACGAAACTCTTTTAAGGGGGGGTGTATGTAATACCCAGTAATTATCATTCAGTATTTATCATTCAGTAATTATCACTCAGTAATTATCATTCAGTAATTGATACTCAGTAATCTCATTCATCATTGATCATTTGTCACTCATATTCAGTCATGGTATTCATCATCCAGAGTAATTGTATCGTGTATCAATCGTCATTCATCACTAATCTGATTGGAGTTTCGTGCCGTGTTTATCATCATTTTCATTTTCGTTGCAAGCTGTGCTTGAGGAGTAGCGCACGCTACATACTCCTTTTAGCGTACGCTAATTGGGTATAGGTAGCGCACGCTACCGCTCAGCTTTAGCGCACGCTAAGGCTACCTTGGCTGCAGTCCAGAAGGTACTGGACTGCAGGTGAGATTACTTCTCGCGCTCGCAACGAAGTGGTAAGTCGCGCGCGCTTTGGGGTTGTAGTAGCGCACGCTATATGTGTGGAGTAGCGCGCTAGGGGCGATCAAGGTTGAGTCCAGGGCTACCGGATCGCACCGGTTTATTCATAGCGCACGCTATGCATTGTTGTTAGCGTCTGTGGCCGATATATTAGCGCACGCTAAATAATGGTTGTAGCGCACGCTATCGAGGTTAGATCGAGAGGCGAGATGGTTTTCTCGGACTCCGATCAAGGCGTCAAATATTTCGCTAGCGCACGCTAACAATGGATATTAGCGCACGCTAGTAGTATGGCCGTAGCACACGCTACAAAGAGGTACGTAGCGCGCGCTACCGTGTTCGGACAGTGGGTACTGGACTACCCAAATTACTCGTTAGCGCACGCTATGCACAAGGGCTAGCGCACGCTAACTCGGTGAGTATAAATTGACAGCTTTAGTCGAGTTCGTCATTTTTCATCTCATTTCATTCCTTCGGTATTTAAGGCGATTTCGAGCGATTCAGAGGGGATTCTTCGAGGTGTAATCATCAATCATCATCTTCAAGCTCATCTTTCGGATTGATCATCATTTCATCATCTTCATCACATCGAATCAAAGGTATTAATCTCTTGGATCTAGAATTTCGGATTTTTGGGTTTTCCTTCCGAATTCTTCGTGTAAGCTTGGATTATCATTGGAATATGTTAGATATGGATTATCTACCTTGGATAAGTATATTCTTACGGATTTAATGGTTATTTTCGGAATTATTTCAAGAACCCTTGGGGTTGACTTCGGTTAATTGGGGATTTTCCGATTGATGTTGTTGTAATCATGAATTATGGATTCCTAATGGATTATTGTTATCATTGAAAGTATTTTGATGGTTTGAAATACTCATCTTGGAGTTGGTTTCGATTTATTCGAGCTCGGATATCGTTGTGTCGACGTTTGAGTCGATTATGATCGTTTTTGATTTGCGTAATGATCGGATTATTGGTAATTGTGTTATTTAAGGTTGTTCGAGCGACCGATATTTCATTGAGGACGTTGTTCGTGGACGGACATTCATCATCGGTATTGAGTAAGTTAATTCTTACTCGGTTAAAAGGATATTCATTCCTTTTGTTGTTGTTCATTCATAATCATAACTCATTCATCACTGTATTAACCGTATCAAAACTTGTCATTGTCAATTAATCACCTCAGTCATAAGGAACGACGGTTCCGATCATTTCATTGAGCTATCATGCATTCCACCATCATTTAATCTTGGTGAGTCATTATTCATTTTCGTTGTCACTTTTGTCATATTGTGGCATTCCGGGTCATACTGGCGTGCCGGTTGGTATGTGTAGGATTTTCATGTCGGGCACATTATAGTCGTGTGTTGGTTGGTGGCCTCACATTGGACTGTGCACACGGGTTGATGGCTTCGTGAGACTGATTAGGTACAAGACCACACGTGTATTCGATCGATACTCGTTGGTGGCTTGTGCACGGACACATTTCCATCCCGGACGTAGTGTGGCGCCATTCCTTTGAGCCGTATCATTAGTTGATTCATATAGCATGTTTGATTGCGTATGTTTCGACAGGATATTTCATAACTATAGATAATTCATGATTGTGTATTTTCAACTCTTGAGGATTGTTGTTCTGTAGATCGGCCCGTTGGGGATGCTGCTGTGTCATGGCAAGGCTAAGGCACGGGAGAGCACGGTGACGGCGAGAGTCAGTGATACTTGTAGGGGCCCGATCATTCGGGTCATTTATGTTTCTTTTATTTATTCCGCTGCAGACATTCCGTTTGAATATTCATTTCACTCGTTGTTGTATATTTTATCTCCATATAAAATATACATGTATTCAGTATCATCCTGGGTGTGTTGTATAAAACTCCTCATCGGAGTAATTGATGTTGTAATGTGGTTTGGTACTACATTTACCTGTATAATTCATTCATTTTCATCCGCCTGGTGGGTCCCAGTCGGGGGTCCACGGCACTGTAATATCCGCCTAGTTTGGGGTGTTACAATTTACATATCGAGAATTTATCTTATGTACTTTGTTGGACAGTGAATGATGAATTTATTTTATGTAATTTGTTGGACAGTGAGAAAAAAAAACTCAACCATAACATTCAAAATTACATCTGAACAAACAAGTGAAAAGCTTTACTGCATATATTTGGTTTATTAAAAAATGCCCAATCTTCTGCAGCCGCACATACATTGAGCCATGGAAGCATGTATTAAAATCAATATACATATAACATATTCATTTCACACTCACCGCCTTCACAGATGAAACAATACACTCTCTTTCGGGTGGACTTAACACATTGAATAGTAGTCTTACTCTAAAGAAGTCATCTCCTTTCAGTCTCTGTGATTTCAACACAGAAAAAAAAGAACAAAGAAAAAAAAACATCACATTCTATAGGATAAAATTCTCAAATTAACAACAGTAAATCAAAAAGATTTAAAATCGGGCCATCTCTTTTAGTCCAAAACCTCAACCATAACCGATCTGGCCGCCAAGTTCCTTCACTGGTTCAGAAAAATTTCACACAAGCACACTTCATTAAGCCAACCATTTCCAAAATTCACGTAACACATGAAACCCATTTTCTTTTGGAATTTAAAATCGGAACAGTAAGAAAAACGAACCTGAAATTCGTTATTTCAGTCGCGACAAAACCCAACCCTCCGTCTCACTGACACCTTCAGTCGCATCCATGGATAGTCGCCGTCGAAGCTTATCGGAGACCTTGGCTTCCACCTTTTTCCCACCGGTAGTCGGATCTGGAATTTCGGATTTCCATACCAGGCCCTTGAATCGGGCTGAGAGGCGGATGTCGCTCCAATTTACTCCAATTAAGGACATGTATGATGCCGAGTCGAGCGGGCGGTGGTAACGCCGGAGATAGAATGCTCGGAAGCATTTTTGAGAGAGAGAGATAGAACGATGAGAGACAGAGAACAGAAAGGGGTCGATGATAAGAGAGAGAGAGAGTCAGATTAGAAGACTTTTTCATCGGGATAATGATGTAGCATTTTTTTTTATTTCTGATTTAAATTACTGATATTTGAGTGTCAATATATTTTGACACATTTATATTAAAGTAATAAAATAGATCAAATGTCGTAAGTTACTGACACTTTTGATAAAGTGTCAGAACAAAAGTGTCAGTAAAAGCTATTTTTGTAGTAGTGCACGTGCTGTTGAAGGTTTCTCCTACCCGGGGAATTTTCCGATTTGGGAGGAAAGGAAAGCTGAGTTCGAGATATATCGGGCCATTCGAGATCCTTGAAAGAGTTGGGGAATTAGCATACAGGTTAGCTTTACCGCCATCACTGAGTCACGTTCACAATGTGTTTCACGTATCCCAATTATGGAAGTATGTACCAGATCCCAGTCATATCATTGATTTCGGAGAGATCGAGATAGCTAATGATGGCTCGTTCGAGGAGAAACCAATCAAGATACTTGAGAGTCGGATCAAGCAATTGAGGAATAAACCAATACCCTTGGTTAAAGTACAATGGTAATGACACGGAGTTGAAGAGGCCACTTGGGAAATGGAGGACAGTATGAAGACTAGATATCCAGAGTTATTTCATCTTAAGTTTTGGGACGAAACTTCTTTTTAGGGAGAGAGGATGTAATACCCGAGATTCTAATGTGTCTTTTGAACATTGTGACATTGTATATGTTGTATTTGATCTGAGTATTATCCAGCTTATTTCATGATCCGGTGTTGTTGAGCATATGATTTCATGAATGTGTTCAAAATTTGTAATTTTGCACTTATAGCGCACGCTAACCACTAGGCGTAGCGTACGCTAATTGGGTTTCGTAGCGCACGCTGTGTATGAACCTTAGCGCGTGATATACGTAGTCAACTTGATTAAGACAGGGTGGTAGGTGAGATCATCCACGAATCTTGGTCGGGACATGTCAGGATGAATTTAGACGGCTTTCAGAAAAGTCGAGTCAACAGTGCTTAGCGCACGCTAATGTTATGAGGCTAGCGCACGCTAAGTCTAGTACAGTGAGGTCAGTGAACTTTCGTTCAGTCATTAACGCACGCTAAAAATAGTTGTTAGCGTATGCTAATCGTTGATTTTAGCGCACGTAAGGCTGTTTAGCGTACGTTATGCCGAGACCCGTCAGAGACAGTAGACTGCTAGCCCGTTAGCGCATGCTAATTTGGGAGAGTAGCGCGCGCTAATAACTCTTCTATAAATACGACAGCACCCATCTTCATTTTTCAGTTTACACCACTTTGCATACTCGATTTTTGGGACTTTGAGAGTCACTCCCTCCATCCAAATCCTGCATACCAGCCTCCTAACATCACTATTGAAGACAAAGGAGCTTTGAGGATTGGTGTTCTAGCTCTTGGACGTGGAGTTCATCAAGATATTTCAACCTTTCTTTCCGAATAAGGTATGTTATGGTTTACCAAGCCGAAATTTACGTTCTCATCTATATTTTGAGCCTGCTTCGGAAATCCTTAGGCTAGCTAATGATCTTATGAATCCAGCAACATATTTTTGAAGAGTGAAACCCAATTATACCTTCTTTTTCTTTCATTACTTAGAGTGTTGATATAACCTCGGTGGATAAAAACCTTAGGATGTAGTATCCTTAATTCGTTGGAATCATGAGCAGGATTTTAGTTAGATTCTATGAATTCCTTTGATGTTCCACCGATGAAATTCATGTTTTCTAGGGATATTTGTTTTGACAATATTCTTCATGTTCATGAGGATGATGAATCGGCCATGTCATTGAACTCAACCCGGATCACCGTAGTATCATTTTCCTTGCGTAGTACTTAGGCAAGCTTGCTATCTTGAGTCACATTTGTGGTAAAATCGTAATAGCCGAACATATGAGAATTTGGAATTTAAATCCCATATTTAAACCCGAAATCTTTAATATCTTGTATATCCTTGAACCCATAAACATCGGCACTTCACCTCCAAAATGATCATTCAACTCACATGAAGTGTATCATCATTTCCGGTTTAGCTTTCATTTAGTATACTAACCACGAACCGGCCTTACGTCACTATTTAACGATTCTAGTATAGAATATTCGGTGATCATACGATAGTTTTGAGTAGAATGTTGAGTTCCTTGTTATCTCTTTTGATCAAGGTCCGAACCTTGCTTAGTGATCGATCAAGCGACGGCAGCCTGCGAACGTGTGACATTCGTGGGAGTATTTAGTCCTTGCCATCTTTGAGGCAAGTATCGTATGTTGAGTTTGGTTTATATTGGAACTTTGATCATGCATACGGTTTTGTTTATGTTGTCAAGTATGATATTATTTTCTCTGATTTGTCGTGGTATTCGTTATTGATTGTTCTTGTTGATGAACATAATGAATTGCATATATGTATGCATGATTGCATGGTTTATATTGTAAATGATCCGAGGGGGTCATGAGGATCTATGCTGAGGGCGCTGGATCGAATGTCCACCATGCGTTGGTCCGACGGGATCATCATGGGGATCTATGCTGAGGGCGCTGGATCGTTGGACGGGTTTTCCCCCATGCGTTGGTCCGACGGGATCATCATGGGGATCTATACTGAGGGCACTGGATCGTTGGATTATGTTGATGGAATCGTGAGGATTCTCATCGTTGGATTCCGATGACAGAAGTCCGTTTTGTATGTTTTATGATGCATTGATGATTTATGTATTATGATACTTGTACTAGCATCGTTTTGCTAACCCCTTCGGGGGTGGACATTTGTTTTGATGTTCAGGTAGCCGAGGAGTGGGGAAGCAACCACAGTACCGACATGACGATGAAGTGGCTCAGTGATGTGGATTATGTTATTTTGTATTATGGTTATTTTCCAGTACTTGAGTACGCATATGTTGTTGATGATTTTGGGGATGTTTTGTAATAATAGACTCATTTAAATTGTCGAATGGGTTTGAACTTCTTTTACATTGATGACACTTTAGTATTTTTTTCCGTATTTCTCAAATTAGCCTTGTAAATTCTCATACAAAGGATTTACGGCGCTATAATTATTCCGAATATATCGGGGTGTTATAGAATATGGTATCGGAGCTAAGATTCATGGATATCTTGGCGGTCGGGTTAGTTGGGTCTGTTTACGTTGTTTGATTTAAGTGTCGTTTGTAACATCACTGCTGAGCCAGCATCGTCGTGTGGACCGTGGTTGTAAGTCTCCTAATCTCAAATACTACTGTTTTATTTAATTCCTGTTTTGTGAATATTGACGGACTTCCTTTTAGAAAATTTTGCCCTGGATATTGAGTATTTGTGTTTACAGTATGTTGAGGGGAGGTCGTGGACGCGGACGTGGTACTGCAAGACAGGAGGATTCGGCGTCTACCCCAGAATTATCGGCTAGTCGAACCGATTCCCATTCTGGAGGACAGCAGGGATCAGCAAATAATAACGCAAATCCTAATATGCCGTGAGTGCTTCAACAGGTGGTTGCTTAGATAAACCAGTTTTCTCAGGTAGTTGACCGCATGCAGACGCCAATGGGACAGCAGCACGACGAGGATAATCGGGGAGACAAATGGCTTACTGAGGTGGTCAAATTGCACCCTCCAAAATTTGACGGTTCTGCTGAAACACTTACTTGGGATCACTGGCTGAAGGAGTTAGAGAAGATCTTTACAGGGATTAACTGTCTCGACGACAGAAAGGTTCCGATCTCCCAGTATCTCCTGACTGGGGAGGCTTTCGACTGGTGGGAGGCCATTCGACCTGAGGATCATAATGCTGACTGGACGGAATTCAAATTAATGATGGAAGTGCAATATTGTCCTCGCCCAGTTAGAGAGGCACGAGTCCGGAAGTTTTTCTCACCACAAAATCTAGAGGCATCTGTGACAGACGTGATTAAGACTTTTAATCACCAGCTGAATTATGTGCGCTACTTGGACAGGACCGAGGTGGAGAGGATTTTTCATTTTGACATGCGGATGAAGCCGGAGATTCAGCAATATATGTCCGGATTTGAATGTACCACCTTGCGACAGTATTAGGACAAAGCACTGGCCTACGATATGAAAGAGGCGGCAGTAGAGAAATCAACGGAAGCAAAGAAGCAAAAAGTGTCTGGCAACTTCACGGAGAAGAAGAATAGTGGGCCCCACAAGGGCTAGTGCTCATTTCATTCATCTAGGAGACCTTCGTATCCTTCTCGAGGTGGAAAGAAGTTCCGGGCAGCATCAACAGCTTCAGACGCGAAGAAATGTTATATATGTGGCAAAACATGGCATGTTCGACGTGATTGTTACGCACCTGCTTTGATGTGGACAAGAAGGACATCACGCAACGTTTTGTGGAAATGCGACTAGATCTTTTGGTACTCGCACTCTTGCACCAGTTCTGAAGGATACAAGTGCGAACCAGACACAGCAGAGTGGTTTCCAGCAGCAGAATGTTGGGAAAAGAGAGGCGTCCAGCGCTGGGTCTGTTCCTCCGCATATTTACGAGATGAGGAAGTCAGACGATCAGAACGCGGCTGTTGCATCAGGTATGATTCATATCCTTTTGCAACCAGTTAGTGTCTTATTCGATTCAGGATCTACGCATTCTTTCATATCTTTGAACTGTGTTAATCATTTGAAAATCTTGTGCTTGTATGATTGTGAACCTTATGTTGTGGGATTACCGAGCGGAGAGAAAATTGTGGGAACCCTAGAAACTAGAGATTTTCTAGTGACTATAGGAGGGAGAGATTGGCCATCAAATCTTATTGTAGTCGACATCCATGGTGACGATTTAATTCTCGGAGATGATTGGCTCAACCGTTATGGAGCTATTTTGAATTACCGAAAGAGAGTCATTTCTATCATT
The DNA here is from genome assembly GCA_033398695.1 of Orobanche coerulescens. NCBI lineage: Eukaryota > Viridiplantae > Streptophyta > Magnoliopsida > Lamiales > Orobanchaceae > Orobanche > Orobanche coerulescens. The sequence continues at coordinate 130,520,317 of CM065817.1, forward strand.
GCTGATGACGGATCTGAACATTTATTTAAGGGATGGAGACCGGGAAGCTCAGGAAAATTGATCAAAGCCATGAAAGTAGTTAAATTTCTAAAGCAGGGTTGTTACGAATTTTGGTGTTAGGCCATGAAGAAAGAAGAAGGAGTCGAGCTCGCATCTATTCAAGTGGTAAACGAATTCTCAGACATATTCCCTGACGAACTACCCGGGTTACCTCCGCGGAGAGAAGTAGAGTTTAATATCGAATTGGAGCCTGGAGCTGCACCTATTTCTAGAGCACCATACCGTATGGCGCCAACCGAGATGTATGAACTAAAGAAGCAGCTTGAGGAATTATTGCAGAAGGGTTACATTCAACCAAGCGTCTCTCCTTGGGGAGCACCCGTTCTCTTTGTCCGGAAGAAAGATGGATCCCTCCGATTATGTATTGATTACATGGAGCTAAACAAGGTGATGATCAAGAACAAGTATCCTATACCTCGGATCGACGACTTGTTTGATCAACTGCAAGGGGAAAGGGTATTCTCGAAGATTGACTTGCGATCAGGATACCATCAGTTGAGAATTAAGGAATCGAACATACCGAAATCTGCTTTCAGATCCCGGTACAGGCACTATGTATTCGTGGTGATGCCATTTGGACTCACTAATGCTCCTGCGGTATTTATACAATTGATGAGTCGGGTATTCTTAGAATACTTGGATAAATTTGTGGTAGTCTTCATCGATGATATCTTGATCTATTCGAAAGACACAGAGGAACATGCAGAGCATTTGCGTATCGTTTTGATCACTTTGAGAAAGGAACAGCTTTATGCGAAACTTTCTAAATGCAAATTCTGGCTTAAAGAGGTGACCTTCCTTGGGCATGTAATATCAGCTGACAGAGTTCAGGTGGACCCGAAGAAAGTCGAGGCAATCTTGGAATGGGAATCTCCTAATAATGTGAAAGAAGTCCGGAGTTTCTTGGGACTTGCTGGATATTATCGCCGTTTTGTAGAAGGATTTTCCAAAATCGCTCGTCCACTTACTCATCTGTTACAGAAGACTCAAAAATTTGTGTGGAATGAGAAATGCCAGGCGGGTTTTGATGAACTTAAAAGAAGACTGAAGACAGCGCCTATACTAGCATTACCAAATGGAACTGATAGATTCATGGTATACAGCAACGCTTCAAATCATGGTCTGGGATGTGTATTGATGTAAAAGGATAGGGTGATTGCCTAGGCCTCTCGATAGTTGAAACCATACGAAGTAAATTACCTAACTCATGATTTGGAGTTAGCAGCTGTAGTCTTTGCCTTGAAAATTTGGCGACATTATTTATACGGCACTCATTGTCAGATCTTTACAGATCAGAAGAGCCTCAAGTATATTTTCAGTCAGAAGGAGTTAAGCATGAGGCAGAGAAGGTGGCTGGAATTGATCAAGTATTACGATTTGGATATCCTCTATCATCCAGGCAAAGCAAACGTGGTAGCTGATGCACTGAGCCGTAAACCTGTTTCTCTTCCAGTGTTGGAAGCGCTTACATCCCAAACCAGCATTCAACGAGAACTGATTCGTGAAGGAATCGAAGTGTGGTCGCAAGGAGTCCAAAGGCAACTGTATGTGATGGAACTAACTTTGTCGTTGGTTGAAGAAATCAAATCTAAGCAGTTGGATGATTCTCTGATTCTTCGATTATGTGACGAAGTGAACAAAGGGAAGGCCCTAGGACTCGTGATACAAGATGATGGAGTTCTGATATTTCAGAGTCGACTTTGCATTCCCGATGATGATGTTTTGAGACAGACAATTCTGAAGGAATCTCACAGCGCGCCCTATTCTATTCACCCGGGCACCAGTAAGATGTATAAGGATCTAAAACAAAATTTCTGGTGGGAAAATATGAAGAAGGATGTAACAGAATACGTTTCGAAGTGTTTAACCTGTCAACAGGTTAAGATTGAAGCCACTTCCGATCCCTAAGTGGAAGTGGGAGGATATATCGATGGACTTCGTCACCAGTATGCCAAGGACAAAGACGGGAATGAACATGATTTGGGTTATAGTTGATCGACTAACCCAAGAAATTGGCACGAGTATTTATTTTGGAGATAGTTCGATTGCATGAAACGCCGAAGACCATTATTTCGGATCGAGATGGTCGCTTCGTGTCGCACTTTTGGAAGGCAGTTCACAAGGCTTTGGGAACCGAACTGAACTTTAGCACGACCTATCATCCTCAGATAGACGGTCAGTCCGAAAAGACTATACAGACAGTATAAGACATGCTTAGAGCTTGTGCCTTAGATTGGTCAACCTATTGGGAGGTTCACTTGCCGTTAATTGAATTCACCTATAACAATAGTTGGCATGCTTCCATTAAGATGGCACCATTTGAAGCATTGTACGGAAGAAGATGCAGATCAACCCTGTGTTGGGATGACTCTTCTGACTTGATCGGGACAGAACCAGAGTTGATAGTTCAAACCCAAAATAAGGTATCCCTGATTCGCGAAAGATTTTTAACTGCCCAGAGTCGATAGAAGTCATATGCTGATGTGCGCCGTCGCCCGTTGGAGTTTGAGATTGGGGATCACGTGTTGTTGAAGGTTTCTCCTACCCGGGGAATTTTCCGATGTGGGAGGAAAGGAAAGCTGTAATACCCGTAATTTCGATTTCCGGTGGTCGGAGAAGGTGTGTACGATGTTGGTATTGTTGTTAGGGTTTTAGCCCTCCGAATTGTGATTGAATTGGTGGTGTGAACGTTGAGTCGTTCGCCACGCATATGTTTTGTTAGCCCGTTGTGGGAGGTGTGATGATGATCTTTGATGTTGTCATTTCGTGGTGGCTTGCGTGTTATCGCACCTATGTGAGCTGTTAAAGCTTGAATTTTTGTGCGTTTATGCACATTGGTGATTGTTTCATGATGTTTATGATTGTGTGCTGGCTATCGTTTGGGCCATTGTAATCGTCGAACGATGCTGTTGTTGTGATTTTTGTATATGTTGATATGTTATGCTGAGTTGGCATCTCCGGTATGTTGTTTTGCGGTGTTATGTTCTATTATATTTAGCATCTGTATTTTTTATATGCCGAGCCGAGGCATTTCGAACGTGTTGTGCCGGGGGCATGTACGTGCAAATTGTCATTCTCGTCAGTAACGCTTTTCAAGTGTGGACCCGAGAGACGCAGGATCCAGTTTTGCGAGTTGGGTTCCGAGTCTTTCGGGGCGCGAACTTCAGTACAGATATGAGGATCGGCTCTGAGAGGCCAATGGGAGATGTTTTGTCGTTTGCTTTTTGTGTTGTCACCTTACTCCCGTTGTTGTGAGTTGCGGGAACGACATTTCTTTTATAAGAGGTCGAATGTAATGCCCGTATCATTTTTGACATCCGCATTTCCTCTTTCTCATGTATATCGACTCGCTCGTGTTCGTTGATACTTTCTGAACTTGTTCTGTATTTTGGTTTCATCGTCCGAACGAGCTGTGATCCTATTTTGGGTCGATCTAGTTATCGCTGTAACTTTTTCGAGTTCAGTTCGATTCTTGTGAACCTTGTTCGGAAGTAACACCCTTTGGTTCTACTAGCTCTTCTATTCGACGTGGATCGGATTTTGAATTTCTGTATTTTCGACTCTGTCGACTCGTTTATGTTCGTTGACATTTTTTGAGCTTTCCCTATCCCTTGCGTTTGTTGATCGAACGAGTGTGGTATTGTTTTGGAATAACTCGTTTGTCGCTGTGACTTTTCAATCGCTATTACCTTTCCTGTGGATCTTATGGGAATGCATGTCTTGTAGTTCTCACCAGATCATCCTGGGAGCTGTTGTTTGAGTTTTATTATCCTTCGTGTTTCGGACATGATTGTTCGATTTTTGTTATCTCGATCGTTTGTTTGTTCGGTTTTTGTTCTCGTTTTGTGATTGTTGAGCGTTCAAGCTCCTTCCTAATTCCCCTAAGTTCGGGAAATTAGTCTCGTTTTCGATCTTCCAACCCTTGGGCAATGGAATTCCGTATTTGTTCAGTGTTTGGCTCGCGTTTTGATTGATGTACCGTTGGGTCGGTCAATCATGTTGATTTTCGTTCGTTGTGTTTTGTGATTGTTCGGATAATTGACTTGACTATATTATCCGTTTGATGACGCTTGTCATTTGTTGGTTTTATTATATTCCTAACGGCGACGTTGTGTTGGTCGTCGTGGAGCGTGTTTTCACGCCGTATGTCTCTTTGCGTTCCTTGTAGCGCTTCGCCGCCTGGCGCGAGTTTTCGGTTTTTGCGTATCTCGTCGAGTTTTCCTGGCAGGGGATATTGCTTCTCCCTACTTATTTTAAGTTTCGGGACGAAACTTCTTTTAAGGAGGGTAGAATGTAATACCCGTAATTTCGATTTCCGGTAATTTCTTTTTTTTCGGCGGAAGTCCGTTTTGACGACTCTCTCATGACCGTTTCGTCATTCTGAGAATGATTAATTCTACACTTTTTGTCATCCGAGTTCGTTTCGTTGTCGTTCTGTTGAATTTCGTGTTCTTTAGCGACTTGTCCACGTATGAGTTCGACTTTTTTGGATCGCCATTAATTTTTGGAAACTCCAAAAATTCTTAATCTTTGCAATATTATAAATCATCGAGTTATCTTTCCAATGGTTCAAACGGTGAGTCAATCGAGTCGGACGAGGAGTTATGGTCGAAATAGCTAAGTCACTCTCATTCCCGATTTTGGCGAGCACACTGTACCTTGTGCCGCGGCACATGCCGACAGGGCCGCGGCACCGCCGAGTCACCGCTGGAAGATTTGGCTGTGCCGCGGCACACTCCCGTGGGCCGCGGCACACTGTGCGACTATTTATGGCCCCGCAGACGGGTTTTGGCCATTTTTCTCAATCTTTCCTTTCTCTTCCGCGGATGTGGTCTTGGGAATCTTAAAGACATGTTGTTTAACAACAAATCCATGAAGTTCTTGAGGTTATAACATCAATCAATCGACCGTTATAATACTTTGAACAATATAATCAAGTTAATCTTCCTTAGAACCCTAATTTCGTGAATTTGGGGGGTTTTGCATTTTCGTCCGATTCGTTCCGTGTTGTTGATTAATTCATGATGGGTATGATTAATCTTGGTAGTATTCTTGTGTTTAACATCATTTAATCCATTGTTCTTTGTCGAATCGAAGTATATTTCTTGATTTCCTTCAAATCGACTTTTTGGGGGATTTGTTCTCGATCTCGTTTTTCATCCGTTTTTGATGGATCGATTGTGGTTAAATGATGTTGTTAAACATATTCTATGGATTTTATATCCATATTTCAACTTGGATTTCCGTTTTCGTGTTTTGTCGGGACGAATCGTGTTCTTGGCCGTTTTGGGGAAAACACTTGAACATTCGTCGTTCGTTCTTTGAATTCAACGGCTTTGAGTCGTGTTATGGAATTCATTTCATCGTTTTTATTGTCCTTCGTAGTTTTTGAACGTGAGTTGGCGATCGGTGGAGTCGGCGGGTTCGTAGTCGGTTCGGGCCAACCTACTTCGGTCGATTCTCCACGTTGTTCTTATTCGAGGCAAGTACCTTGCCCATATAATTCTTGTTTTGTGGATATGATAATTGGTGATCGTCTAAATGTGTTTGTTTGGTCGTTTGAAAATTATTTTCAAAAGATTCGATTAGCCTTGTTAAAGGCTCTCTTTCAAAACGCGCGTGTTTTGTAATTGTGTGGGTTGTAAGTGACTATGTGGATCCTTTGGATATGTTTGGAGTTTATGTGGTGTTTGATAATGCGTGTGTACGTATATGGCTTCATTTCAGTGTATTGCGGTTTTGACATGATGTGATGTTAGTTGTTACTCCTTTGAAAGGAGGTTGCGATGCTTAATGTTGTTTGGCTTCATAATCGATTATTGTTGGGTGCTTGTTATACGTTTTGCCTCCGGTTAGGATTGTTGAATCTCCGGGATCCATACTTGCTAGTATGGGTCGGGCGAGACCGTAGGGTTATCCAATCCGGGTATGTCTTGCGGGGACTCCGAGGTTCGTGGCTTGTTAGCCCGATGCCGAGATAACTTGTGGGGTTATCATCGGGTATGTCTTGCGGGGACTCCGAGGTTCGTGGCTTGTTAGCACGATGCCGGGATAACTTATGGTTGTGGTTTTGTGTGTGATTTGTTTAGCTAGCCAGCGCAGGAGGGTCCTTCAAGGCCTCGGGCGGGATCAATGGTATTACCCTGTTCCCAAGGCGATGCATGTGTGTATGTTTGGTGATTGTATTTTACTCACCATGGGTTGGTTCGACGAGGCCACGACGGGAATTCCAATGGGTGAGTCCGGGATTCATGAGTAAAAACTTCACGAGTTTGTATTGATTTTTATGTCCGTCGAGGACACGTGACTTGTTGTCGGTTTTCTATTTGCGAAAACAAAACCTTTGGGCTGTGACCCCTGTTGATTTTGGAAAGATAGGATTTGATAATCCTAAATTGTTTTCTATTAAAACTCTCGATGGCATTTTATACTGTTTCATAAATTGTTTCCCTTTTATTGTGGTCTTTCGGTTTTGGAATGTTTTACCCAAACTCTTGCCTCGGGAAGTACTTTTCGTTACTTTTGGATTTTTGAGGATTCCTGGTTATTGTTATTCGTGGAATGTGAATTGTATGGCACGTATTTTTGCACTTGTATTTGCACTAGCAAAACAGTGGAGTTTTGCTAACCCCCGAGTATTCGGGGGGTGGATGTCTATTTTTGCCTTCAAGTTTTGGAGCATAACACAGGGTCGACACGAAGGATGATGAAAGATGAACGATACTAATCAATCGAGGATCCGTTGATGTCGTATTGGTCTAGTTGTATTTTCTTTTCCGTTGCAGTATTTTTCCCCGTTGTACGGGATTTTATTGTATTTTGACCCCTGCGTGGGTATGTATTGTAATTGAGTTGTATGTTTTTGTTGAAAGACCAAATCGGTCTACTGAGTCATTTTAGCCTTAAGGGCGATGTTTAGATGTTTGATTTTAGTTATCAGCCTGGTAGATCCTCGAGGAGAGGGTCTACGGCGTGTAATATCCCTGAGTGGATTGGGGGTGTTACATAAATGGTATCGGAGCTTTAGGTTGTGGAAACCTAGGCTGTCAGGTCAGTGGTGTCTATTGAGTTTGGCCTCGTCGGATTTTTTCTGACTGAGTCGTGTCGCGACGCGTCGTATGAGTTTGTTGGTCGTGATTAGTATCGTGGGGCGATCATCATCTTCGTGCGACCTGTGGATGTAAGTCTCCCTTCTTTGTGTTGAGCATCGTGTGACAGGAGCTATTTTTATGATTATTTGTTAAGTGACGGAATCCTTTTATAGATTTTGATTTCTTGATATGTGGTTATTTGACCTTCATATTTCTTTCATATGAGGAGTAGTGTTGCTGGATTGTGCATGTTTGAATTTATTTCTTTTATCCGCTGCGTGAGTTCTTTTGTAATGGCTTTCGGCTTTATGCCAACTGAGTTTGATTTCGAAAACTGATTCCCTTAACCAAGTTTTTGGCATTATGGCCTTGATCATTTTGGCGAAATTCTTATGACGGTATTAGTATTTTGTAAATGGCTTTTGTGAGTTTTTGAAATATTACCGTCATCAGCGTTTTTGGCGTTTTTGTAAATGGTTTTATCCTGGTGGGTTCCGGCGCGGGACCCACGGCGCTATAATGTTCCGTGTAATTACCTGAAATTTTTGGGCATTCTAGCCCATTGAATTATTTTCGAAAACCTTGAGTATCTTAGAAAATAAATTTCGACACGTACGTTTAAAATGAATTATTTTCTCGTGGTACATCCAAGGTGCCACAATATGTTTCAAAATTCTTCTACCTCGAGGACCCAAAATGTTTTGAGATATTTTCAATGTTTTATAAACACTTTTACTTAGACCCGAGGGACGAATATTCTGAAAGTTTTTCACTAAGAGAAGGTGTCCTCATTTTTGTTCAAACGCAAGATGATTTTCAAAGCCTCGATAACAATGTTTGCACTATTTTTTTTAAAGTGATACTCAAGATCAACTGGTATTTCCAAACTATTTTCAAAAGGTGGTTTTGTTTTTAAAACCCATCATTTCATGCTTGTGGTCGGAGAAGGTGTGTACGATGTTGGTATTGTTGTTAGGGTGTTAGCCATCCGAATTGTGATTGAATTGGTGGTGTGAACGTTGAGTCGTTCGCCACGCATATGTTTTGTTAGCCCGTTGTGGGAGGTGTTTTGATGATCTTTGATGTTGTCATTTCGTGGTGGCTTGCGTGTTATCGCACCTATGTGAGCTGTTAAAGCTTGGATTTTTGTGCGTTTATGCACATTGGTGATTGTTTCATGATGTTTATGATTGTGTGCTGGCTATCGTTCGGGCCATTGTAATCGTCGAACGATGCTGTTGTTGTGATTTTTGTATATGTTGATATGTTATGCTGAGTTGGCATCTCCGGTATGTTGTTTTGCGGTGTTATGTTTTATTGTATTTAGCATCTGTATTTTTTATATGCCGAGCCGAGGCATTTCGAACGTGTTGTGCCGGGGGCATGTACGTGCAAATTGTCATTCTCGTCAGTAACGCTTTTCAAGTGTGGACCCGAGAGACGCAGGATCCAGTTTTACGAGTTGGGTTCCGAGTCTTTCGGGGCGCGAACTTCAATACAGATATGAGGATCGGCTCTGAGAGGCCAATGGGAGATGTTTCTGTCGTTTGCTTTTTGTGTTGTCACCTTACTCCCGTTGTTGTGAGTTGCGGGAACGACATTTCTTTTATAAGAGGTCGAATGTAATGCCCGTATCATTTTTGACTTCCGCATTTCCCCTTTCTCATGTCTATCGACTAGCTCGTGTTCGTTGATACTTTCTGAACTTGTTCTGTATTTCGGTTTCATCGTCCGAACGAGCTGTGATCTTCTTTTGGGTCGATCTGGTTATCGCTGTAACTTTTTCGAGTTCAGTTCGATTCTTGTGAACCTTGTTCGAAAGTAACACCCTTTGGTTCTACTAGCTCTTCTATTCGACGTGGATCGGATTTTGAATTTCTGTATTTTCGACTCTGTCGACTCGTTTATGTTCGTTGACATTTTTGAGCTTTCCTATCCCTTGCGTTTGTTGATCGAACGAGTGTGGTATTGTTTTGGAATAACTCGTTTGTCGCTGTGACTTTTCAATCGCTATTCCCTTTCCTGTGGATCTTATGGGAATGCATGTCTTGTAGTTCTCACCAGATCATCCTGGGAGTTGTTGTTTGAGTTTTATTATCCTTTGTGTTTCGGACATGATTGTTCGATTTTTGTTGTCTCAATCATTTGTTTGTTCGGTTTTTGTTCTCGTTTTGTGATTGTTGAGCGTTCAAGCTCCTTCCTAATTCCCCTAAGTTCGGGAATTTAGTCTCGTTTTCGATCTTCCAACCCTTGGGCAATGGAATTCCGTATTTGTTCAGTGTTTGGCTCGCGTTTTGATTGATGTACCGTTGGGTCGGTCAATCATGTTGATTTTCATTCGTTGTGTTTTGTGATTGTTCGGATAATTGACTTGACTATATTATCCGTTTGATGACGCTTGTCATTTGTTGGTTTTATTATATTCCTAACGACGACGTTGTGTTGGTCGTCGTGGAGCGTGTTTTCACGTCGTATGTCTCTTTGCGTTCCTTGCAGCGCTTCGCCGCCGAGCGCGAGTTTTCGATTTTTGCGTATCTCGTCGAGTTTTCCTGGCAGGGGATATTGCTTCTCCCTACTTATTTTAAGTTTCGGGACGAAACTTCTTTTAAGGAGGGTAGAATGTAATACCCGTAATTTCGATTTCTAGTAATTTCTTTTTTTCGGCGGAAGTCCGTTTTGATGACTCGCTCATGACCGTTTCGTCATTCTGAGAATGATTAATTCTACACTTTTTGTCATCCGAGTTCGTTTCGGTGTCGTTCTGTTGAATTCCGTGTTCTTTAGCGACGTTTCCACGTATGAGTTCGACTTTGTTGGATCGCCATTAATTTTTAGAAACTCCAAAAATTCTGAATCTTTGCAATATTATAAATCATAGAGTTAGCTTTCCAATGGTTCAAACGGTGAGTCAATCGGAGTCCGGACGAGGGAGTTATGGTCGAAATAGCTAAGTCACTCTCATTCCCAGTTTTTGGCCGAGCACACTGTACCTTGTGCCGCGGCACATGCCGGCAGGGCCGCAGCACACTGTCGAGTCATTGCCGGCGATTGGCCTGGCCGCGGCACGGCACTGTGGCCTATTTATGGCCTATGACGGGGGTTTTGGCCATTTTTCTCAATCTTTCTTTTCTCTTCCGCGGATGTGGTCTTGGGAATCTTAAAGACATGTTGTTTAACAACAAATCCATGAAGTTCTTGAGGTTATAACATCAATCAATCATCCGTTATCATCCTTTGATCCAGCGAATCAAGGTAATCTTCCTTAGAACCCTAATTTCGTGAATTTGGGGGGTTTTGGTCAACCTATTGGGAGGTTCACTTGCCGTTAATTGAATTCACCTATAACAATAGTTGGCATGCTTCCATTAAGATGGCACCATTTGAAGCATTGTACGGAAGAAGATGCAGATCAACCCTGTGTTGGGATGACTCTTCTGACTTGATCGGGACAGAACCAGAGTTGATAGATCAAACCCAAAATAATGTATCCCTGATTCGCAAAAGATTTTTAACTGCCCAGAGTCGATAGAAGTCATATGCTGATGTGCGCCGTCGCCCGTTGGAGTTTGAGATTGGGGATCACGTGCTGTTGAAGGTTTCTCCTACCCGGGGAATTTTCCGATTTGGGAGGAAAGGAAAGCTGTAATACCCGTAATTTCGATTTCCGGTGGTCGGCGAAGGTGTGTACGATGTTGGTATTGTTGTTAGGGTTTTAGCCCTCCGAATTGTGATTGAATTGGTGGTGTGAACGTTGAGTCGTTCGCCACGCATATGTTTTGTTAGCCCGTTGTGGGAGGTGTGATGATGATCTTTGATGTTGTCATTTCGTGGTGGCTTGCGTGTTATCGCACCTATGTGAGTTGTTAAAGCTTGGATTTTTGTGCGTTTATGCACATTGGTGATTGTTTCATAATGTTTATGATTGTGTGCTGGCTATCGTTCGGGCCATTGTAATCGTCGAACGATGCTGTTGTTGTGATTTTTGTATATGTTGATATGTTATGCTGAGTTGGCATCTCCGGTATGTTGTTTTGCGGTGTTATGTTCTATTGTATTTAGCATCTGTATTTTTTATATGCCGAGCCAAGGCATTTGGAACGTGTTGTGCCGGGGGCATGTACGTGCAAATTGTCCTTCTCGTCAGTAACGCTTTTCAAGTGTGGACCCGAGAGACGCAGGATCCAGTTTTGCGAGTTGGGTTCCGAGTCTTTCGGGGCGCGAACTCAAGACTGAGATATGAGGATCGGCTCTGAGAGGCCAATGGGAGATGTTTTTGTCGTTTGCTTTTTGTGTTGTCACCTTACTCCCGTTGTTGTGAGTTGCGGGAACGACATTTCTTTTATAAGAGGTCGAATGTAATGCCCGTATCATTTTTGACTTCCGCATTTCCTCTTTCTCATGTATATCGACTCGCTCGTGTTCGTTGATACTTTCTGAACTTGTTCTGTATTTCGGTTTCATCGTCCGAACGAGCTGTGATCTTGTTTTGGGTCGATCTGGTTATCGCTGTAACTTTTTCGAGTTCAGTTCGATTCTTGTGAACCTTGTTCAGAAGTAACACCCTTTGGTTCTACTAGCTCTTCTATTCGACGTGGATCGGATTTTGAATTTCTGTATTTTCGACTCTGTCGACTCGTTTATGTTCGTTGACATTTTTTGAGCTTTCCCTATCCCTTGCGTTTGTTGATCGAACGAGTGTGGTATTGTTTTGGAATAACTCGTTTGTCGCTGTGACTTTTCAATCGCTATTACCTTTCCTGTGGATCTTATGGGAATGCATGTCTTGTAGTTCTCACCAGATCATCCTGGGAGTTGTTGTTTGAGTTTTATTATCCTTCGTGTTTCGGACATGATTGTTCGATTTTTGTTGTCTTGATCGTTTGTTTGTTCGGTTTTTGTTCTCGTTTTGTGATTGTTGAGCGTTCAAGCTCCTTCCTAATTCCCCTAAGTTCGGGAAATTAGTCTCGTTTTCGATCTTCCAACCCTTGGGCAATGGAATTCCGTATTTGTTCAGTGTTTGGCTCGCGTTTTGATTGATGTACCGTTGGGTCGGTCAATCATGTTGATTTTCGTTCGTTGTGTTTTGTGATTGTTCGGATAATTGACTTGACTATATTATCCGTTTGATGACGCTTGTCATTTGTTGGTTTTATTATATTCCTAACGGCGACGTTGTGTTGGTCGTCGTGGAGCGTGTTTTCACGCCGTATGTCTCTTTGCGTTCCTTGCAGCGCTTCGCCGCCTGGCGCGAGTTTTCGGTTTTTGCGTATCTCGTCGAGTTTTCCTGGCAGGGGATATTGCTTCTCCCTACTTATTTTAAGTTTCGGGACGAAACTTCTTTTAAGGAGGGTAGAATGTAATACCCGTAATTTTGATTTCGGTAATTTCTTTTTTCGGCGGAAGTCCGTTTTGACGACTCTCTCATGACCGTTTCGTCATTCGAGAATGATTAATTCTACACTTTTGTCATCCGAGTTCGTTTCGTTGTCGTTCTGAATTTCGTGTTCTTTAGCGACTTGTCCACGTATGAGTTCGACTTTTTGGATCGCCATTAATTTTTGGAAACTCCAAAATTCTGAATCTTGCAATATTATAAATCATCGAGTTATCTTTCCAATGGTTCAAACGGTGGGTCAATCGAGTCCGGACGAGGGAGTTATGGTCGAAATAGCTAAGTCACTCTCATTCCCGATTTTTGGCCGAGCACATTGTACCTTGTGCGCGGCACATGCCGACAGGCCGCGGCACCGCCGAGTCACTGCCGGTAGATTTGGCCTCGTGCGCGGCACACTCGGCTGGGCCGCGGCACCTTTGTGCGGCTTTATTTATGGCCCTGCAGACGGGTTTTTGGCCATTTTTCTCAATCTTTCCTTTCTCTTCCGCGGATGTGGTCTTGGGAATCTTAAAGACATGTTGTTTAACAACAAATCCATGAAGTTCTTGAGGTTATAACATCAATCAATCATCCGTTATCATCCTTTGATCCAGCGAATCAAGGTAATCTTCCTTAGAACCCTAATTTCGTGAATTTGGGGGGTTTTGCATTTTCGTCCGATTCGTTCCATGTTGTTGATTAATTCATGATGGGTATGATTAATCTTGGTAGTATTCTTGTGTTTAACATCATTTAATCCATTGTTCTTTGTCGAATCGAAGTATATTTCTTGATTTCCTTCAAATCGACTTTTTGGGGGATTTGTTCTCGATCTCGTTTTTCATCCGTTTTTGATGGATCGATTGTGGTTAAATGATGTTGTTAAACATATTCTATGGATTGTATATCCATATTTCAACTTAGATTTCCGTTTTCGTGTTTTGTCGGGACGAATCGTGTTCTTGGCCGTTTTGGGGAAAACACTTGAACATTCGTCGTTCGTTCTTTGAATTCAACGGCTTTGAGTCTTGTTATGGAATTCATTTCATCGTTTTTATTGTCCTTCGTAGTTTATGAACGTGAGTTGGCGATCGGTGGAGTCGGCGGGTTCGTAGTCGGTTCGGGCCAACCTACTTCGGTCGATTCTCCGCGTTGTTCTTATTCGAGGCAAGTACCTTGCCCATATAATTCTTGTTTTGTGGATATGATAATTGGTGATCGTCTAAATGTGTTTGTTTGGTCGTTTGAAAATTATTTTCAAAAGATTCGATTAGCCTTGTTAAAGGCTCTCTTTCAAAACGCGCGTGTTTTGTAATTGTGTGGGTTGTAAGTGACAATGTGGATCCTTTGGATATGTTTGGAGTTTATGTGGTGTTTGATAATGAGTGTGTACGTATATGGCTTCATTTCAGTGTATTGCGGTTTTGACATGATGTGATGTTAGTTGTTACTCCTTTGAAAGGAGGTTGCGATGCTTAATGTTGTTTGGCTTCATAATCGATTATTGTTGGGTGCTTGTTATACGTGATGTGCCTCCGGGTAGGATTGTTGAATCTCCGGGATCCATACTTGCTAGTATGGGTCGGGCGAGACCGTAGGGTTATCCAATCCGGGTATGTCTTGCGGGGACTCCGAGGTTCGTGGCTTGTTAGCCCGATGCCGAGATAACTTGTGGGGTTATCATCGGGTATGTCTTGCGGGGACTCCGAGGTTCGTGGGTTGTTAGCACGATGCCGCTTATGGTTGTGGTTTTGTGTGTGATTTGTTTAGCTAGCCAGCGCGGGAGGGTCCTTCGAGGCCTCGGGTGGGATCAATGGTATTACCCTGTTCCCAAGGCGATGCATGTGTGTATGTTTGGTGAGTGTATTTTACTCACCGTGGGTTGGTTCGACGGGGCCACGACGGGAATTCCAATGGGTGAGTCCGGGATTCATGAGTAAAAACTTCACGAATTTTTATTGATTTTTATGTCCATCGAGGACACGTAACTTGTTGTCGGTTTTCTATTTGCGAAAACAAAACCTTTGGGCTGTGACCTCTGTTGATTTTGGAAAGATAGGATTTGATAATCCTAAATTGTTTTCTATTAAAACTCTCGATGGCATTTTAAACTGTTTCATAAATTGTTTTCCTTTTATTGTGGTCTTTCGGTTTTGGAATGTTTTACCCAAACTCTTGCCTCGGGAAGTACTTTTCGTTACTTTTGGATTTTTGAGGATTCCTGGTTATTGTTATTCGTGGAATGTGAATTGTATGGCTCGAATTTTTGCACTTGTACTTGCACTAGCAAAACAGTGGAGTTTTGCTAACCCCCGAGTATTCGGGGGGTGGATGTCTATTTTTGCATTCAGGTTTTGGAGCATAACATAGGGTCGGCACGAAGGATGATGAAAGATGAACGATACTAATCACTCGAGGATCCGTTGACGTCGTATTGGTCTAGATGTATTTTCTTTTCCGCTGCAGTATTTTTCCCCGTTGTACGGGAGTTTATTGTATTTCGACCCCTGCGTGGGTATGTATTGTAATTGAGTTGTATGTTTTTGTTGAACGACCAAATCGGTCCATCGAGTCATTTTAGCCTTAAGGGCGATGTTTAGATGTTTGATTTTAGTTATCAGCCTGGTAGATCCTCGAGGAGAGGGTCTACGACGTGTAATATCCCTGAGTGGATTAGGGGTGTTACAAAAGCTGAGTCCGAGATATATCGGGCTATTCGAGATCCTTGAAAGAGTTGGGGAATTAGCATACAGGTTGGTTTTACCGCCATCACTGAGTCACGTTCACAATGTGTTTCACGTATCCCAATTACGGAAGTATGTACCAGATCCCAGTCATATCATTGACGGCGAGATCGAGATAGCTAATGATGGCTCGTTCGAGGAGAAACCAATCAAGATACTTGAGAGTCGGATCAAGCAATTGAGGAATAAACCAATACCCTTGGTTAAAGCATAATGGTCACGACACGGAATTGAAGAGGCCACTTGGAAAACGGAGGACAGTATGAAGACTAGATATCCACAGTTATTTTCATCTTAAGTTTCGGGACGAAACTTCTTTTTAGGGAGAGAGGATGTAATACCCGAGATTCTAATGTGTATTTTGAACATTGTGACATTGTATATGTTGTATTTGATCTGAGTATTATCCAGCGTATTTCATGATCCGGTGTTGTTGAGCGTATGATTTCATGAATGTGTTCAAAATTTGTAATTTTGCACTTGTAGCGCACGCTAACCACTAGGCGTAGCGTATGCTAATTGGGTTTCGTAGCGCACACTGTGTATGAACCTTAGCGCACATTATACGTAGTCAACTTGATTAAGACAGGGTGGTAGGTGAGATCAGCCGCGGATCTTGGTCTGGACATGTCGGGATGAATCTGGATGGCTTTCGGTCGAGTCAACGGTGCTTAGCGCACGCTAATGTTATGAGGCTAGCGCATGCTAAGTCTAGTACACTGAGGTCAATGAACTTTCATTCAGTCATTAGCGCACGCTAAAAATAGTTGTTAGCGTACGATAATCGTTGATTTTAGCGCACGTAAGGCTGTTTAGCGTATGCTATTCCGAGACCCGTCAGAGACAGTAGACTGCTAGCCCGTTAGCGCACGCTAATTTGGGAGAGTAGCGCGCACTAATAACCCTTTTCTATAAATAGGACAGCACCCATCTTCATTTTTCAGTTTACACCACTTTGCATACTCGGTTTTTGGGACTTTGAGAGTCACTCCCTCCATCCAAATCCTGCATACCAGCCTCCTAACATCACCATTGAAGACAAAGGAGCTTTGAGGATTGGTGTTCTAGCTCTTGGATGTGGAGTTCATCAAGATATTTCAACCTTTCTTTCCGAATAAGGTATGTTATGGTTTACCAAGCCGAAATTTACGTTCTCAGCTATATTTTGAGCCTGCTTCGGAAATCCTTATGCTAGCTAATGATCTTATGAATCCAGCAACATATTTTTGAAGAGTGAAACCCAATTATACCTTGTTTTTCTTTCATTACTTAGAGTGTTGATCTAGCCTCGGTGGATAAAAACCTTAGGATGTAGTATCCTTAATTCGTTGGAATCACGAGCAGGATTTTAGTTAGATTCTATGAATTCCTTTGATGTTCCACCGATGAAATTCTTGTTTGCTAGGGATATTTGTTTTGACAATATTCTTCATGTTCATGAGGATGATGAATCGACCATGTCATTGAACTCAACCCAGATCACCGTAGTATCGTTTTCCTTGTGTAGTACTTGGGCAAGATTGCTATCTTGAGTCACATTTGTGGTAAAATCGTAATAGCCGAACATATGAGAATTTGGAATTTAAATCCCATATTTAAACCCGAAATATTTAATATCTTGTATATCCTTGAACCCATAAACATCGGCACTTCACCTCCAAAATGATCATTCAACTCACATGAAGTGTATCATCATTTCCGGTTTAGCATTCATCTAGTATACTAACCACGAACCGGCCTTACGTCACTATTAACGATTCTAGTATAGAATATTCGGTGATCATACGATAGTTTTGAGTAGAATGTTGAGTTCCTTGTTATCTCTTTTGATCAAGGTCCGAACCTTGCTTAGTGATCGATCAAGCGACGGCACGCTGCGGACGTGTGACATTCGTTGGAGTATTTAGTCCTTGCCATCTTTGAGGCAAGTATCGTATGTTGAGTTTGGTTTATATTGGAACTTTGATCATGCATACGGTTTTGTTTATGTTGTCAAGTATGAGATTATTTTCTCTGATTTGTCGTGGTATTCGTTATTGATTGTTCTTGTTGATGAACATAATGAATTGCATATATGTATGCATGATTGCATGGTTTATATTGTAAATGATCTGAGGGGGTCATGAGGATCTATGCTGAGGGCGCTGGATCGAATGTCCACCATGCGTTGGTTCGACGGGATCATCATGGGGATCTATGCTGAGGGCGCTAGATTGTTGGATGGGTTTTCCACCATGCGTTGGTCCGACGGGATCATCATGGGGATCTATACTGAGGGCGCTGGATCGTTGGATTATCCTGTATTGTGGTGATGGAATCGTGAGGATTCACATCGTTGGATTCCGGTGACGTAAGTCCGTTTTGTATGTTTTATGATGCATTGGTGATTTATGTATTATGATACTTGTACTAGAATCGTTTTGCTAATGTAACACCCCCGATATATTCAGGAATATTACAGCGCCGTAAATCCTTTACATAAGAATTTACAAGGCTGAAGAATGAAATGACAATGATAGATACCAACTTATGAAATCACCGATATAAAATACAGCAGTCTGGTTCAACACCGAGATTACAATTATCCAATAAAGGGTTATTAATACATCATCAAAATCCAAACATTATAAACGGATGACGTACTCGAGTACTTATTGAAATAACCAACAAACAACAGACAGTAAACCCGGCCGGTACATCACTCTGCACCCTCGTCGTCATGCATCTCCAGTGGTTGTTTCCCCGCTCTCCTGGATCCTGAACATACACAAATGTTCACCCCAGAAGGGGTTAGCACAACGATGCTAGTACAAGTACAATAATCATACAACAGTGATATAATCAACAATTATATCATAACAAGTTTCTCCAACGAGAAAATATTCACAACACATATCAAATCATAACAGTTTCAATATACTGATGGTATTCCAACGATCCAGCGCACACAGCTATAGATTCCCATTATGATCCCGTCGGACCAAAGCATGGTGGAACTACCTGTCCAACGATCCAGCGCACACATCTATAGATTCCCATGATGATTCCCGTCGGATCAACTCATGGTGGACATATAATCATAACACATTTACACAATACAATCACATCATAACTGTCATAATACAAACAATTCTAATTAGAGTACTTGCCTCGGTTTGAAGACAGAACAATACTTCCACGAAAACGAAACACTCGAAGGTCGCCCCTCTCGATCAATCACGTAGCAAAGTTCGAACCTTAAATAAGAGAAATAACATGGAATTTATCTTAGGTCGAACGAACATCTAACAATCCAAAATTACGGTTGAAAGTCCATAAAACGAAAACTGTCTGACCTACCTAACATATGTTACATGTCCTCTGTAACGTACGTTAAACTCACTCGTTAGCGTACGTAAACTATGAAGTCTAGCGTACGCTAACCATCTCCCTGATCAGTCGACTTGACTCGCCTGATAGTATAACGTACGTTACGTACCAAACGTAGTGTACGTTAACAACGTAATATAACGTACGTTAGTTGCCAATCTTAACGTACGTTAATCATGCATGTCAGTTTCTCACTGGGCAGATGACTGTCTCGATTAGTAACGGAGTATTACGAAATCCTTAGTGAGTAACTTAATATACCTTCAAATATATATCATACTCATGAATGACCTACGGATTAATATCTTCAATTTCAAGGATACGAATTTCATCGTGATACTATTTTCAATCTTGATCGTAATACTCATGCAAGATTCGGCCGGTTTAAGGTTGATGTATTTGATCTAATATCGTCATTCAATCCAGGCTTAAACTGAAGGTGAACTGCTTATTCCATCTTCGCAAGTAGGCTTACATTTATGATGATTCTTTCCAAAATCCATGTGGTAAAAGTGGAAATCGACACTAAGTTTACGATCAATATGATGATAACATTTGATACGGTTTATAATCCACTATTCTCATCTTGTGTCACAACAAGGTTCAACTACGGTGTTCTAAACCATAATAATTCGATCATCATAGTTTAAACATGATACTAGGTCGCATACATCGCCAAAGTGATCTATTATTCTTGGTAGTGTGATCATATTGTTTTTAACAACATAACTTCAAAGTTGGAAGTAGTATAACATACCTTAAGAGGAAGAAAATACTGAGACTATACGTAAAACCCAACTTCGGTTGCTTCAACGCAGACTCATGATGATTTCCACTCCGAAGTCTAATATATGTAGTCTTCAATGATCAAGTAGTATCTTACAATCTCAATGATTCAGTAACAAGTGATCTAAGGGTGTTAAAAGGGGCTGGAAATCTTCTGGGGATGAAATATTGCGAAGCTTAGAGGCAAAAGGACGAGATGAAATGAAATGGGGTGCTGCTCCTTTTATAACTTTTTGAGTTTTACGTACGCTAGGACTACTGCATAACGTACGTTATCGTCCTTAATAGTTCACTGTCTTGTTCCTGAACTTCATTACGTACGCTACACTTATCGTGTTACGTACGTAACCCATATAATTTGCGTACGCTATATAATGTCCATAACGTACGTTAAAGTCCGTTGACTTAAAAAGTGTCCAGGTTCATGCCGTGCGAATCTGGTGGGTATCTTGGTCGAGCCCACCACCATTTACCCCATGTGCTAGCCGGCCTACCCAATAATTGACTGCATTACGTACGCTACGCTTCATTCGTAGCGTACGTTATCATTAACAGGTAACGTACGTTAAGCTTCATTCTTAACGTACGTTATCACGTACATGCATAGAGGAAAATTTACATGTTGCCACTCTCATGTACAAAGATACAAATATGATAATTATCATACTTCAATTATCAAAATCATCATTCCAAAATAATACAGGGTTCAATATACAGATGAAATACTTCCATAAAAATCCGGATATTACATACTCTCCTACTAAAAAGGAGTTTCGTCCCGAAACTCAAGACGAGAATAATTCTGGATATCTGGATTTCATACTATTTTCCGTTTCCCATGTGGCTTCTTCCACTCCATGACGTGACCACTGAACTTTGACCAAAACGATGGGTTTGTTCCTCAACTGCTTAACTCGACTCTCGAGTATCTTGACCGGTCTTTCTTCAAACGTCCCATTCTGAGCGACTTCGATTTCCCCAAAATCAATGACATGACTAGGGTTTGGTATATATCTCCGTAACTGGATACGTGGAATACGTTATGAACATGGCTCAACGACGGTGGCAATGCTAATTTGTATGCCAACTCTCCAACTCTTTCAAGGATCTCGAACGGTCCGATATATCTCGGACTCAGCTTTCCTTTTCTTCCAAAATGGAAGATTCCCCGAGTAGGAGAAACCTTTAAAAGTACATAGTCTCCAGTACTGAACTCCAATGGGCGACGACGCACATCTGCGTAAGATTTCTGGCGACTTTGGGCGGTCAACAGCCTTTCACGAATCAGGGCTATTTTCTCTTGAGTCTGTATGATCAACTCTGGTTCTGTCCCGACTAAGTCTGATGAATCGTCCCAACATAGGGGCGATCTACATCTCCTCCCATATAATGCCTCAAATGGTGCCATCTTAATAGAAGCATGCCAACTATTGTAGTATGTAAATTCAATCAATGGTAGATGAACTTCCCAATCAGTTGACTAATCTAAGGCACAAGCCCTCAGCATATCTTCCACCGTTTGAATAGTCCTCTCGGATTGTCCATCAGTCTGCGGGTGATAAGCTGTGCTGAAGTTCAATTCGGTCCCCAAGGCCTTATGAAGTACTTTCCAAAAGTGAGACACAAAACGGCCGTCTCGATCAGAAATAATGGTCTTTGGCGTACCATGCAATCGAACTATCTCCAAAACAAATGCTCGTGCCAACCTCTCGGGTCCCCACGTGTCCTTAATGCCTAGAAAATGAGCTGATTTGGTTAAACGATCAACTATCACCCAAATCATGTTCATTCTAGTCTTGGTTCTCGGCATACTAGTGATAAAGTCCATCGATATGTCCTCCCACTTCCATTCAGGAATCGGGAGCGACTTCAACATTCCGGCAGGCCGTTGATGCTCGATCTTAACCTGCTGACAAGTCAAGCATTTTGAAACATAGTCCGCTACATCTTTCTTCATGTTGCCCCACCAGAAATTCTGCTTCAAGTCCTTATACATCTTACTGGTTCCCGGGTGGATAGAATAGGGTAAACTGTGAGCTTCCTTCATAATTGTCTGTTTCAGAACATCGACATCGGGAACGCAGAGTCGGTTCTGAAATCTAAAAACTCCATCATCATGAATTACGAATCCGGGGGCCTTCCCCTTGATCACTTCATCACGTAACCGAATAATCAGAGGATCATCTGCCTGTCTAGATTTGATTTCTTCGATTAATGACGAAGTTATTTCCATCACGCACAGTTGTCCTTGAACTCTTTGTAACCACACTTCAATTCCTTCTCGAATCATCTCTCGTTGAAGGCTAAGTTGGGAGGTCAGAGTCTCCAGCATCTGAATAGAAACAGGTTTGCGGCTGAGTGCATCGGCGACTACGTTTGCTTTGCCTGGATGATACAAAATCTCCAAGTCATAGTCCTTAATCAATTCTAACCATCTTCTTTGCCGCATGTTCAATTCTTTCTGATTGAAGATGTATTTGAGACTCTTGTGATCCGTAAAGATCTGACAGTGAGTCCCGTACAGATAATGCCTCCAGATCTTCAAAGCAAAAACTACTGCTGCTAGATCCAAATCATGTGTTGGGTAATTCACTTCATAAGGTTTCAGCTGTCGTGAAGCATAAGCGATCACCTTGTCATTCTGCATTAACACGCATCTGAGTCCTTGGTTCGAAGCATCACTGTAAACTATGAATCCTCCGGTCCCTGTGGAAGTGATAGAATCGGTGCCGTCGTCAATCTCTTCTTTAATTCGTCAAAACTAGTCCGACACGACTCGTTCCACTCAAACTTTTGAGTTTTACGCAGAGTCGAGTAAGTGGGCGGGAGATTTTGGAAAACCCTTCCACGAACCGACGATAATACCCAGCAAGTCCTAAGAAACTTCGGACTTCTTTCACGTTCTTTGGAGGTTTCCAATCCATAATTGCTTCGATTTTCTGCGGATCTACTCGGACTCCTTCCGCTGATACCACATGACCGAGGAACATTACTTCCTTTATCCAGAATTCACACTTAGAGAGTTTGGCGTACAGTTGCTCGCTTTTCAAAAGTTCTAATACAATCCGTAAATGTTGTGCATGCTCTTCCGGGTTCTTAGAATACACCAGAATGTCATCAATGAACACGACCACAAATTTATCCAAATATTCGATGAACACTCGGTTCATCAACTGCATGAATACAGCAGGTGAATTAGTGAGACCAAATGGCATCACTACAAACTCATAGTGTCCGTAGCGAGTTCTGAATGCTGACTTTGGAACATCAGATTCCTTAATCCTCAGCTGATGGTATCCTGATCTCAGATCGATTTTAGAAAATACTGTTGCTCCTTGCAACTGGTCAAACAGATCATCAATCCGTGGCAACGGATACTTGTTCTTAATCGTCATCTTGTTCAGCTCTCGATAGTCAATACACAAGCGATCCATCCTTCTTTCGGACAAAAGGATTTGGCGCTCCCGGGGTGAAACGCTTGGTGAATATAGCCTTTGTCCAAGAACTCCTCCGGCTC
The DNA here is from genome assembly GCA_033398695.1 of Orobanche coerulescens. NCBI lineage: Eukaryota > Viridiplantae > Streptophyta > Magnoliopsida > Lamiales > Orobanchaceae > Orobanche > Orobanche coerulescens. The sequence goes on from CM065817.1 coordinate 130,543,258, forward strand.
TTCTTCGATTCATACATTTCAAGAGGTGCCATACGATACGGCGCCTTAGAAATTGGTGTAGCTCGGTTCCGGCTCAATAGTGAATTCTACATCCGTCGTGGAGGTAGTCAGTAATTCGTCGGGAAATACATCGGAAATTCGTTCACAACATGAATGGATGAAAGTTTCACAATTTCGTCTTCTTTCTTCATTGCATAACACCAATATCCTAGATGTACTGTTTCAACAATTTGTGACTTTCATCACTTTGATCAACTTTCTGAGCTTCGGTTTCCATCCCTCAAACGGTATTTGGAACCATCGTCGTGATCAGCGAAATATTCCTCCTTCGGTAGTTTACAATTGCTCCATATCGATTAAGCCAATCGTCTCCGAGTATTAGGTCATCTCCTTGCATTTCAATCACGATCAGATTTGAGAGCCATTCTCTGCCTCCAAATGTTACAGGGAAATCCCTAGTTTCTAAATTCCCGACAATCCTCTCTCCACTCGGTAAACCAACAACATAAGGTTCACAAGTATGAAAACCAGAAATATTCAAACGATTTACACAAGATAAAGATATGAAAGAATGCGTAGCTCCAGTATCGAATAAAACGCTAACTGGCTGGTAAAGAATCTGGGCGATGCACGATGCGGCAAAGGCATCACGATCGTCTGTCCTCCTCATCTCAAATGCGGCCGTGGGGGAACAGATCCGGCACTCGATGTCCCCTTTCGGTCCCATTGTCCTCTGCCTCGTCCGCGGCTAAAATTTTGAAGCATCTGAACACTTTGCTGTGTCTGTTGGATACTAGATTCCTTCTGAACTGGCTGCGATGAACGGGTTCCATTGTACTTGGTGGCGTCCTTGCAAAACGTCGCACGGTGTCCTTCCTGTCCGCAGTCAAAACATGTAACTGGAGTGCGCAAACAATCACGCCAGAGGTGGCCTGGGCGACCACAGTTAAAGCACTTCCTAGCTGTATCCGTCGTGGCTGACATTGTTCCGAAATTCTTTCCGCTCTTAGATGGGTGCGGAGGTTTCTTGAAAGAATGAAAAGAAGACTGGGCCTTGCGGGGCCCACTGCTCTTGTGCTCTGTAAAAGTACCAGAGACCTTTTGCTTCTTCGACTCCATAAACTTCTCCATTGCTGCTTCTTTTATTTCATACGCCAACGCCTTATCCTGGTATTGGCGGAGAGTGGTACATTCAAAACCGGACATGTACCTCTGAATTTCTAGTTTCATCCTCATTTCAAAGTGAATCATCATCTCTGCATCTGTCCTGACCAAATGTCGAACAAATGCCAATTGTTGATTAAACGTCTTAATTCTCTGGGATACGGGTTTGTCTGATGGTTGAGCGGAGAAAAACTCCCGAATTTTGGCTTCCCTCACAGGACGAGGGCAGTACTGGGCTTCCATCATTATTTTAAATTCCGTCCAATCGGCATCATGATCTGCAGGTCGGATAGCTTCCCACCACTCACATGCTTCCCCTATCAGAAAATATTGAGCGATAGAGGCTCTTCGGTCGTCTGGGCAGTTAATTCCGGCAAAGATTTTCTCCAGTTCCTTCAACCAATGGTCCCAGGTGGGAGTCTCAGAATTGCCGTCGAATTTGGGTGGTTGCATCTTCGCGACCTCTTGCAGACACCGATCACCTCGATTTCCCATATCCGGGATCCCTTGCTGTCCTTCTCCCTGCTGTAATCCCACTGCCACTTGCATTCGGTCCACGACCTGGGCGAACTGAGTCATCTGGTTCACCACCTGACGAAGGATTTGCAGTCTGACATGTTCCGGTTCGTTATTGATGGATCGTTGCGGTTCGCCTGAGCTATGACTGGCCTGATTAGAAGGCGACGCCTCCCTTTCAGCATTTCTTCGTCTGCGTCCATGACCGCGACCATGTCCACGTCCGCCTCTCAACATACTGTAAGCACAAATACTCAATATACAGGAAACAACATCGTTCTAATGTTCAAGTATAAAGAGGTACAACATGTAAAGAACGAGATAGAGTTTAAGAACTTACAACCAGCGTTCGCATGAAGACGTAGGCAGTACAATGATGTTATTCATGGCCGGTTACCTCAAAAGACGTAAATGACCCCTATTTTAACCCAATGGCCAAGATATCCATAATCTTAGCTCCGATACCATATTCTGTAACACCCCCGATATATTCAGGAATATTACAGCGCCGTAAATCCTTTACATAAGAATTTACAAGGCTGAAGAATGAAATGACAATGATAGATACCAACTTATGAAATCACCGATATAAAATACGTGATGCAGTTCAACACCTATATTACAATTATCCAATAAATGTTTATTAATACATCATCAAAATCCAAACATTATAAACGGATGACGTACTAGAGTACTTATTGAAATAACCAACAAACAATGAATAATAAACCCGTAGGAACATCACTCTGCACCCTCGTCGTCATGCATCTCCAGTGGTTGTTTCCCTGCTCTCCTGGATTCTGAACATACACAAATTTCACCCCCGAAGGGGTTAGCACAACGATGCTAGTACAAGTACAATAATCATACAACAGTGATATAATCAACAATTATATAATAACAAGTTTCTACAACGAGAAAATATTCACAACACATATCAAATCATAACAGTTTCAACATACTGATGGTATTCCAACGATCCAGCGCACACAGCTATAGATTCCCATGATGATCCCATCGGACCAAAGCATGGTGGAACTACCTGTCCAATGATCCAGCGCACACAGCTATAGATTCCCATGATGATTCCCGTCGGATCAACTCATGGTGGACATATAATCATAACACATCATAACTATCATAATACAAACAATTCTAATTAGAGTACTTGCCTCGGTTTGAAGACAGAACAATACTTCCACGAAAACGGAACACTCGAAGGTCGCCCCTATCGATCAATCACGTAGCAAAGTTCGAACCTTAAATAAGAGAAATAACATGGAATTTATCTTAGGTCGAACGAACATCTAACAATCCAAAATTACGGTTGAAAATCCATAAAACGAAAACTGTCTGACCTACCTAACGTATGTTACATGTCCTCTGTAACGTACGTTAAACTCACTCGTTAGCGTACGTAAACTATGAGGTCTAGCGTACGCTAACCATCTCCCTGATCAGTCGACTTGACTCGCCTGATAGTATAACGTACGTTACGTACCAAACGTAGCGTACGTTAACAACGTAATATAACGTACGTTAGTTGCCAATCTTAATGTACGTTAATCATGAATGTCAGTTTCTCACTGGGCAGATGACTGTCTCGATTAGTAACGGAGTATTACGAAATCCTTAGTGAGTAACTTAATATACCTTCAAATATATATCATACTCATGAATGACCTACGGATTAATATCTTCAATTTCAAGGATACGAATTTCATCGTGATACTATTCTCAATCTTGATCGTAATACTCATGCAAGATTCGGCCGGTTTAAGGTTGATGTATTTGATCTAATATCGTCATTCAATCCAGGCTTAAACTGAAGGTGAACTGCTTATTCCATCTTCGCAAGTAGGCTTACATTTATGATGATTCTTTCCAAAATCCATGTGGTAAAAGTGGAAATCGACACTAAGTTTACGATCAATATGACGATAACATTTGATACGGTTTATAATCCACTATTCTCATCTTGTGTCACAACAAGGTTCAAGCCTGAGGCCTTGTTGTATGTTTTTGTTGAAAGACCAAATCGGTCTACTGAGTCATTTTAGCCTTAAGGGCGATGTTTAGATGTTTGATTTTAGTTATCAGCCTGGTAGATCCTCGAGGAGAGGGTCTACGGCGTGTAATATCCCTGAGTGGATTGGGGGTGTTACATAAATGGTATCGGAGCTTTAGGTTGTGGAAACCTAGGCTGTCAGGTCAGTGGTGTCTATTGAGTTTGGCCTCGTCGGATTTTTTCTGACTGAGTCGTGTCGCGACGCGTCGTATGAGTTTGTTGGTCGTGATTAGTATCGTGGGGCGATCATCATCTTCGTGCGACCTGTGGATGTAAGTATCCCTTCTTTGTGTTGAGCATCGTGTGACAGGAGCTATTTTTATGATTATTTGTTAAGTGACGGAATCCTTTTATAGATTTTGATTTCTTGATATGTGGTTATTTGACCTTCATATTTCTTTCATATGAGGAGTAGTGTTGCTGGATTGTGCATGTTTGAATTTATTTCTTTTATCCGCTGCGTGAGTTCTTTTGTAATGGCTTTCGGCTTTATGCCAACTGAGTTTGATTTCTAAAACTGATTCCCTTAACCAAGTTTTTGGCATTATGGCCTTGATCATTTTGGCGAAATTCTTATGACGGTATTAGTATTTTGTAAATGGCTTTTGTGAGTTTTTGAAATATTACCGTCATCAGCGTTTTTGGCGTTTTTGTAAATGGTTTTATCCTGGTGGGTTCCGGCGCGGGACCCACGGTGCTATAATGTTCCGTGTAATTACCTGAAATTTTTGGGCATTCTAGCCCATTGAATTATTTTCGAAAACCTTGAGTATCTTAGAAAATAAATTTCGACACGTACGTTTAAAATGAATTATTTTCTCGTGGTACATCCAAGGTGCCACAATATGTTTCAAAATTCTTCTACCTCGAGGACCCAAAATGTTTTGAGATATTTTCAATGTTTTATAAACACTTTTACTTAGACCCGAGGGTCGAATATTCTGAAAGTTTTTCACTAAGAGAAGGTGTCCTCATTTTTGTTCAAACGCAAGATGATTTTCAAAGCCTCGATAACAATGTTTGCACTATTTTTTTTAAAGTGATACTCAAGATCAACTGGTATTTCCAAACTATTTTCAAAAGGTGGTTTTGTTTTTAAAACCCATCATTTCATGCTTGTGGTCGGAGAAGGTGTGTACGATGTTGGTATTGTTGTTAGGGTGTTAGCCATCCGAATTGTGATTGAATTGGTGGTGTGAACGTTGAGTCGTTCGCCACGCATATGTTTTGTTAGCCCGTTGTGGGAGGTGTGATGATGATCTTTGATGTTGTCATTTCGTGGTGGCTTGCGTGTTATCGCACCTATGTGAGCTGTTAAAGCTTGGATTTTTGTGCGTTTATGCACATTGGTGATTGTTTCATGATGTTTATGATTGTGTGCTGGCTATCGTTCGGGCCATTGTAATCGTCGAACGATGCTGTTGTTGTGATTTTTGTATATGTTTATATGTTATGCTGAGTTGGCATCTCCGGTATGTTGTTTTGCGGTGTTATGTTTTATTGTATTTAGCATCTGTATTTTTTATATGCCGAGCCGAGGCATTTCGAACGTGTTGTGCCGGGGGCATGTACGTGCAAATTGTCATTCTCGTAAGTCAAGCTTTTCAAGTGTGGACACGAGACGCAGGATCCAGTTTTACGAGTTGGGTTCCGAGTCTTTCGGGGCGCGAACTTCAATACAGATATGAGGATCGGCTCTGAGAGGCCAATGGGAGATGTTTCTGTCGTTTGCTTTTTGTGTTGTCACCTTACTCCCGTTGTTGTGAGTTGCGGGAACGACATTTCTTTTATAAGAGGTCGAATGTAATGCCCGTATCATTTTTGACTTCCGCATTTCCCCTTTCTCATGTCTATCGACTAGCTCGTGTTCGTTGATACTTTCTGAACTTGTTCTGTATTTCGGTTTCATCGTCCGAACAAGCTGTGATCTTGTTTTGGGTCGATCTGGTTATCGCTGTAACTTTTTCGAGTTCAGTTCGATTCTTGTGAACCTTGTTCGAAAGTAACACCCTTTGGTTCTACTAGCTCTTCTATTCGACGTGGATCGGATTTTGAATTTCTGTATTTTCGACTCTGTCGACTCGTTTATGTTCGTTGACATTTTTTGAGCTTTCCCTATCCCTTGCGTTTGTTGATCGAACGAGTGTGGTATTGTTTTGGAATAACTCGTTTGTCGCTGTGACTTTTCAATCGCTATTCCCTTTCCTGTGGATCTTATGGGAATGCATGTCTTGTAGTTCTCACCAGATCATCCTGGGAGTTGTTGTTTGAGTTTTATTATCCTTTGTGTTTCGGACATGATTGTTCGATTTTTGTTGTCTCGATCATTTGTTTGTTCGGTTTTTGTTCTCGTTTTGTGATTGTTGAGCGTTCAAGCTCCTTCCTAATTCCCCTAAGTTCGGGAATTTAGTCTCGTTTTCGATCTTCCAACCCTTGGGCAATGGAATTCCGTATTTGTTCAGTGTTTGGCTCGCGTTTTGATTGATGTACCGTTGGGTCGGTCAATCATGTTGATTTTCATTCGTTGTGTTTTGTGATTGTTCGGATAATTGACTTGACTATATTATCCGTTTGATGACGCTTGTCATTTGTTGGTTTTATTATATTCCTAACGGCGACGTTGTGTTGGTCGTCGTGGAGCGTGTTTTCACGTCGTATGTCTCTTTGCGTTCCTTGCAGCGCTTCGCCGCCGAGCGCGAGTTTTCGGTTTTTGCGTATCTCGTCGAGTTTTCCTGGCAGGGGATATTGCTTCTCCCTACTTATTTTAAGTTTCGGGACGAAACTTCTTTTAAGGAGGGTAGAATGTAATACCCGTAATTTCGATTTCAAGTAATTTCTTTTTTTCGGCGGAAGTCCGTTTTGATGACTCGCTCATGACCGTTTCGTCATTCTGAGAATGATTAATTCTAAACTTTTTGTCATCCGAGTTCGTTTCGGTGTCGTTCTGTTGAATTCCGTGTTCTTTAGCGACGTTTCCACGTATGAGTTCGACTTTGTTGGATCGCCATTAATTTTTAGAAACTCCAAAAATTCTGAATCTTTGCAATATTATAAATCATAGAGTTAGCTTTCCAATGGTTCAAACGGTGAGTCAATCGGAGTCCGGACGAGGGAGTTATGGTCGAAATAGCTAAGTCACTCTCATTCCCAGTTTTTGGCCGAGCACACTGTACCTTGTGCCGCGGCACATGCCGGCAGGGCCGCGGCACACTGTCGAGTCATTGCCGGCAGATTTGGCCGCTGGGCCGCGGCACACTGTGCAGCCTATTTATGGCCCTGCAGACGGGTTTTTGGCCATTTTTCTCAATCTTTCTTTTCTCTTCCGCGGATGTGGTCTTGGGAATCTTAAAGACATGTTGTTTAACAACAAATCCATGAAGTTCTTGAGGTTATAACATCAATCAATCATCCGTTATCATCCTTTGATCCAGCGAATCAAGGTAATCTTCCTTAGAACCCTAATTTCGTGAATTTGGGGGGTTTTGGTCAGCCTATTGGGAGGTTCACTTGCCGTTAATTGAATTCACCTATAACAATAGTTGGCATGCTTCCATTAAGATGGCACCATTTGAAGCATTGTACGGAAGAAGATGCAGATCAACCCTGTGTTGGGATGACTCTTCTGACTTGATCGGGACAGAACCAGAGTTGATAGTTCAAACCCAAAATAAGGTATCCCTGATTCGCAAAAGATTTTTAACTGCCCAGAGTCGATAGAAGTCATATGCTGATGTGCGCCGTCGCCCGTTGGAGTTTGAGATTGGGGATCACGTGCTGTTGAAGGTTTCTCCTACCCGGGGAATTTTCCGATTTGGGAGGAAAGGAAAGCTATAATACCCGTAATTTCGATTTCCGGTGGTCGGCGAAGGTGTGTACGATGTTGGTATTGTTGTTAGGGTTTTAGCCCTCCGAATTGTGATTGAATTGGTGGTGTGAACGTTGAGTCGTTCGCCACGCATATGTTTTGTTAACCCGTTGTGGGAGGTGTGATGATGATCTTTGATGTTGTCATTTCGTGGTGGCTTGCGTGTTATCGCACCTATGTGAGTTGTTAAAGCTTGGATTTTTGTGTGTTTATGCACATTGGTGATTGTTTCATAATGTTTATGATTGTGTGCTGGCTATCGTTCGGGCCATTGTAATCGTCGAACGATGCTGTTGTTGTGATTTTTGTATATGTTGATATGTTATGCTGAGTTGGCATCTCCGGTATGTTGTTTTGCGGTGTTATGTTCTATTGTATTTAGCATCTGTATTTTTTATATGCCGAGCCGAGGCATTTCGAACGTGTTGTGCCGGGGGCATGTACGTGCAAATTGTCCTTCTCGTCAGTAACGCTTTTCAAGTGTGGACCCGAGAGACGCAGGATCCAGTTTTGCGAGTTGGGTTCCGAGTCTTTCGGGGCGCGAACTTCAGTACAGATATGAGGATCGGCTCTGAGAGGCCAATGGGAGATGTTTTTGTCGTTTGCTTTTTGTGTTGTCACCTTACTCCCGTTGTTGTGAGTTGCGGGAACGACATTTCTTTTATAAGAGGTCGAATGTAATGCCCGTATCATTTTTGACTTCCGCATTTCCTCTTTCTCATGTATATCGACTCGCTCGTGTTCGTTGATACTTTCTGAACTTGTTCTGTATTTCGGTTTCATCGTCCGAACGAGCTGTGATCTTGTTTTGGGTCGATCTGGTTATCGCCAGAATTTTTCGAGTTCGATTCGATTCTTGTGAACCTTGTTGAAGTAACACCCTTTAGTTCTACTAGCTCTTCTATTCGACGTGGATCGGATTTTGAATTTCTGTATTTTCGACTCTGTCGACTCGTTTATGTTCGTTGACATTTTTTGAGCTTTCCCTATCCCTTGCGTTTGTTGATCGAACGAGTGTGGTATTGTTTTGGAATAACTCGTTTGTCGCTGTGACTTTTCAATCGCTATTACCTTTCCTGTGGATCTTATGGGAATGCATGTCTTGTAGTTCTCACCAGATCATCCTGGGAGTTGTTGTTTGAGTTTTATTATCCTTCGTGTTTCGGACATGATTGTTCGATTTTTGTTGTCTTGATCGTTTGTTTGTTCGGTTTTTGTTCTCGTTTTGTGATTGTTGAGCGTTCAAGCTCCTTCCTCATTCCCCTAAGTTCGGGAAATTAGTCTCGTTTTCGATCTTCCAACCCTTGGGCAATGGAATTGTTGGGATTCCGAAAATAAAACGAAATACGCAGCGGAAATAAAAACGAATCCCAAACAGGATCGATCAAGTAACGTATATACGAAAAATAAATACGAAGATAAAGATTCATACCCTTGAAGCCTTTGAAATAAATCTTCGTAAAGTTTAGCCGATGATCACGATCCCGTCCCGAACACGAAATCCCTTCGTTCCAAGCACCGAAAATTCGAAGCCTCTACTTCACACGCGTCGGAAGTTGCCCGGAAAAATCTACAATACTCCGTTCTATGAAGAACACGGCTAGGAAGTGTTGTAGGAATTTTTTCTCTCTTAATTTTTCTTACTTCTTTTCACCTCAAAGATGAACAAAATGAAGAAGGAAAATTTTTTTCTCTCTCCTCACTAAAAACTCTCACGGATGGCATTTCAATGAATGAGTATGAATTATTTTTGTTATCTCATCTCATCTCATATATAATGTAATGATATATATATTATAAAGGAATAATTATTCCTTTACAAGTATCATTCACAATTATGTGGGAATCTCAACTCTAAGTGAGTTCCCACACACATGCAAGATCATGCCATGCCATGAGGAGTGGGTGACCACAAGGAAGTTTCCTAGAAAACGAGCTGAGCCACTGCTCAGATACGGACGTTCGTCAAACGACTCGTTAAATACACTCCTTTTAATCATCAATGTATTTATATTAATTAATTAATCTAATTAATTAATTATATCAAATACAAATATATATTTCTCTAAGAAATATAATTTATGAATTAAATTAATTACCCGGTAACTTAATTTAAATTCATAAGACCGATATTTGATTTATCCAATAAATCATAATTAGATATCCAATATCTAATATTAATAGAGAGATAATAAATTCACATTTATCCGTCAACGCTCCTGATGCGCGACTCGTAGGTCCGTCTCGTAGGGCATTGGGAGGAACTAATGAGTGCGGGCGGCACTTAGCCGACCTAGCGGCCGCCTGTAAACCCCGATCGAGAACGAATGAAGGGATCATTCCAGAACCATTATGTCGTGAATACTATATACGTATAGACCCTTCATCGATGTCCCGGTCAAGTCTTCGGGTCACGGTAAAGTCAAACCCTCATTTGACTAAACTCTATACATGTGTTAATGCAAATCAAAACCGACTGATTAATAGTGTATCTAATACGACTATATCGTAATGCTTGCCAAAGACTTATGATCTTATTTGCCATTAACCGTATAGGACATTCGCTCGCTCACTAACAGAGATAGAATCCTTTCTTGGCGTACAAGAAAGATCGCACCCGCCCGTATAGTCCGCACTTCGAGGTCGACTCAAGAATTAAGCAAATGAGTCTAACTACTCTAATGACAAACTAAACGTCACAGCACATCTTCTACGAACCCTCAAGTCAAAGGTCCACGTATACTATCACAACCTTTCGATTCGTCATCGACTCTCCGAGAGTGAATACCGTGTGATCAATCGAGTATGAGTCGTGTTCGAGTATCTTGGCCCCACTAATATACTTATAACTATGCTATCAAGACGTGCACACGTCTAGCATCGATTATACAAGTCATATTAAAACTTAATGCCCATTTTAAGTTTATTGACTTGCGAACAATTTACGTAAATAAACTTTAAACACTTCCAAGACATTTTCTCTTATCCCATAACGAGAATGGAATGTTCGATTTATTTACATGGACTTCACTTCAATGTTTACCAAGTCAAGAATGCAATTGAAATACAATAAAGTGAATGAATCGTATTGCCTTTTTATTAATTATTCCATAATTACAAGTATAATGCCCTTACTCTCTCATCCCCGAGTGGCATTCGAGGGCATATTCCTAGCAATCTCCCACTTGCACTCAATGCCACACATCATGGTATCCAATACCCATGCTCTTGATGTCTTTCTAAGACGACTGAGATAATGGCTTAGTCACGGTTAGAGACATTGTCTTACGAGTCTACTCTTTCCAATGAAACATATCCTTTTTCCACCATCTCTCGAACGATGTGGTACTTTCTCTCTATATGCTTGGTGTTGTGGTGAGCCCTCGGCTCCTTGGCTTGGGCGACGGCTCCATCATTATCACAGAATAGTGATATAGGCAACTCCGCGTTAGGCACCACTTGAAGTTCTTGTATAAACACGCATCCAAATGCTTCTTTGCTAGCCTGCGAGGCGACTTGATACTCGCTTGGCGGTGGAATCTGCAGTGGCGGTTTGCTTGGAGCTTCTCCAAGATCTTGCTCCTCCATTGAGAGTAAATAAATACCTAGATGTCGACTTAGAGTCGTCATTGTCTCCTTGAAAATCAGAATCGGTGAATCCAATCACCTTCAGTTCTCCACCACCATAAGTAAGAACTAAATCTCTAGTTCTTCTTAAGTACTTAAGAATGTTCTTTACGGCAGTCCAATGTTCCCTTCCCGGGTTTGCTTGAAATCGACTTACCATACTCACAGCGTAGGCTAAGTCTGGTCTCGTACACAACATAGCGTACATGAGGCTACCCACTGCCGAGGCATAGGGTACCTTACTCATCTCTCTCTTGTCTTCCTCACTTTGAGGACACATTTTCGTGGTGAGATGAATTCCATGTCGCATGGGAAGGAACCCTCTCTTAGATTCATCCATCTTGAATCTTCTCAGGATTTTATCGATATAAAGGGCTTGGGAAAGTCCTATCATTCTTCGCGGTCTATCTCTGTAAAGACGGATCCCTAGAATATAGGAAGCTTCTCCCAAGTCTTTCATGGAGAACGTTTTAGAAAGCCAAGCTTTCACAGTGCTGAGCATTGCTATGTTATTTCCTATAAGTAGAATATCATCTACATATAGCACTAAGAACGCAATGTTGCTCCCACCGATCTTTTTGTAAACACACGGTTCCTCCTCATTTCGTTCAAGTCAAAGTCCCTAATCGCTTCACAAATCGAAGGTTCCAACTCCGAGAAGCTTGCTGCACCATAAATGGCTCGTTGCGGCTTACACACTTTATGAATATTAGCTTTGGACACAAAACCTTTAGGTGTTCCATATAGATTTCCTCCTCGAGGTATCCATTTAGAAAAGTTTTTGACATCCATTTGCCATATTTCATAATCATAATAAAGAATGGCAAGCATCATGCGAATCGACTTTATCATAGCTACGGGCGAGAAGGTATCATGATAATCGATTCCTTCCCTTTGGGTATAACCCTTTGCCACAAGCCCGGCCTTATAGGCATCAACCTTGCCATCCCCATCAGTCTTTCTCTTATAGATCCATTTATTTCCAATAGTCCTCATGCCTTGGAAGATCTACTAGAGTCCAGACACGATTGGTATGCATCGAGTCTATCTCGGCTTCCATTGCTTCTTTCCATTTATCGAGTCTACATCCACTATCGCTTGGTCATAGGTGACAGGGTCGTTTTCACCGCTATCGTGTGTGTGGAGACTCGGTTCCTCGACATGTGTATAGCCATACCTCTCGGGTAAGTGAGATACCCTATCAGACCTTGAAGTGGAGGTTGTGTTACAATAGGTTCGGTTCTTGATCCCCGATCGGATGTCTCCTTAGGAGTTTCATTATGCTCTTCCAAAGAGATATTTCTACCCGAGCCACCTTCTGAATGAATTCATCCTCAAGGAAGTGCGCTTGTAATGCCACAACGACCTATGGTCTTCTCGGCATGTAGAATAGATAACCCATCGAGTCCTCTGGGTATCCTATGAAACGTCCTTTTATGGACCTCGCTTCCGGTTTGTCCACCTTAGCCTTTTTGACATAGGTGGACATCCCCAGATCCTTATGTGATTAAGGCTTGGTTTCTTACCCTTCCACATCTCATGCGGAGTGATAGGAACAGATTTGGAAGGACATCTATTTAGGATATAGGCGGTGGTTAGTAAGGCATACCCCACAGGTAAATAGGTAAATCGGTGTAATTTAACATGGAGCGAACCATGTCCAACAAAGTCCGATTTCTCCTTTACGAAACACCATTTAATTGTGGGGTTCTGGAGGCGTGAATTGTGAAACTATTCCATGTTCCTTAAGGAACTCATCAAACTCGGTGCTCATATATTCGCCACCTCGGTCCGACCGAAGTGCTTTGATATGACATCCGGTTTGTTTTTCAACTAGGGCCTTAAATTCTTTGAATTTAGCAAAGGCTTGATTTATGTTTCATTAAGTACACAATCCCATACCTAGTATGATCATCTGTGAACGTTATGAAATATTGATATCCGTCTCGGGCTACTTCTAAAGCACCACAAACATCGGTATGCACCAATCCAAGTTTATCGGCAGCGCTTTCAAAAGTCCTGTGAAGGGGAACTTAGTCATTTGCCTCTAAGGCAAGATTCACAAGTTGGATAGGGTTCTACACCCAATGGACTTAAAAGTCCATCTTTCTCCATTTTCGAACCTTGGTAGACCAACATGACCAAGTCTAAGGTGCCATTTAAGAGCTTGATTAGTATCTTGCCTACCACGTTTCCTAGTTATAGTGTTCACTGCTGTTTTATTTTGCATGTTCGGATGATATAAACCATTCAACAATGTAGTTGTTCCAACCAATTTATTTCAAAAATAAATTTTACAATGCCATTGCCAATGAAGAAACAAAATCCTTTCGGTCCAAGTGGAATGGATACAATGTTTTTATGCCCCTTGGGCAAAACAAGTACTTCATCTAATGTCAAAATAAAACTGATTCTAAACCCGGAAGGATTGATCCAATATCGGTTGCCTCGACACTTTGTCCGCTTCCAACAGTGATCATTATTTCCCGACTTCAAGTTTTCTACCGTTCCAGATCTGATTCATAGTACAAATGTGAGAAGTGGCACCGAATCCTTAATCCATGAAGCGTAATATACTGAGCGGAACAATTAGTTTCAAAAACAAAAAGTTCCGCACTGATGCGCCATTAATCTTGGGACAAGTCCTTCGCGATGGCCCACTCACCGCATTCAAGGCATTTGTCCGTAGGTTTTGGACCGCCTACCTTTTGAACCTTTCGGGCCTTGCCCTTTCCTTTGCACCCCTTTCTTGGATTTGTCTTGCTCGTAGGTCTTTTCTTCTTGTTCTTGGACCTCTTAGGCCCGAAGAAATCACAAGAGCTGACCTCTCTCGGTTTAGTCTTCATGTTAGACTGCCGTCACCGGTTTATTCATTAGCCCGGCTAATGTGCATGTAATTTCATTACGGTTGAAATTCATTACAAGCTGCGTGAAAGAGTCGTAGAGATTGAAGGATGAGATCAATTTGAAGGGATAAATCCATATTAAAGTTGAGCACCTCGAGCCTCTCAATCATAGAGATCATCTTAAGGACGTGGTCTCCCACTTTCTCCCCTTCTTTCATCCTAGCACCGAACAACCGCTTTGATATCTCATATCTAGCGGTCTACCGTGCTCTCCATAAAGTTTGGTCAAGTGTGCGAGAATCGCACAGCGAAGTCATTTTCTCGTGCGCTCTGCAGACTCATTAGTCATTGAGCCCATCATAAAACCACTAACTACCACATCATCCTTGACCCATTTTTCATGGACGTCAATGTCTTCTGATTAACCCTAGTCAGGATTGTAGTCGGTGGAATGTCCGCCTCCAAGACGTATCCCCGAGACTCCATACTGAGTACAATCATCAGATTCCGCAACCAGTCAACAAAGTTAGGGCCAGTTAGGAGATTCTTTTCAAGTAGTATTGCAAGTGGGTTTTTAGCCATTTTAGAGAGATTCAATTTCGTTTTCTGCAAAGATTTAGACAAGATTAAATTAGTGACTTGTTTAATTATGATCGAGTATAGAACTTAAGGGCTTGTATAATTCTTGTCTCGGCTCCCACTAATTTTATCGGAATTATACACTCCCATGTTATAATCCGGAAATCATGGTTAGATCGACTTCTTAGTGGTGATCAAGTTCTTTACAAATTTTAACAGACGCAACCTATCAGGTTTCTTGCCAATTAATTTATGTAAAGTGGTGTCTAACACCAACCCGTCTGACGGATGATTTGATCTTCTTTTACCCCTAGTCTTCATGCCCTCAACCTATCAGGTTTCTTGGCAATCCAGACTATCTAAGTTGTTGACCATCAACGTCTATCAGTTTGACTATTGAATCTCACCCGGCAACCTATCAGGTTTCTCAGGGCGTAATTTATCACCAACCGAAGGCATCTAATGCACTCAAGAATTTTTCAAACTCTACCAAATGTAATACCCCGATAACTCGGTTTCATATCACACCTTATCGGTTATCAATTTTCTACGTGTTTTATGGAGTGTTGTAAACCTCGTAACCTATTTCAATATTATACTGTTTGTAGTCGGGAGAATTTCGCGATTAATGTTACACTTTGCACATTAATTCAATTATACGCGCGTTTGTATGTTTGTCAATCATTCAAAATGAAAATGTAAAATAGTAACCTAGTTACTACCAACATATAGCTCATGGACCTAATTCTAAATCTTGGGCCAAGCGAATGACCCAATAAAAAAAAAATACAGTCTTCGATTCTTCGTCTTCTCGGTCGGTTGTCTTCGGTCTTCGTCATACCCAAAATAATACTTACATCATTGAAAAAATGCATCCTATACAAATTTTCTAGTAAAAATAAATTGGCTCAAAACGGCCTTTACAACCCAATCGAATCGAACAAATCAAAAACTAAGTCCACGAGCTATATCACCATCACATAAGGATTCCATACAACATGTAATGGCAACGAAATTAAACAATTAATTTTAATATAAATTAATCTATTCAATTTCTACTATATTAATCCAATTAATATAAAGTGGCATTAAAATTAAATAATCAATTAATATATTAATCCAATCAATATAAAATTAATCTATTCAATTTTAATGATATTAATCAAATTAATACTAATAATCATCATTTTAATTCGTTCGAAGTAATCCGGCCAAAAATAATATTCTCGTTTAATTTATTTCCCTTAACTCAAAATATTCCAAATATTAATTTAGTCAAAATAAAATCCAATTTAAATTTTGGAAAATAATTAAAACGAAATATAAACTTAAAACGGAGTCCCGGACAATCCGATTTAGGCCCAGCCCGCGGCCCGATTCAAAATCGGGCCAAAAACCCGAGGGCTGCCTGGCCGAGCCACTGCTCGGCAGACTGGCCGATCATGATCGGCCCCGTGGCCGAGCACTCTCAGCTCCTGGCCGAGTCATGGCCGAGCACGCTCGGCAGCCTGGGCAGGCAGCCCAGGCAGTGCTGCCGGCACCACTGCCAGCAGCCCCGTTTCTTCGTTTTTCGGCCCGTTTCCAAAAACGTGATGCTACAACGAACAATTTAAAATCTAAAATTATTCCAAATATGATTCTAAATCATAATCATCATCCAAAAACATTCAAAATGCACAAATAATCGTATATACGATATCATTGACCTCGCTCCGATACCACTGTTGGGATAGAAAATAAAACGAAATACGCAATGAAATATAAACGAATCCCAAACACGATCGATCAAGTAACGTATATACGAAAAATAAATACGAAGATAAAGATTCATACCCTTGAAGCCTTTGAAATAAATCTTCGTAAAGTTTAGCCGATGATCACGATCCCGTCCCGAACACGAAATCCCTTCGTTCCAAGCACCGAAAATTTAAAGCCTCTACTTCACACGCGTCGGAAGTTGCCCGGAAAAATCTACAATACTCCGTTCTATGAAGAACACGGCTAGGAAGTGTTGTAGGAATTTTTTCTCTCTTAATTTTTCTTACTTCTTTTCACCTTAAAGATGAACAAAATGAAGAAGGAAAATTTTTCTCTCTCCTCACTAAAAACTCTCACGGATGGCAGCTCAATGAATGAGTATGAATGAATTTTTTGTTATCTCATCTCATCTCATATATAATGTAATGATATATATATTATAAAGGAATAATTATTCCTTTACAACTATCATTCACAATTATGTGGGAATCTCAACTCTAAGTGAGTTCCCACACACATGCAAGATCATGCCATGCCATGAGGAGTGGGTGACCACAAGGAAGTTTCCTAGAAACCGAGCTGAGCCACTCGGCTCATTATCTGGACGTTCGTCAAACGACTCCGTTAAATACACTCCTTTTAATCATCAATGTATTTATATTAATTAATTAATCTAATTAATTAATTATATCAAATACAAATATATATTTCTCTAAGAAATATAATTTATGAATTAAATTAATTACCCGGTAACTTAATTTAAATTCATAAGACCGATATTTGATTTATCGATAAATCATAATTAGATATCGATATCTAATATTAATAGAGAGATAATAAATTCACATTTATCCGTCAACGCTCACGATGCGCGACTCGTAGGTCCGTCTCGGCGGCATTGGGAGGAACGATGAGTGCGGGCGGCACTTAGCGACTAGCGGGCCGCCTTTGTAAACCAGGCGAGAACGAATGAAGGGATCATTCCGGAACCATTATGTCGTGAATACTATATACGTATAGACCCTTCATCGGATGTCGGTCAAGTCTTCGGGTCACGGTAAAGTCAAACCCTACTGTTGACTAAACTCTATACATGTGTTAATGCAAATCAAAACCATTGATTAATAGTGTATCTAATACGACTATATCGAGAATGCTTTGGCCAAAGACTTATGATCTTATTTGCCATTAACCGTATAGGACATTCGCTTTGCTCACTAACGGAGATAGAATCCTTTCTTGGCATACGGTAAAAGGCGCTACGCCCGTATAGTCCGCACTTCGAGGTCGACTCGGCAATTAAGCAAATGAGTCTAACTACTCTAATGACAAACTAAGCGTCACGGGCACATCTTCTCTGAACCCTCAAGTCAAAGGTCCACGTATACTATCACAACCTTTCGATTCGTCATCGACTCTCCGAGAGTGAATACCGTGTGGTGAATCGAGTATGAGTCGTGTTCGAGTATCTGGCCCACCAATATACTTATAACTATGCTATCAAGGCGTGCACACGTCCTAGCATCGATTATACAAGTCATATTAAAACTTAATGCCCATTTTAAGTTTATTGACTTGCGAACAATTTACGTAAATAAACTTTAAACACTTCGAGTACATTTTCTCTTATCCCATAACGAGAATGGAATGTTCGATTTATTTACATGGACTTCACTTCAATGTTTACCAAGTCAAGAATGCAATTGAAATACGATAAGCGGTGAATGAATCGTATTGCCTTTTATTAATTATTCCATAATTACAAGTATAATGCCCTTACTCTCTCATCCCCGAGTGGCATTCGAGGGCATATTCCTAGCAATCTCCCACTTGCACTCAATGCCACACATCATGGTATCCAATACCCATGCTCTTGGATGTCTTTCTAAGACGACTGAGATAATGGCTTAGTCGGCGGGTTAGAGACATTGTCTTGAGTCTACTCTTTCCAATGAAACATATCCTTTTTCCACCATCTCTCGAACGATGTGGTACTTTCTCTCTATATGCTTGGTGTTGTGGTGAGCCCTCGGCTCCTTGGCTTGGCGGCGGCTCCATCATTATCACGAATAGTGATATAGGCAACTCCGCGTTAGGCACCACTTGAAGTTCTTGTATAAACACGCATCCAAATGCTTCTTTGCTAGCCTGCGAGGCGACTTGATACTCTGCTTGGCGGTGGAATCTGCGATAGCGGTTTGCTTGGAGCTTCTCCAAGATCTGCTCCTCCATTGAGAGTAAATAAATACCCGGATGTCGACTTAGAGTCGTCATTGTCTCCTTGAAAATCGGAATCGGTGAATCCATCACCTTGATTCTCCACCACCATAAGTAAGAACTAAATCTCTAGTTCTTCTTAAGTACTTAAGAATGTTCTTTACGGCGGTCAGTATGTTCCCTTCCGGGTTTGCTTGAAATCGACTTACCATACTCACGGCGTAGGCTAAGTCGGTCTCGTACACAACATAGCGTACATGAGGCTACCTTTGCCGAGGCATAGGGTACCTTACTCATCTCTCTCTTGTCTTCCTCACTTTGAGGACACATTTTCGTGGTGAGATGAATTCCATGTCGCATGGGAAGGAACCCTCTCTTAGATTCATCCATCTTGAATCTTCTCGGGATTTTATCGATATAAAGGGCTTGGGAAAGTCCTATCATTCTTCGCGGTCTATCTCTGTAAAGACGGATCCCTAGAATATAAGAAGCTTCTCCCAAGTCTTTCATGGAGACGTTTTAGAAAGCCAAGCTTTCACGGTCTTTGAGCATTGCTATGTTATTTCCTATAAGTAGAATATCATCTACATATAGCACTAAGAACGCAATGTTGCTCCCATTTGATCTTTTTGTAAACACGGTTCCTCCTCATTTCGTTCGAAGTCAAAGTCCTTAGCTGCCGTCAAATCGAAGGTTCCAACTCAGAAGCTTGCTTGGACCATAAATGGCTCGTTGCGACTTACACACTTTATGAATATTAGCTTTGGACACAAAACCTTTAGGCTGTTCCATATAGATTTCCTCCTCGAGGTATCCATTTAGAAAAATTTGTTTTGACATCCATTTGCCATATTTCATAATCATAATAGCGACAATGGCAAGCATCATGCGAATCGACTTTATCATAGCTACGGGCGAGAAGGTATCATGATAATCGATTCCTTCCCTTTGGGTATAACCCTTTGCCACAAGCACGGCCTTATAGGCATCAACCTTGCCATCCCCATCGGTCTTTCTCTTATAGATCCATTTATTTCCAATAGTCCTCATGCCGGTTGGAAGATCTACTAGAGTCAGGACACGATTGGTATGCATCGAGTCTATCTCGGCTTCCATTGCTTCTTTCCATTTATCGAGTCTACATCCACTATCGCTTGGTCATAGGTGACGGGGTCGTTTTCCTTTGCTATCGGGTGTGTCGTGGAGACTCGGTTCCTCGACATGTGTATAGCCATACCTCTCGGGTAAGTGAGATACCTATCGGACCTTGAAGTGGAGGTTGTGTTACAATAGGTTCGGTTCTTGATCCACGATCGGATGTCTCCTTAGGAGTTTCATTATGCTCTTCGAAGAGATATTTCTACAGAGCCACCTTCTGAATGAATTCATCCTCAAGGAAGTGCGCTTGTAATGCCACAACGACCACATGGTCTTGGCATGTAGAATAGATAACCCATCGAGTCCTCTGGGTATCCATGAAACGTCCTTTTATGGACCTCGCTTCGGTTTGTCCACCTTAGCCTTTTTGACATAAATTTGGACATCCCCAGATCCTTATGTGATTAAGGCTTGGTTTCTTACCCTTCCACATCTCATGCGGAGTGATAGGAGCATTTGGAAGGACATCTATTTAGGATATAGGCGGTGGTTAGTAAGGCATACCCCACGGGTAAATAGGTAAATCGGTGTAATTTAACATGGAGCGAACCATGTCGACAAAGTCCGATTTCTCCTTTACGAAACACCATTTAATTGTGGGGTTCTGGAGGCGTGAATTGTGAAACTATTCCATGTTCCTTAAGGAACTCATCAAACTCGGTGCTCATATATTCGCCACCTCGGTCCGACCGAAGTGCTTTGATATGACATCCGGTTTGTTTTTCAACTAGGGCCTTAAATTCTTTGAATTTAGCAAAGGCTTGATTTATGTTTCATTAAGTACACAATCCCATACCTAGTATGATCATCGTGAGCGTTATGAAATATTGATATCCGTCTCGGGCTACTTCTAAAGCACCACAAACATCGGTATGCACCAATCCAAGTTTATCGGCCCTTTCAAAAGTCCTGTGAAGGGAACTTAGTCATTTGCCTCTAAGGCAAGATTCACAAGTTGGATAGGGTTCTACACCCAATGGACTTAAAAGTCCATCTTTCTCCATTACGAACCTTGAGTCGACCAACATGACCAAGTCTAAGGTGCCATTTAAGAGCTTGATTAGTATCTTGCCTACCACGTTTCCTAGTTATAGTGTTCCTTTCTTTGTTTTATTTTGCATGTTCGGATGATATAAACCATTCAACAATGTATTTGTTCCAACCAATTTATTTGAAAATAAATTTTACAAGCGCCATTGCCAATGAAGAAACAAAATCCTTTCGGTCGAAGTGGAATGGATCTGATGTTTTATGCCCCTTGGGCAAAACAAGTACTTCATCTAATGTCAAAATAAAACGATTCTAAACCCGGAAGGATTGATCGATATCGGTTGCCTCGACACTTTATGCGCTTCCAGCGGTGATCATTATTTCCCGACTTCAAGTTTTCTACTTCGTTCCAGATCTGATTCATAGTACAAATGTGAGAAGTGGCACTGAATCGAGAATCCATGAAGCGAGAATATACGATAGCGGAACAATTAGTTTCAAAAACAAAAGTTCCGTGCACGATGCGCCATTAATCTTGGGACAAGTCCTTCGCGATGTGACTCACCGCATTCAAGGCATTTGTCAGTAGGTTTTGGACCGCCTACCTTTTGAACCTTTCGGGCCTTGCCCTTTCCTTTTGCACCCCTTTCTTGGTTTGTCTTGCTCGTAGGTCTTTTTCTTCTTGTTCTTGGACCTCTTAGGCCCGGAAGAAATCACAAGCTGACCTCTCTCGGTTTAGTCTTCATGTTAGGCTGTGCCGTCACCGGTTTATTCATTAGCCCGGCTAATGTGCATGTAATTTCATTACGGTTGAAATTCATTACAAGCTGCGTGAAAGAGTCGGGTAGAGATTGAAGGATGAGATCAATTTGAAGGGATAAATCCATATTAAAGTTGAGCACCTCGAGCCTCTCAATCATAGAGATCATCTTAAGGGCGTGGTCTCCCACTTTCTCCCCTTCTTTCATCCTAGCCTTTGAACAAGCGCTTTGATATCTCATATCTAGCGATCTCTTGTGCTCTCCATAAAGTTTGGTCAAGTGTGCGAGAATGCGCTAGCGAAGTCATTTTCTCGTGCGCTCTCTGCGACTCATTAGTCATTGAGCCCATCATAAAACCACGAACTAGCACATCATCCTTGACCCATTTTTCATGGACGTCAATGTCTTCTGATTACCCCTAGTCGGATTGGAGTCGGTGGAATGTCCGCCTCCAAGACGTATCCCAGAACTCCATCACGAGTACAATCATCGATTCGCAACGATCAACAAAGTTAGGGCCGATTAGGAGATTCTTTTCAAGTAGTATTGCAAGTGGGTTTTAGCCATTTTAGAGATTCAATTTCGTTTTACGCAAAGATTTAGACAAGATTAAATTAGTGACTTGTTTAATTATGATCGAGTATAGAACTTAAGGGCTTGTATAATTCTTGTCTCGGCTCCCACTAATTTTATCGGAATTATACACTCCCATGTTATAATCCGGAAATCATGGTTAGATCGACTTCTTAGTGGTGATCAAGTTCTTTACAAATTTTAGCAGACGCAACCTATCGGGTTTCTTGCCAATTAATTTACGTAAAGTGGTGTCTAACACCAACCCGTCTGACGGATGATTTGATCTTCTTTTACCCCTAGTCTTCATGCCCTCAACCTATCGGGTTTCTTGGCAATCCGGACTATCTAAGTTGTTGACCATCAACGTCTATCGGTTTGACTATTGAATCTCACCGGCAACCTATCGGGTTTCTAGGGCGAAATTTATCACCAAGAAGGCATCTAATGCACTCAAGAATTTTTCAACCTCTACCAAATGTACTACCCCGATAACTCGGAAGCATAGCACACCAGCTCGGGTATCAATTTTCTACGAGTTTGATGGAGGGTAGGAAACCTCGTAACCTTTTTCAAACTTAGTCTGTTTGTAGTCGGGAGAATTTCGCGATTAATGTTACACTTTGCACATTAATTCAATTATACGCGCGTTTGTATGTTTGTCAATCATTCAAAATGAAAAACAGAAAATAGTAACCTAGTTACTACCAACATATAGCTCATGGACCTAATTCTAAATCTTGGGCCAAGCGAATGACCCAATAAATAAAAAAAATACAGTCTTCGATTCTTCGTCTTCTCGGTCGGTTGTCTTCGGTCTTCGTCATACCCAAAATAATACTTACATCATTGAAAAAATGCATCCTATACAAATTTTCTAGTAAAAATAAATAGGCTCAAAACGGCCTTTACAACCCAATCGAATCGAACAAATCAAAAACTAAGTCCACGAGCTATATCACCATCACATAAGGATTCCATACAACATGTAATGGCAACGAAATTAAACAATTAATTTTAATATAAATTAATCTATTCAATTTCTACTATATTAATCCAATTAATATAAAGTGGCATTAAAATTAAATAATCAATTAATATATTAATCCAATCAATATAAAATTAATCTATTCAATTTTAATGATATTAATCAAATTAATACTAATAATCATCATTTTAATTCGTTCGAAGTAATCCGGCCAAAAATAATATTCTCGTTTAATTTATTTCCCTTAACTCAAAATATTCCAAATATTAATTTAGTCAAAATAAAATCCAATTTAAATTTTGGGAAATAATTAAAACGAAATATAAACTTAAAACGGAGTCCCGGACAATCCGATTTAGGCCCAGCCCGCGGCCCGATTCAAAATCGGGCCAAAAACCCGAGGGCTGCCTGGCCGAGCCACTGCTCGGCAGACTGGCCGATCATGATCGGCCCCCTGGCCGAGCACTCTCAGCTCCTGGCCGAGTCATGGCCGAGCACGCTCGGCAGCCTGGGCAGGCAGCCCAGGCAGTGCTGCGGCACCACTGCCAGCAGCCCGTTTCTTCGTTTTCGGCCCGTTTCCAAAAGCGTGATGCTACAACGAACAATTTAAAATCTAAAATTATTCCAAATATGATTCTAAATCATAATCATCATCCAAAACATTCAAAATGCACAAATAATCGTATATACGATATCATTGACCTCGCTCGATACCCTTTGTTGGGATTAGAAAATAAAGCGAAATACGCAGCGGAAATAAAAGCGAATCCCAAACAGGATCGATCAAGTAACGTATATACGAAAAATAAATACGAAGATAAAGATTCATACCCTTGAAGCCTTTGAAATAAATCTTCGTAAAGTTTAGCCGATGATCACGATCCGTCCGAACACGAAATCCCTTCGTTCCAAGCACCGAAAATTGAAGCCTCTACTTCACACGCGTCGGAAGTTGCCGGAAAAATCTACAATACTCCGTTCTATGAAGAACACGGCTAGGAAGTGTTGTAGGAATTTTCTCTCTTAATTTTCTTACTTCTTTTCACCTCAAAGATGAACAAAATGAAGAAGGAAAATTTTTTTCTCTCTCCTCACTAAAAACTCTCACGGATGGCAGCTCAATGAATGAGTATGAATTATTTTTTGTTATCTCATCTCATCTCATATATAATGTAATGATATATATATTATAAAGGAATAATTATTCCTTTACAAGTATCATTCACAATTATGTGGGAATCTCAACTCTAAGTGAGTTCCCACACACATGCAAGATCATGCCTTGCCATGAGGAGTGGGTTACCACAAGGAAGTTTCCTAGAAAGCAGTGAGCCACTCGGCTCATTATCTGAGACGTTAAATCAAACGACTCAGTTAAATACACTCCTTTTAATCATCAATGTATTTATATTAATTAATTAATCTAATTAATTAATTATATCAAATACAAATATATATTTCTCTAAGAAATATAATTTATGAATTAAATTAATTACGGTAACTTAATTTAAATTCATAAGACCGATATTTGATTTATCGATAAATCATAATTAGATATCGATATCTAATATTAATAGAGAGATAATAAATTCACATTTATCCGTCAACGCTCACGATGCGCGACTCGTAGGTCCGTCTCGGTAGGCATTGGGAGGAACCAATGAGTGCGGGCGGCACTTAGCGGCTAGCGGGCCGCCTGTAAACCAGGCGAGAGCGAATGAAGGGATCATTCGGAACCATTATGTCGTGAATACTATATACGTATAGACCCTTCATCGGATGTCGGTCAAGTCTTCGGGTCACGGTAAAGTCAAAACCTACTGTTGACTAAACTCTATACATGTGTTAATGCAAATCAAAACTGTGTGATTAATAGTGTATCTAATATGACTATATCAGAGTGCTTTGGCCACAGCCTTATGATCTTATTTGCCATTAACCGTATAGGACATTCGCTGCTCACTAACAGGAGATAGAATCCTTTCTTGGCGTACGGTAAAGGCGCTACACCGCCCGTATAGTCCGCACTTGAGGTCGACTCGGCAATTAAGCAAATGAGTCTAACTACTCTAATGACAAACTAAACGTCACGGGCACATCTTCTCTGAACCCTCAAGTCAAAGGTCCACGTATACTATCACAACCTTTCGATTCGTCATCGACTCTCCGAGAGTGAATACCGTGGTAGATCGAGAGTATGAGTCGTGTTCGAGTATCTGGCCCCACCAATATACTTATAACTATGCTATCAAGGCGTGCACACGTCCTAGCATCGATTATACAAGTCATATTAAAACTTAATGCCCATTTTAAGTTTATTGACTTGCGAACAATTTACGTAAATAAACTTTAAACACTTCCAGTACATTTTCTCTTATCCCATAACGAGAATGGAATGTTCGATTTATTTACATGGACTTCACTTCAATGTTTACCAAGTCAAGAATGCAATTGAAATACAATAAACAGTGAATGAATCGTATTGCCTTTTTATTAATTATTCCATAATTACAAGTATAATGCCCTTACTCTCTCATCCCCTGAGTGGCATTCGAGGGCATATTCCTAGCAATCTCCCACTTGCACTCAATGCCACACATCATGGTATCCAATACCCATGCTCTTCAGATGTCTTTCTAAGACGACCTGAGATAATGGCTTAGTCAGCGGGTTAGAGACATTGTCTTCTGAGTCTACTCTTTCCAATGAAACATATCCTTTTTCCACCATCTCTCGAACGATGTGGTACTTTCTCTCTATATGCTTGGTGTTGTGGTGAGCCCTCGGCTCCTTGGCTTGGGCGACAGCTCCATCATTATCACAGAATAGTGATATAGGCAACTCCGCGTTAGGCACCACTTGAAGTTCTTGTATAAACACGCATCCAAAATGCTTCTTTGCTAGCCTGCGAGGCGGCTTGATACTCTGCTTGGCGGTGGAATCTGCGAGCGGTTTGCTTGGAGCTTCTCCAAGAATCTGCTCCTCCATTGAGAGTAAATAAATACCCGGATGTCGACTTAGAGTCGTCATTGTCTCCTTGAAAATCGAATCGGTGAATCCATCACCTTGATTCTCCACCACCATAAGTAAGAACTAAATCTCTAGTTCTTCTTAAGTACTTAAGAATGTTCTTTACGGCGAGTCAATGTTCCCTTCCGGGTTTGCTTGAAATCGACTTACCATACTCACGGCGTAGGCTAAGTCGGTCTCGTACACAACATAGCGTACATGAGGCTACCCCTTTGCCGAGGCATAGGGTACCTTACTCATCTCTCTCTTGTCTTCCTCACTTTGAGGACACATTTTCATGGTGAGATGAATTCCATGTCGCATGGGAAGGAACCCTCTCTTAGATTCATCCATCTTGAATCTTCTCAGGATTTTATCGATATAAAGGGCTTGGGAAAGTCCTATCATTCTTCGCGGTCTATCTCTGTAAAGACGGATCCCTAGAATATAGGAAGCTTCTCCCAAGTCTTTCATGGAGAAACGTTTTAGAAAGCCAAGCTTTCACGGTCTTGAGCATTGCTATGTTATTTCCTATAAGTAGAATATCATCTACATATAGCACTAAGAACGCAATGTTGCTCCCACCGATCTTTTTGTAAACACACGGTTCCTCCTCATTTCGTTCAAGTCAAAGTCCTTAAGCGCCGTCAAATCGAAGGTTCCAACTCAGAAGCTTGCTTGGACCATAAATGGCTCGTTGAACTTACACACTTTATGAATATTAGCTTTGGACACAAAACCTTTAAACATTTGTTCCATATAGATTTCCTCCTCGAGGTATCCATTTAGAAAATTTGTTTTGACATCCATTTGCCATATTTCATAATCATAATAGCGACAATGGCAAGCATCATGCGAATCGACTTTATCATAGCTACGGGCGAGAAGGTATCATGATAATCGATTCCTTCCCTTTGGGTATAACCCTTTGCCACAAGCCCGGCCTTATAGGCATCAACCTTGCCATCCCCATCGGTCTTTCTCTTATAGATCCATTTATTTCCAATAGTCCTCATGCCGGTTGGAAGATCTACTAGAGTCAGGACACGATTGGTATGCATCGAGTCTATCTCGGCTTCCATTGCTTCTTTCCATTTATCGAGTCTACATCCACTATCGCTTGGTCATAGGTGACGGGTCGTTTTCATTTGCTATCGGGTGTGTCGTGGAGACTCGGTTCCTCGACATGTGTATAGCCATACCTCTCGGGTAAGTGAGATACCCTATCAGACCTTGAAGTGGAGGTTGTGTTACAATAGGTTCGGTTCTTGATCCCCGATCGGATGTCTCCTTAGGAGTTTCATTATGCTCTTCGAAAGAGATATTTCTACGAGCCACCTTCTGAATGAATTCATCCTCAAGGAAGTGCGCTTGTAATGCCACAACGACCTATGGTCTTGGCATGTAGAATAGATAACCCATCGAGTCCTGGGTATCCTATGAAACGTCCTTTTATGGACCTCGCTTCGGTTGTCCACCTTAGCCTTTTTGACATAAATTTGGACATCCCCGATCCTTATGTGATTAAGGCTTGGTTTCTTACCCTTCCACATCTCATGCGGAGTGATAGGAGCAGATTTGGAAGGACATCTATTTAGGATATAGGCGGTGGTTAGTAAGGCATACCCCACGGGTAAATAGGTAAATCGGTGTAATTTAACATGGAGCGAACCATGTCCAACAAAGTCCGATTTCTCCTTTACGAAACACCATTTAATTGTGGGGTTCTGGAGGCGTGAATTGTGAAACTATTCCATGTTCCTTAAGGAACTCATCAAACTCGTGCTCATATATTCGCCACCTCGGTCCGACCAAGTGCTTTGATATGACATCCGGTTTGTTTTTCAACTAGGGCCTTAAATTCTTTGAATTTAGCAAAGGCTTGATTTATGTTTCATTAAGTACACAATCCCATACCTAGTATGATCATCTGTGAACGTTATGAAATATTGATATCCGTCTCGGGCTACTTCTAAAGCACCACAAACATCGGTATGCACCAATCCAGTTTATCGTGACCCTTTCAAAGTCCTGTGAAGGGGAACTTAGTCATTTTGCCTCTAAGGCAAGATTCACAAGTTGGATAGGGTTCTACACCCAATGGACTTAAAAGTCCATCTTTCACCATTTTCGAACCTTGGTCGACCAACATGACCAAGTCTAAGGTGCCATTTAAGAGCTTGATTAGTATCTTGCCTACCACGTTTCCTAGTTATAGTGTTCATTCTGTTTTATTTTGCATGTTCGGATGATATAAACCATTCAACAATGTATTGTTCCAACCAATTTATTTGAAAATAAATTTTACAACCGCCATTGCCAATGAAGAAACAAAATCCTTTCCGGTCCAAGTGGAATGGATCTGATGTTTTTATGCCCCTTGGGCAAAACAAGTACTTCATCTAATGTCAAAATAAAACCGATTCTAAACCCGGAAGGATTGATCCAATATCGGTTGCCTCGACACTTTGTCCGCTTCCAAAGATGATCATTATTTCCCGACTTCAAGTTTTCTACGTTCCAGATCACGATTCATAGTACAAATGTGAGAAGTGGCACTGAATCCGTAATCCATGAAGCGAGAATATCTGATGGCGGAACAATTAGTTTCAAAAACAAAAAGTTCCGTACGATGCGCCATTAATCTTGGGACAAGTCCTTCGATGTGCCCACTCACCGCATTCAAGGCATTTGTCCGTAGGTTTTGGACCGCCTACCTTTTGAACCTTTCGGGCCTTGCCCTTTCCTTTTGCACCCCTTTCTTGGATTTGTCTTGCTCGTAGGTCTTTTCTTCTTGTTCTTGGACCTCTTAGGCCCGGAAGAAATCACAAGAGCGGCCTCTCTCGGTTTAGTCTTCATGTTAGGCTGTGCCGTCACTAGTTTATTCATTAGCCCGGCTAATGTGCATGTAATTTCATTACGGTTGAAATTCATTACAAGCTGCGTGAAAGAGTCGGTAGAGATTGAAGGATGAGATCAATTTGAAGGGATAAATCCATATTAAAGTTGAGCACCTCGAGCCTCTCAATCATAGAGATCATCTTAAGGACGTGGTCTCCCACTTTCTCCCCTTCTTTCATCCTAGATCGAACAACCGCTTTGATATCTCATATCTAGCGATCTCTTGTGCTCTCCATAAAGTTTGGTCAAGTGTGCGAGAATCGCCTAGCGAAGTCATTTTCTCGTGCGCTCTCTGCACCTCATTAGTCATTGAGCCCATCATAAAACCACGAACTAGCACATCATCCTTGACCCATTTTTCATGGACGTCAATGTCTTCTGATTACCCCTAGTCGGATTGGAGTCGGTGGAATGTCCGCCTCCAAGACGTATCCCGAGACTCCATCTCGAGTACAATCATCGATTCCGCAACTTGATCCAACAAAGTTAGGGCGATTAGGAGATTCTTTTCAAGTAGTATTGCAAGTGGGTTTTTAGCCATTTTAGAGAGATTCAATTTCGTTTTTCGCAAAGATTTAGACAAGATTAAATTAGTGACTTGTTTAATTATGATCGAGTATAGAACTTAAGGGCTTGTATAATTCTTGTCTCGGCTCCCACTAATTTTATCGGAATTATACACTCCCATGTTATAATCCGGAAATCATGGTTAGATCGACTTCTTAGTGGTGATCAAGTTCTTTACAAATTTTAACGAGACGCAACCTATCGGGTTTCTTGCCAATTAATTTACGTAAAGTGGTGTCTAACACCAACCCGTCTGACGGATGATTTGATCTTCTTTTACCCCTAGTCTTCATGCCCTCAACCTATCGGGTTTCTTGGCAATCAGGACTATCTAAGTTGTTGACCATCAACGTCATCGGTTTGACTATTGAATCTCACCGAACCTATCGGGTTTCTAGGGCGAAATTTATCACCAACCGAAGGCATCTAATGCACTCAAGAATTTTTCAACCTCTACCAAATGTACTACCCCGATAACTCGGAAGCATAGCACACCATTTCGGGTATCAATTTTCTACGAGTTTGATGGAGGGTAGGAAACCTCGTAACCTTTTTCAAACTTAGTCATTTGTAGTCGGAGAATTTCGCGATTAATGTTACACTTTGCACATTAATTCAATTATACGCGCGTTTGTATGTTTGTCAATCATTCAAAATGAAAAGCAGAAAATAGTAACCTAGTTACTACCAACATATAGCTCATGGACCTAATTCCTAAAATCTTGGGCCAAGCGAATGACCCAATAAATAAAAAAAATACAGTCTTCGATTCTTCGTCTTCTCGGTCGGTTGTCTTCGGTCTTCGTCATACCCAAAATAATACTTACATCATTGAAAAAATGCATCCTATACAAATTTTCTAGTAAAAATAAATTGGCTCAAAACGGCCTTTACAACCCAATCGAATCGAACAAATCAAAAACTAAGTCCACGAGCTATATCACCATCACATAAGGATTCCATACAACATGTAATGGCAACGAAATTAAACAATTAATTTTAATATAAATTAATCTATTCAATTTCTACTATATTAATCCAATTAATATAAAGTGGCATTAAAATTAAATAATCAATTAATATATTAATCCAATCAATATAAAATTAATCTATTCAATTTTAATGATATTAATCAAATTAATACTAATAATCATCATTTTAATTGCTCAAGTAATCCGCCAAAAATAATATTCTCGTTTAATTTATTTCCTTAACTCAAAATATTCCAAATATTAATTTAGTCAAAATAAAATCCAATTTAAATTTTGGAAAATAATTAAAACGAAATATAAACTTAAACGGAGTCCCGGACAATCCGATTTAGGCCCAGCCCGCGCCCGATTCAAAATCGGGCCAAAAACCCGAGGGCTGCCTGGCCGAGCCACTGCTCGGCAGACTGGCCGATCATGATCGGCCCCTGGCCGAGCACTCTCAGCTCCTGGCCGAGTCATGGCCGAGCACGCTCGGCAGCCTGGGCAGGCAGCCCAGGCAGTGCTGCCGCACCACTGCCAGCAGCCCGTTTCTTCGTTTTCGGCCCGTTTCCAAAAACGTGATGCTACAACGAACAATTTAAAATCTAAAATTATTCCAAATATGATTCTAAATCATAATCATCATCCAAAAACATTCAAAATGCACAAATAATCGTATATACGATATCATTGACCTCGCTCCGATACCACTGTTGGGATTCCGAAAATAAAACGAAATACGCGTGAAATAAAAACGAATCCCAAACAGGATCGATCAAGTAACGTATATACGAAAAATAAATACGAAGATAAAGATTCATACCCTTGAAGCCTTTGAAATAAATCTTCGTAAAGTTTAGCCGATGATCACGATCCCGTCCCGAACACGAAATCCCTTCGTTCCAAGCACCGAAAATTTAAAGCCTCTACTTCACACGCGTCGGAAGTTGCCCGGAAAAATCTACAATACTCCGTTCTATGAAGAACACGGCTAGGAAGTGTTGTAGGAATTTTTTCTCTCTTAATTTTTCTTACTTCTTTTCACCTCAAAGATGAACAAAATGAAGAAGGAAAATTTTTTTCTCTCTCCTCACTAAAAACTCTCACGGATGGCAGCTCAATGAATGAGTATGAATTATTTTTTGTTATCTCATCTCATCTCATATATAATGTAATGATATATATATTATAAAGGAATAATTATTCCTTTACAAGTATCATTCACAATTATGTGGGAATCTCAACTCTAAGTGAGTTCCCACACACATGCAAGATCATGCCATGCCATGAGGAGTGGGTGACCACAAGGAAGTTTCCTAGAAAGCGAGTGAGCCACTCGGCTCATTATCGGACGTTCGTCAAACGACTCCGTTAAATACACTCCTTTTAATCATCAATGTATTTATATTAATTAATTAATCTAATTAATTAATTATATCAAATACAAATATATATTTCTCTAAGAAATATAATTTATGAATTAAATTAATTACCCTAACTTAATTTAAATTCATAAGACCGATATTTGATTTATCCAATAAATCATAATTAGATATCGATATCTAATATTAATAGAGAGATAATAAATTCACATTTATCCGTCAACGCTCCCGATGCGCGACTCCGTAGGTCCGTCTCGGTAGGCATTGGGAGGAACCAATGAGTGCGGCAAGACTTAGCCCGACTAGCGGGCCGCATCAGAAACCCCGATCGAGAACGAATGAAGGGATCATTCCGAACCATTATGTCGTGAATACTATATACGTATAGACCCTTCATCGAGATGTCGGTCAAGTCTTGGGTCACGGTAAAGTCAAACCCTACGTTGACTAAACTCTATACATGTGTTAATGCAAATCAAAACCGATCGATTAATAGTGTATCTAATACGACTATATCGAATGCTTGCCAAAGACTTATGATCTTATTTGCCATTAACCGTATAGGACATTCGCTGCTCACTAACGGAGATAGAATCCTTTCTTGGCATACAAGAAAGACTGCTACCCGCCCGTATAGTCCGCACTTCGAGGTCGACTCAAGAATTAAGCAAATGAGTCTAACTACTCTAATGACAAACTAAACGTCACAGCACATCTTCTACCGAACCCTCAAGTCAAAGGTCCACGTATACTATCACAACCTTTCGATTCGTCATCGACTCTCCGAGAGTGAATACCGTGTGATCGAATCGAGTATGAGTCGTGTTCGAGTATCTGCCCCACCAATATACTTATAACTATGCTATCAAGACGTGCACACGTCCTAGCATCAGTTATACAAGTCATATTAAAACTTAATGCCCATTTTAAGTTTATTGACTTGCGAACAATTTACGTAAATAAACTTTAAACACTTCCAGTACATTTTCTCTTATCCCATAACGAGAATGGAATGTTCGATTTATTTACATGGACTTCACTTCAATGTTTACCAAGTCAAGAATGCAATTGAAATACAATAAACAGTGAATGAATCGTATTGCCTTTTTATTAATTATTCCATAATTACAAGTATAATGCCCTTACTCTCTCATCCCCTGAGTGGCATTCGAGGGCATATTCCTAGCAGGAATTCCGTATTTGTTCAGTGTTTGGCTCGCGTTTTGATTGATGTACCGTTGGGTCGGTCAATCATGTTGATTTTCGTTCGTTGTGTTTTGTGATTGTTCGGATAATTGACTTGACTATATTATCCGTTTGATGACGCTTGTCATTTGTTGGTTTTATTATATTCCTAACGGCGACGTTGTGTTGGTCGTCGTGGAGCGTGTTTTCACGCCGTATGTCTCTTTGCGTTCCTTGCAGCGCTTCGCCGCCTGGCGCGAGTTTTCGGTTTTTGCGTATCTCGTCGAGTTTTCCTGGCAGGGGATATTGCTTCTCCCTACTTATTTTAAGTTTCGGGACGAAACTTCTTTTAAGGAGGGTAGAATGTAATACCCGTAATTTTGATTTCCGGTAATTTCTTTTTTTTCGGCGGAAGTCCGTTTTGACGACTCTCTCATGACCGTTTCGTCATTCTGAGAATGATTAATTCTACACTTTTTGTCATCCGAGTTCGTTTCGTTGTCGTTCTGTTGAATTTCGTGTTCTTTAGCGACTTGTCCACGTATGAGTTCGACTTTTTTGGATCGCCATTAATTTTTGGAAACTCCAAAAATTCTGAATCTTTGCAATATTATAAATCATCGAGTTATCTTTCCAATGGTTCAAACGGTGGGTCAATCGGAGTCCGGACGAGGGAGTTATGGTCGAAATAGCTAAGTCACTCTCATTCCCAGTTTTTGGCCGAGCACATTGTACCTTGTGCCGCGGCACATGCCGACAGGGCCGCGGCACACTGCCGAGTCACTGCCGGTAGATTTGGCCCTGTGCCGCGGCACACTCCCGCTGGGCCGCGGCACACTGTGCAGCCTATTTATGGCCCTGCAGACGGGTTTTTGGCCATTTTTCTCAATCTTTCCTTTCTCTTCCGCGGATGTGGTCTTGGGAATCTTAAAGACATGTTGTTTAACAACAAATCCATGAAGTTCTTGAGGTTATAACATCAATCAATCATCCGTTATCATCCTTTGATCCAGCGAATCAAGGTAATCTTCCTTAGAACCCTAATTTCGTGAATTTGGGGGGTTTTGCATTTTCGTCCGATTCGTTCCGTGTTGTTGATTAATTCATGATAGGTATGATTAATCTTGGTAGTATTCTTGTGTTTAACATCATTTAATCCATTGTTCTTTGTCGAATCGAAGTATATTTCTTGATTTCCTTCAAATCGACTTTTTGGGGGATTTGTTCTCGATCTCGTTTTTCATCCGTTTTTGATGGATCGATTGTGGTTAAATGATGTTGTTAAACATATTCTATGGATTGTATATCCATATTTCAACTTGGATTTCCGTTTTCGTGTTTTGTCGGGACGAATCGTGTTCTTGGCCATTTTGGGGAAAACACTTGAACATTCGTCGTTCGTTCTTTGAATTCAACGGCTTTGAGTCGTGTTATGGAATTCATTTCATCGTTTTTATTGTCCTTCGTAGTTTATGAACGTGAGTTGGCGATCGGTGGAGTCGGCGGGTTCGTAGTCGGTTCGGGCCAACCTACTTCGGTCGATTCTCCGCGTTGTTCTTATTCGAGGCAAGTACCTTGCCCATATAATTCTTGTTTTGTGGATATGATAATTGGTGATCGTCTAAATGTGTTTGTTTGGTCGTTTGAAAATTATTTTCAAAAGATTCGATTAGCCTTGTTAAAGACTCTCTTTCAAAACGCGCGTGTTTTGTAATTGTGTGGGTTGTAAGTGACAATGTGGATCCTTTGGATATGTTTGGAGTTTATGTGGTGTTTGATAATGAGTGTGTACGTATATGGCTTCATTTCAGTGTATTGCGGTTTTGACATGATGTGATGTTAGTTGTTACTCCTTTGAAAGGAGGTTGCGATGCTTAATGTTGTTTGGCTTCATAATCGATTATTGTTGGGTGCTTGTTATACGTGATGTGCCTCCGGGTAGGATTGTTGAATCTCCGGGATCCATACTTGCTAGTATGGGTCGGGCGAGACCGTAGGGTTATCCAATCCGGGTATGTCTTGCGGGGACTCCGAGGTTCGTGGCTTGTTAGCCCGATGCCGAGATAACTTGTGGGGTTATCATCGGGTATGTCTTGCGGGGACTCCGAGGTTCGTGGGTTGTTAGCACGATGCCGGGATAACTTATGGTTGTGGTTTTGTGTGTGATTTGTTTAGCTAGCCAGCGCGGGAGGGTCCTTCGAGGCCTCGGGTGGGATCAATGGTATTACCCTGTTCCCAAGGCGATGCATGTGTGTATGTTTGGTGAGTGTATTTTACTCACCGTGGGTTGGTTCGACGGGGCCACGACGGGAATTCCAATGGGTGAGTCCGGGATTCATGAGTAAAAACTTCACGAATTTTTATTGATTTTTATGTCCATCGAGGACACGTAACTTGTTGTCGGTTTTCTATTTGCGAAAACAAAACCTTTGGGCTGTGACCTCTGTTGATTTTGGAAAGATAGGATTTGATAATCCTAAATTGTTTTCTATTAAAACTCTCGATGGCATTTTAAACTGTTTCATAAATTGTTTTCCTTTTATTGTGGTCTTTCGGTTTTGGAATGTTTTACCCAAACTCTTGCCTCGGGAAGTACTTTTCGTTACTTTTGGATTTTTGAGGATTCCTGGTTATTGTTATTCGTGGAATGTGAATTGTATGGCTCGTATTTTTGCACTTGTACTTGCACTAGCAAAACAGTGGAGTTTTGCTAACCCCCGAGTATTCGGGGGGTGGATGTCTATTTTTGCATTCAGGTTTTGGAGCATAACATAGGGTCGGCACGAAGGATGATGAAAGATGAACGATACTAATCACTCGAGGATCCGTTGACGTCGTATTGGTCTAGATGTATTTTCTTTTCCGCTGCAGTATTTTTCCCCGTTGTACGGGAGTTTATTGTATTTCGACCCCTGCGTGGGTATGTATTGTAATTGAGTTGTATGTTTTTGTTGAAAGACCAAATCGGTCTACTGAGTCATTTTAGCCTTAAGGGCGATGTTTAGATGTTTGATTTTAGTTATCAGCCTGGTAGATCCTCGAGGAGAGGGTCTACGACGTGTAATATCCCTGAGTGGATTAGGGGTGTTACAAAAGCTGAGTCCGAGATATATCGGGCTATTCGAGATCCTTGAAAGAGTTGGGGAATTAGCATACAGGTTGGTTTTACCGCCATCACTGAGTCACGTTCACAATGTGTTTCACGTATCCCAATTACGGAAGTATGTACCAGATCCCAGTCATATCATTGACGGCGAGATCGAGATAGCTAATGATGGCTCGTTCGAGGAGAAACCAATCAAGATACTTGAGAGTCGGATCAAGCAATTGAGGAATAAACCAATACCCTTGGTTAAAGCATAATGGTCACGACACGGAATTGAAGAGGCCACTTGGAAAACGGACAAGATGAAGACTAGATATCCAGTTATTTTCATCTTAAGTTTCGGACGAAACTTCTTTTAGGAGAGAGGATGTAATACCCGAGATTCTAATGTGTATTTTGAACATTGTGACATTGTATATGTTGTATTTGATCTGAGTATTATCCAGCGTATTTCATGATCCGGTGTTGTTGAGCGTATGATTTCATGAATGTGTTCAAAATTTGTAATTTTGCACTTGTAGCGCACGCTAACCACTAGGCGTAGCGTATGCTAATTGGGTTTCGTAGCGCACACTGTGTATGAACCTTAGCGCACATTATACGTAGTCAACTTGATTAAGACAGGGTGGTAGGTGAGATCGGCCGCGGATCTTGGTCCGGACATGTCGGGATGAATCGGATGGCTTTCGGTCGAGTCAACGGTGCTTAGCGCACGCTAATGTTATGAGGCTAGCGCATGCTAAGTCTAGTACACCGAGGTCAATGAACTTTCATTCAGTCATTAGCGCACGCTAAAAATAGTTGTTAGCGTACGATAATCGTTGATTTTAGCGCACGTAAGGTGTTTAGCGTATGCTATTCCGAGACCCGTCGAGACAGTAGATGCTAGCCCGTTAGCGCACGCTAATTTGGGAGAGTAGCGCACTAATAACCCTTTTCTATAAATAGGACAGCACCCATCTTCATTTTTCAGTTTACACCACTTTGCATACTCGGTTTTTGGGACTTTGAGAGTCACTCCCTCCATCCAAATCCTGCATACCAGCCTCCTAACATCACCATTGAAGACAAAGGAGCTTTGAGGATTGGTGTTCTAGCTCTTGGATGTGGAGTTCATCAAGATAT
This sequence comes from Orobanche coerulescens, assembly GCA_033398695.1. Lineage (NCBI taxonomy): Eukaryota > Viridiplantae > Streptophyta > Magnoliopsida > Lamiales > Orobanchaceae > Orobanche > Orobanche coerulescens. Next base: position 130,580,614 of record CM065817.1, read on the forward strand.
TTCAACCTTTCTTTCCGAATAAGGTATGTTATGGTTTACCAAGCCGAAATTTACGTTCTCGGCTATATTTTGAGCCCTTGGAAATCCTTATGCTAGCTAATGATCTTATGAATGCAGCAACATATTTTTGAAGAGTGAAACCCAATTATACCTTGTTTTTCTTTCATTACTTAGAGTGTTGATCTAGCCTCGGTGGATAAAAACCTTAGGATGTAGTATCCTTAATTCGTTGGAATCACGAGCAGGATTTTAGTTAGATTCTATGAATTCCTTTGATGTTCCACCAATGAAATTCATGTTTGCTAGGGATATTTGTTTTGACAATATTCTTCATGTTCATGAGGATGATGAATCGACCATGTCATTGAACTCAACCCAGATCACCGTAGTATCGTTTTCCTTGTGTAGTACTTGGGCAAGATTGCTATCTTGAGTCACATTTGTGGTAAAATCGTAATAGCCGAACATATGAGAATTTGGAATTTAAATCCCATATTTAAACCCGAAATATTTAATATCTTGTATATCCTTGAACCCATAAACATCGGCACTTCACCTCCAAAATGATCATTCAACTCACATGAAGTGTATCATCATTTCCGGTTTAGCATTCATCTAGTATACTAACCACGAACCGGCCTTACATCACTATTAACGATTCTAGTATAGAATATTCGGTGATCATACGATAGTTTTGAGTAGAATGTTGAGTTCCTTGTTATCTCTTTTGATCAAGGTCCGAACCTTGCTTAGTGATCGATCAAGCGACGGCAGCCTGCGGACGTGTGACATTCGTGGGAGTATTTAGTCCTTGCCATCTTTGAGGCAAGTATCGTATGTTGAGTTTGGTTTATATTGGAACTTTGATCATGCATACGGTTTTGTTTATGTTGTCAAGTATGAGATTATTTTCTCTGATTTGTCGTGGTATTCGTTATTGATTGTTCTTGTTGATGAACATAATGAATTGCATATATGTATGCATGATTGCATGGTTTATATTGTAAATGATCTGAGGGGGTCATGAGGATCTATGCTGAGGGCGCTGGATCGAATGTCCACCATGCGTTGGTTCGACGGGATCATCATGGGGATCTATGCTGAGGGCGCTAGATTGTTGGACGGGTTTTCCACCATGCGTTGGTCCGACGGGATCATCATGGGGATCTATACTGAGGGCGCTGGATCGTTGGATTATCCTGTATTGTGTTGATGGAATCGTGAGGATTCACATCGTTGGATTCCGGTGACGTAAGTCCGTTTTGTATGTTTTATGATGCATTGGTGATTTATGTATTATGATACTTGTACTAGAATCGTTTTGCTAATGTAACACCCCCGATATATTCAGGAATATTACAGCGCCGTAAATCCTTTACATAAGAATTTACAAGGCTGAAGAATGAAATGACAATGATAGATACCAACTTATGAAATCACCGATATAAAATATAGCAGTCTGGTTCAACACCGAGATTACAATTATCCAATAAAGGGTTATTAATACATCATCAAAATCCAAACATTATAAACGGATGACGTACTCGAGTACTTATTGAAATAACCAACAAACAACAGACAGTAAACCCGGCCGGTACATCACTCTGCACCCTCGTCGTCATGCATCTCCAGTGGTTGTTTCCCCGCTCTCCTGGATCCTGAACATACACAAATGTTCACCCCAGAAGGGGTTAGCACAACGATGCTAGTACAAGTACAATAATCATACAACAGTGATATAATCAACAATTATATCATAACAAGTTTCTCCAACGAGAAAATATTCACAACACATATCAAATCATAACAGTTTCAATATACTGATGGTATTCCAACGATCCAGCGCACATAGCTATAGATTCCCATTATGATCCCGTCGGACCAAAGCATGGTGGAACTACCTGTCCAACGATCCAGCGCACACATCTATAGATTCCCATGATGATTCCCGTCGGATCAACTCATGGTGGACATATAATCATAACACATTTACACAATACAATCACATCATAACTGTCATAATACAAACAATTCTAATTAGAGTACTTGGCTCGGTTTGAAGACAGAACAATACTTCCACGAAAACGAAACACTCGAAGGTCGCCCCTCTCGATCAATCACGTAGCAAAGTTCGAACCTTAAATAAGAGAAATAACATGGAATTTATCTTAGGTCGAACGAACATCTAACAATCCAAAATTACGGTTGAAAGTCCATAAAACGAAAACTGTCTGACCTACCTAACATATGTTACATGTCCTCTGTAACGTACGTTAAACTCACTCGTTAGCGTACGTAAACTATGAAGTCTAGCGTACGCTAACCATCTCCCTGATCAGTCGACTTGACTCGCCTGATAGTATAACGTACGTTACGTACCAAACGTAGTGTACGTTAACAACGTAATATAACGTACGTTAGTTGCCAATCTTAACGTACGTTAATCATGCATGTCAGTTTCTCACTGGGCAGATGACTGTCTCGATTAGTAACGGAGTATTACGAAATCCTTAGTGAGTAACTTAATATACCTTCAAATATATATCATACTCATGAATGACCTACGGATTAATATCTTCAATTTCAAGGATACGAATTTCATCGTGATACTATTTTCAATCTTGATCGTAATACTCATGCAAGATTCGGCCGGTTTAAGGTTGATGTATTTGATCTAATATCGTCATTCAATCCAGGCTTAAACTGAAGGTGAACTGCTTATTCCATCTTCGCAAGTAGGCTTACATTTATGATGATTCTTTCCAAAATCCATGTGGTAAAAGTGGAAATCGACACTAAGTTTACGATCAATATGATGATAACATTTGATACGGTTTATAATCCACTATTCTCATCTTGTGTCACAACAAGGTTCAACTACGGTGTTCTAAACCATAATAATTCGATCATCATAGTTTAAACATGATACTAGGTCGCATACATCGCCAAAGTGATCTATTATTCTTGGTAGTGTGATCATATTGTTTTTAACAACATAACTTCAAAGTTGGAAGTAGTATAACATACCTTAAGAGGAAGAAAATACTGAGACTATACGTAAAACCCAACTTCGGTTGCTTCAACGCAGACTCATGATGATTTCCACTCCGAAGTCTAATATAAGTAGTCTTCAATGATCAAGTAGTATCTTACAATCTCAATGATTCAGTAACAAGTGATCTAAGGGTGTTAAAAGGGGCTGGAAATCTTCTGGGGATGAAATATTGCGAAGCTTAGAGGCAAAAGGATGAGATGAAATGAAATGGGGTGCTGCTCCTTTTATAACTTTTTGAGTTTTACGTACGCTAGGACTACTGCATAACGTACGTTATCGTCCTTAATAGTTCACTGTCTTGTTCCTGAACTTCATTACGTACGCTACACTTATCGTGTTACGACGTAACCCATATAATTTGCGACGCTATATAATGTCCATAACGCACGTTAAAGTCCGTTGACTTAAAAGTGTCGAGGTTCATGCCGTGCGACCGGGTGGGTATCTTGGTCGAGCCCACCACCATTTACCCCATGTGCTAGCCGCCTACCCAATAATTGATCGCATTACGACGCTACGCTTCATTCGTAGCGACGTTATCATTAATGTAACGACGTTAAGCTTCATTCTTAACGTACGTTATGACGTACATGCATAGAGGAAAATTTACATGTTGCCACTCTCATGTACAAAGATACAAATATGATAATTATCATACTTCAATTATCAAAATCATCATTCCAAAATAATACAGGGTTCAATATACAGATGAAATACTTCCATAAAAATCCGGATATTACATACTCTCCTACTAAAAAGGAGTTTCGTCCCGAAACTCAAGACGAGAATAATTCTGGATATCTGGATTTCATACTATTTTCCGTTTCCCATGTGGCTTCTTCCACTCCATGACGTGACCACTGAACTTTGACCAAAACGATGGGTTTGTTCCTCAACTGCTTAACTCGACTCTCGAGTATCTTGACCGGTCTTTCTTCAAACGTCCCATTCTGAGCGACTTCGATTTCCCCAAAATCAATGACATGACTAGGGTTTGGTATATATCTCCGTAACTGGATACGTGGAATACGTTATGAACATGGCTCAACGACGGTGGCAATGCTAATTTGTATGCCAACTCTCCAACTCTTTCAAGGATCTCGAACGGTCCGATATATCTCGGACTCAGCTTTCCTTTTCTTCCAAAATGGAAGATTCCCCGAGTAGGAGAAACCTTTTAAAAGTACATAGTCTCCAGTACTGAACTCCAATGGGCGACGACGCACATCTGCGTAAGATTTCTGGCGACTTTGGGCGGTCAACAGCCTTTCACGAATCAGGGCTATTTTCTCTTGAGTCTGTATGATCAACTCTGGTTCTGTCCCGACTAAGTCTGATGAATCGTCCCAACATAGGGGCGATCTACATCTCCTCCCATATAATGCCTCAAATGGTGCCATCTTAATAGAAGCATGCCAACTATTGTTGTATGTAAATTCAATCAATGGTAGATGAACTTCCCAATCAGTTGACCAATCTAAGGCACAAGCCCTCAGCATATCTTCCACCGTTTGAATAGTCCTCTCGGATTGTCCATCAGTCTGCGGGTGATAAGCTGTGCTGAAGTTCAATTCGGTCCCCAAGGCCTTATGAACTACTTTCCAAAAGTGAGACACAAAACGGCCGTCTCGATCAGAAATAATGGTCTTTGGCGTACCATGCAATCGAACTATCTCCGAAACAAATGCTCGTGCCAACCTCTCGGGTCCCCACGTGTCCTTAATGCCTAGAAAATGAGCTGATTTGGTTAAACGATCAACTATCACCCAAATCATGTTCATTCCAGTCTTGGTTCTCGGCATACTAGTGATAAAGTCCATCGATATGTCCTCCCACTTCCATTCAGGAATCGGGAGCGACTTCAACATTCCGGCAGGCCGTTGATGCTCGATCTTAACCTGCTGACAAGTCAAGCATTTTGAAACATAGTCCGCTACATCTTTCTTCATGTTGCCCCACCAGAAATTCTGCTTCAAGTCCTTATACATCTTACTGGTTCCCGGGTGGATAGAATAGGGCAAACTGTGAGCTTCCTTCATAATTGTCTGTTTCAGAACATCGACATCGGGAACGCAGAGTCGGTTCTGAAATCTAAAAACTCCATCATCATGAATTACGAATCCGGGGGCCTTTCCCTTGATCACTTCATCACGTAACCGAATCATCAGAGGATCATCTGCCTGTCTAGATTTGATTACTTCGATTAATGACGAAGTTATTTCCATCACGCACAGTTGTCCTTGAACTCTTTGTAACCACACTTCAATTCCTTCTCGAATCATCTCTCGTTGAAGGCTAAGTTGGGAGGTCAGAGTCTCCAGCATCTGAATAGAAACAGGTTTGCGGCTGAGTGCATCGGCCACTACGTTTGCTTTGCCTGGATGATACAAAATCTCCAAGTCATAGTCCTTAATCAATTCTAACCATCTTCTTTGCCGCATGTTCAATTCTTTCTGATTGAAGATGTATTTGAGACTCTTGTGATCCGTAAAGATCTGACAGTGAGTCCCGTACAGATAATGCCTCCAGATCTTCAAAGCAAAAACTACTGCTGCTAGATCCAAATCATGTGTTGGGTAATTCACTTCATAAGGTTTCAGCTGTCGTGAAGCATAAGCGATCACCTTGTCACTCTGCATTAACACGCATCTGAGTCCTTGGTTCGAAGCATCACTGTAAACTATGAATCCTCCAGTCCCCTGTGGAAGTGATAGAATCGGTGCCGTCGTCAATCTCTTCTTTAATTCGTCAAAACTAGTCTGACACGACTCGTTCCACTCAAACTTTTGAGTTTTCTGCAGGAGTCGAGTAAGTGGGAGGGAGATTTTGGAAAACCCTTCCACGAACCGACGATAATACCCAGCAAGTCCTAAGAAACTTCGGACTTCTTTCACGTTCTTCGGAGGTTTCCAATCCATAATTGCTTCGATTTTCTGCGGATCTACTCGGACTCCTTCCGCTGATACCACATGACCGAGGAACATTACTTCCTTTATCCAGAATTCACACTTAGAGAGTTTGGCGTACAGTTGCTCGCTTTTCAAAAGTTCTAATACAATCCGTAAATGTTGTGCATGCTCTTCCGGGTTCTTAGAATACACCAGAATGTCATCAATGAACACGACCACAAATTTATCTAAATATTCGATGAACACTCGGTTCATCAACTGCATGAATACAGCAGGTGCATTAGTGAGACCAAATGGCATCACTACAAACTCATAGTGTCCGTAGCGAGTTCTGAATGCTGACTTTGGAACATCAAATTCCTTAATCCTCAGCTGATGGTATCCTGATCTCAGATCGATTTTAGAAAATACTGTTGCTCCTTGCAACTGGTCAAACAGATCATCAATCCGTGGCAACGGATACTTGTTCTTAATCGTCATCTTGTTCAGCTCTCGATAGTCAATACAGTAAGCGATCCATCCTTCTTTCGGACAAAAGGATCGGCGCTCCTGTGGTGAAACGCTTGGCTGAATATAGCCTTTGTCCAGTAACTCCTCCAGCTCTTCTTCAGTTCATACATTTCAGTAGGTGCCATACGATACGGCGCCTTAGAAATTGGTGTAGCTCCGGGTTCCAGCTCAATAGTGAATTCTACATCCCGTCGTGGAGGTAGTCCAGGTAATTCGTCAGGAAATACATCTGGAAATTCGTTCACAACATGAATGGATGAAAGTTTCACAATTTCGTCTTCTTTCTTCATTGCATAACACCAATATCCGGTACAGCCCTGTTTCAACAATTTGACAGCTTTCATCACTTTGATCAACTTTCCTGAGCTTCCCGGTTTCCATCCCTCAAACAGTATTTCGGAACCATCGTCAGCGATCAGCGAAATATTCCTCCTTCGGTAGTTTACAATTGCTCCATATCGATTAAGCCAATCGTCTCCGAGTATTAGGTCATCTCCTTGCATTTCAATCACGATCAGATTTGAGAGCCATTCTCTGCCTCCAAATGTTACAGGAAAATCCCTAGTTTCTAAATTCCCGACAATCCTCTCTCCACTCGGTAAACCAACAACATAAGGTTCACAAGTATGAAAACCAGAAATATTCAAACGATTTACACAAGATAAATATATGAAAGAATGCGTAGCTCCAGTATCGAATAAAACGCTAACTGGCTGGTAAAGAATCTGGACAGTACCTGATGCGACAGCAGCATCCTGATCGTCTGTCCTCCTCATCTCGTACAGCCGTGGGGGAACAGATCCGGCACTCGATGTCCCCTTTCGGTCCCATTGTCCTCTGCCTCATCCGCGGCTAAAATTTTGAAGCATCTGAACACTTTGCTGTGTCTGTTGGATACTAGATTCCTTCTGAACTGGCTGCGATGAACGGGTTCCATTGTACTTGGTGGCGTCCTTGCAAAACGTCGCACGGTGTCCTTCCTGTCCGCAGTCAAAACATGTAACTGGAGTGCGCAAACAATCACGCCATAGGTGGCCTGGGCGACCACAGTTAAAGCACTTCCTAGCTGTATCCGTCGTGGCTGACATTGTTCCGAAATTCTTTCCGCTCTTAGATGGGTGCGGAGGTTTCTTGAAAGAATGAAAAGAAGACTGGGCCTTGCGGGGCCCACTGCTCTTGTGCTCTGTAAAAGTACCAGAGACCTTTTGCTTCTTCGACTCCATAAACTTCTCCATTGCTGCTTCTTTTATTTCATACGCCAACGCCTTATCCTGGTATTGGCGGAGAGTGGTACATTCAAAACCGGACATGTACCTCTGAATTTCTAGTTTCATCCTCATTTCAAAGTGAATCATCATCTCTGCATCTGTCCTGACCAAATGTCGAACAAATGCCAATTGTTGATTAAACGTCTTAATTCTCTGGGATACGGGTTTGTCGATGGTTGAGCGGAGAAAAACTCCCGAATTTGGCTTCCCTCACAGACGAGGGCGATCGGGCTTCCATCATTATTTTAAATTCCGTCCAATCGGCATCATGATCTGCAGGTCGGATAGCTTCCCACCACTCACATGCTTCCCCTATCAGAAAATATTGAGCGATAGAGGCTCTTGATCGTCTGCAGGCGCTTAATTCCGGCAAAGATTTTCTCCAGTTCCTTCAACCAATGGTCCCAGGTGGGAGTCTCAGAATTGCCGTCGAATTTGGGTGGTTGCATCTTCGCGACCTCTTGCAGACACCGATCACCTCGATTTCCTATATCCGGGATCCCTTGCTGTCCTTCTCCCTGCTGTAATCCCACTGCCACTTGCATTCGGTCCACGACCTGGGCGAACTGAGTCATCTGGTTCACCACCTGACGAAGGATTTCTGGTACAGCATGTTCCGGTTCGTTATTGATGGATCGTTGCGGTTCGCCTGAGCTATGACTGGCCTGATTAGAAGGCGACGCCTCCCTTTCAGCATTTCTTCGTCTGCGTCCATGACCGCGACCACGTCCACGTCCGCCTCTCAACATACTGTAAGCACAAATACTCAATATACAGGAAACAACATCGTTCTAATGTTCAAGTATAAAGAGGTACAACATGTAAAGAACGAGATAGAGTTTAAGAACTTACAACCAGCGTTCGCATGAAGACGTAGGCAGTACAATGATGTTATTCATGGCCGGTTACCTCAAAAGACGTAAATGACCCCTATTTTAACCCAATGGCCAAGATATCCATAATCTTAGCTCCGATACCATATTCTGTAACACCCCCGATATATTCAGGAATATTACAGCGCCGTAAATCCTTTACATAAGAATTTACAAGGCTGAAGAATGAAATGACAATGATAGATACCAACTTATGAAATCACCGATATAAAATACAGCAGTCTGGTTCAACACCGAGATTACAATTATCCAATAAAGGGTTATTAATACATCATCAAAATCCAAACATTATAAACGGATGACGTACTCGAGTACTTATTGAAATAACCAACAAACAACAGACAATAAACCCTACGGAACATCACTCGCACCCTCGTCGTCATGCATCTCCAGTGGTTGTTTCCCTGCTCCTGGATTCTGAACATACACAAATTTCACCCCCGAAGGGGTTAGCACAACGATGCTAGTACAAGTACAATAATCATACAACAGTGATATAATCAACAATTATATCATAACAAGTTTCTACAACGAGAAAATATTCACAACACATATCAAATCATAACAGTTTCAACATACTGATGGTATTCCAACGATCCAGCGCACACAGCTATAGATTCCCATGATGATCCCATCGGACCAAAGCATGGTGGAACTACCTGTCCAATGATCCAGCGCACACAGCTATAGATTCCCATGATGATTCCCGTCGGATCAACTCATGGTGGACATATAATCATAACACATTTACACAATACAATCACATCATAACTATCATAATACAAACAATTCTAATTAAAGTACTTGCCTCGGTTTGAAGACAGAACAATACTTCCACGAAAACGGAACACTCGAAGGTCGCCCCTATCGATCAATCACGTAGCAAAGTTCGAACCTTAAATAAGAGAAATAACATGGAATTTATCTTAGGTCGAACGAACATCTAACATCCAAAATTACGGTTGAAAATCCATAAAAAGAAAACTGTCTGACCTACCTAACGTATGTTACATGTCCTCTGTAACGTACGTTAAACTCACTCGTTAGCGTACGTAAACTATGAGGTCTAGCGTACGCTAACCATCTCCCTGATCAGTCGACTTGACTCGCCTGATAGTATAACGTACATTACGTACCAAACGTAGCGTACGTTAACAACGTAATATAACGTACGTTAGTTGCCAATCTTAATGTACGTTAATCATGAATGTCAGTTTCTCACTGGGCAGATGACTGTCTCGATTAGTAACGGAGTATTACGAAATCCTTAGTGAGTAACTTAATATACCTTCAAATATATATCATACTCATGAATGACCTACGGATTAATATCTTCAATTTCAAGGATACGAATTTCATCGTGATACTATTCTCAATCTTGATCGTAATACTCATGCAAGATTCGGCCGGTTTAAGGTTGATGTATTTGATCTAATATCGTCATTCAATCCAGGCTTAAACTGAAGGTGAACTGCTTATTCCATCTTCGCAAGTAGGCTTACATTTATGATGATTCTTTCCAAAATCCATGTGGTAAAAGTGGAAATCGACACTAAGTTTACGATCAATATGACGATAACATTTGATACGGTTTATAATCCACTATTCTCATCTTGTGTCACAACAAGGTTCAACTACGGTGTTCTAAACCATAATAATTCGATCATCATAGTTTAAACATGATACTAGGTCGCATACATCGCCAAAGTGATCTATTATTCTTGGTAGTGTGATCATATTGTTTTTAACAACATAACTTCAAAGTTGGAAGTAGTATAACATACCTTAAGAGGAAGAAAATACTGAGACTATACGTAAAACCCAACTCCAGTTGCTTCAACGCCGACTCGTGATGATTTCCACTCCGAAGTCTAATATAAGTAGTCTTCAATGATCAAGTAGTATCTTACAATCTCAATGATTCAGTAACAAGTGATCTAAGGGTGTTAAAAGGGGCTGGAAATCTTCTGGGGACGAAATATTGCGAAGCTTAGAGGCAAAAGGACGAGATGAAATGAAATGGGGTGCTACTCCTTTTATAACTTTTTGAGTTTTACGTACGCTAGGACTACTGCATAATGTACGTTATCGTCCTTAATAGTTCACTGTCTTGTTCCTGAACTTCATTACGTACGCTACACTTATCGTGTTACGTACGTAACCCATATAATTTGCGTACGCTATATAATGTCCATAATGTACGTTAAAGTCCGTTGACTTAAAAAGTGTCCAGGTTCATGCCGTGCGAATCTGGTGGGTATCTTGGTCGAGCCCACCACCATTTACCCCATGTGCTAGCCGGCCTACCCAATAATTGACTGCATTACGTACGCTACGCTTCATTCGTAGCGTACGTTATCATTAACAGGTAAAGTACGTTAAGCTTCATTCTTAACGTACGTTATCACGTACATGCATAGAGGAAAATTTACATGTTGCCACTCTCATGTACAAAGATACAAATATGATAATTATCATACTTCAATTATCAATATCATCATTCTAAAATAATACAGGGTTCAATATACAGATGAAATACTTCCATAAAAATCCGGATATTACAGCTAACCCCTACGGGGGTGGACATTTGTTTTGATGTTCAGGTAGCCGAGGGGCGGGGAAGCAGCCACAGTACTGACATAACGATGAAGTGGCTTAGTGATGTGGATTATGTTATTTTGTTTTATGGTTATTTTCCAGTACTCAAGTACGCATATGTTGTTGATGATTTTGGGGATGTTTTGTAATAATGGACTCATTTAAATTGTCGAACGGGTTTGAACTTCTTTTACCTTGATGACACTTTAGTATTTTTATCCGTATTTCTCAAATTAGCCTTGTAAATTTTTATACAAAGGATTTACGGCGCTGTAATTATTCCGAATATATTGGGGTGTTACAATTATGTTGGAATATGTTAGATATAGATTATCTACCTTGGATATATGTATTTCTACGGATTTATTGATGTGTTTTTCGGATTTGATGAATATTTGGAGAATTAATCAAGAACACTCTAGAGTTGACTTTGATATTTGGGGGTTTTTTATTAGATGTTGTCGTTAACTCGATTTGTGAATTCCTATTGGATTATTGATATCATCAGAGGTGTTTTGTTGGATTGAACTACTCATTTTGGAGTTTGGTTTCGATATAGTTGGGGTTGATTATAATCAAAGGATGAATGTTTGCTAAGTGTTTGTCTTAATGCCCCAATGAGTTTGGATATTGTTGTATGGACTTTTGAAGTGGGTTGTGATCATGTTTGAATCATATATTAAGCGGATTATTGGTAATTATGTTATTCAAGGTTGTTCGAGCGACCGACATCTCCTTTTTAGGACGTTGTTCGAGGAAGGACTTTCTTCACCGGTATTGTGTAAGATAATTCTTACTCGGTTAAAAGGATATTCATTCCTTTCGTTGTTGTTCATTCATAATCATAACTCATTCATAATGTATTAACCGTATTGAGACTTGTAATGGTCGAATAAGCACTTCATTCACGAGGATCGATGGTTCCAATCATTTCATTGAGCTATCATTCATTTCACTATTATTTCATCTCGGTGAGTCATTCTTGACTTTGTCGGATTGTTATTCATTAATATTCTTCATGGTCATTCTTGTTCATATGACCTTCTGGGTTCATATTGCGTGGCCGGGTGGGGATGTGTGGAATTTTTAGTCGGGCACATGATGGTCATGTGTTCGGGTTCACCGACATAATAGACTGTGCACACAGTAACGTACCTCCGTGAGACTAATTAGGTACAAGGACGGGTGTGTCCGGACACTCGTCTTGTGCACTTGCACATACCATTATGGGCGTACTATGATGCTCCTCTTCAGCTTAATTACATAATTAAAATATATCATGATTGCGTTTATTCAACTCTTGAGGATTGTTGTTCTGTGTAACTGGCCCCGTTGGGGGATGTTGTTTTCAGGTCATGGCAAGGCTAAAGCACGGGAAGAGAACGTGGATGGCGAGGAGTCCAAGTGATACTAGTAGAGGGGCCCAGTCCGTTTCAGTCATTCATGTTTTCTTCATTTTTATTTCCGCTGCAGATTTCCGTTGAGATGTTCATTTTCATTCAATGTTGTATATTTTATCTTCATATAAAATATACATGTATTCTGTATTTTCCTGGGTGTGTTTTACTTGAAACTCCTCATCGAAGTGATTAATGATATAATGTAGTTCGGTACTACAATTATATTATTTAATTCATTAACTTTCATTCGCCTGGTGGGTCCCAGTTGGGGTCCACGACACTGTAATATCCATCTAGTTTCGGGTGTTACACCCTGTAAGCTTATCCATCAATCTGTTTTGTCTAATTAAACAATGTGATGATATACCTTGCAACACAAGAGGACTTACTGACTGTCGTGGTTGTTGCATATACACTGATCCCTTTTTGTGTAGTTTTTCTTGATGGTCCCTTGGATCATCTCTTGCTTCATTTGGTTGAAATTAAAGCCTTTCATTCATTCAAAAGCTTTGGTTGAGTAAAACTGTTGCAAATTATCACATTTTTGTTAAAAGTTTACTAAATTTGTTTGCAGAGACTGGCAAGGTACCTCGATGGAAGATCCTATACCTGATGCAATATCTCAATTGAGAAACATGACAAAATTGTAAGGATATTTGTATTTTTTAGCAGATAGCCCTTTATTCAGGGTGCAATCTGTAAAATCAGAATAAATATTGGGAGGCATTTGTAGTTACGAAAGATTTTTTGGTAATTAGAGAATAGAATATGAAGGGTATTGTGGAGTTTGAATTAAATCAGACTCGAATCAGTTCAGTTTTTCTCATCCTTTATGATTGTAAGAGGGTGTTTGCTTGCTGTAATTTCTCAAAACTTTATTTAAATAGTAACTATCTATTAAGTCATACAAGTAACAACATAGTGCTTCTATTTATTTGTATTGGCTTTTAGTTTAAGGTATTTCAGTTTTCTATGTTGGGCAGGGGCTACTCAAGTTAAAACATATATGTAATACCCGAGATTTCTGTTATGTAATTGGAACTTGTGATATTGTAATGATTGTACTTTTGTATGAGTACTATTCTCTGTATTTCATTATCCGATGTTGTCGAGCGTATAATTTCGTATATGTGATATAGAGATTGAAATTCTGTGCATGTAGCGCACGCTACAGGCTGAGGGTAGCGTACGCTAACGTGGTTTCATAGCGCACGCTACCGAGTGTAATTAGCGCACGCTATGCGTGGTCAGATTGATTGAGACGTGCGGTAGGTGAGATCTGGCCGGGGGACCCCTGTCGGATCGTGTCGGATGTACCTGGACGGCTTTCGGGAAAAGCCGAGTCAACGCCTTAGCGCACGCTACAGGTATATGCGTAGCGCACGCTAAGTGCCGAGTACAGTTTAGACTGTGAGCCGTTAGCGCACGCTACGAACAGGGTATAGCGCGCGCTAATAGCCATTTATTATAAATAGGACAGCATCCTATTCGTGATTTCAGTTCCTTCTCCTCCCACAACCCGAACTTTGACACATAGAACATAACTACCTTCGTCCTAAACACTCCGTATCAACCTCCTAGTTCGAGATTGAAGATCATACGTCATTGGAGATTGGTGTTCAAGCCTTCGGTGTTGGATTGCTTCATTTCATCCCTGTTCTTCACTACTTTGAGGTAGGTGATTCTTCACCAATGATTAGTAATGATCATAAGGAAGATTTGAATCATGTTTGGATAGCAAGTACTTCGTTTTTAATCGGTCATCACATGTTAGAAGGATACTTTTGACGTATCGGTACTAGATGTCGACTGAACCTTTGAACCATCTTATTATAAGGACTCCTAAGCATGTTTTAATCGATTTATGATCAAGAAATCGGATATTACCCAGTTGATACGTTGTATACGTTGGAATCATGTGTTTTGGAACGTAAGACGATGGAACTTAGATTATTTCTTGAAGATCGTAGAGGAATTGTGATATCAATATAACTATCCGTATGTTGGTATTTCATAATCATAAATCTTCCAGAAACCTTATTAGCATGATATGCCCGAGGAGAACTTGTAATATCTCCATAGGATTCATGAGTTCTTCATCATTCAACCCAGTTTTCGGTTTGCAGTATTCTGCCATGCAAGATTAGCGCACGCTAACATGTGTGAGTTAACGTGCGCTATCGAGGTTCGGTTTTCGCACAAAACGTACGTAGCGTACGTTATGAGGCAGCCGAGTCGATCGCTGCCGTGGCTAGCGCACGCTAGTCTTATACGATAGCGTACGCTAACAGTCCAGCTTAGCGCACGTTACGTAGAATACGTAGCGCGCGCTAAGCAATCCAGGCAGATTGTTTAGTTTGAGCTTTTCGGCCGTAGGCTGAATTGTTAGGCCATTGTTCGACTCGAGATGATTTGTATATCATTCCTTTTGTTAAGGTTCGAGCTTGTTGCGTTGATCGGAGGGGGCGGCCTTCGAGTGCGTCGAGAGCATTGAAGTATATCGTTCTTGCCATCTTCGAGGCAAGTATCGTGATATGTTAATATCGGTATTTTTGGAGTATGCGTATGATTATGCATATTGTTGAACATGATATTTACTTCGTTGATTTGTCATGATATTCGTTATATAGTGTTTATATGTTCATGTTGATGAACATAATGATTTGGCATATGTGTATGCATGAGTTATGTTTGTATACGTTGTACGATCTATGCTGAGGGCGCTGGATCGGATGTCCACCTCGTGTTGGTCCGACGGGATCATCTTGGGATCTAGGCTGAGGGCGTTGGATCATTGGATGGGTTATTTCCACCTCGTGTTGGTCCGACGGGATCATCTTGGGATCTATGCTGAGGGCGCTGGATCATTGGAATACCCATGCTGTGTAATGGAATCTTGTAGATTCGCATTGTCGGATTCCGGTAGCGGAATTCCGTGTGATGTATCTTGTTATGTATTGTTGATGCATATTCGAATTGTTTAATATGATACTTGTACTAGCATCGTTTTGCTAACCCCTTCGGGGGTGGACATTTGTTTTGATGTTCAGGTAGCCAAGGAGCAGGGAAACATGCAAGACGACGTGACGCACGAAGGGGTTCAGTGATGTTTATTGTTATTGGAGATTTGTTGTCTTGGTTTGGTTTCGTACTCGAGCACGCGTGTCCTTTTGATATTAATTCGATATGGTTGTATTAATTACCCGTTGAACCAGCTTGTACGTTTTCATAAACTTGAATTTTCGCAATATTGATGTCTTATATTTACTTCCTTTTTAATTAGCCTTGTAAATCCTTATTTAAAGGGTTTACGGCATTGTAATTATTCCGAATATCTCGGGGTGTTACGAATATGGTATCGAGCTAAGATTCATGGATATCTTGGCAATGGGTTTTATTTGGGTCTTTACGTTATTTGATTTACGGTCGCTTGTAACATCACCGCTCACCAAGTCGTCATGTGGACCGTGGTTGTAAGTCTCTTAATCTCTTATACTACCGTTTTGTTTAATTACTGCTTTGTGAGTATTGATGGACTTTATTTCAGAAATTTTGTTCTGGATATTGAGAAATTGCGTTTACAGTATGTTGAGAGGAGGACGCGGTCGTGGACGCGGACGTGGTAACATGAGACATGAGGATTCCGCAACTACACCAGAAATATCGGCTAGTCGAACCGATTCCCATTCTGGAGGGCAGCAAGGATCAGCGAATGATGACGCAAATCCTAACATGCCAGGAGTGCTTCAACAGGTGGTGGCGCAGATAAACCAGTTCGCTCAAGTCGTTGATCGCATGCAGACGGCGATGGGACAGCAGCACCATGAGGATAACCGGGGAGACAGATGGCTCGCTGAAGTGGTTAAATTGCACCCGCCAAAGTTTGACGGATCTGCTGAGACACTTACTTGGGATCACTGGCTCAAGGAGTTGGAAAAGATATTCGCGGGTCTTAACTGTCCCGAGGACCTAAGGTTCCTATTGCCCAAGATTTTCTCGACCGGGAGGCCTTTGATTGGTGGGAGGCTATTCGACCCGAGAATCATAATGCGGATCGACGGAATTCAAACAAATGATGGAAGCATGATTGTCCTCGCCCGCTAGAGAGGCGAAGATCCGAGAGTTTTTCTCACCACAGAGTTCTGAGGCATCTCGTGATGATGTAATTAAAACTTTTAATCATCACCGACTTGTGTGCGACACTTGGTCGAACGGAGGCGAAAAGATTTTTCATTTTGATATGCGGATGAAGCGGAGATTCAAGAAGACATGTCCGATTCGAGTGTACTACGTTGCGACAAGATCAAGACAAAGCGCCGGCCTACGACATGAAAGAGGCGGCGGTAGAGAAATCAAGAGAGGCAAAGAAGGTAAGGTGACCGGCACTTTGCGTAAAACAAGAGTGGTGGGGCCCGCAAGGGCCAGCCTTCCTTTATTCGGCTAGAAACCTCCACATCCTTCTAGAGGCGGAAAGAAGTTGCGGGCAACATCACAGCTGACGCATCAAGGAAATGCTACAATTGTGGTCGAGCAGGGCATATTCGACGTGATTGCCCCGCATCTTCCGTGACTTGTTACGATTGTGGGCAAGAAGGGCACCGTGCGGCCTTCAGTGGAGCCGCTACAAGATATTTTGGTACCCGCACTACAGCACCAGTTCCTAAGGAGATAAGTGTGAACAAGACACGCAGAGTGGATTTCAGCAGCGTAACGCTGGGAAGAGAGAGACATCCAGGCCGGGTCCGTTCCTCCGCGCCTGCATTTAAATGAGGAGATCTCGACGACTGCAACACCGCCGTTGCATCGTGCACGATTCAGATCCTTTTGCAACCAGCTAGTGTCTTGTTCGATTCGGGAGCTACGCATTCTTTTATATCTTTGAACTGTGTTAAACGTTTGAACATCTCGTGCTTGTATAATTGTGAACCTTATGTTGTGGGATTGCCGAGCGGAGAGAAAATTGTGGGAACACTAGAAGCTAGGGATTTCCCAGTATCTATAGAAGGAAGAGATTGGCCATCGAATCTTATTGTAGTTGACATCTCATGTGACGATTTAATTTCTGAGATGATTGGCTCAACCGTTATGGAGTCAGGTCAATTACCGAGAGAGAGTCATTTCCATCATTGCTGATGACGGATCTGAACACTTATTCCGAGGATGGAGACCGGGAAGCTCGGGGAAATTGATCAAGGCAATGAAAGCCGTGAAATTACTGAAACAGGGATGTCATGGACTTTGGTGTTATGCCATGAGGAAAGAGGAAGGAGTAGAGCTCTCGTCTATTTCAGTTGTGAATGAGTTCTCAGATGTATTTCCTGACGAGCTACCAGGGTTACCTCCGCAAAGAGAAGTGGAATTCACCTTTGAATTAGAGCCTGGAGCAGCCCCTATTTCTAGGGCACCATACCGCATGGCGCCAACCGAGATGTATGAACTCAAGAAGCAACTAGAGGAATTGTTACAGAAGGGCTATATTCAACCGAGCGTTTCCCCTTGGGGAGCGCCTGTTCTCTTTGTCCGGAAGAAAGACGGATCCCTCCGACTGTGTATTGATTACAGGGAGCTTAACAAGATGACGATCAAGAATAAGTATCCTATACCTCGGATCGACGACTTGTTTGATCAATCGCAAGGGGCAGGGTATTCTCGAAGATTGACTTGCGATCAGATACCACCAGCTGAGAATTAAGGAATCGGACATACCAAATCGCTTTCGATCCCAGACGCATTATGAATTTGTAGTGATGCCATTCGGACTTACCAATGCTCCTGCGGTATTCATGCAATTGATGAATCGGGTATTCTTGGAATACTTGGATAAATTTGTGGTCGTTTTCATTGGCGACATTTTGATATATTCGAGGGACGCAAAGGAACATGCTGATCATTTACGTGTGGTTTTGAGCATCTTGAGAAAGGAACAGCTATATGCAAAATTTTCTAAATGCGAGTTCTGGCTTAAGGAAGTAACCTTCCTTGGGCATGTGATATCAGCCGATGGAGTTCAGGTGGACCCGAAGAAAGTCGAAGCAATCTTGGAATGGGAAGCCCCTAAAAACGTGAAGGAAGTCCGAAGCTTCTTAGGACTAGCTGGATATTATCGCCGCTTTGTAGTGGGATTTTCCAAAATTGCTCGTCCGCTCACTCAGCTGTTACAGAAAACTCAGAAGTTCACGTGGAATGAGAAATGCCAGGCTGGTTTTGATGAACTTAAGAAGAGACTGACGACAGCACCTATTTTAGCATTGCCAGATGGAACTGATGGATTCATGGTATACAACGACGCTTCAAATCAGGGTTTGGGTTGTGTGTTGATGCAGAAGGATAAAGTGATTGCTTATGCTTCTCGGCAAATCAAAACCGCATTTGGGTTAATTATCCGACTCACGATCTGGAGCTAGTAGCTGTGGTCTTTGCCTTGAAAATTTGGCGACATTATTTGTACGGCACTCATTATCAGATCTTTACGGATCATAAGAGCCTCAAATACATTTTTAGTCAGAAGGAATTAAACATGAGGCAGAGAAGGTGGCTGGAATTGATCAAGGATTACGACTTAGAGATTCTCTATCATCCGGGGAAAGCAAATGTAGTAGCCGATGCATTGAGCCATAAACCTGTTTCTCTTCGAGTGTTGGAAGCTCTTACGCCTGCATCAAAGATTCAACGAGAACTGATCCGCGAAGGGATTGAAGTATGGGCACCAGGAATCCAAGGGCGACTTTATGTGATGGAACTGACTTCATCACTAGTCGAGAAGATCAAGTCCAAGCAGTTGGACGATTCTCTGATCCTTCGATTATGTGATGAAGTAAAGAAAGGAAAAGCCCCAGGATTCGTGATACAAGATGATGGAGTTCTGAGATTTCAGAGTCGACTTTGCGTTCCCGACGATGATGATTTGAGACGGACTATTCTGAAAGAAGATCATAGCGCGCCCTATTCTATTCACCCGGGCAGCAGTAAGATGTATAAGAATCTTAAACAAAACTTCTGGTGGGGGAATATGAAGAAGGACGTAGCAGAGTACGTTTCGAAGTGTTTGACTTGACAAAGCAGTCAAGATTGAGCATCGGCGACCACGGATGTTAAAGCCGCCCGATCCCCGAATGGAAGTGGGAGGACATTTCGATGGATTTCATCACCAAGATGCCAAGGACTAGAGCAGAATGAACATGATTTGGGTCGTAGTTGATCGACTAACCAAGTCACTCATTTCCTAGGAATCAAAGATACATGGGGACCCGAGAGATTGGCACGAGTATTTGTTGCGGAGATAGTCGATTGCATGGGACGCCAAGACCATTATTTCGGATCGAGATGGTCGCTTTGTGTCGCACTGGAAAGCGATTCACAAGGCTTTGGGGATCGAGCTCAACTTTAGCATGCCTTATCATCCCCAAACAGACGGTCGGTCAGAAGGACTATTCAAACCGTAGAAGACATGCTTCGAGCTTGTGCGTTGATTGGTCAACCGATTGGGAAGTTCACTTGCCCTTGATCGAATTCACTTACAATAATAGTTGGCATGCTTCTATTAGAATGGCACCATTTGAAGCTTTGTACGGAGTAGATGCCGATCACCCCCGTGTTGGGATGATTCTTCGGATTTGATCGGACGGAACTGCATTGATTATTCAGACTCAAGAGAAGATAGCCGTGATTCGAGAGAGACTGCTGACGCCTGCAGTCGGCGTAAGTCTTATGCAGATGTACGTCGTCGCCTCTCTAGAGTTCGACGCTGGGACCACGTACTATTGAAGGTATCTCCTACACGAGGGATTTTCCGTTTGGGAGAAGAGGTAAGCTTAGTCCGAGATATATCGGACCATTTGAGATCCTAGAGAGAGTTGGGGATTTAGCGACAGTTGGCCTTACCGCCATCGCCGAGTCATGTTCACAATGTGTTTCACGTATCCCAATCGCGAAGTATGTACCGGACCTCACCACGTCATTGATTTCGACGAGATCGAGATAGCTAATGATGGCACCTTCAAGAGAGACCAATCAAGATACTTGAGAGCCGGATCAAACAATTGAGGAATAAACCAATACATTTGGTTAAAGTACAATGGTCACGACATGGAGTCGAAGAGGCCACTTGGGAAACGGAGGACGGTATGAAGGCTAAATATCCGGAGTTGTTTTCATCCTAAGTTTCGGACGAAACTTCTTTTAGGAGGAAGGATGTAATACCCGAGATTTCGTATGTAATCGAACTTGTGATATTGTAATGATTGTACTTTTGTATGAGTACTATTCTCTCGTATTTCATTATCCGATGTTGTCGAGCATATAATTTCGTATATGTGATACGTAGATTGAAATTACAGGCATGTAGCGCACGCTACAGGCTGAGGGTAGCGTACGCTAACGTGGTTTCATAGCGCACGCTACCGAGTGTAATTAGCGCACGCTATGCGTGGTCAGATTGATTGAGACGTGCGGTAGGTGAGATCTGGCCGGGGGACCCCTGTCGGATCGTGTCGGATGTACCTAGACGGCTTTCGGGAAAAGCCGAGTCAACGCCTTAGCGCACGCTACAGGTATATGCGTAGCGCATGCTAAGTGCCGAGTACAGTTTAGACTGTGAGCCGTTAGCGCACGCTACGAACAGGGTATAGCGCGCGCTAATAGCCATTTATTATAAATAGGACAGCATCCGATTCGTGATTTCAGTTCCTTCTCCTCCCACAACCCGAACTTTGACACATAGAACATAACTACCTTCGTCCTAAACACTCCGTATCAACCTCCTAGTTCGAGATTGAAGATCATACGTCATTGGAGATTGGTGTTCAAGCCTTCGGTGTTGGATTGCTTCATTTCATCCGTGTTCTTCACTACTTTGAGGTAGGTGATTCTTCACCAATGATTAGTAATGATCATAAGGAAGATTTGAATCATGTTTGGATAGCAAGTACTTCGTTTTTAATCGGTCATCACATGTTAGAAGGATACTTTTGACGTATCGGTACTAGATGTCGACTGAACCTTTGAACCATCTTATTATAAGGACTCCTAAGCATGTTTTAATCGATTTATGATCAAGAAATCGGATATTACCCAGTTGATACGTTGTATACGTTGGAATCATGTGTTTTGGAACGTAAGACGATGGAACTTAGATTATTTCTTGAAGATCGTAGAGGAATTGTGATATCAAGATAACTATCCGTATATTGGTATTTCATAATCATAAATCTTCCAGAAACCTTATTAGCATGATATGCCCGAGGAGAACTTGTAATATCACCATAGGATTCATGAGTTCTTCATCATTCAACCCAGCTTTGCGATTCTCACATGCAAGATTAGCGCACGCTAACATGTGTGAGTTAACGTGCGCTATCGAGGTTCTGCTGCACAAAACGACGTAGCGACGTTATGAGGCAGCCGAGTCGACCGATTGTGGCTAGCGACGCTAGTCTTATACGATAGCGACGCTATCAGCCTAGCCTTAGCGCACGTTACGAGTACGAAGGCGCGCTAAGCAATCCAGTGCATTGTTTAGTTTGAGCTTTCGGCCGTAGTCAATTGTTAGGCCATTGTTCGACTCGAGATGATTTGTATATCGTTCCTTTTGTTAAGGTTCGAGCTTGTTGCGTTGATCGGAGGGGGCGGCCTTCGAGTGCGTCGAGAGCATTGAAGTATATCATTCTTGCCATCTTCGAGGCAAGTATCGTGATATGTTAATATCGGTATTTTTGGAGTATGCGTATGATTATGCATATTGTTGAACATGATATTTACTTCGTTGATTTGTCATGATATTCGTTATATAGTGTTTATATGTTCATGTTGATGAACATAATGATTTGGCATATGTGTATGCATGAGTTGTGTTTGTATACGTTGTACGATCTATGCTGGGGGCGCTGGATCGGATGTCCACCTCGTGTTGGTCCGACGGGATCATCTTGGGATCTAGGCTGAGGGCGCTGGATCATTGGACGGGTTATTTCCACCTCGTGTTGGTCCGACGGGATCATCTTGGGATCTATGCTGAGGGCGCTGGATCATTGGAATACCCATGCTGTGTAATGGAATCTTGTAGATTCGCATTGTCGGATTCCGGTAGCGGAAGTCCGTGTGATGTATCTTGTTATGTATTGTTGATGCATATTCGAATTGTTTAATATGATACTTGTACTAGCATCGTTTTGCTAATTTCTTCGGGGTGGACATTTGTTTTGATGTTCAGTAGCTAAGGAGCAGGGAAATGCACAAGATCGACGTGACGACGAAGGGGTTCAGTGATGTTTATTGTTATTGGAGATTTGTTGTCTTGGTTTGGTTTCTGTACTCGAGTACGCGTGTCCTTTTGATATTAATTCGATATGGTTGTATTAATTACCCGTTGAACCAGTTGTACGTTTTCATAAACTTGAATTTTCGCAGTATTGATGTCTTATATTTACTTCCCTTTTTAATTAGCCTTGTAAATCCTTATTTAAAGGGTTTACGGCGCTGTAATTATTCCGAATATCTCGGGGTGTTACAATATAGTCCATATTATATATACTTTGTTTAAGGTATGTAATATTTTGTCATTATTTATGTGTTGCTTTAGTCAAGAGTTGTTTGTTCAAATTTATTGCCCTTTTTCGAGTTGTGGAAATATAGATACTAGAAATATGAAAAGAAAATAACTATTGATATACTTGGTACGAGTTAATAGTAAAATATAATCACTGCGGGAAACAACGTAAGTTCATTATCTTTGATAATTACGAAAAATCACCATGAATCTCCATATATATATTTGTGTGCTATGAGTGCCATAGAATGAATGTGGAAAATGCTCAAGGCATCTCTACAAGCGATATTGTTATTTTGCATCTTTAAGGATAGAAGAGAGGAAGCACAAAAGAGGAAGCTAATTCTATTGATCTTTTCTCTTCTGTTTTAGTGCTTTGTCTATTAGTTGAAAGAAACAAAAGGTATAAATCATCGCGCTTTTGCTGATAACCATTGGATCCAAGTAAGATGTATGAATATTTCTCCAAGCATATATATATATATATATATATATATATATATATTTTGTCAAAAGAAACCATGTTATGGTAGTTACTTTATCCTCTATATTTCTTTGATTTTTTATTTTACTGCTTGATTAATCTCTTTATCCTTTGATTGTTCTTAAATTCTCTAAGCTGGTTGTTCTGTTTGACTTTATTTGATTTCGATCACCAGTCAAACAAAATTTCTGCTCGCTTAGGAACTTACTAAACCTATTTAGTTGTTCTTAAAAAAATAATTTAAAGTAATGGAAATGAAAATCCTGAAGTATTTCATATATTAAGTAGTCTCTATAGGTGGGTCTGGATTTTACCATTGAGTGTCTTCTTTTTCTAGAAAAGAAACTTTAGGGGTAATTACAAAATACTACTATGTTAGCCTAATTACAAAGAAGTCCATTTATCTTTTAGCATACCAACAATACCCCCTTGATGCATTGCATATTTGAGCTTTGATGTTTGTATTATGAAAGAAAACTAAGTTTTGGTAGTCGAAATAATCATGAAAATGTTGATCTGCAGAAATGCCTTTTTAAGAGTTGAAGGACATCTCTATAGACTTCCAGGTCACAAATAACTTCGTTATGTGTCTAAAATTCTCGTCGGATCATGAACGTCTTCATACCGTATTTTCACCCTATATTATGGTTTTCGTGTAGTTCACAAATTTGTTTATATGTTTCTTCCCTTCTATTATGCTTTTCCTTGATTTCTATGAATTGCTTTATACCTATTTTGCATATATTTTTTAATTTTCTATTTTGCTTATCAAGGAGATTGTTGGCCTTATATTCTTCTTTATCAATAGAATATAAATACAATTTTTTGTGCAAATGTGTTTGAATAAGTTGTTTTAGTGAATATCATACAGATGACAAAGTTAAGTCTGGTTTACGAATTAGTTTAAGTGAGTACCTGAGTGAGTATGCAAAATGTGTTGGTTTGACTTTGAGTCGTGTATTCTTGGTCACTATTTCTTTTTTGCTTATTGTTGTTCTTTCAGATATGAAGCTGAACAAAATTGATACTAACATATATTATTTCGTAATAGTTTTTTTTCCCACACACGCACACGAGGGTGATTGTCCCCTGTCCTGAGTACCCCCCAAAGAGGCTCGAGCTCACCCCCGATCTAGAGGTAAGTTTGCCACAAGATGACTCGATCGCTCATTGTCCCCCACTTTTCTGAGCCCGCGCACTGGGCCCGGGCAGGGTTAATGGTTTCATCCCCGGACATTGCCTAAGGGCTCCAGCCGTTCCCCCATATTATTTCGTAATAGTTATTTTAATTCAACGTGGATTTATCGTGTTAGAGATGGGTGGGATGGTCATGGACTAGGATATGATGCATAGACATGTATCCGTTCTTCAAAAATTGAAGATATTTTATTTTATTTATCTATGTTATGCATTATTTGTATTCATGAAATGAATAAACAATATTATTATGAAATGTGGTGTTATGTTGGATTTTTTTTGAAATTTTGAAATTTTGTAGGTGTAAACAGTTACACATATCTTCCCGTGCAACAAACGAGTGAAAAGACTAGTAATAATAATAAAAAAATGAATTTTTGTTTTTCATCTGACGAATACGCTTAACCAGGTTAGGAGTGCAGCATATAAAATTGTTGAAATCTATTTATTTGGTATGTAGGTTAAATAATAGCAATTCGTAATTTATAATTGATTTAATTAATTAGATTTTTTTTTAAGATGAAGTTGGTATGATATTTTTAAAACTTATTTTATATTTATATTTGGTCATGACGAAACTTAATATTATGTGCACGTATATGTAACTTTTAATATTAAATTTACCAGCTTTTAAGCTTTACAAATGATATATATTATTAATTTGACCAAAAAAAAATATGTCTTGATTTGAATATAAAAAATGAAAAAAAAAATTCCAAAAAAAAAACAAAACTTGCTAGATTGTAGAATCAGTCAAACCAGCTCATATTCCTATTTTATAACCGGCTCATATACTACCTCCGTTCTCTTATAACTGCAATATTTGGACTTTCACGCTTGTCAATGCACAAATTCAATTATTAATATTTGTAATTTTTTATTTTTAAAAATTATAAGAAGTTGATATTTTGAAAGTATATATCGAGATGAATCTAACAAGATCTCACATAACTATACATATATATATATATATATATATATATTACAAGAGATGGTCAAAAGAGAGTATGTAAATAGTGTAATAGTCAACACGTTGCAATAATAACAGAACGGAGGAAGTATATTTTTCTTAACTACTACTGTAGACATAGGTGGATTGAGGCTGAGCACACTGGTGCACGTGCACCATCAAAATGTTATACCAGTCCAAAACGACATCGTTTTTTGTAACTAAAACGCCATCGATTTTGATTAAAACAGTATTGTTTTGGTGTTGATCTACTAAAAATATAAAAAGTAAATTCAGCCTACATATTTTTGGGAGATTTAGATTTCAAGTTGTGTTCTAAGTATAAATTTAGAAATTAGAGTTCTAAAATTGTTTTTTTAAACAAGTGGTGGTTTTTTCCTCAACTTTAGATTTAGTAATTATTTTTGTTTAAGCTTCAGTTTTTTCAAATTACTAGCATTAGAGCTTTTTAATTCCCTTACACAAACAATATGAAATAATGCTTCTTAGTTCTTACTAGCGCACATCCAATTTTAAGTCGATAATTTATAATTTAGTATACTCATTCATTTCAGATTTTAGAACTCTAATTTCAGTTTTATTTTACTTACAATTTCAGTTCAAATATTTGAAACACACCTTCTTACTGGAAACATAGAATTTTACTCATTTCAACTTCAAAATTACAATTTCAGTATAAATATTTTGATGTTTATAGGTTTTTGTTACTTGTTTGTTGTTTACATATTACTTTATTTACCGTTGAATTTGTTTTGTTAATTTTGTGTATAGAGTGAAAAGATTCTCGAAAATGCATTCTGTATTCAATCCGGACATCGTAGTTTTCGGTGCACGAGTGGTTTTGAATTACGAATCCGCCTATGTATCTGAGAGGAGTTCTGAATTGTGATGTATCAGTATACTCTTTTGTCAGATCAGGGTAATTGTAATTTTTCTTTGGAAAATTTGTTTCTATATTTTCACTTTTTAATCTATTAAAATTGGACGAAATTTTTTTCGACAACTACCGACGGACTTTTTTCTGTAGTTAATTTTAGTTGGTATTACCAAATTTTCATGTAATATTGTTTTCAAACCTACATTAAAATTTATTTTTATTTATAAATTACAAAATAAAATTAATAAAATTATGATTAAAACGGACCAATTGGATAATGCTAGTGGTATTAGATGGTAGATGAAGAAGTTGATGCGTCACGATTAGAAAGAATACGTAGCATTTCTCATAATTAATTACTAGTATTACCTTTGTCGTTTGGTTGCTGTAATCTCAGCCTAAACCTAGACACATGATGCTTATATTAATTTCAGTTGATCGTTGAGCTTCCTCACACTTTAGAACCAATAAAAAATAAAAAGTAAATATTTTAATATAGTAATAATTTCCTATAAAAATAATTATATTGAAATAGGACGTGTATGTAATTTTGATGTATTTAATTAGTACCATTATTTTTTCTAATATAAGAGTGGTCAACTAATATAGTCCACCTCACAATGATGAGTCAACTCAGTAGGAGCGAAAAGAATGCAAAGCTAAACATTTTACACAGATACCAAAATTCTAATAATGTATGAATATACTTCAAAATTTTAATTAATAATAATAATATGTTTATAATTGATCAGAAATAACTACAGCAGTAAAAATAAAAATAAAAATATGATCAGATATACAAAAATAAATAGTACAGTTTGAGTTTCAAGTCATTTGTTTTATAAAACTTATAAAGATATTGAGGAAGAAAAATATGTTACTCATTTGTCACGGATGTGTAATAAACTTTCATTAAATATAATCTTATATTAACAAATAAATCTTAAAAAGATATTTTATTTTATTTTTATCAATTTATAAATTACATATAAATACAAAAATAAATAAGGTTAAGATGAATTAAACAGACATAAATCAAATGGAAGAGGTGGTATGCAGGTGGATGCCATATCACAATTGTTTAACAATCATTTCGGAAAACGTAACGTTTTCATTAATATATATATATAATCATATGAGAATGGTTCTTATTCTACGAATTGCGAATATGCATGAGTTTGGTACTAATTATGCATGAAATATATGCATTTCGTGCATCAAAATTGCAATGCACACTACTATGAAAACGGGATACAACTGTAATACCCCGATTTTTCAGATATATTTTTCGTTTATATGTTGGTTATCGTTGATGGATATTTGTGCTGGAGAGCGTTGTGAACGTTTGATGATGTTATTGAATGCGTATATGTATTCATTGTGCCGTATGTTTGATTGGTATGTCGAGACATTGGTTGAGGATAGCTGAATATGGCTAGGCACAGCAACGATAGCGCACGCTATAAGTGTTTCATTAGCGCACGCTACTGGGTACAGGTAGTGCACGCTACGAAGTATTGATAGCGTACGCTAAGAGGTTCGGTTACGTATGCTAAGGAGGACCCCTAACGTACGTAACGACTTGCTGGGTTAGTTTCGGAAGGTGGCCGACAAGTAGGCCCAGGTTGATTTTTATATTCAGTTAGTGCACGCTAACGCATGTTGGTTAGCGCACGCTAACACCAGATCGCCAATAATGGAATCTTAGCTTTCGGCGGGTGGACCCGGCCATGTTCGACGCATGTCCAGATAAGGTCAACGAGTGTTTGTCGTGTAGAGCTAGCGTACGCTAAAACACTATGATTAGCGCACGCTAATTCCAGATCGGGCAGAGGGAATCTTGTCCTTGTCAGATGCTGTCGGCATGTGGGGGCACGAGTGGTAGGTGAACACTGTAGCAAGTCAACTTCGGATAGCACACGCTAAGGTCAGTGACTTGCGTACGCTAAGCAGGATGTTTTACGTATGTTAATGCATGGGCATTACGTACGTAAGCTAGTTTATGAAGCGAGGCAGTAGCCTCTGGGCTTCGATAGAGCACGCTAACAAAGTCAGTTAGCGCACGCTAAGGCTGTAGCGCACGCTAAACATGAGATGTTAGCGCACGCTAATAATGAATATTATAAAAGGGGATAGATGGGTATTGTGAGGCATTTCGTCCATTCTTCTTCTTTCAGTCGGGCGAGAGAGAGTTGGGAGTTATTTGGGATTCCCAAACACTGTATAATGATAATCTTTAACAACATTAGATTGAGAGCTTGGATTCAAGCCTTGTTCTTCAAATTGTTCATGATTCTTTGGATGAAGTTCTAGAGTTCTTCTTTTTGGTTCGTCTAAACAAGGTAATCTTCGTATTCCCTTGTTAATGGTTCGTTTTTCTTGGATGATTACATGTGAGGAACATGTTGGATAATCATATAACGATGTTATATGGGATTTTATGGATTTTGATAAGAACTTCGAATGTTTCTTCATATTATTAAAGATGATGATTCGTTTAAACCGTTTTGAGATGGATTTCTGGATCATAATACAAGGTCGAATTCCAGATTGTGCATGTTATGATCCTTGTTACCGAGTTGGTCCGATTATTGATATGATTATTGTTCTAGGTTGACTAATCAATAGGTATAACCGTTGTGGTTCGTTGGAAGACCGTAGATTCGTTCGATCGAAATTTGAAGAGCTCGTAGACGAGGGCGATGAGTTCGGTGTTGGTTTTGTCGTGTTGGTATCCAGGCAAGTGTTTACTTGTTCGGTTGTAATGTTTTGATGAGTAATTCCATTTACATTTCATAAGTATTTTATGTTGTATTGCATATTGACGAATGTTCAGTGATGTTCTAAAAGGATTAGAATGCACAGTTGATGATTGTTGAGATACTTGGACAATCTTGGGAAGATTGTAGTATTCGGATATTGTTGATGTCATTTTTGGATATTCTTGGTATGTGGTATGCATTTCGGAAGGATGTCCGGATAGAGGTATGTTTTATGGCAATCGTACATAGAAGATTGTGTACGGGAAAGTATTCGGTATTGAGGTATTATTTGGTATTATCGTGATATTGGAATTTTGATGAGAATCGTTGGATTACCGAAAGTGGTAAGGTTATTGTTGAGGTTATTATTCTCATGATGCATGGCATGTAAATATTTATGTTTATGTATTTGCGGTTTTTGTCGGGCATTATTGCTGACCCCGTTGTGGGACTTGTTTTTCAGGTATTGAGGACTTTGATGGTAGCGGTCGTGAGGCGAGGATTCCGGACGATACTGGCTATGGCATATTGTTTGGGAATCGTGTATTTTGTTGTGTATATCATTATCGATTATATGTATCTTAGACTGTATTTTTATCCGCTGCGTGAGTTCTTTCAAATGGCTTTCGGCTTTATGCCAACTGTGTTTGATTTCGAAAACCGATTCCCTAAACCGAGTTTTTGGCCTTGTTTGTCTTGACGGTAGTTGGTGTTTTATTATGAATTTGTGAGTTTTGGAAAATACTACCGTCATCGGCCTTTCTTGTCGTTCTTGTAATTAGTTTTTAGCCTGGTGGATTCCGGCGCGGGGCCCACGGCGTGTAATACTCCCGGTTGGTTTTGGGGGTGTTACAAATATGGTATCGGAGCCCAAGGTTTTGTGATAACCGGGCATGTGTGTTATGTGGCTCTACCAGTGTGGTAGTTGCGTGATTTTTGTGTAGCTGGATTTTGGCTATTTTGGATTGTGTTGTTTTGGTACTGTGTGATTTTTGAGTACTGTCATGGTGATGTGTGGGTTTGGGGATTGTTGGTGTTCCCGAGACCGACGAGGCAGGGAGTGAACGCCGGTGCCGTGGTCATGTGCAATGTGCGGCTCCAATTGGGAAGTGAACGCCGGTGCGAGGCACGTGCAATGTGCGGCTTTCGATGTGGAGTGGAACGCCGGTGATACGTGCATGTGACAAGGAGCGGCTCATGCGCTTTAGGTGAGGAGACACAGCGTCACAGATCCCACAAAACTCGACAGTGCTCTAAACTTCTTGTGGTCTTGGCGGAGACCAATCGTTTTCAAATTGTGATTATTCCTGTTTTGGCATTCTTGTTGTGTCGAGATTTTTGAAATGGTGCCATATGCTAGTATCATGGGAGATCTTCGACTTCAAAGACCTGTAAGTATGTTGTTCGGATTATTCGATAATTCTTGGTTATCTTGGTGATTTTGGATTTATATGTTGTTGCCGACAGGTTGCAAGTTTCGAGGACGAAACTTATTTTTAAGGGGGGTAGAGTGTAATACCCCGATTTTTCAGATATATTTTTTGTTTATATGTTGGTTATCGTTGATGGATATTTGTGCTGGAGAGCGTTGTGAACGTTTGATGATGTTATTGAATGCGTACATGTATTTATTGTGCCGTATGTTTGATTGGTATGTCGAGACATTGGTTGAGAATAGCTGAATATGGCTAGGCACAGCAACGATAGCGCACGCTATAAGTGTTTCATTAGCGCACGCTACTGGGTACAGGTAGCGCACGCTACGAAGTATTGATAGCGTACGCTAAGAGGTTCGGTTACGTACGCTAAGGAGGACCCCTAACGTACGTAACGACTTGCTGGGTTAGTTTCGGAAGGTGGCCGACAGGTAGGGCCAGGTTGATTTTTATATTCAGTTAGCGCACGCTAACGCATGTTGGTTAGCGCACGCTAACACCAGATCGCCAATAATGGAATCTTAGCTTTCGGCGGGTGGACCCGGCCATGTTCGACGCATGTCCAGATAAGGTCAAAGAGTATTTGTCGTGTAGAGCTTGGGCACGCTAAAACCGTATGATTAGCGCACGCTAATTCCAGATCGGGTAGAGGGAATCTTGTCCTTGTCAGTGTAACACCCCAATTCACAAATGGGACATTACACGCCGTAGAACCCTCTTGAGGTCTACCAGGCTAACACATGACACATAACCACAATGAAAACCCCAAAAGATGCACTCAAAAGTAAATAGGGCCGTGGCCTCGGCCAAATCATTTCAACGGAGTACATAAAACATAATGTGAATATCAATTCGATGCCCACGCAGGGGACTTAAACCAAGTTCAAGAATAAACAGTTTAGTTCCAATACTCGACATATGCAATAACCAAACATAGAAATAAACAAAACAGACTCGAGCCACTATCATCAAGCCATCCCGTCCTTCGCGTGCGTGCCCCGTGCCTGCTCCTCAGCTCTCCCGGTACCTGAAATGCATAAGACGCATTTCCCCCATTTAAGGGGTTAGCATTCGAATAGCTAGTGCAAGTACACAATTACACCACATTATATACAAAAATGCGGTTTTACACAATCATCTCAAACATAAGTCATTTGCCACATATATATTCCGGAATACTACATTGGCAATCACATCAATTTCCAATCATCACGATATCACAAAATCACAACTGGTATCCCGTGGCCGTACCCCTTAGTAGCGACCCCCAGACATCCCGTCGAACACTCCGAGTGGGATACCACTTCCGCGGCCGTACCCCTTAGTATCGACCCCCAGACATCCCGTCGGACACTCCGGGTGGAAGTTCAATCACACACGCACACATGTTCCCTTCCGCGGCCGTACCCCTTAGTATCGACCCCCAGACATCCCGTCGGACACTCCGGGTGGAAGGAACACATCTCACGCACCCAAAAATTCACCATTCATCATTCATTTCGAAAATCACAATATACATAATGAAATGTAATGCATGTACTTGCCTTGAATGAAACGAAACGAAGGAAAGCAGCGGAATAGGTTTCGGTCCGAACAATCCTCCCAAATCCAATCCTAACACAATAACGGTATACACAAGTCTCAATAATGCGGAAAGGTAAGAATTAATCCTAATTCTACCCGTTGGGACAATTCGTCGGACACCAAGAGTGCGAAAGGAAATGAAATCGGTCAATGGTATAACAACGGGATTTCATCCCAATCAAAAACAAGAAAACCAAGGGTCACGAGTATACTATTAATTCTAACAACAACATCGGCTAATTCGGATTAAAACACAAGATCACCACCAAACCCTCCCCAAAATCATACTAGGGTTAAAGGAATTCTTACCTCTTGAAGAATCAAGCACTCAAATCAAAACCACGTGTTAGATCCGCAATCCGAGCCACCCGATCGAAAAGAGAGGAAGAAATCTACACAAATAAGTGGTGTATGGAGGAACTCTCCCTCTCAAGACTCTCTCTCTCTCGCACGGTTGAAGAAGGGGAGGAAATGGCGATTCTCGCTGAATAAGAAGCGAGATATAGCGGCCCGCGCCGTGTGCCGCGGCTCGGCTAAAGCGTGCGCGGCCTGAGCCAAAATTGTGCCAGTGGTGGTGACCGCTCGTTGTGCCGCGGCTCATCGAAGTGTGCCGCGGCTCGGACTCGGCATGTGCCGCAGCCTTCGCCGGATCTGTGCCGCGGCACGCTGATCGATTTTGGCCGGCAAGTGTCACACGGGTGTGCCGCGGCGGACAAGTGTCTTGCCTTGGCTTCAGGTGTGTGCCGCGGCGCACAATCCTTGTGCCGCGGCACACGGTACGGATTTGTTTAGGCAACAATCGGCGATGTGTGTGCCGCGGCTCACAATTCTTGTGCCGCGCCCACACCCCCTCGGGTCCCAAAAATGACGAAAAATGATCCGGAAGGAGAATAAAAACAACAAGGATCGATATCTGGGCAACAGTAACACGAAATGGAAGTACGGAACCCAAAACGATCTGAGGTACACAACCAAAGTCGAATAAAGGACAAATTCCCTAAACTTCTAGGAAATTACAAAAACGGCCCAAACAACCGAAAAGTCACGACACAACGTCGGATTAACAATCCGAAACTCGCAACATGCTCTGCATAAGCATACGAACTCATGGAAGTAAGAAAACGACGAAATCGAACGAATTTAACGAGAAACGAATACACATGCGACAGAATATAACACGAGATGAAATTACGTAAAAACATTATCAAGACCCGTTTAAACGGAAAAACTCCAAGAATAAAATAGGTTCAGAATTACAAAACAGTGCCAGGCGAGTTGTCCGAAACGAAAATGCACCAAAATAGAAATTACCCAGGATAGAAAATGCGGATATTACATTATCTCCCCCTAAAAATAAGTTTCGTCCCGAAACTTACAATACGAATAACTCGGGGTATCTCGACCTCATACTCTCCTCTGTTTCCCACGTGGCCTCCTCGAATCCATGCCTCGACCACTGCACTTTGACAAAAGGGATGGTTTTGTGCCTGAGTTGCTTAACCCGACGCTCTACGATCTGAATCGGCCTCTCCTCGAAGGTAATGTCGGGCCCCAACTCGACCTCTCCAAAATCAATAATATGGCTAGGGTCCGATACGTACTTCCTAAGCTGGGAAACATGAAATACGTTATGCACGTGGCTCAGGGACGGCGGCAAGCCTAACCGATACGCGAGTTCTCCAACTCTATCTAAAATCTCAAACGGCCCGATAAATCTCGGACTAAGTTTACCCTTCCAAGCGGTAAACTCCCGTGTCGGCGACACCTTAAGCAAGACGTGATCTCCCACCTCAAACTCCAACGGTCGGCGACGTGTATCGGCATAAGACTTCGCCGACTGGGCCGTCGGCAATCTACCACGAATCGGGGTAATCTTCTCCCTCGTCTCAACTATCGATCGGGCTCGGTACCGATTAGCTCGGACGTATCATCCCAACACAACGGTGATCTGCACCTCCTTCCATACAACGCTTCGAATGGTGCCATTTTGATCGAGGCATGCCAACTATTGTTATACGTGAACTCGATCAACGGCAAGTGTGTCTCCCAATCATCCTTCCAATCTAATGCATGGGCTCTCAACATATCTTCTAGTATGCAGTATCGTCCGCTCAGATCGTCCGTCTGTGCGAGGGTGGTAGGATGTACTAAGTCTCAACTCGGTTCCCAAAGCTCTATGAACGGCCTGCCAAAAATGTGATATGAATCGGCCATCACGATCCGAAACAATGCTCTTAGGGGTCCCATGCAATCTCACTATTTCCGCAACAAACACTCGTGCAAGCCTCTCCGGCCCCCAAGTGTCCTTTATACTCAGAAAATGAGCTGATTTGGTTAGTCGATCAACAACGACCCAAATCATGTTCATTCCCGTCCGAGTCTTGGGCATATTGGTAATGAAATCCATAGAAATATCCTCCCATTTCCACTCCGGGATAGGAAGTGGTCGTAACAGCCCCGCGGGTCGCTGATGCTCAATCTTAACCTGTTGACAGGTCAAACACTTCGCCACAAACTCGCTAACATCCATCTTCAAATTACTCCACCAGTAGTTACTCCTCACGTCCTTGTACATTTTACTCGTACCAGGATGTATGGAGTAGGGCGTGGTATGAGCTTCGCTCAAGATCTTCTGTCTCAGCTCATTATCACATGGTACACAAAGTCTGCCGCGAAACCTCAAAACTCCATCATCGTGAACCACAAATCCAGGGGCTTTCCCTTTCCTCACATCCTCCCTCAGCTGGACCAAAAACGGATCGTCATATTGCTTCGCCTTGATATCATCAGTCAAGGACGAAGTGATCTCTAATGCACATAACTGGCCCTGAACTCTCTGAACCCAAACCTCAATATTCTGACGGATGAAATCTCGCTGGATCTTACTCTGCGGTGTAAGTACCTCTAACATCTGCAAAGCCATCGGTTTTCTGCTCAACGCATCAGCCACTACGTTGGCCTTACCAGGATGGTAGAGTATCTCGAGGTCGTAATCTTTAATTAACTCTAACCACCTACGCTGCCTCATGTTCAACTCTTTACGGTGAAGATGTACTTCAAACTCTTGTGATCCGTAAAAATCTTACATGATGACCCATAGAGGTAGTGCCTCCAGATTTTTAAGGCGAAAACGACCGCAGCTAACTCCAAATCGTGCGTGGGGTAGTTTACTTCATAAGGTTTCAATTGGCGGGACGCATAAGCAATCACTCTGTCTCTCTGCATCAAAACACACCCTAGACCAAGGCCCGAAGCATCACTATACACTACGAAGTCCTCGTTCCCCTGAGGCAATGCTAAAACGGGCGCGGTAGTCAGACGTCTCTTTAACTCGTCAAAGCTGTCCTGCCTGACTGCAGTCCACTCGAACTTCTGAGTTTCGGAGCAACCGAGTGAGTGGTCTAGCGATCTTAGAAAATCCTCAACGAATCTGCGGTAATAGCCGGCGAGACCAAAACTCCTCACCTCCTTCACATTCTTAGGCGGCTCCCAAGCCATCACGCCTCTATCTTCGCGGATCAACCCGAACTCCTCTGCTGAAATCACGTGCCCGAGGAACGTCACTTCCTCGAGTTAAAACTCACACTTAGAGAACTTCGCGCGTACAACCGCTCCGTCCTCAAAGTGTCTAACACAATTCGGAGATGTAAGGCGTGATCCTCCCGACTCCGTGAATAGATAAGAATATCGTCGATAAAAGCGACTACGAATTTGTCCAGGATACTCAATAAAAACCTTGTTCATCAACCGCATGAACAACTTTGGGGCATTGGTTAGCCCGAAAGGCATAACCACAAACTCGTAATGGCCATATCTCGTCCGAAAGGCGGCTTTCGGAACATCGACGTCCCGAATTCTCAACTGGTAGTAGCCCGATCGCAAATCAATCTTCGAAAAGACTGGCCGCCCCGATCAAACAAATCGTCAATCCTGGGCAAAGGGTATTTATTCTTGATGGTCAGCTTGTTTAATTCTCGATAATCGATGCATAAACGAAGCGACCCATCTTTCTTCTTAACGAAAAGCACGGGCGCACCCCAAGGCGATGCGCTCGGTCGAATATACCCTTTATCTAGCAATTCTCCCAACTGGTTCTTCAACTCTAACATCTCCGACGGTGCCATACGGTACGGTGCTCGAGAAATAGGGGCTGCATTCGGCTCTAGATCGATAGGAAACTCCACCTCTCGCTGTGGTGGTAATCCCGGTAAGTCGTCTGGGAAGACATCGAGATACTCACTAACAACTGGAATTGACGACATGTCAACTCCACCATCTTCCGCCTTCAGGCATAGCACCGATGGCGACACATTACAGTTGAGAAGTTTCATCGCCTTCAAGGCGCTAATCACGCTTCCCGATCTACCCGACTTACGGTAGGCAGAGTATGCTCGGTGCCATCCTCGGCCACGATCGAGATAGTACGAGTCCGATAGTTCATGATAGCACCGTGATGCTCTAACCAATCGTCCCCGAGGATTAAATCCTCACCCTTGAGGTCGATAACGATGAGGTTCGAGGGCCAATCTCGGCTCCCGATCCTCACGGGGCAATCCCTAACTTCCCGGTCCCCAATCATACGATCCCCGCTAGGCGTACCCACCACAAACGGTTCACACTCAAACAAGCAGTCAAAGCCAATACGATTCACACAATCCGACGCAATAAAGGAATGGGTTGCACCCGAATCGAAAAGCACGGAAACTGGATGAGTAAGGATCCGAGTGGTACTGGCCTTCTGGGAATGTCCGCCTCCTCTGTGCGCCTCATCTCGATACGATCGGGGTGGATGAACCCGAGCTCGAGGCTGCGCGGCGATCCATTGTCCCGACCTCTACCGCGACCCGAACCTGCGGAACTGAGTAGCCGGAGTATTATGATCCTCCGATCGGTAGTGGTAGTCGGAACTCTAGCGACCACTGGTGGCTCTCTCACAATGAGCCGCCGATGCCCGATCGCCCGCAAGTGAAGCAAGCAACGGGGAAAAGGACAATCCTTCATCAAATGCTCATATTGGTTGCGGTTAAAACAAACCACGACACCCGAAGCGTGGACTGGCCGAGCGGTTACCACGAGATCCACCGGCTGATGGAACGGCCTCTTCCCGGTATGGGAGCGAGCGAGACCTCGAAATCGACCACCCTTCCCGGTCGAGAATCCACCGGTAGTCTTACGCTTCTTAGCTTCCGAAACCGACTGATTTCGGAACCGCCATCTCGATCGCTAGGGCGCGATCCTGGTATTCTTTCAAAGTGGCACACATGAGCGGTGCCATACTCTGCCTAATATGCGGCTTCATGCGCATATTGAAGTAACGGATTTTATCGGCCTCCGACCTCACCTGATCTCTCACGAAACCCAACTGCTGATTGTAAGTAATGATGGCACGAGAAATAGGCACGTCCCGAGGTGTAGCGGTGAAGAACTCCACAATTCTGCGCTCCTTGACTGGCGGCGGACAATACTCTGCTTCCATAGCAGCCTTGAATTCCTCCCAAGTAACTCGACGGTCTCTGGGCACAACGGCCTCCCACCATTCCGCAGCTTCCTTATCCAGGAAGTACTGGGCAATATGTACCCTCCTGTCTTCAGGACAAGCTACGGCATCGAAGGTCCTGGACAACTGAAAGAGCCAATTCTCCCAACCGAGGGAGTCGAGGATCCGGAGAAACGAGGAGGGTGCATCTTAGTCACCGTCTGAAGCCACTTACTAGCCTCCTCTTAGGTGTCGGGGCGGATTAAGGCGTCCACCACCGAGCTATCTCGAGTAAGTTGGGCTACCAAGCTGGCAAATCTGGCGTAGCCAGCGTCGGCATTATTACCCGACGGCACCGAGTGAGGTGAGTCCGCAGAGACGAGAAAGTGAGCCCTCCTCATTATCAAGACTCCGACGCGGCCTCGGCCGCGTCCCCTAGCCGGTCTACCACGACCTCTCAACATACTGAAGGAAAGTAAGAAAAGGACAAGATCAGAAAGATTCACAATTCACAAAGTTGGTAACACAAGTTACGATTCCGAACAGCGCAAGAAAACGAATTACAGAGATATAAGAGTTCGAGGAGACTTACAGCCACGGGTCGCACGAAAAGACGGTAGCATGATGATATCAGGCTCAATGACTGACTCTAATGACGCAACTGACAGACCCAAAATTCACCGACAGCCTAGGTATTCAAAACCTAAGGCTCTGATACCATAAATGTAACACCCCAATTCACAAATGGGACATTACACGCCGTAGAACCCTCTTGAGGTCTACCAGGCTAACACATGACACATAACCACAATGAAAACCCCAAAAGATGCACTCAAAAGTAAATAGGGCCGTGGCCTCGGCCAAATCATTTCAACGGAGTACATAAAACATAATGTAAATATCAATTCGATGCCCACGCAGGGGACTTAAACCAAGTTCAAGAATAAACAGTTTAGTTCCAATACTCGACATATGCAATAACCAAACATAGAAATAAACAAAACAGACTCGAGCCACTATCATCAAGCCATCCCGTCCTTCGCGTGCGTGCCCGTGCACTGCTCCTCGGCTCTCCTGCACGAAATGCATAAGACGCATTTCCCCCATTTAAGGGGTTAGCATTCGAATAGCTAGTGCAAGTACACAATTACACCACATTATATACAAAAATGTGGTTTTACACAATCATCTCAAACATAAGTCATTTGCCACATATATATTCCGGAATACTACATTGGCGATCACATCAATTTCCAATCATCACGATATCACAAAATCACAACTGGTATCCCGTGGCCGTACCCCTTAGTAGCGACCCCGGACATCCGTCGAACACTCGAGTGGGATACCACTTCGCGGCCGTACCCCTTAGTATCGACCCCGGACATCCCGTCGGACACTCGGTGGAAGTTCAATCACACACGCACACATGTTCCCTTCGCGGCCGTACCCCTTAGTATCGACCCCAGGACATCCCGTCGGACACTCGGGTGGAAGGAACACATCTCACGCACCCAAAAATTCACCATTCATCATTCATTTCGAAAATCACAATATACATAATGAAATGTAATGCATGTACTTGCCTTGAATGAAACGAAGCGAAGGAAAGCAGCGGAATAGGTTTCGGTCCGAACAATCCTCCCAAATCCAATCCTAACACAATAACGGTATACACAAGTCTCAATAATGCGGAAAGGTAAGAATTAATCCTAATTCTACCCGTTGGGACAATTAAATCGGACACCAAGAGTGCGAAAGGAAATGAAATCGGTCAATGGTATAACAACGGGATTTCATCCCAATCAAAAACAAGAAAACCAAGGGTCACGAGTATACTATTAATTCTAACAACAACATCGGCTAATTCGGATTAAAACACAAGATCACCACCAAACCCTCCCCAAAATCATACTAGGGTTAAAGGAATTCTTACCTCTTGAAGAATCAAGCACTCAAATCAAAACCACGTGTTAGATCCGCAATCCGAGCCACCCGATCGAAAAGAGAGGAAGAAATCTACACAAATAAGTGGTGTATGGAGGAACTCTCCCTCTCAAGACTCTCTCTCTCTCGCACGGTTGAAGAAGGGGGAGGAAATGGGCGATTCTCGCCGAATAAGAAGCAGATATAGCGCTGACCGCGCCGTGTGCGCGGCTCGGCTAAAGCCTTGCGCACAGCCAAAAATTGTGCCAGTGGTGGTGGCCGCTCGTTGTGCCGCGGCTCGGACTCGGCATGTGCCGCGGCCTCGCCGGACTGCCGCGGCACGCTGTCTGATCGATTTTGGCCGGCAAGTGTCACACCGGTGTGCGCGGCCGGACAAGTGTCTTGCGGCTTGACTGTTGTGTGCCGCGGCGCACAATCCTTGTGCCGCGGCACACGGTACAGTTTGTTTAGGCAACAACTGGGCGATGTGTGTGCCGCGGCTCACAATTCTTGTGCCGCGGCCCACACCCCCCCTCGGGTCCCAAAAATGACGAAAAATGATCCGGAAGGAGAATAAAAACAACAGGGATCGATATCTGGGCAACAATAACACGAAATGGAAGTACGGAACCCAAAACGATCTGAGGTACACAACCAAAGTCGAATAAAGGACAAATTCCCTAAACTTCTAGGAAATTACAAAAACGGCCCAAACAACCGAAAAGTCACGACACAACGTCGGATTAACAATCCGAAACTCGCAACATGCTCTGCATAAGCATACGAACTCATGGAAGTAAGAAAACGACGAAATCGAACGAATTTAACGAGAAACGAATACACATGCGACAGAATATAACACGAGATGAAATTACGTAAAAACATTATCAAGACCCGTTTAAACGGAAAAACTCCAAGAATAAAATAGGTTCAGAATTACAAAACAGTGCCAGGCGAGTTGTCCGAAACGAAAATGCACCAAAATAGAAATTACCCAGGATAGAAAATGCGGATATTACAGTCAGATGCTGTCGGCATGTGGGGGCACGAGTGGTAGGTGAACACTGTAGCAAGTCAACTTCGGATAGCGCACGCTAAGTTCAGTGACTTGCGTACGCTAAGCAGGATGTTTTACGTACGTTAATGCATGGGCATTACGTACGTAAGCTAATTCTGGCGAGGCGGTAGCCTGCGGGCCCGATAGCGCACGCTAACAAAGTCGATTAGCGCACGCTAAAGTCAGAGCGCACGCTAAACATGAGATGTTAGCGCACGCTAATAATGAATATTATAAAAGGGGACAGACGGGTATTGTGAGGCATTTCGTCCATTCTTCTTCCTTCAGTCTGGCGAGAGAGAGTTGGGAGTTATTTGGGATTCCCAAACACTGTATAATGATAATCTTTAACAACATTAGATTGAGAGCTTGTATTCAAGCCTTGTTCTTCAAATTGTTCATGATTCTTTGGATGGAGTTCTAGAGTTCTTCTTTTTGGTTCGTCTAAACAAGGTAATCTTTGTATTCCCTTGTTAATAATTCGTTTTTCTTGGATGATTACATGTGAGGAACATGTTGGATAATCATATAATGATGTTATATGGGATTTTATGGATTTTGATAAGAACTTCGAATGTTTCTTCATATTATTAAAGATGATGATTCGTTTAAACCGTTTTGAGATGGATTTCTGGATCATAATACAAGGTCGAATTCCAGATTGTGCATGTTATGATCCTTGTTACCGAGTTGGTCCGATTATTGATATGATTATTGTTCTAGGTTGATTAATCAATAGGTATAACCGTTGTGCTTCGTTGGAAGACCGTAGATTCGTTCCAGTCAGGGCTGAAGAGCTCGTAGACGAGGGCGATGAGTTCGGTGTTGGTTTTGTCGTGTTCGTATCCAGGCAAGTGTTTACTTGTTCGGTTGTAATGTTTTGATGAGTAATTCCATTTACATTTCATAAGTATTTTATGTTGTATTGCATATTGACGAATGTTCAGTGATGTTCTAAAAGGATTAGAATGCACAGTTGATGATTGTTGAGATACTTGGACAATCTTGGGAAGATTGTAGTATTCGGATATTGTTGATGTCATTTTTGGATATTCTTGGTATGTGGTATGCATTTCGGAAGGATGTCCGGATAGAGGTATGTTTTATGGCAATCGTACATAGAAGATTGTGTACGGGAAAGTATTCGGTATTGAGGTATTATGTGGTATTATCGTGATATTGGAATTTTGATGAGAATCGTTGTATTACCGAAAGTGGTAAGGTTATTGTTGAGGTTATTATTCTCATGATGCATGGCATGTGAATATTTATGTTTATGTACTTGCGGTTTTTGTCGGGCATTATTGTTGACCCCGTTGTGGGACTTGTTTTTCAGGTATTGAGGACTTTGATGGTAGCGGTCGTGAGGCGAGGATTCCGAACGATACTGGCTATGGCATATTGTTTGGGAATCATGTATTTTGTTGTGTATATCATTATCGATGTATATGTATCTTGGACTGTATTTTTATCCGCTGCGTGAGTTCTTTCAAATGGCTTTCGGCTTTATGCCAACTGTGTTTGATTTCGAAAACCGATTCCCTAAACCGAGTTTTTGGCCTTGTTTGTTTTGACGGTAGTTGGTGTTTTCTTATGAATTTGTGAGTTTTGGAAAATACTACCGTCATCGGCCTTTCTTGTCGTTCTTGTAATTGGTTTTTAGCCTGGTGGGTTCCGGCGCGGGGCCCACGACGTGTAATACTCCCGGTTGGTTTTGGGGATGT
Organism: Orobanche coerulescens; assembly: GCA_033398695.1. NCBI lineage: Eukaryota > Viridiplantae > Streptophyta > Magnoliopsida > Lamiales > Orobanchaceae > Orobanche > Orobanche coerulescens. Next base: position 130,623,283 of record CM065817.1, read on the forward strand.
TACAACAACATCGGTTTTTTTAGTTGATTCACATCGGTTTTATAACAGATGTCAATTTTTCACATCGGTTTTAAAACCGATGTGAAAAATTCTTGTTCACACTGGTTTTCTAACCATTCACATCGGTGTTCAACCGATGTGAAAAAATCTTATTCACATCGGTTTCTTATTCACATCGGTTTCTAATTGAACCAATGTGAATGGTACCCAGAATTTAACATCGGTTTCTAATTGAACCGAAGTGAATTTACTTTATTTTTTCATCCAGGTAGGTGTGCCAGCCCAGCCAATTCCACCTGTATAAAATTAGGCCAACCTACACCAACATATTTTTCTGATCACAAACATTTCAATCAGCAACATCTCAAACGAAAACCAACCCAACATAATTTTTAAGCAACGAATGTATTATCAACTATGAAGCAAAGACTCTTTTCCGAAGCAGCCAAAAAAAACTATGAAGCAAAGACATAGTAACTATCTCAACTGTTTACAACAAGCATTATCAACTAACTACAAAATAAAAATACACATCCTTATAAAAGTCCCGAAAGCTTTAGCTTCATGAACTTACCGGTTCGAGAATAACAAAAACCAGCCGTTTGTATGTCATAGAAAAAATCTAAACAAATTTGGTAAGAAAATATTTCGCCCATTGCGTTCGAATTTCTTTAATGCTCTCTTCAGGAAGTGCTTGAGTATCACTAAATATCTGTCATATAATTTATAAAAATACTTTTCAGTACAAAAACAGAAAAAAATATGATTAGTTTGACTCGATAAAATTACCTCCATCCAATTTTTTGCAATACCAGCCTGAACTATGGTCCGCATCCAGTTCATGACATAATATCCACACTCCCAACCACCATCTTATTTATTACAGTAAAAAAAGAAATATTAAAAATTACAATCGGTAAAAGAATATTTATCAAGCAAGATAAAATCACACAAAATTATACGTAGGTTTGGGATAGAAATTTCACTTACTTTGTGATATATCCATTGAATGACCTGCTTGGATTTACTCGTGTGTGCACCATCCAACACTCTCAATGAGGTCATAATACTGGAAGTAAGAAAAACATAATTGTGTTATGAATAGTACAAGAGGTCACAGGATTATAAGAATTTTTTTTTTGTTAAAGTAAGAAAATAGTACATATATTTTATGAAGTATTCAACAAACTATGAAACTAATCTCAAGAACTTGAATATAAGCTTATCAGAACCTTAGCCCAGTCAAATTAGAAAATGATGCATGTTGTTTAGAATCTCTACCTAAAATCTACTACAAATAAGCTGCTGCATCAAACAAACCAAACAGGGACCAAACAAATAAGTACCAATTTGTTAGTATTTCTAATTTTATTTTAACGACCGAAATTTTGTGGTTGAATAATTATTAACAACTAAATATTGCGATAAACTAAAAAAACAATAGAATCGAGAGTCCGATAAAAGGAGATCAAATAGGAGAAGAATCTAGGATCGAGAATTCGACTCGATTAATCCAAATTAATCTTGATTAATATAATTTATGTAATTTCCCAATTATTTGAAAGCGAAGATTTTAAGTTAATCTAATGCCTCTCCCGAGGTCAGTAGAATTTTCCAAAGCGAATAATTCACTCTATTCCTAGGTGATTTAACTCGACATTAGCCAAAAAGTTCTAAAATCTTCAAAACGAGCTTCACAATTCTTATGAGTATATTCCTATCTTACAAGACAAAAGGGTTTTCTCCAAATTTTCACTACTTACTCTCCTCTTCCGATTCAAGTTATAACAATTCAATCATAGGCCACACAATTGAAAGCATTAAGAACAATTGGGGAAAACTCAATAGAAAAGGGAAAGATATCAATAACGTAAAATCAAGAATTAATCCATCATAATCTCGCTTTCATCTCAATCTTAGAATAAAGGGGTATAACCCGACATGCTAGAAAATAATATACAAATATTTGAATTAAACATAAGGAAGAAACTCAAACACAATTGATGAACTTGTCTTCTTCCGTTCTCTGGCCTTAGCTCTCTGCTGCTAGGTATTCTCCTCCTCTTCTTTTCGATGATTTCTTTTCTGACATTCACTGCGCTTTTATAACCTTTTTTACTTGCAAAACGCGTCCGAGGATTAGGTCTAATCCGCCTCCAAAACAGTCAGAATCGCGCGGTCAAAACAGGAATCCTGCCACTGCGGGCTGCGGCCCGGCTTAAGTGTACAACGGCCCTAGTTGCCCCGCTGCCCACGCCTGGGCATAAAATCATTACGGGCCGCGGCACGTAGAGAGTGTGCCGCGGCCCCCAGTACAGTTTGTGCTGGTTTGCTCTTTGTTGTGCCTGTGACGCGGCCCAGCTTCGGTGCGACGCGGCTCTCGACCAAAAAATATCGTTTTTGGCCCGTTTTTCCACATTCGAGCTTCAGGACTCTAATTTCCTTCAAAATGTACAAATTTCATCCATTAGGAGCTCATTTTCACAGAATTAGACCAAAATAAAGATAGAATAATGACAATAAAGCGCACAAAATAACATGTAACAAATACCCCCAAACTTAAGCCTTTGCTTGTCCTCAAGCAAAAAAATCAATTTCAAACAAGAATACTAGTATCGTGGACAATCGTGCAAATCCATAGTGCTCAACTAATTAATACTACCCTGAAATCTCAAAGGATAATACTAATATCGTACTAGTGAGTCACATTACGGACAATAATTCCTCAAGGTAACCATTTTTAGTGTTAATCTTAGCTCATGAAGAAAGTCAAGGCTCAAAGATCAACAAACGTGAAATGAGCTGACCGACAATATGAATGTTTTGGTTATAACAAGCAAACTCGTCCAGTCCCACAGCCTCATGGCAAAAACATAAGAATTTCAGCATAAATGATATTCCCCGGATAGCACTCCCTTTTATTTAATAACCATTATGATTCGAGTTAACCACTAGGTTTCGACTCCCGGGATGTTTCATCGGAAGAACCCTAGGGCGGATTTGCATTCTCATGTATTGGGGAACCGTTTGACGTAAAAGACACTCATGGGGCTCATGAATGCTTCTAGTTACTAAGTCTCCCTCTACAGCAAATAAAAAACTCGAATAACTACACTCGCACGTCCGATTCAAGGTTGCTGTTTTACGCGAATGTAAACGACGGGTCATGTGAATACATCCGATTACTTGGCTTTCTATCATCGAAGATGCGATTTTTCTGAACACTAATTCAATCTCCTATGCATGTCTAATCAAGGTCGTCGTTTTACGCGAATATAAATTGCGGGTTACGTGAATACACCCGATTACTAGACTTCCAATCCTAGAACATGTCAGGATGTATATATTTTTGGGAATTAATACTGTCTGACCCAATGCCTAACCGTAGGTACTTAATTGAATGCCTACACGACTAATGTTACTGGACGACTAGCTAAGTGAATAGCGCCACCAAATATATAGATGATGGCTTGTGTAATGCGGACACTACAAACACATATGTCTCATTTCTTAAATGCCAAGACTACCACAATGACGCAAAAAATCAGACTGAAATGAATAATCGAGGGAAAGAAATATCGCATAATGTGAACTCGACTAATACTCGTCCGTTTCTTCAAATAGAAATCAAAATCATATATTCAGTCTTACACAAGGTTGCACGACATACTCACGAATGTAAACAATATCCATCATACCATAGAAGACAAGCAAGGCAAACTAAATAAATAACAACTAAAAATAAATAACAACTAAAAAGTGATCCCCCCCAAACTTGAGAAGTTCATTGACCCCAATGGACGACAAATAAATATAAGTAAAAGACAGGTCAAGTACTCCCCTGAATGAAAGTAAGCTCAGGAACTGGCATCATCCTCGTTAGGTGAACTCGGTGGTGTAGGTGGCCTGGTCGGAGGGATGAATGGTCCGTATGGGTGGAGAATATGGCCCGTCCACACAGCTAAGTAATCCCGATGGTAAGCGTCCCTCGCAGCTAAGCGCCTCTCAGCACGCCGATTGGCCCGGCAAACCTGCTCGTACATCTCATGTCGAACGACAGTGATCATGCTGTATCGCTCTGCTTGCATCTCCTCCCTCAAACCATCAAACATCGTCTGAAGGAGGTGATCTCTCACTGGCGGTGGAGTGGACTCGGTCTGATCCTCAATATCTGCCGCCGGGTCATGAGTCAGAAGAAGTGGCTCTGGGGAGTGCTTATGTGGCTTATCTAGAAGAAATCCGCGTCCTCGCGGGTGTGCCCGCGCGCCACCCCACTGGTCGAAATGAGAGATAATACGATGGTCGATCGGACCCTGGGGTGCTATAGTAGGCTCGTCATCCGATCTCCCAACATCTGTCCTCCCTGGATATGGAGTAGCAAATCACTGGCATAGAATTCATGTACTATAGAGATGACGGCCGGATCGGGCTGTGCGAAAAATCTTGTCCACCCCATTTCGGTGATCATGGTTAATAGTTCGCCGTCTTGGGGGGCGGGAGTGAATCCCCTCTCAGGAATTATGGATGAATTCTTTCATTAAAGATTCGATGGATCTCTGGGTCGCAGAATTGCTGGGATTGCCCATCCATCTGGTTTTGCGAGGTTTCCCCTCTCGGGGGGGGTGATCGAGTCCTAGTCCTAGCAGAGCTCAACTTTCTCTTTTGGGCCATTGCGAATTCCTGGAAAATAAACGCAGGATATCAGATGACAAAATGGTATATGAAAGAACCACCCACAACGAATGTAACATTAAAAGCTTCTCACTTTCGTATGAGGGGCATAATGCGAAAATTTAACTCAAAATAAGCATTAAGGCAGGGGGGATACACTACTCAGAAAATCATGTTCGCTTCTAAAGATTGATGATTTTTAGTTCAAGAGTTTGACTGGGGCATTATATCGAACACATGGTATGCATGATTTCAAATCAAGAGAAAAAGAGTTAGTTGTGAGTTCAATCACCAACCACAAATACTTTCAAGTTAATTCATGTCAACACACGAAGCATAATCAGGAAAATCGATAATCTCAATATAATTCGATTGAAATCTTGCTAGAAATCGGAAAAATACGAATTCATCAAACAATGGAAACAAGTCCACCCACTCCGTAATTCTTGAATTAATTTCGGAAAAGAAACTGAAAGATTAATGATTACCTGGGCATGATCAAAGATGATGATAAGAGAAGAGTTGATTGAAGGGAAAACACCTGCGCCGCGCGGAAGAAGAAGGGTTTAGGGAGTGATACCTTATCTCGGCTGAATGACTCTAGTTCATGCGCTGCCCTTTTAAAAACTACCAGTAGGGTCCGCGGCACGTAGAAAGTGGGACTCGGCCCACAGTACAACAGGTTTTGATGTACTGGGTGTTTTGCAGCGTGCTGCGGCTCATTGTACGGGTGCCACGGCTTCCAAAGTAAGTGTGCCGCGGCTCAGCACTTGCGTGCCGCGGCACATAGTACAATTCGCTGGGCAAAAATTTTTGGGCCATTGGCGAGCCGCGGCCTGTCCTCAGCAAGCCGCGGCTCTTGGGCGAGTGTGCCGCGACCCAAAACTAGCGCGCCGTGGCCCTCAGTACAGGAGGTTGCGCCAAAATTTGACTCCTTTGCATGTCGTGTCCCACTCTTGGTGTGCCGCGGCCCTAACTGAAAATTGGCCCTGGAGAGAGTCCTGCTAAGGTTTTTCAAGTGAAAACACATAAAACATGAGAGAGAAGCACATAAAAGCAAAAATACCAAAAAAAATAGACTCCTAAAATGGGAAAACAACGAAAACTAAAATCTACTACTAATACTCGGGTTGCCTCCCGATAAGCGCTAAATTTATAGTCTTCAGCCGGACTTTGCTAGAATTCACTCCGCGGCGGATAGGACGACTGTTGACTTCTGCGCGTCCATTGCGTCACCCGAGTAGATTTTCAACCGCTGCCCATTTTCTTTAAATTTTCGATTCTCACATTGTACTTCCACTGCTCTGTGTGGAAATACTTGAACTACAGTGAACGGTCCCGACCATCGTGAATGTAATTTCCTAGGAAACAACCGCAAGCGTGAATTGAATAATAAAACCTTTTGACCCGGAACGAACTCTCGATGTATAATGTGCTTATCATGCCACTCCTTGGTTCGCTCCTTATAAAGTTTAGCATTCTCGTAGGCATCATGACGTATCTCTTCCAACTCATTCAACTGCAAGCAGCGCTTTTCACCGGCCAATTTAAGATCAAAATTGAGTTTCTTTATTGCCCAATATGCACGATGCTCCATCTTTACCGGCAAATGACAACCCTTCCCCAAAAGGTATTTGCAATGACATTTTCGGTCCCTTTCTTGTCTCGAATATGCAAATTGAATTCTTGTAGGAGAAGCACCCACCTAATCAACCTTGGCTTAGCATCTTTCTTTTCTAAAAGGTATTTGATAGCCGAATGGTCAGTCCACACGACCACTTTTGTCCCCAACAAATAAGCTCGGAATTTATCAAAAGCAAAAATCACAGCCAATAGCTCTTTCTCTGTCGTGGCGTAATTTCTTTGGGTGTCGTCAAGGGTTCGGCTTGCATAATATATGACATGAAACACTTTTCCCCGTCCCTGTCCCAAAACTGCCCCAATGGCAAAATCACTAGCATCGCACATCAGTTCAAATGGCAGGCTCCAGTCTGGGGTGACTATAACAGGAGCGGTGCTTAGAGCCTTCTTCAGGAGATCGAAGCTTTCTTTACACAACTCATTAAAATCGAAAAAGACATCTTTCATGAGCAAATTACACAAAGGTTTTGTGATCTTCGAAAAATCTTTAATAAAACGGCGGTAGAACCCGGCGCGTCCCAAAAAACTCCTCACCCCCTTCACGGAAGTACGCGGAGGCATCTTCTCAATCGTTTCAATTTTTGCACGGTCGACTTCAATCCCATGGGCGGATATGTGATGGCCTTGCACAATGCCTTCCTGGACCATAAAATGGCACTTCTCCCAATTTAACATAAGATTCGTCTCTTCGCATCTCTTCAGGACCTTCTGTAAGTTCTGCAAACATAAATCAAACAAATCACCGAAAACAGAAAAGTCATCCATAAAAATTTCAATACAATGCTCTACCATGTCAGAAAAAATGGCCATCATAACCCTTTGAAAAGTGGCCGGCGCATTATATAAACCAAAAGGCATGCGCCTATAAGCAAAAATACCGGAAGGACATGTAAACATCGTCTTTTCTTGGTCTTCTGGGGCTATATAAATTTAGTTATACCTAGAATAACCATCAAGACTGTAAAAATAATGTCCGGCCAATCTATCCAACATTTGATCAATAAACGGTAAAGGAAAATGGTCTTTTCTATTGGCTTTATTTAATTTTCTATAATCTATGCACATACGCCACCCCATAACAATTCTCGTGGGAATTAATTCATTATTATCATTTTGAATAACCGTTATCCCACCTTTCTTTGACACAACTTGAACAGGACTTACCCACTTACTGTCAGAAATAGGAAAGATCATACCTGTGTCGAGGAGTTTTAAAACATCGACTTTTACCACCTCTTTCATATTCAGATTTAACCGACGTTGATGCTCCACAGAAGGTTTGTAGTCCTCCTCCATCAAAATCCTATGCATACAAATGGACGGGCTGATTCCTTTGATATCCGCAATACACCATCCTGTAAGGTGTTTGTACTCCCTCAATACTCTCAACAACTTCTCCTCTTGATCAGCCGCCAAAGCGGCAGAAAGAATGACAGGTAGGGAATCGTCGGGACCCAAAAATGCATATTTCAAATGATTAGGCAGCTGCTTAAGTTCTAGATTCGGGGGCTTCTCAATTGAAGGGATGGGTCGTGTCGGTGAACTTCCGAGCTCCTCACATGGTCTTTGAGTGAAAAATGGTGGTGACGCATCCATGTGTCGTAAATAGGCTACATGCTCTGAATTTAATTCGGTAGAGGATCCGACTAAAAAGGACTCCGGTGGATCTGATGGATAGGTCTCCCGAAAAGATCTTCTTACACATGAGTTAATGACATCAATTTGAAAGCAATTTTCGACATCACTAGAATGTTGCATAGATCGAAATATATTAATAGTGACTTGCTCCTCTTGAACTCGTAAACTGAGCTTCCCCTTTTCCACATCAATTTTCGATCGGTCGCTAAAAATGGTCTTCCCAATATAATTGGGATGTCATGATCTTCTTCCATATCGAGCACAATGAAATCAGCAGGAAAAATGAATTTATCGACCATGACCAAGACGTCTTTTATTACCCCTCTCGGATACTTGATGGATCTATCGGCTAGTTGCAAAGAGATTATAGTAGGCTTGGCCTCCCCAATGCCTAGTTTCTTGAAAATAGAAGGAGGCATAAGATTTATACTGGCGCCTAGATCACATAAAGCTCTATCAAAAGACGAGTTTCCAATAGTGCACGGTATAGTGAAGCTTCCTGGATCCTTCAATTTAGGCGGGAGATTTTTCTGCAAAATAGCGCTGTACTCTTCAGTCAGTGCCACCATTTCACATTCTTCGAGCTTCCTTTTGTTGGATAAAATATCATTCATAAATTTCACATAGCTCGGCATTTGTTCCAAAGCGTCGGCAAATGGGACATTAATGTGTAATTTCTTGAAGACATCAAGAAACTTGGAAAACTGCTTGTCCAAATTTTGTTTTGCAGACGTTGTGGAAACGGGACTGGTGGTACATAAGCGGGATGAGTGGTCGAGACTTATTTTGACTTGGGTTCTTCGTCATTCACTTTCTCACTGGGGCTGCTCTTTTCTTTGCTACTCTTGGGCTGCTCGTGTAGCTCCTTTCCACTTTGTAGCTCGATAGCTTGCACATTTTCCTTGGGATTCATCTCGGTAGCACTTGATAATACACCTTGAGGTCGAGAAGATAATAGATTTGCAATCTGCCCCATTTGGAACTCCAAATTATGAATAGAAGCGGAATGATTTTGTAGAGTAGTTTCCGTGAGAGTCATGAATTGGCTCGTGTTAGCCGCCATTTGAGCAAGTGCATCTTCCAAAGAGACCTTCGATGGTTGAGGGGGCTGCTGTTGTGGCTGAGTGAATTGAGCTTGTGGAGGTTTATTCAAAGCTTGCCCGTTCCTCCATGAAAGATTTGGATGATTTCGCCACCCTTGGTTGTAAGTGTTAGAATACGGGTTATTCTCACGATTTCCATTCCCTACAAATTGAGCTTGTTCCATATGAGATTGCTCAAAAGGATTTCTGACTTGACATTCAGCACTAGGATGAGACCCGTTGCACCAATTACATGTTTCCATGGTACCGGTAGAAGAGGTGTGTGACAAGACTTGGAGTTGTTGAGTTAGAGCTGCAACTTGAGCTGATAGCATAGATATTGGATCATTGTCGGAAATTTCCATGACTCGTTTCAGATTCACACGCTCAGAAGGCTACTGATAAGCATTTGCAGCCATAGCTTCTAATAATGAATAAGCTTCGGCCATAGTTTTTCCCATTAACGCGCCCCCACCTGCTGCATCCACTAGAGTGCGTGTAGAAGCACCCAACCTGTTATAAAATGTTTGAATCTGTGGCCAATCCGGAAGGCAATGATGAGGGCATCTCCTTAGCAAATCTTTATATCGTTCCCATGCCTCATGTAGGGACTCCATATCATATTGTACGGAAGTGGTTATCTCATTTCTGAGTCTTGCTGTCTTCACCAGTGGAAAGAACTTAGCTAGAAAAGCTTGTGCTAACTCCACCCAAGTTGTGATAGAGCCAGGCGGGAGTGAATTCAACCAGAACTTGGGCTTGTCCCTTAGAGAGAATGGGAAAAGCCATAGACGAATGGCATCATCGGTAACACCGTTGTTTTTGAATGTGTCACAAATCTCAAGAAATGAAGCAATATGAGCATTGATGTCGTCATTATCCAATCCACATAATTGGCTTGCTTGCACCATTTGAATGATAGCTGGCTTGATTTCAAAATTATTTGCTTGAATGGTCGGGTGCCGAATCCCCGAAAAGTTTGCATTGATTTGTGGAAGTGCATAATCACTGAGAGCCAATGCTGGTTGAACTTGCTGAATAGGGCTGTCAATCCCTTGATTTCCAGTGTTGTCTCCCATGATATCCGTAATTAATAGCTCACGTATTTTCTTCCTGTTTTTCCGCAGAGTGCGGTCGAGTTCGATATCCAAAGGAAATAAACCTTCGTTGCCAAATTTTCTCATGCACTAAACGAACTCATGAAAGGAAAATAAATAAAAACAAATTTACACAAAAAATAAAATAATGTTCAAATTAAGACTAAAAATACTGAAATTGATATTAAAAAAACAATCAGTCCCCGGCAACGGCGCCAAAAAATTATTACGTATTTCTGTGAACGCAAGTGCACATTATCGTAATCAAGTAATAAAGTGATAAGTAAAGTATCGTTCCCTCGAGGACTGATGCACTAAGTACCAATTTGTTAGTATTTATAATTTTATTTGAACGACCGAAGTTTTGTGGTTGAATAATTATTAACAACTAAATATTGCGATCAACTAAAAAAAATAATAGAATCAATAGTCCAATAAAAGGAGATCAAATAGGAGAAGAATCTAGGATCGAGAATTCGCCTCGATTAATCCAAATTAATCTTGATTGATATAATTTATGTAATTTCCAAATTTATTGAAAGCGAAGATTTTAAGTTAATCTAATGCCTCTCCCGAGGTCAGTAGAATTTTTCAAAGCAAATAATTCACTCTATTCCTAGGTGAGTTAATTCGACATTAGCCAAAAAGTTCTAAAATCTTCAAAACGAGCTTCATAATTCTTATGAGTATATTCCTATCTCACAAGACAAAATAGTTTTCTCCCAATTTTCACTACTTACTCTCCTCTTCCGATTCAAGTTATGCAGTTATAACAATTCATTCATAGGCCACACAATTGAAAGCATTAAGAACAATTGGGGAAAACTCAATAGAAAAGGGAAAGATATCAATAACGTAAAATCAAGAATTAATCCATCATAATTCCGATTTCATCTCAATCCTAGAATAATGGGGTATAGCCCGACATGCTAGAAAATAGTATACAAATATTTGAATTAAACATAAGGAAGAAACTCAAACACAATTGATGAACTTGTCTTCTTCCGTTCGCTGGCCTTAGCTCTCTGCTGCTAGGTATTCTCCTCCTCTTCTTTTCAATGATTTATTTTCTGACATTCACTGCGCTTTTATAACCTTTTTCCCTTTCAAAACGCTTCCGAGGATTAGGTCTAATCCGCCTCCAAACAGCCGGAATCGCACGGTCAAAACAGGAATCCTGCCGCTGCGGGCTGCGGCCCGACTTAAGTGTGCTGCGGCCCTAGTTGTCCCGCTGCCCAGGCCTGGGCATAAAATCATTACCCGCGGCATGTAGAGAGTGTTATGCGGCCCCCAGTACAGTTTGTGCCAGTTTGCTCTGTGTTGTGCCTGTGACGCGGCCCAGCTTCAGTGCGACGTGGCCTTCGACCAAAAATTGTCGTTTTTGGCCCATTTTTCCACGTTCGAGGTTCAGGACTCTAATTTCCTTCAAAATGTGTAAATGTCATGCATTAGGAGCTCATTTTCACAGAATTAGACTAAAATAAAGATATAATAATGACAATAAAGCTCACAAAAATAACATGTAATGGCTGCTGCATCAAACTCATATACCAGGGACACTTTATTCAACCTCATTGCCAAACCAACCAAAAGCATCAACTAAAATCAAGGTCTGCAGGTACTATAATTCTGATCTCCTACATGACCATAAATATTTTACACATAAGAAAGACATATCCGAATAGAAAAACATAATCCAACCGAAGTAAAATGTATAAATTATTCTATCTTTATTCATTTCACTTCTTTAGAAGCTTACCTCTGTACTATGAATTTGATATCCTGATTAGGATTATGATGTAATGAACAAAACCACACGGCAGTCCCTTGCTTATGTAAAATTACCAGGAGTTGCCAATGTCGCCTGCATTTTGAAAACAAATAAGCTAATTTTGATAAACAAGTTATAAAATTTCTTATTTAACTAAAAGTGTTGCATTGTTCAAAATCTGACGCTAATTGTTAGGTCGTTGTACTTACTCGTGGTGATAAGCTCCTAAAAAAATCTATTTTTTCGAATCCCGAATATGTCGTAGAATGTACGATGTGGCTTCAGACTTCATATTCCCCATACTTTGTATGGACTGAGGCTCAAGGAATCCATACAAATTATCATTCACCGTGTCTACTATTAGTGATTTTAGGTACCTAATAATCAATAAAAAGAAGTTTAACTTTTGATAACTGTAAATTAAATGCAGATTATTATCAGAGTTGCATAACCGATTCACAGTATAAAATCATAATTTGTTCACTGACTTTAGCAAAAGTGTTTAATGTATGTAATAATCATCAATAACATTGAATCACAATTAACATTTTCATCATGATAAAGCTACGTTTCACACAAAAACGATATAACAACAAACAGACATAACACAAACATAAACTCATATTATTAAAAATTAGTTATAAAATTTACTTACATGATCCACAATTGCATAACTGATATGCTAAGCCAATCATTCCCCTGAAAGATTTCTAAAACATCGATGTGGCATACGTACAATGGCACATCAGTATCAACTAGGCCAAATAAATCACCCAACGACACCCGTAAAAGACTATCATAAAGGGATGGGGAAAATTTAAGCAATTCCAAAATAGGATTTTGTACGGATTCTGAATCATCAACCGGTCAAAATTGTTTCTTTTTTGGTCGCGCAATATCCTTAAAAAATATGAAATAACTATCTTAGTGAAGACTATTATTAGTTATTCTATTTCTATTTAATAAAATGTATACTTTTTCTAATAAAGATAAAAGGAAGAAATACCTGTGCTAAAATTTGTTTCTTGTTGAAGGCAAAATAACTGAGACAATAAAGTAGAATAAAAGTTGTTGTATTATTCCATTGATGACATCCCTTTAAATAGGGAGAAATACATACAAACAGGCCTTAGCCAAACCCTAACTAGGAAAGCCCGTAAACTAACAGACTTAGGCACACAATGGGTATTATTCCTTTAACACTCCCCCTTGTGCCTAGTCTACAAGCGCATGTCATGTTGTCTCGTTAAAACCTCGTCAAGCAAAAACTCATTGGGAAAAATGTCTTGATCATAGGGAAAAGAGTACAGCATCTAGTCACATCAAGTTTATACTTCGTCCTTTTAATCTATCCTCTCATATGATCGTTACATTTGATCATAGCGCTACTAAGGTGACCATTCCATCGATCCCTAAAATCGTACATCTTGTTACCTTGTTAAAAACCTTTCCAAGTGATAAAAACCCTGTGGGAAAAATGATCCTTGGAAGTAAAAGAGTATAATGTATGGTGTGGATGTAAGACTCCCCCTCAAGTCTACATATCCCCCCTGATTTATACATCAATCAAGTAGGCGTTGCCTCATTAAAAACTTTGCCAAGTAACAAAACCCAATGGGAGAAAATGAACCTTGGTCAAAGAAAAGAGTACAACACATGTGATTAAATTTCTTTATAAATCACAATTTCCTTGTGATCTTTACATCGATCTCGAGAGTTGGAAAAGTCTACATCTCCCCCTAATGCTTACATTCATATACCGTTGCCTCGTTAAAAACCTTGCCAAGTAACAAAACCCAGTGGGAAAGATAAACCTTGGTCAAGAGTGCAACATATGTAAGTATGTTCCATTATATCTCACATATTTTCCGTTGTGATCATTCCATCAATCAAGGGGTTTTACAAGTTACATCATGTTCATAAATGTAAGTATGTTCATCAGTGGCAGTACTTAACCGCTAGTTCCTCACAAATGCAGAATGATAGTTCTTAATCATGTACACTCTCGGACTGATTCATGCAAATAAATAATCATGTCGTGAAGAATGTAGCCAAAAGGGGTTTGCATAGTCGATTTCCAAAACATAAGCAAGTCATACCAACACATACTTTGTGCTAGTTGCTTCGGCACCAGCATTTACTTTAGCATTTGCCTTTTCGTAAGTAGCTTCCTTTGCCTGCTTGTAGGGAAAGAATAGTCCCAAGTTAATGGTTTCTTTTAAGTATCAAGAGATATTCTTGATACCATTCCATTGATATTGCGTCGATGCTGAACTAAATCTAGTCAGCGAATTAACTGAGAAGTGATATCAGGTCGTGTACATTGAGCCAAGTACAATAATGCGCTATTGCACTCAAGTAGGGAATTTCAGCTCACAAGGCTCTTCGTCACTTTCCTTTAGACGAAAGGGATCTTTCCTTTGCATCCAAATCTTCAACCTACCATGGGTGCTAGTCGGGTTTACCTTGTCCATGTTAAAGTGCCTGAGAATCTTCTGGACATAGGTAGACCGGTGGAATGAATTCCACAAACGCGATGTTCTATGTCAATGCTTCGATAGAACCGAGTTTCCCCAAGATCTTTCATCTCAAACTCAGATTTCCACTGTCCGGTAAAGAGGCGTAGCGTGCGCTAGACTGGACAGATATATATATGGCAGTTGACTTTATTTTCGTCATTTCTCACCTTCTTCACTCCTTTTCGACGGGAATCACTCGGGAGAGGCGATCTTAGGCGATTGGAAGCGATCTTCCTTCTAACAACAATATATTTGGTTGGAGAACAAGGATTTCTCAACATCTAATTCCTCCTAACGTCCGAATCCAGGTAAAAATCCTTAGAACCCTACCTTTTGGGAATTTTGGGGTTTTTCGTAGATTCGTCCGATTTACCCGCTTTGAAGCCTGAGAACTTTGAGTTTTGATGTATCTATACCGTATGCATGCTTTTCCTACGATTTTATGGTTTGGATTGTGTCGTTTTCGGACTTGTGAGATTTTGGACAATTTTCCAACCTCTAGTTGATTATCCGTATATCTTTATGAATCGTAGATGGGTTTCGGGGGTTTCTTCGTGTAATTTGAATATGGATAATTGATTATCATATTCCTTGCGAATCGTTTAGGTGCCGGAAGCACGTTCTTGGACCTACCGAACTCATACCTTTTTCCATTCGAATTGTCGATGTCTCAAAGGCAAGTATATATTTATGAATGTGCGTTCTCGACTTAGAAAGTATGAAATATTGATGGTATGATTATTTCTAGCCACTCCGGGGCAGGCCGATGGTTCCCCTGAGGGTTTCGTAGCCTCTGGTGCGATTCCACGGTTGATATGAACGAACCGTTTCTACGGCATTCATATGAAATATTGTTGGCATGTAATGAACAAACCGTTTTGACGGCATTCCTACATGTAACGGCGTATGATATGAACGAACCGTTTCTACGGCATTCACATTCGTCTTGAGATTTTTGTCATTTCGGAATACTAGTCTTGAATTGATGAATTGACGGTTACCTTTACTTTATTGTCGAGGAGTATTGTGTTTTATACTTGATATACTTGCACTAGCTATTCGACGGCTAACCCCTTTATGGGGGAAATACGTTTTATGTATTTCAGGTTCCAGGAGAGCGGACAGGCAGGTATCGGGTCGGCATGAAGATGGTGGGCAAGTGTGATACTGTGTCTTTCTTCCAGTTATGTTTGGAGTTTCCCATTCAGTATTGTTGTACTGGATTGGCTATTGAATACTCGAGTATTGTTTTCCCTTTTCCTTGATGTTCCGGCCTGTGTTTGCCGAAGTATTGATTCGAGTTGTGATGTTTGTGAATACATTGGTTATGTTTTGAATACCTTTGTATTGTTCTTAATTCCATTGTATGTAGACCTCCTCGGTCAAAATTTATAGTTCCGCGTATGTTTAGCCTTGTGGGTCCCACGGCGGGGCTTACGGCGCTGTAATATTCCCTGAATAACTTGGGGGTGTTACAGAATATGGTATCAGAGCTTAGGTCTATGGATACCTAGGCTGTCGGTCTTTTGGGTCGATCGAGTCGTTAATTGTCCGCAGTATCACTACTCTGCCATCATCATAGTGCGACCGGTACTTGTAAGACCTCTCACTCTTCTGGTGTTTCCTTATTCGTTTTGCTTCCTTTTATCGGTATTCTTAAGAATCGGACACTTTGATGACGCGAGATTGAATTGTGCTTACGTGACTTGTGTGTTCTTCAGTATGTCAGCTGGTAGGGGCCGTGGCCGTGGTCGTGGCTGTGGACGAGGAAGAGGTCGTGGCGCGGCCGTTTCCATCAGTTCAGTTGCGGGGTCGACCAACCCCAGTTTGTCCAACTCGGTGCATCCCGACACCGAGAGTCAGCACGACCAGTCAGACGGTCAGGGGAACAACGCGGACGTTGGAGTGGCGAATGCACTTCAACAATTGGCTACTCAAATGACTATTTTGGCCCAAACTGTTCAGCTGAATAACCCGAACCCAAACACGGATGCCTTGCTTCAGAATGTAATCCGTATGCACCCTCCACAGTTTGGCGGTGCCACAGACCCGTTAGGCTGGGAAGATTGGCTAGCAGAATTGGAGAAGATTTTCGAGGCAGTTGATTGCCCCGAGGTGAGGAAAGTACCGATTGCTCAGTATTTCCTCACTAAGGAGGCCGCTACTTGGTGGAAGGTCATCAAGCCACAGGATCGTATTGCCTCGTGGGACGAATTTAAGGAGCTCTTGGAGGCCGAGTTTTGTCCTTGGCCGGTACGAGAGAGCCGAATCCGAGCCTTCTTCGAGGCTAAACCACAAGATATTCCCGTTTCGCAGGCGATCGTGGAGTACAACCAACAATTGATCCACGTGAAGGATCAAGTGCGTAACGAGCGTGATAAGATCCGTTATTTTGATATGCGGATGAATTTGGACTTACGGCGGTACATGGCCGGATTTTCTTGTACCACACTGAAAGAGTATCAGGACAGAGCTTTAGCCTATGATATGTTGAGCCCCGACAACGATACCGTGGAAGAATCGAAGAAGCAGAAAGTAGCGGGGAATTTTTCTAACTCTAAGAGTGGCAACTTTCAGAAGTCACAGACAACTAACCGTTCTGCCGGACAGTCGTCACGTTCTAATAAAGGAAAGAGGGGTTACCGTCCTACTTCGGGTACCACCAATCGCGCGGTGACTTGCTATAATTGTGGCCGTTCAGGCCACATTAATTTGGAATGCCACTTTCCACCATTGAAGTGTCACACGTGCGGACAGATGGGACATAGAGCGGCTTATTGTTCCGAGCCGAATCAGACTTTGGACACTCGGGCTTCTGCCCCAGCTGGTCAACCTCAGCAGAATTTCGGCAGGGGCCGGGGACGGGGTCAGAATGCTGGAGGGGGAAACTCTAGCGTCGGTTCGGTGCAACCACGAGTTTATGAGATGCGTCGAGCAGACGAACCCGACGCGGCGGTGGCTTCAGGTACCATTCATATCCTATCTCATCCAGTCCGTGTACTTTTTGATTCGGGTGCTACACATTCTTTTATTTCTTTGGAGTGTGTACGCCGTTTGAATATAACTTGTCTGACTGCTTGCGATCCCTTCATCATGAGACTACCTAGCGGGGATAGAATTGTGGGGAACCGGGAGATTAGAGATTTTCCGGTGATTATATCCGGTATGGATTGGTTATCGAATTTAATTGTAGTTGATATGGAAGGCGAGGACATGATCCTCGGCGAGGATTGGCTTGATAGTCATCAAGCGATTATGAACTACCGTACCAAGGTTATCACCATGATGACTAAAGACGGATCTGAGTACTCATTTTTGGGGCGTAAGTCGGGACTATCCAAGTTACTTATCAGTGCCATGAAGGCCGTAAAACTTTTGAATAAAGGTTGTGCGGGCTATTGGTGTTATGCCTTGAAAACGGAAGGAAATGAAATCGATTTCTCTTTGATTCCGGTTGTTAGTGAGTACCCCGATGTTTTTCGGAATGACCTCCCAGGATTACCGCCAGATCGAGAGATAGAATTTACCGTGGACTTGGAGCCAGATGCGGCTCCGATTTCTAAAGCACCTTACCGGATGGCACCTTCCGAGATGCAAGAATTGAAGAATCAATTGGGAGAACTTCTGGAAAAAGGGTACATCAGACCGAGCGCTTCGCCTTGGGGCGCGCCTATTCTTTTCGTGAGGAAGAAGGATGGTTCACTACGTTTGTGCATCGACTACCGCGAGCTGAACAAAGTAACCATCAAGAACAAGTACCCTCCACCTCGTATAGACGATTTATTTGATCAATTGCAAGGAGCTGCGGTTTTCTCGAAGATTGATTTAAGATCCGGGTATTATCAACTCAGGGTGAGGGAGTCCGACGTTCCGAAGACGGCGTTTCGGACGAGATATGGGCATTATGAATTTGTAGTTATGCCTTTTTGGTTGACTAATGCGCCGGCAGTTTTCATGCAGTTAATGAATAAAATATTCATCGAGTACCTCGACAGGTCTGTGGTCGTCTTTATCGACGACATCTTGATCTATTCTCGAGATAAGGAGGAACATGCCCGACACTTGCGTTTGATATTAGACATTTTGAGAATCGAGCATCTCTATGCGAAATTCTCGAAATGTGAGTTTTGGTTGGAAGAAGTTATGTTTCTCGATCATGTGATTTCGGCCGAAGGAGTTCGTGTAGACCCGCAGAAGATAGAGGCAGTGCTAGATTGGGCACCGCCTAAAAATGTTAAGGAAGTTCGTAGCTTTTTGGGCCTTGCTGGGTATTACCGTCGGTTTGTCGAGGGGTTCTCGAAACTCGCTCGGCCGCTTACGAAATTACTCCAGAAGACCGAAAAGTTTGTTTGGACGGATGAGAGACAACAGAGCTTCGATGAACTGAAGAAACGTTTGACTTCAGCGCCGATTTTAACCTTACCACATGGTAGCGAGGGCTTTGCAGTTTATAGTGACGCTTCGGGTCAAGGCCTGGGCTGTGTGCTCATGCAGCATGATAAGACGATAGCTTTTGCGTCTCGACAATTAAAGCCTTATGAGATGAATTATCCTACTCACGATTTAGAGTTGGCCGCAATTGTCTTCGCACTCAAGATTTGGCGGCATTATTTGTATGGTTCACCGTGCCGGATTTATACCGATCACAAGAGCCTGAAATATATTTTCAGTCAGAAGGAGCTGAATATGAGACAGAGATGTTGGTTAGAGTTGATAAAGGATTATGATTTGGAAATTCTTTACCACCCCGGGAAAGTCAATGTCGTTGCGGATGCTTTGAGCCGCAAATCGGCGTCTCTTCAAATGCTCGAGGTTCTTACATCTCAGACGAAAATTTGTCAGGACTTAATTGAGCAAGGGATAGAAGTTTGGCTTCAACGAGTACAGGGACAGCTGTGTACTCTCGAAATTACTTCGTCTTTAGTTGACGACATCAAAGGGAAGCAGTGGAGTGACCCGATGATTTCTCAACTGAAGGAAGATGTAATTAAAGGAAAAGCTCCTGGCTTTATGGTTCACGAGGATAGTATTCTGAGATTTCAGGGCAGGCTTTGTGTTCCGAACGATTTAGAGTTGAGGCAGAAAATTCTCCGAGAAGCGCATGCTACGCCTTACTCAATCCACCCCGGGACGAGTAAGATGTACAAAGATTTGAAGCGTAATTTTTGGTGGAATAACATGAAGAAGGATGTTACGGAGTTTGTACTACGGTGTTTGACGTGTCAACAAGTCAAGATCGAACATCAACGACCAGCGGGGTTGTTGAAACCGCTTCCCATTCCCGAGTGGAAGTGGGAAGACATTTCTATGGATTTCATCGCTGGCATGCCGAGAACTCGGGCCGGAATGAATATGATTTGGGTAATTGTCGATCGGCTGACCAAGTCTGCACACTTCTTGGGTATTAAGGATACTTGGGGACTGGATAGACTGGCTCGAACCTTTATTGCTGAGATCGTGAGATTACACGGTGCCCCCAAGACCATTGTTTCTGATCGAGACGGCCGTTTCGTATCGCACTTTTGGCAGGCCGTTCATCAGGCTTTGGGTACTGAGTTGAGATTGAGCACTTCTTTTCATCCTCAGTCGGATGGACAAACAGAGAGGACGATTCAGACATTGAAAGATATGTTACGGGCTTGTGCCTTAGACTGGAGTAATGATTGGGAGCTTCACTTGCCGTTGATCGAGTTTGCTTACAATAATAGTTGGCATGCGTCGATCAAAATGGCACCCTTCGAGGCACTTTATGGTAGGCGATGTAGGTCGCCATTATGTTGGGACGAGGCTTCTGAGCTAGTTGGGACGAAGCCGGATATGTTGATGGAGACTAAGGAAAAGATTTTTATTATCCGGGACCGATTACTGGCTGCCCAGAGTCGTCAGAAATCTTATGCTGATACTCGTCGTCGACCCTTGGAGTTCGAAGTGGGGGATCATGTCTTACTCAAGGTGTCGCCGACCCGTGGAGTTTTCCGCTTCGGGAAAAAGAGGAAACTTAGTCCGAGGTATATCGGACCTTTCGAGATTTTGGACAGAGTTGGAGATTTAGCTTATCGCTTGGCGTTGCCTCCAGCTTTGAGTCACGTCCATTGTGTTTTTCATGTGTCTCAGTTGAGAAAGTACATACCGGATCCGAGCCACATCATCGACTACAGTGAGATTGACGTAGCCGAGGATATTACCTTTCCGGAGAGACCCGTGAAGATCCTTGAGCGTCGCGAGAAACAACTCCGGCATAAGACCATTCCACTGGTTAAAGTGCAATGGTCGAGACATGGAGTCGAGGAGGCAACTTGGAAGACGGAAGAGAAGATGCGGGTGGAATACCCCGAACTATTTATTTCTTAAGTTTCGGGATGAAACTTCTTTTTAGAGGGGGAGAATGTAATACCCGTACTTTTATTGACTGTTTGACTTTGTCATCCTCCTTATTTTGTCGCTCTGTAAATGCTTGGAGATGTTGTTGATATTGTTATTGAGTTTCGTATCTCGTTTGGTTCTTGATCATGTCGTTTAGACCTTGCGGAAATGTTCTGTGCCAGAGATATAGCGCACGCTAGGCCTAGGCTAACGCACGCTAATTCTGCTTGATTAGCGCACGCTAGCTCTGAGCCGTAGCGCGCGCTAAGAGGATCAGTCAGGTCAGAACCAGTATTTCGGACTGCTCTCTGGACTGGCGGATTAACGCACGCTAGGAGTTTGTTAGCGCGCGCTATCCATGGATAGTAGCGCACGCTAACATCCGTCCGTAGCGCACGCTACCGGGCTGGTCAGCAGAGGCAGTGAGGTTGCCAGGTTTTCTGGACTATCAGATAGCGTACGCTAGGCTTCGGCTAGCGCACGCTAAAGCTATTGCATAACGCACGCTAAACAATAGCGGTAGCGCACGCTAAGTTTTGAGCAGGGCAGAGACAGTAAGTTCTGGACTCCAGTACTGGATGCCATATTTTGGGCTAGCGCACGCTAACGGGGCCGACAGAAGCCACTGGACTATCCGGTGACTTCGCTAGCGCACGCTAATGAAGGAGGCGTAGCGTGCGCTAGACTAGACAGATATATATATGGCAGTTGACTTTATTTTCGTCATTTCTCACCTTCTTCACTCCTTTTCGACGGGAATCACTCGGGAGAGGCGATCTTAGGCGATTGGAAGCGATCTTTCTTCTAACAACAATATATTTGGTTGGAGAACAAGGATTTCTCAACATCTAATTCCTCCTAACGTCCGAATCAAGGTAAAAATCCTTAGAACCCTACCTTTTGGGAATTTTGGGGTTTTTCATAGATTCGTCCGATTTACCCGCTTTTAAGCTTGAGAACTTTGAGTTTATGATGTACCTATACCGTATGCATGCTTTTCCTACGATTTTATGGTTTGGATTGTGCCGTTTTCGACTTGTGAGATTTTGGACGATTTTCCAACCTCTAGTTGATTATCCGTATATCTTTATGAATCGTAGACGGGTTTCGGGGGTTTCTTCGTGTAATTTGAATATGGATAATTGATTATCATATTCCTTGCGAATCGTTTAGGTGCCGGAAGCACGTTCTTGGACCTACCGAACTCATACCTTTTTCCATTCGAATTGTCAATGTCTCGAAGGCAAGTATATATTTATGAATGTGCGTTCTCGACTTTGAAAGTATGAAATATTGATGGTATGATTATTTCTAGCCACTCCGGGGCGGGCCGATGGGTCCCCTGAGGGTTTCGTAGCCTCTGGTGCGATTCCACGGTTGATATGAACGAACCGTTTCTACGGCATTCATATGAAATATTGTTGGCATGTAATGAACGAACCGGTTTGACGGCATTCCTACATGTAACGGCGTATGATATGAACGAACCGTTTCTACGGCATTCACATACGTCTTGAGATTTTAGTCATTTCGGAATACTAGTCTTGAATTGATGAATTGACGGTTACCTTTACTTTATTGTCGAGGAGTATTGTGTTTCATACTCGATATACTTGCACTAGCTATTCGACGGCTAACCCCTTTATGGGGGAAATACGTTTTATGTATTTCAGGTTCCAGGAGAGCGGATAGGCAGGTATCGGGTCGGCATGAAGATGGTGGGCAAGTGTGATACTGTGTCTTTCTTCCAGTTATGTTTGGAGTTTCCCATTCAGTATTGTTGTACTGGATTGGCTATTGAATACTCGAGTATTGTTTTCCCTTTTCCTTGATGTTCCGGCCTGTGTTTGCCGAAGTATTGATTCGAGTTGTGATGTTTGTGAATACATTGGTTATGTTTTGAATACCTTTGTATTGTTCTTAATTCCATTGTATATAGACCTCCTCGGTCAAAATTTATAGTTCCGCGTATGTTTAGCCTTGTGGGTCCCACGACGGGGCTTACGGCGCTGTAATATTCCCTGAATAACTTGGGGGTGTTACATACGTGGGAGTACATTTCCTAGTAATCAATTTCAGGGCATCGTGAGAAGCATTACTTCATGAACTTTGTACATTATGACTATATTATTCTCACTAAGCTTTACGACAAAGACTCGTTTATGTCCTACAGGCTTTACACTTGGTTAGGTTAGCACTACCTACACCAAATACCTGTCTCTTTGTCAGATAATCTAGTTCTACCTGAAATATTTTTCTTATAGGCCAATCAGCTCTATGTTGATTTCATCCAATTGAGCGAGGTTCGACATCATCGTACTTTATGATTCATGACATGTCATCAAAGTGGGTGGTTGATCAGGCCACACTCTCATAATTTCATCGAGATTCTTGATTTTCTGAATCATATCTTCAGGGCGTTCCCCTCGTCATGACTCATGGACATAATAAAATCAAGCATAATCTCATGAAACGAGTTCATTGATGGTTAACATGTGAATTTGTGCCATACTCTACCTCTTTCTTGGTTGAGTATTTAGTCGAACCATGAGGCTTCCACCCCTTCCTTCGCAGGGAGCCACGACCTCAACCACACCTCCACCAAGTGCGGTTGCATCACCCGGTTCATTGGTGATGTGCCCCTTACAGGGGACTTCTAACCTTACAGGCACATTTGCAGCTGTAATGTGAGATCTTGTCACTTGAACGATATCAGTAAATGCATCAGGCATCGAATATGCTACATCTTGAATATCGAGTGTTCTTTATGCTTCATGGTAACATTATGAAGTTCGGGGATCATACCGAGACAAAATGGAGACACCATGAAAATTCCTGTCATTCCCCAAGAAATTATATTTCCTCTCCTCCCCCTAACGACGGGAAGGTTATCTCATTAAAGTGACAATCGGCAAATCGTGCGGTAAAGAGATCACTGTGAAGGTTCCAAATAGCGGATAAATGTCTGGAGATTTTTATCCAACGTGAATACTTAATCGTTTCTAAAGACCGATGCACTGTGGGGCGCAGAAGGCACATATAATGCGCAACCAAATATGCGCAATTGTCACTCAAGTCCGTCTGGGTCCAAAATATAAAAATCAGGCTATCTAGTTACCAATTGGTACGCATAAACTAATTGGTTAGCAATGTAACACCCCCAAATCCTATTGGGTCATTACAGTGCTGTGGACCCCACGCCAAGAGATCCACCAGGCGAACATGACTAAATTACATTAAATTAGCTAACAAGGGAGAACACAGTCCCTACTATGATATCCGAAACAATATTCTGATGGGGAATTTCAACGACAACGATGGGCCTACATGGCCAAAAATAAAATACAACGACATCCACGAGCATTTGCTCGGGTAATACATAATGACAATGACTGACAAACTGGAGAACACTCCAACTGACTGAACAACATGAACAACTCGGACTAGTATCTCCCGAATGCCTCGTCGCCATCATCATGCCCCTGTGTCTCAACTCTCTCCTTGCAAGCACCTAAAACATGAAAACATATTCCGCCCCCACGGGGCCAGTCATCCAGATAATGAACATCAAATACATGTATAACATGATATGCATCCAAAGGCAGAATGAAACGGTACAATGATAATAATAATACGAGATGCTCACAAACCAAGGTAAGAACTGAGCATTCGTGAAATACTATGCCCACGGCATACTATTAATACTTGTTCAACAGGTTAGAAACAGCGAATCATAATCACAGAGTACCACTATGAATTACACGACATGAACCAAACCAGAACTGAATTAAATATGAATCACAATGAATTACATGAAGATGAACCAAACCAGAACTGAATTAAATATGAATCACAATGAATTACATGAAGATGAACCAAACCAGAATTGAATTAAGTATTAGAGTTGAATGACGAATATCACAGTATGCCCGAATGAAATGTGTGAGTGCACAAGTAGCCGAGTGTCCGGAACCCCGCATATACACCCGCAACTTGGCCTAATTAGTCTCACGGAGGTACTTTACCATGTGCACAGTCTAAATGTGTCTGGAGTCCCGCATATACACATGACCATAGTGGAATATCATAGTATGCCCGAATGAAATGTGTGAGTGCACAAGTAGCCGAGTGTCCGGAGCCCCGCATATACACCCGCAACTTGGACTTTTTAGTCTCACGGAGGTACTTTACCGTGTGCACAGTCTAAATGTGTCCGGAGTCCCGCATATACACATGACCATAGTGGAATATCATAGTATGCCCGAATGGAATGTGTGAGTGCACAAGTAGCCGAGTGTCCGGAACCCCGCATATACACCCGCAACTTGGTTTAATTAGTCTCACAGAGGTACTTTACCATGTGCACAGTCTAAATGTGTCCGGAGTCCCGCATATACACACGACCATAGTGTGCCTGACTAAAAATTCCACACATACGCCACCCGGCCACGAAACACAATCCCGGAAGGTCACAAAAACAAAAGCCACCAAAATTCAAAGATTACCGAATTCACCAGAATGATAGTGTGCTGCCTTGAGTCGGCCAACACGATAATGATGACTCACGTATAGGCATCGTCCTCGGCGGTCCCAATTCAATACCTCGATTACCTTAGAATGATCAATCGATAACAACGACACAACGGATGGGAACTATCCTCAACAGCCCCAATTCAATACCTCGATTGCCTTAGAATGGCCAACTGATAACAATGATGCAGCGGATGATTCAATACCTCGATTGCCTTAGAACGGCCAATCGATAACAATGATACAACGAATGATTGAGTACCTCGATTGCCTTAGAACGACCAATCGATAACAATGATACAATGAATGATTGAGCACCTCGATTGCCTTAGAACGGCCAATCGATAATAATGATACAATGAATGATTGAGTACCTTGATTGCCTTAGAACGGCAAATCGATAACAATGATACAATGAATGCCTCAACACCTTTAATCGGTTACCGACGACGAAGATGAGAAATGAATACGTCAATGCCTTCAATCGGCCAAAACAACATCAAGGACAAAACTCCAAAATTAATAACAATGATTACAACGACGTCTTAGATCGACATCAATATTAACAACAACAATTGATACATCGATACCGCGAACCGGCGATCGACAATAACATTAACAACGAGTATCCCAATGCCATGAACCGGCCATTAATGAATGATAATAAATATTTGGCATAATTGTCGAAGAGTATCGTATCGAACAATCCCCTAATATCAATGAACTTATGAAGAGACTAAGTCTCGGAATGATACAACACATTCATACACATATATGATAACATTAATCTCATTGACTAGTACAAGTATAAAACTTGCCTCAACCGAAGGCGATGAAATCCTTCCACGAACAACGAACGGCGTCCTCCTATAAACACAAGTAATCGAACAACCTTGAATGAAATACAATTAATTCAATAATACAATATCAATCGAAATCAACACAATGACCGAAAGAAACTCTTTGAGGTATTTAATCGAACACTAAATGTTCAAAGTTCCTCAAGAACCTAAGAATCATCAATCGGGTTAAACGAATCGAAGATATGGATATACAATCCATAGAGCACGATTAATAATGTTTACTAACATCAACCGATTCATCAAATTCGGACGAACAATGAAAATCAAGAAGAAATCCCGAAAATCAAATTCTAGGAGATTTCAAGAAATTACCTCGATCCGACGAAAAACAAGGATTTGATGTTGATATAATCGACAAGAATCCTCAAAAACGCTTAGAAATCGAGTGGAATCGACCAAAAACTCCACTCCCCGATTTTCCCGTCGCCAGCCGCCACCCAAGTGAAGAAATGGGGTGAAATGAAGTCTAGCCCGTCGCCCAGGATTTATATGGCCGACAGAGTTATGAACATAACCGGAAAGGCCTTACGGCCGTAACTCGGCACTTACGGCCGTACCCGGCAGGTCCTTACGGCCGTAACCGGCATTCGTCCGGAAGCTGCCTGGCGCCCGTACGGCTGTAACTCTCGGCCCTTACGGCCGTAACCGGCATTCGTCAGGCCATGCCTGCCGATCACTTACGGCCGTAACCGGCACCTTACGGCCGTAACTCGGCCAGGCCAGTACCTGCTCGAGACTGTGCGGCTGTGACTCGGCCGTGGCCACTTCCGACGGCCCGGACAACGTCGAAACCCGAACCTGAATATGAATCTAAGATACGGTTACGAAGTACTCGCAAAGACGAATCCAATCACTAAGAGAACACACGATTCCGACCACCCGAAGGCTTGAAATTCGACAACGGGAAGTAATTACCCCAAACTTTGGGAAATTACGAAAATGGCCCAAAACGTCCGAAATACACTATACACGATCGAAACACCAAGCCAAAGCTTGAAACATGAATAATAACATTAAATGAACTTACGAGAAACTCGAAACAACATCTTCGGACGAGATTCGCAAGAATCAAACTCAATTGTGGAAAAGCCGTTTAAGAACACAGAACTCAACAAAACTATACCGAAACGAACTCGGATGACAAAAAGTGCAGAACTAAATATTCTCAGAATGACGAAACGGTCACAACAGAGTCTCTAAGATGGACTTCCGCTAAAAAAAA
Source organism: Orobanche coerulescens (assembly GCA_033398695.1). NCBI lineage: Eukaryota > Viridiplantae > Streptophyta > Magnoliopsida > Lamiales > Orobanchaceae > Orobanche > Orobanche coerulescens. The sequence continues at coordinate 130,650,680 of CM065817.1, forward strand.
TTACCGGAAAATCGAAATTGCGGATATTACAAGCAGAGGGTCTAAGAATGACCGATTTAAGTAAAGTTGCGTGCAATATTGCATAATCCCAGGCAAAAATATGCTAATTGGTGCACATAACCAATGACATAATCACCATACATATCTTTTTCGATGGTGGTTTATGTGAGACTGTTTGCATATGCACATGCGACGAGATACTATTCATTAATCTCTATCATGCAATAAACATCAAGTACTTTTTTATGTCAACTCTCCAACATCATCGAGTACTTTAGATGTGATAACGGAGGTGAGTCCTTATAAATTATTTTGGAAGTTCTGCAGCAGTTTGAGTGGACAGGAGAGCGACATGTGACCAACATGTCGGAAAATCCATCAAAACCATCAATACATAAATGGTCCGCATATTAGGTGGATGGATCCACAAATATATCCTTATATTCAGCGTAAGAATGGAATGCTTGCTTTTGTTTCTTCAGCGTAGGAAGGTCTCGCTCCTACTTTGGCTAAAAAGTAGGCTTTGCAAAAATGAGTGGTACGCATTTGATATGCATCTGGTTCTTTGGATGACATAATACGATTAACATCAACATTGTCTTTATGTTGAGTTGTTGCCACATTTTCGCTCGAAAAGAAATGATGTACGTACAAGTTCTTTAGTATATGGATCATTATACTTCGACCAGGGTGACCTAGTATATTGTGCCAAAGCCTATATGAGTCTATGTCCCAAAGTACATTGTTGGTGACAACATAGGATTTTAAAAAACCTAATAGTAGTGAGGTACAATCCACTAAAATGACTCATGAGTTGTTCTAAAATGTGTTTACCTCCACATTCATTAGAATAATAAAAGAAACTCTATTCCATTCTCACATTGGGTTTCAATCTGGAAACAATTGCTACGTATATTGTTGAAGTTAAGGTTCGAAGGGCTCTAGGTGCATACAGAGTATCGGTAACTTGGAAGGCTGCCGTTTAGGTATCAAAATTGGGCATTACCTCGCCATTTGATGAGTTGGGAGGACCCAATCATCGTAGTTACCGAGGTTTAGCAGGCGACTAATTCGATGAATAGAAGCCTAATTCTAAGAACATTCAAGTTCTACTCGATTCATTCCTTAGAAGAGAGAGAAATTTCGAACCATAAGCATTCAAGCAATATTCAGTACTTCGAAATAAAGCTAATAATCTAACGTAAGCAATATTAAATATCTTGTTCGTGAAATAACATTGCATCACGCCATTATTGAAAAGAAAACACCAACACAATCGTCTTGAGGCAACTATACCAAATGTAAACGAGAAAGTAAATATAATACTAAGATTCAGTCTATAGACTGTGGATCGTATGACTCAATTTGACGATTGGTGATTGTGAAACTGATATAGGGGGACTTGTCTAAATCATATTCTTCCATATAGTGAGTTCTCCTTTCTTTGGACACTCTATATTTCTTCTAGTGAGATGCAACTTGCTTGCTTGCATGGCAGTTATTGTACCATGTCCAGCATCTCCATAATGATAGCACGGTTCATTACTAACTCGAGCCTTAGAGGCAGTAGGATGGGTAGGTGATTTTTGGTTCCCTTGGCTAGTAGAGCCGGGAGCACCAAGTCTTCGCATTACATTGGAAGAACCCCCACGTCCTTGACCACGAAGCCTATCATGTCCAGTTCCCTATTCATTCGGGTAGTTTTCATCCTTCACTTTGCCATAATTGGCCTCGGGAATTTTCTTTGTCCCAACCAACCTGGCATTATTGCTTACTAACATTTCGTTATGCCTCTCAGCCACTTGCAGTAGGTTGGTTAGCTTACTGAAGGTAGTGATGCATTTATTATCATACTCCAACCTATACTGGTTCGTTAGTATAAGAGCGGAAGTAGGGTAGGTGAAAAAAGTTTGCTGGATCATGTCATCTTCTGTGATGTCCTTCCCACGGAAATTTAGGCATGCCTTGAGACGGAGCATACCTTTGTTGAAATCGTTGATCTGTTTATAGTCGAGCAAGCGGATTTCATTCCACTGCATGGTCAACTTTGGGAGCAAAGTGTCGTGAATGTTCCAAAAATAGCCCTTACGGGCATTCCACAGTTCTTTGCGGGATTTTCAACTATAGATATTTCCATCTCAAGCTGGGTTCGATGTGTCACCTAAGGAATATAAGTGCACTCGCTTTTATCTTATTAGACGGTACTTGGTCTGTGGTGTTAAGGAGCGTACCACTATATTCTTTAGTGATAAATGTGGTCTCGACGTAGGAGATTCATCTATGGTACTCAAGCTCTTTTGAGTCCAAGATATCATATTTGAGGCGAGTTGGATAAGCTATCTTAATACAAGAAAAAGGAAAATGATTTTTCATAGTTTACCATGAGTACTTTCCATGATAAAATTTTCAATAATGGGAGCGTTGTTATTTTTTGGAACCGAGATATGGTCAAAATTACTTTCGATACTATTGAGGATTACCAATGATATTACTTTATCATGGTTCTATTTAATATAGGCATTAGAAATAAGTCCTCTAAAATCTACTAATATGAAGACTAATTGCATGTAATATCTATATATGCATGCAAATATATATGTATCTTATAGATATAGACATATAATCTGAGAAATGTATCTATACACATATTATGCAGTCAAGTATGTTTCTTATGCCGCAATATAATTATAATTCAACGTGAATTTACTTTAATTCAAGTTGGTTTAAGCAATTTGCTTTGATTTAACTAAAGTTATTAATGTATCATGCTTTAATTGGTTTAATTAAGCATAAACAAATTTATGAAATACAAATATGCAATTAAAGTAACTAAAGCATGTAAAATTGCACGTTGCAGATAGTAGGGTTCGGATTTTTGTACCTTACAGGAAAGATACGATTCTCTCCTATCATATATCGTCAATTTATTTTTGGTTCCAATTGTCCGCTTGAATCGTCACTAAACATCCTCAATTCCTCTCCAAAATGAAATTTAAGTTGTTACCCCAGATCTCGAACCAGGAAACTGTTTCGCCAAAAAATATAGAGGGGTAAGTGATCTCCTCGTCGGAGTTTATGGTTGAATAGGGAAATGGCACCAGAATTCGGTGGGCTTCCGCTGCGATCGAGCAACGCCCGCTTTAGATCTGTACATATGATGATCTGTTTCTTCTATCCAAAAAAAAAGGCAGATGGTCGGTACAAGGCTCCCTCTGCTGCTCGGAACAGACGGCGAGCCTCATCCTTCTCTTCTTTTTGGAAGTATAATAATTATAAAATAAAAATACATGAATAAGAGTCTGACTGTTCCGCATATCAAACACATATCATCTTGTCTATAATAAGGTGGCGAAAAGAGCTTTGGGTATTTGTTCGTAGATCCCGTGGTACTGCAAGTTTTGGCCGGCACAGCCTTTGAACACCAGGTTTGACGGAGGCGTAGGAGGATGAGTAGAGATGGATGTTTCAGTTGGGGTTTCGGCCGCGGGTTCCTATGCAGCAGACGGTTGCGGGGGATTAGGTTTCGGTGTCGGTCAGTGAAGAAGATGACCGGTCGGGGAAGGAGATGCAGGTGGCAGCTAGGGTTTCAGGGAAAATCCGATTTTTCCTTTTTTTCGGAATTTTGCAGAAAATTTTGCAGAAAATCGGGATAGAGTTTTTCTTTGCTCAGTTGGGAACTACGTGTTGATAACGTGTTGAAGGAAAAATAACTTAGACTATAAAGTAGGGTAAAAGTTGTTGTATTATTCCATTGATGACATCCCTTTAAATAGGGAGAAATACATACAAACAGGCCTTAGCCAAACCCTAACTAAAAAAGCCCGTAAACTAACAGACTTAGGCACACAATGGGTATTATTCCTTTAGGTAATTGTAATTTCTCTTTTGGAAAATTTGTTTCAACATTTTCACTTTTTAATCTATTAAAATTGGACGAAATTTTTTTCGACAACTATCGACAGACTTTTTTCTGTAGTTAATTTTAGTTGGTATTACCAAATTTTCATGTAATATTGTTTTCAAACCTACATTAAATTTTTTTTATTTATAAATTACAAAATAAAATTAATAAAATTATGATTAAAACGGACCAATTGGATAATGCTAGCGGTATTAGATGGTAGATGGAGAAGATGATGCATCACGATTAGAAAGAATACGTAGCATTTCTCATAATTAATTACTAGTATTACCTTTGTCGTTTGGTTGCTGTAATCTCAACCTAAACCTAGACACATGATGCTTATATTAATTTCACCTGACTGTTGAGCTTCCTCACAATTTAGAACCAATAAAAATTAAAAAGTAAATATTTTAATATAGTAATAATTTCCTATAAAAATAATTATATTGAAATAGGACGTGTATGTAACTTTGATGTATTTAATTAGTACCATTCTTTTTTCTAATATAAGAGTGGTCAACTAATATAGTCCACCTCACAATGATGAGTCAACTCAGTAGGAGCCAAAAGAATGCAAAGCTAAGGCACTGTTCTCTTTGCTGTTTTGAGGTCATTTTCTGTTTTTATTTTCGAAAACACTAAAAACGTGTTCTTTTTATCATTTTCGAAAATGCATTTTGGAAAACAAAAAAAATATTTGTACACAAAACGCAAAACGCCCAAAACTTCATTTTAAGCGTTTTGTGTGTATTTCAACAAAAAATCTTCAAAATGCTCAAAATGCATTTTGAGTTTTTTTTTTTGGATTATCCTAATTTGAAACTAAGTCTAAAATAAAGATTTATGAATTTAATATTAATATTAGAAACAAAATATTTTTCAAAATAAATTTATGACAGCGTTTTGGCAATTTTGAAAACAAAAATGAAAATAGAAAAGTACAAAACATTTTTTAAAATAAAAATACAAAATGAAATACAAACAGAACGCACCCTAAATATTTTACACAGATACCAAAATTCTAATAATCTATCTATACTATATAATACTTATCCCCCTTAATTTAATGTGGAAGGGAGATTTAATTGTAACTTTTAATTGTAAATATATGAAGAGACTATTTTAATTGTAACTTTTAATGTAAATAAACTAATTTAAATACAAAAGTTATGATAAACATCACAATGCAAATACACCTTCTAATACACAAGGTGATTAAAATAAACTTTTAAATGATAGTATAAATTACAAGATTGTTAAATTTTAGCTATGAAATCTTAGATACAATCGGTGCATCGCACGGGTTGAATAAACCAAAAACAACCCCGAAGCAACATACGAGTTAGTAAAGCCTCATTTCATATAACTAATTACATAGACTAAAATAAAAGGACAATAACAATAAAAAAACATATAAACTTCTCTAAAAGGCATTTAAATTATGTCACTGCTCATTCAACCGTCTCCCCCAACATTACGTACAAAACACGTGCACCTTCTAATACACAAGGTGATTAAAATGAACTTTTAAATGATAGTATAAACTACAAGATGGTTAAATTTTAGCTATGAAATCTTAGATATAATCGGTGCATCGCACGGGTTGAATAAACCAAAAACAACCCCGGAGCAACATACGGGTTAGTAAAGCCTCATTTCATATAACTAATTACATAGACTAAAATAAAAGGACAATAACAATAAAAAAAACATATAAACTGCTCTAAAAGGCATTTAAATTCTGTCATCTACTCATTCAACCGTCTGCCCCAATATTACGTACAAAACACGTAGATATTCAACAAAAGACCGTGCATCGCACGAGTTGTATAATACCTCGTTATATATAAAACTTATCCCCCTTAATTTAATGTGCAAGGGGGATAAAAAAATGTTAAAAAAGAAATTCAATGTTACAATTAACTATGGACGTATGAAGTACAACTTGAAAAATTAATGAGTAAGAATTTTTTTCCATCCTCAACGGTTACAGTTACTTGATTCATATATGAAACCAAAAAAACAATCCTATTTTAGTAAAACAAGTCTGGAAAATCATTTTTCACAGCTTCGATTTTTAATTTTAAATTCAGCTTTGGATAGTGCAAAACCATCCCCGATGAACCGTTGCCATATATAAAGCTTATCCCCCTTAATTTAATGTGCAAGGGGGTAAAGAAAAATGTTAAAAAAGAAATTAAATAAACTAGAAGCCAAGAATCGGAACTGAGTAGCAACGCGTGGATCAAAGCGGTGGAGTGGAATCTGAAAGAAAATTCACAATAGTGGTTCACTTTTCTTTTGTTTCGGTAATAAAGGAAAAGTTTCACTTTTCTTCTCTCTCCCTCACTCTCTCTCTCTCTCTCTCTCTCTCTCTCTCCTTTTTCAATATTCTGGGTTTAAAATTTTCCACTTTTTTATATCCGTTGGACGAAAAGTTGCGAGCTTGAGGCAATGTGGGAGCAGGAAAGACGACTTCGTTTCAAACATGAAAATCCCATACAGCGACATTTCAGGATTTACATACAGCTAATACCAACATCTATCTATTATATATAAAGCTTGTCCCCCTTAATTTAATGTGCAAGGGGGGTTGTGCACAAAAATTAGTACTGTACAACTAATGCATTGCACACCAAAAATAATTTCATTTTTTTATAAACTCACGAATTTACATCTACATATTAAACTCGAAAGAATATAAACAATCGTGTTAAAAACGAAATCATATCGTAGTTTCAAGATTGCATAAAATTGTAGAATGTTAAAACAAAAGCTGTTAGTATTTAAAGATTACATGTGAAGAGACTCTTTTAAATGTAACGTCTTAGAAAAAGTCCTTTTACATGTACTCTTTTAATGTGAATAAACTATTTTATGTATTGGAAACCTAATTAGTACCGACCATTACACTATGAATATTTAGATGCAATGGGTGCAATGCACGGGTTAATAAAACATTACACTATGAACATTTATAATAAATACAATACATTACATATAACTAATTACATAGACTAAAAGAATTCTACACGGAAAAAGCGTTACAGACGAGTCCTTATTCATATTAAAAGACTACATGTGAAAAGACCATTTTAATTGTAACTCTAAATGTAAATAAACTAATTTAAATACAAAAGTTATGATAACATCACAATTAAATCCTTTAAAATAAATACAATACAAATTCTCTAATAGGCATCTAACTACCGTCATATGCTCATTCAAGCGTCTGCAACCAATGCTCATTCAAGCGTCTGCAACCAAAGACCGTGCATCGCACGGGTTGGATCAAGCATCGTGTATGAATATACTTCAAAAATAAGTGATATATACAAAAAAGCAGAGTCTAGGAATGGTAAGATGTACGCAGGCCATTCCCCTACTTTTTACGGTAGGGATGCTATTTCCGTGAAGACCCCCAGCTTAGTGCACAAATAAGTGATATATACAAAAAAGCATAAGATTCGAAAAAGCTCAAAACCATACCTGAGCCCATATTCACATGAGACTTACCTAAGGGGACTTTGGCAACTACACTCTCGATTAACGCGTCTCTAACAGAAGAGGGATTGACTCTGCGCACAACTCCCTGTAAAAAATACACCACACGCAAAAGGCCAATAGGATAAAATATGAAATAAGAGTAAAAGTAAAACATGCAATGCTCTGGGCCAAATCTAACCGAGACAACCCAACCCTGAGGCTCTCTACTACAACACCGCTCCCTACCAAAGAATCCACAACTCTGATCTGGCGCCTCCACGAGCACCTATCCACATTCATGGTCTCGGAAAGGTTTAAGGCCCTCAAATCTAATCTCACTTGATCCTCCCACGTCCTCCTCGGTCTGCCTCTCCTCCTCCCCCGACATCTAATAAACTCTCGACCCTCCTCACCGGAGCAGATGTCTGCCTCCTGCGGACATGGCCAAACCATCTCAATCTCCCTTCCCTAACTTTTGCAGAAATTGGCGCCACTTCTAGTGCGTTCTTGAAAACCCCGTTCGGGATTCTATCTAACATTGTGTGACCACACGAACAACGTAACATCCTCATTTCAGCAGCTTCCAACTTGATCTCAAGCGACTTCTTCATCGCCCAATATTCGGAGCCATACAACATTGCAGGTCTGATTGCCGCTCTATAGAATTTACCCTTCAACTTTAGAGGGACTTTTTTGTCGCACAGGACCCCTGTCGCTGCTCTCCACCTTAGCCACCCCGCCTTGATACGATGAGTAACATCATCTTCACATTCACCTTCCTTCTGAATGATCAAACCCAAATACTTGAACTTATCCATACGGGGTACGATCTGATCCGCAATCATTACCTCTACTTCTTCCTCGTTGGTCTCACCACTAAAGTTACACCAGAGATACTCGGTCTTAGACCGACTCACACGCAAGCCCTGGGATTCTAACTTAGACTTCCATAGCTCCAACTTCGAGTTCATCTCCCTTCTCGACTCCGCCACTAACACAATGTCGTCAGCAAAAATCATGCACCACGGGACGCCATCCTGAATCCCCCGCGAAATGACGTCAAGAATTAGAGCGAAGAGAAGAGGTCTAGGCGCCGACCCCTTGTGTAGCCCTATCTCAACCGGGAAATACTAGGTGTCATCAACTGGGGTTCTAACGCAAGTTCTAGCTTGGGAGTACATGTATTGTATCGCTCTAATGAACGGCAACGACACCCTCCTCTCTTCTAGGCTCCTCCAAATAACATCGCGCGGAATGCTATCATAAGCCTTCTCTAGATCAATGAACACCATATGGAGATCCTTACACCGCTCTCTAAACTTCTCCATAAGGCGTCTGACGAGATGAATGGCCTCAGTTGTGGACCTCCCCGGCATGAAGCCAAATTGGTTCTCTGAGATCTCAACTTCTCTTCTTACCCTGCATTCCACCACTCTTTCCCAAAGGTTCTTATTATAATTGAGGAGTTTAATACCCATATAGTTACTACAACTTTGAGCATCGCCTTTGTTCTTGAAAAATGGCACGACAATACTATGCCTCCACTCCGTCGGCATCTTAGAACCTCTGAGGAGGATATTGAACATCTCTGCTAGCCACTGAACTCCAACTTCCCCGAGACAAAGCCACACCTCAATAGGGATCTGATCCGGGCCTACAGCCTTAGATTTACCCATATTCATTAGGGCACCCTTTACTTCCTCCTTGCTGATGCTCTCGCATGAACTAAACGAACGAGCAGAAGATAGACTAACTCCTTGCACCACCGAGTCGCCTCCCCTAGCTCATTGAAAAGTTCAAAAAATACCTATTCCAACTCTACTTAATAGCCACATCGTTCACTAACTCTTGGCCCAAATCATTCTTAATAAATTTAACGGGGCCCAGGTCGCGCCGCCCTCTTTCCTTAGCTTTCGCTAGTTTAAAAATAGCATTCGCTCCTTGTTTGGTGTCTAGGCGCTTGTACATCTCCTCATATGCCTCACCTTTATCCTTAGCCACTGCCTTCTTAGCCTCTCTTTTCGCCACCTTGTACTCTACAATCTTTAAGATTCTCTGCTCTCCAGTGCTAACCGACAAAAGCTCCTTGAATAGCGCTTGTTTAGCCTTAACCTTCTTTTGGACCTCCTCATTCCACCACCATGCCTCACTAGGTCCAAAAGACCTGCCCGAAGAAACTCCTACCACCTTCTCGCCCACACTCCTAATAGCATTGGCCATGCTGGTCCACATAAGGTTAGCATCGCCCCCCGCAAAAGACCTCCTTCACGGGTCAGAGACTCCCTAAATTATGTCGCCTTCTCAACCTTCAGATCCTTCCAGAGAATCCTAGGTCTAGCTTCTCTGGCCCTGCTAACAACATGACCTCCCATGGATAAATCCATATCTAGCAGTCGGTGTTGAGAAGCACAAGCTTCGTTCCGGAACACCTTGCAGTCCACGCACGTCCTAGCCTCACGACTGCGCAAAATAAGGTAGTCTATTTGCGTGCTATGCCCCCCACTACCGAAGGTGATGAGGTGCTCAACTCTCTTCAGAAAAACAGAGTTTGCAATTACCAACTCATGCGCAGTGGCAAACTCCAACAGTGCGGATCCTCCTGTATTCCTAACTCTGAAGCCAAAACTCCCATGCGCACTATGGTAACCATCCACCCCCTCACCAATGTGCCCATTGAAATCTCCCCCCAAAACAATAAATTTATCGTCCAGAATACTGTAATATCCGTAATTTTTTTCTTTTTCCGGTATCCTCATTTTGGTGTATTTTTCGTTTTTTTAGCAACTCGTTCGTAACCGTATTAACATTTCGAGGATATTTAATATTGGACTTCTTGTTGTCCGAGCTTGTTTCGGACTCGTTTTACTCGGTTTGGTGTTTTATGTCATTTTCGTCGCTATTTCATATATTCTCGTAAATCCTTTTTCTGAACCGCCGTTTTGGGGTTGCCACAAGTCCATCTTATGTCCTTATGGACGTTGTGAATTTTTGCTTGGTGATTCGATGGTGTATTGTATTATGTTGTCGTATTGTTCCTTAGAGAGCGTCGTGAACTATTGATGTCTTTCCCTTTTGAGTTGGTTACGTTCTGGATGTTTTCGGAGTCATGTCGGGCTAGATGTTAGCCTTTGGTTCTTACACTCGAGCAGGCCACACGAGTTGTCGATTGTATTTTGGTGCTCGTGCATAGTCGTATCCTAGGCAGAGGACTCCAGGGACGCACGAGCAGGAAGCATGAGCTAGTACTCGTGCGCTGTGCTCGTGCATGAGGACAGGAGCTGGGCAGTGGCCTAGCACACGACCAAGCACCCGAACAATTGGTCGTGCCCTCTGCTCGTGCGCAATCAATGTTCGGAAGTAACTCCCATGGACGCACGAGCTAGTGCTCGTGCGTGAGGACAGAAGTTAGGAAGTGGTCTGGCGCACGACCAGACGCACGAGCACTTGGTCGTGCGTCTCTGAGGTATTTAAGGGGACAGTCGCGTTTTTCAGCGTCATTTTTCATTCCTCCTTCTTCTTCTCCGAGGGTTAGGCGACTTGGACGATTTGAAGGCTGAAGTTGGATCGTGTATCATCATCCATCCAAGAGTTTGAGTCTCTAACTCCAAGTTATCATCATTTAATCATCTTCTACCTCTTGAATCAAGATAAATCTTCTAAAACCCTATTTTAGGGGAGATTTGGGGGTTTTCGCGATTTCGTCCGATTCGTTCCATTTTGTTGGTTAATTCTTGATGAATATGATTAATCTTGTTGATATCATTAGTCTTCCTATGGATTCATGGTATATTTTCGTGGTTTTTGTGAAATCGAGAGGGTTTGGTTGTGGTCCACCCTCGTTGTCATCTTTATTCGATTATACATGAATCGTAGGTGAGTTTTCGGGAGTATTCCTTTTCCGTAATCGTTTAGAAGTGTTTATGATTGTGTTCTTCGAATCGTTAGGTTCGTTTCCGTTGGTTCCTCGCGGTCGTTTTCGATTCTTCCTTTCCGTTCGTGTCACCGTCTATTAACCGAGGCAAGTACCCTTATGAACTGACAATCTTAACGTAGTAGTATTGCATGAGAATTGTGTGTGTGTATGCTCACTATGGGTTAGACCCAACGGGGTCTCGGTAGGGGTCCACGGAGGGGTGGATCCGCGAGCTTGCTTTTAACCACTATGGGTTAGATCCGACGGGATCTCGGTAGGGGTCCACGGAGGGGTGGATCCACGGTTAATTGTGGTGTATTTCACAAATGCGTTTTGATATTGGCGTTTCTGGAAATATGTGTTTCAACCGAAGTTTTTCATTATTGCATGATTTGACTATATGTGTAAGATGTAAGTTGTTCATTTGGTTACTTGTACTAGCGTAATTGCTAACCCCTTTGGGGACCCGTTTTGGGGAAATTCGTTTTATGAATTTCAGGTCCGGTTCATCGAGACGAGCGGGTGCTGGACCAGCATGTGGATGACGGCTGTGCGTGATGATTGTGCATGAGTGGTGTCTTATTTTCTTCTATCTTTTACTTTTGTGGGCTTGTAAAACTAATAGAAGTACTCGAGTACTTAAGAGTTCTTGTTTGTCCAGATTGTTTTGTTGTTTATTGTGTTTGTGTCGGATTATGGTGTTATGTTTGACCGGTTGAACCGGGTGGATTATTTTGTTTTGCGTCTTTATGACGAGGTGTTATTTCGTTGTTTCCACGAGTCGTTGAGTATGATGGTTGTTCAGCCTGGTGGGTTCCATATAGGGATTCACGGCGCTGTAATATACCTCGAATATCTTGGGGGTGTTACAGAAAATGGTATCGGAGTCTAGGTTTATGGATACCTAGGCTTGTCGGTTATTGGGTCTTGTTGTATGTCGTTTTGAACATCATCATCACGCTGCCATGATTCCGATGCTATCGGTGCCCGTAAGTTTTTCTTACTTCGTTCTTTCTCTCCTTGCATTACACCTTCTATTCTTGATTGTGGTTTCTTTTCCTCTTGTACTTACCATCGTATGGATTTTGCTACTTATTTAACTCCAGTATGGATGCTGGAAGAGGTCGTGGTCATGGTCGTGGACGTGGACGAGGATGTGGGGCAGCTGGTGGGGCGGCCACGTCGCATTCTTCGGGAGTCGGCTGTACTGGCGACCGTCATAGTCATGCTTCTTTTCAGGAGCGCGCCGACCTTGGTATTGCAGCCGTTATGCAGCAAATGGTGAACCAAATGGCGGCGATAGCTCAGGCAGTTCAGAACCCGGATCCGGCCCATGATAATCAGGGCGGAGCGGACCGCTGGCTTCAGGATGTCATCAAGATGCATCCTCCTCCATTTTCGGGAGCTTCGGACCCGATCGGTTGGGAGGGGTGGATCAAGGAGATATCTAAAGTCTTCACTGCTACCAATTGTCCCGAGGACCGTAAGGTCCCTATTGCCCAGTATTTTCTCACTGGGGACGCTACTGATTGGTGGGAGGCCATTGGACCTAAGGATCACGTTGCTTCGTGGGCTGAATTCAAGGACCTAATGGAGACCGAATATTGCCCGTGGCCGGTCAGACAGGCTCGAGTCCATGCTTTCTATGATGCTCAACCTCGGGATATTCCCATTTCTCAAGCAATTGCCGATTTCAACAAGGAGTTGAGCTACGTGATGACTCAAGTTGTCGAGGAGAACGACAAAATCTTTCACTTCTCTAGACGGATGAAATTGTCGGTTCAAGACTACATGTATGGGCTCGTCTGCACTACCTTGAAGGATTATCAGAGTAGGGCCCTCGCTTATGATATGTCAGTGACGGCTAGTGAGGCGGCCCGCGAGAACAAGAAGCAGAAATCTGCCGGAAATTTTTCGGGCCACAAAGGTGGGAGTCAGCAGAGGTTCCAGTCTGCTAACTTCTCCACTGGTGGTGGCCCAGCTCATTCTACTGGGGTTCCCCGCAGGGCTGCCAGTGCCCCTTCTCGGGAGGTGAAGTGTTTTAACTGTGGCTAGCCAGGCCACATCAGTCGTAATTGTCCGAGCCCTTTCGACGTGTGTCGGTGTAGACCGAGGCCACAAGGTCGTCAGGCCGATAGAGAGAAAATTCTTGGCGCCCAGACTTCCATTCCAGCGCCTAGAGAACCAAGTGTTAATCAGGGATCGTTTGCTTCTCAATCTCCGCCGAGTGCTAGTCGAGGGAGAGGTCGGGGTCAGCCCGCTAAGGGGGGAGATTCCAGTGTCGGATCCGCCCACCCGCATGTTTATGAGATGAGGAGGGCCGATGACCCAGCCGCTACCGTTGCCACAGGTACCGTTCATATCCATTTGCATCCTGTCAGTGTACTTTTCGATTCTGGTGCTACGCATTCGTTCGTGTCTTTGGAATGTGTGTGCCGTTTAGGTCTTGATTGTTTATCGCCATGCGACCCTTTAATCGTTAAACTTCCTAGCGGTGATAGGATCGTTGGTGACCGTGAGATTAGAGATTATACTGTGATTATTTGTGAGAGGGCTTAGCTCTCTAATCTTATTGTTGTGGGAATTGAGGGCGAGGATTTAATTCTTGGGGATGATTGCCTCAAGCGGCATGGTGAGATCATGAACTACCGCACGAGAATCATCACTATGCTAGCCAAGGACGGCACCGAACACTCTTTCGCGGGGCGAAAGAGAAACCAGAAGTTTGTTATTAACGCCTTGAAAGCGACGAGACTCCTGCGAAAGGGGTGTACCGGTTATTGGTGCTATGCCTTGAAGGCCGAGGATGGTGGAGTCGAACTTTCGTCGATTCCAATTGTTAGTGAGTTTCCTGATGTTTTTCCTGATGAGTTATCGGGGTTGCCACTGGACCGTGAGGTCGAGTTTGCTATAGAGTTAGAGCCGGGCGCGGCTCCTATTTCGAAGGCGCCGTATTGCAAGGCACCATCAGAGATGGCCGAGTTTAAGAAGCAGTTGAGTGAGCTTCTTGAGTCGGGGTATGTTCGACCGAGTGCTTCGCCTTGGGGCGCACCGGTCCTGTTTGTGCGGAAGAAGGATGGTTCACTGTGTTTGTGTATCGACTATCGCGAACTAAACAAGGTGACCATCAAGAACAAGTATCCTTTGCCGAGGATTGATGACTTGTCCGATCAGTTGCAGGGAGCTGCGGTATTTTCGAAGATTGATTTGAGATCGGGGTACTATCAGCTCCGGGTGAGGGAGTCCGATGTGCCGAAAATAGCTTTTTGGACGAGATACGGACATTATGAGTTTGTAGTGATGCATTTCGGGCTAACTAATGCGCCGACGGTGTTCATGCAGTTAATGAACAAAGTCTTTATCGAGTATTTGGATAAGTGTGTCGTAGTCTTTATTGACGATATTCTTATTTATTCGAGGAACGAGGAAGAGCATGCCCATCATTTGCGAGTAGTGTTAGACATTTTTAGAACCGAGCAACTATATGCGAAGTTCTCGAAATGTGAGTTCTGGCTGAAGGAAGTGATGTTTTTAGGTCACGTGATTTCAGCCGAGGGGGTTCGTGTGGATCCACAGAAAGTTGAGGCAGTGTTGGATTGGACACCGCCTAAGAATGTGAAGGAGGTCCGTAGTTTCTTAGGTTTGGTCGGCTACTATCGTAGGTTCGTCGAGGGTTTCTCGAAACTAGGTCGACCACTTACACAGTTGCTCCAGAAGTTCGAGAAGTTCGTCTGGAATGACGAGAGGCAGTCGAGTTTTGAGGAACTGAAAAGGCGTTTGAATTCAGCCCCGATTTTAGCGTTGCCGTGTGGCAACGAGGGTTTTGCTGTTTATAGTGATGCTTCGGGTCAGGGTCTTGGGTGCGTATTGATGCAGCACGGCAAGACCATTGCATATGCGTCTAGCCAGTTGAGGCCCTACGAGCTCAACTACCCTACGCACGATTTGGAGTTAGCGGCAGTCGTTTTTGCGCTCAAGATTTGGCGTCACTATCTTTTCGGCTCTACATGTCAGATTTTTAGCGATCATAAAAGTCTGAAATACATATTTACTCAGCGGGGGTTGAATATGAGGCAGAGGAGGTGGTTAGAGTTGATTAAGGATTATGACCTCTAAATCCTTTATCATCCGGGCAAGGCGAACGTCGTGGCCGATGCCTTGAGTCGAAAACATATTGCGTTGCGAACGCTGGAGACCCTTACGTCTCAGTCTGAGCTTCGTCGGGTTTTGATCGAGTTGGATGTTGAGGTTTTGTTGCCTGGAGCTGTCGGGCAACTTTGTGCTTTAGAGATTTCGTCGTCTTTGATCGATGAAATTAAGCTGAAGCAGTTGGAAGATCTGATGATTACTCAAATCCGAGAGAACATTCTTAAAGGAAAGTCTCCTGGGTTTGTGATTCACGAGGATGGTGTTTTGAGATTCCAAAGTCGGCTTTGTGTACCGAACGACCCAGAGTTGAGACAGAGAATTTTGCATGAGGCCCATGATACACCTTACTCCGTTCATCCTGGTTCGAGTAAGATGTACAAGGACCTGAGAAGGAATTTCTGGTGGAATGATATGAAGGAGGAGGTCGCACAGTTTGTAGCGAGGTGTTTGACTTGTCAACAGGTCAAAATTGAGCATCAGCGACCGGTCGGGTTATTGCAGTCACTTCCCATTCTGGAATGGAAATGGGAAGATATATCGATGGATTTCATTACGAGTTTGCCGAGATCGAGGTCGGGCATGAATATGATATGGGTGATTATTGATCGTTTGACCAAGTCGGCACATTTTCTGGGCATCAAGGACACTTGGGGCCCGGAGAAGTTGGCTCGTGTGTTTATCGCGCAGATTGTGAGGCTTCACGGTACTCCGAAGTCTATTGTTTCGGATCGTGATGGCCGTTTTGTATCGCACTTTTGGCAGGCGGTGCATAAGGCGTTGGGTACTCGATTGCGTTTGAGTACCTCTTTTCACCCTCAGTCCGATGGGCAGTCTGAACGCACTATCCAGACGTTCGAGGATATGTTGTGTGCGTGTGCTCTCGATTGGAGTAGTGACTGGGAGGAGCATTTGCCATTGATCGAATTCACGTACAACAATAGTTGGCACGCGTCGATTCGGATGGCACCGTATGAGGAACTTTATGGGCGATGTTGTCGATCACCAATTTGTTGGAATGAGGCATCCGATATGGTCGGGACCGAGCCAGATATCGTTCTGGAGACGAGGCGGAAGATATAATTAATTCGGGAACGGATGTTGACTGCCCAGAGTCGACAAAAGTCATATGCCGATGTCCGTCGTCGACCTTTGGAATTTGAGGTGGGGGATCACGTTTTTCTAAAGGTGTCGCCGACGAGAGGAGTTTTCCGTTTCGGGAAAAAGGGGAAGTTGAGTCCGAGATTTATCGGACCCTTCGAGATTCTCGAGCGAGTCGGTGGGTTGGCATACCGTTTGGCGTTACCCCCGGCCTTGAGTCACGTTCATAGCGTTTTCCATGTTTCCCAGCTGAGGAAATATGTTTTGGATCCTAGTCACGTCATCGATTATGGTGAGATTGATGTCGCCGAGGATATTACTTTTGAGGAGCGTCCTTTGAAGATTTTGGAGCATCGTGAGAAGTGACTGAGGCATAAAACCATCCCTTTGGTCAAGGTGTAGTGGTCGAGACATGGTGTCGAGGAGGCAACTTGAGAAACAGAGGATAACACGAGTGCTAGGTACCCCGAGTTGTTTGTTTCTTAAGTTTCGGGACGAAAC